>JAWDJD010000002.1:117262500-117862500 GCA_035047305.1 Bradypodion pumilum
TTTAAGTGGGTTAGGGAGGGAGGGAGGGAGAGATGGCCCTGCCAGCCGGGAAGATGGGGTGACACTCCATCTGGGTTAATGGTGGAGGTTCCAGGGGCCCATTTAGAGGTTGTGACGGGCATGGGGCGTTATAGCGGGAACCGCGGGGCAGGCCGCACTCGGGGAACGCGGGACCGATGCTTAGTATCTGTCCCGCGTTCTGGCCCCCCGGTTTCACCTCTAGGTCCTGAGCAGCTGATCCAGGGTGACCCCACCCTTAGGCTGCTGCTGATGAATGCCAGGTCGGTCTGTAGTAAGGCGCCCCTAATACAAGATTCTATTCTGGGAGAGAGGGCCGACCTGGCATGCATCACTGAGACCAGAGGATGGGGTGCCTCTATCAGAAATGTGTCCGGCCGGGTTCGGTGTTTGGCACCAGCCTAGGGATGAGGGCAAGGGCGGTGGTGTTGCCATTATAGCCAGGGAGTCACTGGGAGTCACCAGGGCCACTGCTCCACAAATTCTGGGTTGTGAGGCCCTGCTCCTGCGGCTGGGCCCAAAGGGTCAGTTGGGGAACCTACTCCTGTATCTGCCCCCTTGCAGGGTAAGGGACTCCCTGCCTGGGCTCCTCGAGGCTGTCTCAGCGTTGCCGTTGGAGTTCCCTAGGCTGATGGTTCTGGGGGACTTCAATTTGCCTTCGCTGGGGTCCGGTTCCGGGGTGGCTCAGGAGTTCATGGCTTTCATGGTAACTATGGACCTGGCTCAGGTAATTCAGGGCCCTACCAGGGGCAGTGGCCACACACCAGATTTAGTATTTTTGTCGGAGCGGTGGCAGAGTGATCTGAGTTTACAGAAGCTAGACATAACACCTGTGCCATGGTCAGATCACTATCTGGTGGCTCTAGACTTTCTGCGGGTGACACTTCATCGTAGGGAGGCAGGGTCTATTAAAGTGGCCCGCCCCCAGCAACTGATGGATCCGGATGGATTCCAGAGGGAACTGGGGGATTTTCCCCTGGATCGGCAACACAATTCACCTGAGGCACTTGTTGACCTGTGGTGTGGGTCGACGACAGCTGCCTTGGATGTAATCTGTCCACTATGGCCTCTCAGAGCCCGCGGAGCTAGGTCATCCCCGTGGTTCATGGAAGAACTACGGGAGCTCAAACGGGCAAAGAGACGCCTTGAACGCTGCTGGGTGAAGACCAGGAATGATTCCGATTGGACACTAGCTAGAGCCGCTATTAGGGCCTACCTAGTGGCGATAGGGGTGGTGAGGAGGCAATACTTCACCTCCCTTATTGCCTCCGCTGATAATCGCCCAGCCACCCTGTTTCGGGTGACCAGGTCCCTCCTTGGTAGTGGAGGGGGGGCTGTGCGGCTGTGCCTGGTTGGCAAGGATCGGCTGAGGACTTTGCTGACCATCTGGTGGAGAAAATCGATCAGATTCGCTCAGGGTTTAATCTTGGCGTGGATGGGGAGGGTCAGGGGGGAGCCAGTGCACAGTCTTGCTGTGTTATCTGGGATCGGTTTGATCCTGTTGCCCCAGATGAAGTGGATAGGCTCCTTGTGGCAGTCCACGCCACTAATTGTCCATTGGATCCCTGTGCCACCTGGCTGGTAAAAGCCTCCAAGACGGTGACAGGTGGCTGGGTCGGGGCTATAATTAATGCGTCTTTTCGGGAGGGGATATTTCCTGCACCGTTGAAACATGCTTTGGTGCACCCCCTACTGAAGAAGCCATCCCTCGATCCAGCAGTCATAACCAACTACAGACCTGTTTCCAACCTCCCCTTTTTGGGGAAAGTATTGGAAAGGGCAGTGGTGCGTCAGTTGCAGGGGGTACTGGATGAAGCGGAATATCTGGACCCCTTCCAGTCAGGATTCAGACCTGGATATGGTACTGAGACTGCATTGGTCACACTGATGGATGATCTCTGGCGAGAGCAGGATGGCGGTCATCCATCCGTCCTTGCTCTTCTTGACCTCTCAGCGGCTTTCGATACTGTCAACCATGGTATCCTTCTGGAACGGCTCCAAGGATTGGGGATCCAGGGCACTGTGTGGTCCTGGTTTTCCTCATTTCTGAGGGGCCAGACCCAGACAGTGTGGCGACGCGGTCTCTTAAGTAACCTGGTCCAATGCCATGAAGGGCTTTAAAGGTCAAAACCAGCACCTTGAATTGCACCCGGAGGCACACCGGCAACCAGTGCAGCTCCAGGAGAAGTGGTGAGGCACGATCATAACGCCCGCAGCCCATCACGACCCGAGCAGCCGCATTCTGGACCAGCTGAAGCCTCCGAATGGTCACCAAGGGCAGCCCCATGTAGAGCGCATTACAATAATCCAATCTGGAGGTGACCAAAGCATGAGTGACCATGAGCAAGGAGTCCCAGTCCAGAAACGGGCGCAGTTGGTAAATGACACGAAGCTGTGCAAAGGCCCTCCTAGCCATGGCTGCCACCTGCTCTTCGAGCAGTAGCCGCGAGTCCAGCAGGACCCCCAAATTGCGCACCGGATCTGACTGTAGCAAAGATGTCCCAGCCACGACCAAAGATGGTAGCTCCCGGGATAACACGGGACCCCGCACCCAAAGCCACTCAGTCTTGCCAGGATTCAGCTGAAGCCCGCTGTCCCCCATCCAGACCCGAACAGCCTCCAGACACCTGGTCAGGACTTCAACTGCATCACTCGGGTCCCCACGAGCTGAGATGTACAGCTGGGTATCATCTGCATACTGATGATACCTCACCCCATGGGAACGAATGATCTCACCCAGCGGTTTCATGTAGATATTAAACAATAGAGGCGAGAATACTGAGCTCTGAGGCACCCCACATGGGAGCAACCTAGGGCTGGAAAACCCACTCTCTAAAGACACCGACTGAGTCCGGCCCACCAGAAATAAGGAAAACCAAGACAACACCGTGCCCTGGGCCCCCAATCCTCGGAACCGGCCCAGAAGGATACCGTGGTCAACGGTATCGAAAGCCGCTGAGAGGTCAAGAAGAGCCAGGACAGATGGGTTGCCTCCATCCTGCTCCCGCCAAAGATCATCCAAGAGTGCGACCAATGCCGTCTCGGTACCATAACCGGGCCTGAATCCTGACTGAAACGGGTCCAGATAAACCGTATCATCCAGAAACCCTCCTTTTCGGGAGGGGATATTTCCTGCACTGTTGAAACATGCTTTGGTGCGCCACCTCCTGAAGAAGCCATCCCTCGATCCAGCAGTCATAACCAACTACAGACCTGTTTCCAACCTCCCCTTTTTGAGGAAAGTATTGGAAAGGGCAGTGGTGCGTCAGTTGCAGGGGGTACTGGATGAAGCGGAATATCTGGATCCCTTCCAGTCAGGATTCAGACCCGGATATGGTACTGAGACTGCATTGGTTGCACTGATGGATGATCTCTGGTGAGAGCGGGATGGCGGTCATCCGTCCATCCTTGCTCTTCTTGACCAGTCAGCGGCTTTCGATACTGTCGACCATGGTATCCTTCTGGAACGGCTCCGAGGATTGGGGATCCAGGGCACTGTGTGGTCCTGGTTTTCCTCATTTCTGAGGGGCCGGACCCAGTCGGTGTGGTTGGAGAGCGAGAAGTCTAGTCCTAGGTCCCTAAAATATGGGGTGCCTCAGGGCTTGGTACTCTCTCCTCTCCTATTTAACATCTACATGAAGCCGCTGGGTGAGATCATCTGTTCCCACGGGGTGCGGTACCATCAGTACGCGGATGATACACAGTTGTACATCTCGGCCCATGGGGACCCCAGTGATGCAGTCAAAGTCCTTTCCAGTTGTCTGGAGGCGGCTGGGGTCTGGATGGGGGCAAATGGGTTACAGCTGAATCCTAGTAAGACTGAGTGGCTGTGGATGGGGGGTCCTGTGTTATCCCGGGAGCTACCATCTTTGGTTTTGGATGGGGCTATTTTGCCCCAGACCAACCCGGTGCGCAACTTGGGGGTGGCTGTGGCCAGGAGGGCCTTCGCCAGTTGCGTACACTCCTGGACTGGGACTCTTTGCTCATGGTCACTCATGCTCTGGTGACCTCCAGACTAGATTATTGTAATGCACTCTACATGGGGCTGCCCTTGATGACCATTCGGAGGCTGCAGCTGGTCCAGAATGCGGCGGCCCGGGTGGTGATGGGATGTGGACGTTATGCCCATGCCTCACCACTGCTGCGGGAGCTGCACTGGTTACCTGTTTGCCTCCGGGTGCAATTCAAGGTGCTGGTTTTGACCTTTAAAGCCCTATATGGTAGTGGGCCAGGTTACCTTAGAGACCGCATTGCCCTAAGGATGTCTGTCCGTCCAACCAGAGCGGACCGGAGGGGCTCTCTAATAGTGCCATCGGCCACTGTGTCCGCACTTTGGAACCTCCTGCCTGTTGAACTGCATCTCCAGACGGAGTTGTTGCCCTTTAGAAAAGAACTAAAAACCTGGCTGGTGGGCCAAGTTTGGGGTGCAGGTGGAGGGGTGGCTTCCGTTGGGTGGTTAATATAGGGGAGGATGCCTGCCCCACGGTTTCTTCAGTTCCTGCACCCCTCTTTTTTTAGGGGTGGGTTCTTATTGCTGGTTTTTATCTGTTTTATCTGTTTTTATCTGTTTTTACCCACTGTTGTGAACCGCCCGGAGTCGGCTTTGGCTGAGTGGGCGGTATAAAAATTTAACAATAAATAAAAATCCTGAGTCCTGGTGGCGCAGTGGTTAAACTACTGTACTGCAGCCAAAATGTTGTGAGTGCGATCCTGACAGGGATGAATGTGTACTCAACCTTCCATCCTCCTGAGCTCAGTAGAATGATTACCCAGTATGTTGGGGACAAAAAGCTAATGACCTGCTATTGCTACATCATGCCTGTGAGCCTTAGCGTCACTATCACCTGTAGAAGGGGTTATGGTATCGAAGCACATGCATCTGCCAGCAGCTCAGCAGATGCATACCTGAACAATGCTGACTTGCCAGGACCACCCATGTGACCATAGCTGAGGAACAATCAATTGCAAAGGGGTGCATGCGTGCGTGCATGCGTGTGTGTGTGTGTCACAGCGGTTGTAAACACGTTTATGACAGCCGCAGGTGCATTTATGGTAGCACTATGTGAACACGCAGGTGCATTTTACTTCCGCTTTTGTTGAGAGGAACCACATGACTGGCCCACTCAACCATGTGACCGACCCATGGCCCGAAAAGTTTGGGCACCCCTGGCTTAAAAGATCCCTAAGAGATTTAAAATAATCTACTTCCCTGATGCAGCTTCTTTGCTGGAGGAAAGTAGTTTTTGTTTGCTTGCTTTGTTGTGCTTTACTTTTGTGCTTTTGAGTGCTAAAAGAAAACGACAGTATCAGTGAAAGGCATCTTTGGTTTGATCTTGTGTGAGAAAGATTGTGCCATCATTTTGGCAGTTTAAAGTTTGATTTGGACATGACAGATGAAATGAAAGGCACCATAGTGCAAACTGAGACCCTCCTCTGTGCCTGAACAAAGTGAGGCTGAAAATATGGTATGCCTTTTGGAGGGAAATTAAAAAAGTGTGGGAAGTCCCAGGAAAAGTCATTGTACTAAATAAGACCAGAGGAACGTCAAGTGAAGGGCAGGGGGGAAATCAGTGTGGAATCCCATTTGTTAAGCAGAAAAAATGACCAGAAAAGTCTGAAGTTATGCTACAATTGGAACATAATAAGGCATAACCTCCTTCCTGCAACTATAACTGCTTTAAGCTGTTTTCATAATTCTAGGTATGTTTGGTCTGACCTGTTAGGTGCATTTTGTATCACAAGCCACTGGCTTGTATCATTCTGGTGGTGATATTTAATGTAAAAAGTTTAGGTACAGTACTTTGGGAAATAATGAAAAATCAAAGAGTTCCTTTTAAAAAGTGCAAGTACTGTATAACAATAACTAGCCACTTATAGAGACCTTAGGCTACAACTGTCACTAAAGAAAAAAGGTAACTTTCCAAGCTCTGTTTGTGACTTCGGGGCAAACAATACAGTACTGGAAGCCTCTCGTGAGCTGTGTGACCTCTGCTAGGAGTCAGCCTAATGCCAATATTTCTGTACAGAGGCCAGCTATGTGCCTGAAGCTGATTACTCTGTCTCCCAACCCTATCCAAAAGCTGGCATAGCAAAAGCAGATAATGTTAAATCCCTTTTAGGCTTGTGACAATACAAATTTACAGTGACCGCACTTGTAGGGGCAATGTCATCGCATGCATTCAGTATCCACTCATGTTCTACTAGTATTCTGTAAAATAAATGTATACAGTTTTCCCTAATTGCTTCAGGGTACAAGTTGAGGAACGCCGATCAGTGGCAGCAGTTAGCAGCGAAGAGGAAAAGAAGAGGAAAGAACGAAGGTACAGAGGGAAAAATTTCAAATCTATAAATAAATTGGTATACAGACTTACTAAAGGATGTAACAGAAATCAATTTTACAGTTGAAAATTCTTTGTTTTTTTAAAAGGTTTAGGAGTTTTGATAAACAGAACAGGATGGTTGACATAGTAAGCTTTCTGAAACATTGGTATCCTTCTGGCAGAGCTTGGGAAAATTAGTCCTTTGGACTATAGTTTCCAGAATCCAAGGGGACAGATGGTCCTTTTCCTGACTCTTTATGTATCATTGCAGGTCTCCTCTTCTTCCAGCTGTGGATATTTGTGCTTCTGGGAGAAATAACACTTAGATCCACATTCCTGTGTCCCAGGTGGGACGTGAGTTGTTGTTCCACTCCATTTATAGGAGTTGCTAATGAATCAGAGACCACTGGCTTCTATGAACATGCAGATAGTTTCCAAATTCCCACCTGTTTTCTGTCTGCTTTATTCTCAAGGGGCTGAAATAAACAGAAGTGTTGCTTGTAGCTTTCCAATTTTATCTGAGTCATAATAAGCTGAGCTGAACTGCTAATGGGCCAACTTCATAATAAACTATTGTTTATTAAATAGAAAGGAAGAGTTTTACTGTTAGCATGAGGCTTCTGAAGTTGTTTAAAACAGTTTTACCAATACATTTGAACTAGGAAAGTGCAGCTTAATCTCAGGATATCAACTTCAAATTGTAGTTGCATTCAGATTTGTAGCCATAGATTAAAACAGGAAATCTTAGATTAAGGGGAAAAAAATCAGTAAAGCACATAAGAAAGGAGAAAGTGGTTAGGGGGCACCTCACAGGCACAATGCTCATTCTCTGTCTGATGCATTGTATTGAACTTTGCTTTTGGGGATGTGATGGATAATTACTTCCAAATGATGAGGAAGAAGAAAAAATAATAATTTATTTTTATTTAGCATTTATTTAGTATTCACTTTGTTGTCCACCATGTTCCCTAAAGCCGTGTCCAACAAAACACATGAAAACCTTTTTTAAAAAAAGAATAAGATCAGTGTGCCTGAACTGGGTCATATTTAAGCGATAAGAAAGTTGTTCCCATCACAGTGGGGTGGGGGTGGGGAGTTTATAAATTACACATATCCCATTTAAATCTCAGTCCGGAAGGGCAAGGGAACCTATGGTTTTCCAGCAGCTGATGAATTGCTGCCACCATAATCTCTACACCAGGGTTGCCCAAACTTTTTGGGCCATGGGCCAATCATGTGGTTGTGCAGGCCGGACATGTGGCTCCTCCCACTGGAAGTGGAAGTGAAATGCACCCTCATATGCACATAATGCTGCCATAAACATGTTGATGAGGGACTGCAGTGGCTCAAGTGGCTAAGACGCAGCCTGGGAAGCGGAAGGTCAGCAGTTCGATTCCCGAGTACTGCAGGACAGAATGAGCTCCCGTCTTTGTTCCAGCTCCTGCCAACCTAGCAGTTTGAAATCAAGAAATTGCAAGTAGATAAATAGGGACCACTTCAGTGGGAAGGTAACAGCGTTCCATGCGCTCCGGTGTCTAGTCATGTCTGCCACATGACCATGGAAACGTCTGCAGAAGCAGACAGCGCTGTCTCTTCGGCTTTGAAACAGAGATGAGCACTGCACCCTAGAGTCGGATACGACTGGCTTTCGAGCAAGGGAAACCTTTACCTTTACCTTTAAACATGTTAATGACTGCTGTGGGGCATTTACGGCAGCATTTTGTGCATGCGCAGGCATGTTTTACTTCCACTTCCAGGAGCGGCAAGGGCAGTTTGGGCCAGAGGGAATGGTACTGTGGGTCAGATGCAGCCTGCTGGCCATAGTTTGGGCACCCCTGCTCTACACAGATGCAAGACTGATCATTTGGAAAGCACATGGCCCAACTGAGCTTCGGGCGGGGGGGGGGGGGCGACAGAGAGAAATACTTCTTTCTGAAAATGCAGCTCCTGCCTGTTGGGAAAGAGCCTGCTCGAAGATTGTTCTATTTCTGAATCACAATCAGGTGTACCCTGGTAATGGCAACCTTGTGTTGCCGGCTAATCTTTCTCACACTAGGTCAGGTGAAAGGAACTGCAGAATGAACTCACCAAAAGACCCCTTTATTTTGGCAGTTTCATGTCTGGCCTAGACACGGAAGAAAAAGACCTCATACCTTGTGAAAATTTTAAATGTCTGAAATGGAAGCCGTGTTAGTCCGGCCAAGCATATCAGAGAGTAATCAAAACAAAAAGACAAAAAATGTTGTGTCGCCTTAAACACTAACTGCTGCATTTTAATGTTAGCTTTCGTGGATCAAATCCAAGAAACAAGCCTTGTTGCGTTGCAAATAGTTAGTAGATGGATGCAAGACAAACATTGTGGTATTACACATTTGCTAATGAGTTTACTCTTCAGACCTAGCATTTATTGGTGTGAGTGACCCAGGAAAACCACCAAGTTCTTCCTTTTTTCTGTGAGGCGGCCTGAGGTTGTGGATCAGAGTTCTACTGACGTAGGTTCTGTAAAGGTGGTGCGGGATATATTGGAGCAAGTCTGAATAACAATGAGACATCTTCCACTATTGCCAGTTGTAAAAAGCCATATTGATTTGTATACTTATCTGTTATGCTAGCCAACCATTGTGTACCTCTGTACCTGATGTGTATAAATTGATGCCATGAAGGCTCACTCTTATGTCTGATGAAGTGGACTTGATCCACGAGAGCACACATTTAAATACAGGAGTTAGTCTTTAAGGTGCCACAAGGCTTTTTGTATTTTTGTTTTGTCTACTCTCCCTGGGACTTTAAAAGGTTAAAAATTAACCCTTGCAGTTATCTACCTGCAAGTGAATTATGGGAAAAGTAGATGAAATTCAGTAATCCGAACACTTCATCAGCAGTTCTTTCAGTAGCTGTGAAGAATGCAGCTAAGCTCAGAATATATTTAGGGGTGTGTGTGGTAGTTATTGAAAATCAAATCATCTCAGTACATCCTGAGTCCTGGTGATGCAGTGGCTAAACTGCATACCTGTCAACCTTCCTGGATTGGCCAGGATTTCCCGTTTTTCGGCGCCGATTTGCGCCATTTCCTGCCCGCAGCTGCCAAAAACCCGGAATTGGCAGCAGGGGGAAAGAGGTACTGCTCACAACGGTTCTGCGCAAGTTGCATTCTACACATGCGTAGAAGGCTTTTACGCTTGTGTAGAACCCTTTTACGCTTGTGTAGAACCCTTCTACGCTTGTGTAGAAGGCTACGCAAGCGTAAAAAGGTTCTACGCAAGCGTAAAAGCCTTCTATGCATGCGTAGAACACGACTTGCGCAGAACTGTTGTGGCAGGCCCCAGATTCTCCGGAGCCGCAGTTGACAGGTATGCTAAACTGCTGTACTGCAACCAAAAGGTTGTGAGTTCAATCCTGACCAGGACACAAGATTGGCTCAGCCTTCCCTACTTCAGAGGTTGGCAAAATGAGTACCCAGCATGTTGAGGGCAAAATGCTAATTAATTTGTGAACCACCCTGAGAATACGCTAAGCCCTGTGGGGTGGTATATAAGTGTGATTGCTTTGCTTTGCTATTCCACATATGCTCTGTATCTTTTCACTTTTTTGGCACTTGAAGCCTCTTCTATTTTTCACATACACCCCTTTGTGTTTACTTTTCTTCACAGTTGTGCTTCAAAGCACGAAAGACTGTTGGCCAAGATATACATTTGTATCATTCAAGGAAATGTACAATGGCATTGCTAGTTACTATGAAAAATGGATGCCACTGGGTTGGCCATAAGAAAAATACCAAAGCTTCATATTGCAAGGTTAACCAAAATGATAATCTCAACTCTTGCGAAGAGCTTTGGGAGCTTGCATCTCTACTTTTTGGTTGGCTTAATAAAAAGTGTCATTACACTATGGATTCTGGAATATAACTTACCTTACATTTCTTGGTTATTTTGAGCACCTTTTAGAGAACTTCCCTTGCCAAGCTGGGGAATCAGCATTTCCTTGCAGAAAAGAGTGATGCCAATTTCCTTCTTCTTCTTCTGCCATATCCAAATCCAAATACAGTATAGGTGATCATCATGTTGACCAGCCATGTCCACTTCCTGAGAATATAATGCAGTGGCTTTTCATCTGCCTTCCTCATTGCATGATACTTGTACCACTGATCCAGTTCTTCAAGTCACTTTCTGGTCCTGAGCCCTTTTGCCATGCAAAGTCCTCCTCAGCCCCAGGCCAGTATTGATGAAGCTGCTGCCCTCCATCAAGATGGATTCAAGTGGGATTTAATCCACTTGGGGACCAACACCCTTCCCTGTGGACTTCAGTACCCAACTTCGTTAGTCCTCAGGGTTGTCAGGTTAGCTAACTGCGTTGGGTCACTGGCACTAGGATCTATTCTATTACCATAGCAAAATAACCTGGCCAGATCGGCTATTATCATCTGTCCCAAACTAAACTGGACCGTGTACATTTCAAATGATCAAAGTTATCTCTGTGTTATCATTATCAGAGTCCATACCTTAGTGTAAAGCAGAGCCTGGAAGCCAGCCAAGAAGAAGAGGGGGGAGGGAGTCCCTCCTTGTCTTAGCAAAACATCTACAAAATCTAACACTCCTTGGCAGACACTGAACGCTACTCTTTTCTATCAAAGAAAAGCACTGAATTAAATCCTGACCTTTCTGTTCCCTAAGTAAGACCATCTGCTGTTTTCTCCTTCAAAACAGCGTCACAACCAAGAAGATATTTGTGACAGACAATCCTTTTCTGAATGTGTATGAATTGTTTTGGTTGTTATAGTGATAAATCCATATGCATGTATTATTCAATTTTCTGCATGGGACCAGTTCCCCATTCACTGGGGCGTCTGCAGAAGGTACGTTACAGACTATACATATCAATCATTAACAACACTTCTAGATGCAAGAAATGCACACTAGAATCACAGACCTATTCTCCACGCTTGAACTTCATAGCCTCTAGATTTTGTTGGTTATGTAGCTAGTCCTTTAGGTAAAGGTCTCCCTTACTCAAAAGCCAGTCGTACCCAACTCTAGGGTTCAGTGCTCATCTCCATTTACAGCCAAAGAGCCTTTCCATGTTCATGTGGCAGGTATGACTAGACACCGGCATGCACAGAACACTATTACCTTTCTTGTCAAAGTGGTACCTATTTATCTTTTTGCAATTTCTTGATTTCAAACTGCTAGGTTGGTAGGAACTGGGACAGAGATAGGAGCTCACTCTGTCATGCTGCACTTGGGTCTCGAACTGCTGACCTGCCGACCTTCCAGTCGTCAAGTTCATCATCTCAACCACTAAGCCACCGCAGTCCCTGAGCTAGTCTTCTACCCTTATATATAATGTTTCCAAGTGGGGAGGGAAAATGTCATGCTGCCATGAAATGTACACGCAAGCTTCAGTTTAAGCTATAAGAATTTACAGCATGCTAAATCTTTTATGTTTTTAAGGCGCTGGGAATGAGGGTGATAAAAGAGCCCTGTCACTCCCACTGAATTCCTCCTAGCTCTAGAACACCCACTTGATTGGTTTCCTCTTCAACAAGGAAGCAGCTCACATTTTACAGGTTGGGGCAAATTCTGCACCTACATGTTTGCTACACGTGAGGCAGAATTTAAGAAAAATTATTCAATGCATACATGACTTTGGAAGACAAACCTCTTCTTCTGTGTCTGGGCCAGACGTGAAACTACCTTTTGGTGAGTTCATTCTCCAGTTCCTTTCACTTGACACAGTGTGAGAAACATTAGCCCGCAACACAAGGTTGCCGTTACCAGAGTACGTCCAATTGTGATTCCGAAAAAACCACAATCCTCAAGGAGGCTCTTTCTGTGTACCCCAGAAGATAAACTGATAGCCTGTATAATACAGCACCTAGAGAAGCTTTCCTGAACCTTATGCCATCCAAATGTTTTGTAATACAGTACAGTTTCCACCATCCTTAGCCACCATGGCAGCGGCCATATTGGCTGGGAAAGCAAAGCAATCCTTCTGTAGCCACATATGTGCAGTAAACCCATTCATGTGGATTCACAGACTTGGGCTTTTGGGAATTGAAGTCCAAGAACACCTGGAGTGCCAATGTTTGCCATCGCTGGTCTATAGACCCATGATGGTGAACCTTGGCACTCCAGATGTTCTTGGACTTCAATTCCCAGAAGCCCAAGCCCCCATGAATCCACACGAATGGGTTACCTGTTGCTCCTGGAAGCGGAAGTAAAACGTGCCCATAGCGTTTTGTTACATTTTGTGACTTTAATCTACTTTGGGTTTTTCCCCCTCATCAGAGACCAGAAAAATAATATGGGACACCGAAGGGAAAGTTTGGCAGCGTGATTCACTAGTATTGGATAATCATCCTTTAAGCAGAGAAGTAAACATGCTCAGCACAGAAAGATTAAGAGAACTAAGCATGAATTTTGTCCTGTCCTGTCCTCCCAGTGGAAGTACCTCTCTAAAAAAGGCCATTACTGCATTAGTAACATCTGCCAGAAGTACAGATTCCATTCAATAGAAAGAATATGGATCAGGAGGAATTTTGCATTCCAATGTGCGTATATAGCTGTGATAGGCATGGCTAGAGAGCAGCTCCAACTGACTGGCCAAACAGTTCTGTTCCTATAGTGGAGAGGTAAAATAGCAGAGCTTGGAAATTAATCCCTGGCCAGCAACCTCTGGCAAATGCAGCAGCATTTGCTTTTAAATTCACATCTGTTTTAGCTTAAGAAGCACAAAACCAGCTCTGCTCTAAAAGCTGTGTACTGTACCTTGATCACCAAGTAAAGGAGAATAATGGAATTTTGACTGGTGGCTGCTCTTGCTTTTTTAAAACACTCTTTTAAAGGTATCTGTAGGAGTCAGATTTGCCCCCATTTTCTTGCCATGTACCAAAATACTTGGCTTGTGCAGCTATGCTGTTTATATAATCTTTATTAACTTCTTTTTACAGTAGTTCAGAAATTACACAACCTGCTCATGTAATCGGCTTCTTTCATCCTGGATTAATGCTCCCAAATGCCACAGGCATCATATTTTGGAACATATCTGCTGAGGCAGTTTAAAGTGGACATGCAAAATGAGCAATGAGAAATAATTGCTAGCATAGCAAGAGAGATTTGCTGCTGAAGACATTGGATTGGATCCACAAGAGTTGGTTATATTGAACAGAAGTAGGCCCACAAAAATCAATAGACCTCAGTTAGCCATACTCTGGTTTAACCCAGTGTTTCAGAGAATTGATAGTTCATATTAACTTTGTTATAATGCTTTTTCTAGGTTATTACTTACTTGGTTACTTGACACTTCTAGTTTGACATGGTGGATCAAAGCATTGTCTCCCATGAGATTTTAGCAGCCTCTTGCCATCGGGAGGTCCTACCGCTACCGTAGCAAGGTCCGATGGCACATGGAGGACTGAGGCCCGTGTTTTCAATGCTCCTTTCTCCATTTTAAACACGACAACACAGTTGGCTGGGCTCATGTTACAGCAATGCACTGGCCAGGTGCATTGCCTGAGTACTCAACCCCACTTAGCTGACCTGCAATTCCAGAATGGAGAACTGTTCTTGACCGCTAGCTGTCACCTTTGTGGCATGGTTGAACTTTCCAGGGAAATACACCCTCACCACCATAGCTCTCAGACGCCAGGGTCACCACTGCACCACGTTGAAGCATGAGGTGGAATTTGCAGTGGTAGATTATTACAGAAATTTAAATTCCCAATTTTCTCTCCCCCTCCCCACAACTTTTGCTAGTAGGCTTTCAAAATTAGTTTGTGGTCTGCATATAGAAAGATGTAAAGGTTTCCTTCCTATTTGCTACAATCAAACTCTTTCCTGTCAGGATTTAAAGCTGACCTAATGTTTTAAGGCCAGGATCAGAATTAAGATGCCACACAATGCTAGGTGAATAAAATCACAAAGATCGTTTTTGAGATATGCAGATGATACTACCCTAATGGCAGAAAGTGAGGAAGACCTAAAGAAGCTCCTGCTTAGGTTGAAAGAAGAGAGTGCAAATGCTGGCCTGAGACTTAACATCAAGAAAACCAAGATAATGGAAACAGGCCATATCAGTCCCTAGAAAATAGATGGGGAAGAAGTAGAAGCAGTGACAGATTTTACTTTCTTAGGATCAAATATCACTGCTGATGGGGATTGCAGCCTTGAAATAAAAAAGCAACTGATTCTTGGGAGACAAGCTATGAGAAACCTGGGGAACATAGTGAAAAGTAGAGACATCTCACTACAAACAAAGGTCCGCATAGTCAAAGCAATGGTATTCCTGGTGGGAATGTATGGTTGTTAGAGCTGTACCATTAGAAATGCTGAGCGTAGAAAAACAATGCCTTTGAAATGTGGTGTTGGAGGAGAGTTTGAGAGTCTCCTGGACAGCGAGGAGAACAAATAGGTCAATCTTAGAAGAGATCAGCCCTGACTGCTCCCTGGAAGGACAAATAGTAAAGATGAAGATGAAGTACTTTGGACATCAAATGAGAAGAGAGGATTCACTTGAGAAAGCCTTGATGCTGGGGAAGGGGGAGGGAAAAAGAAGGGGGCAGCCAAAGATGAGATGGCTAGATGGTGTTATAGATGCAGTAGGCATAGGGCTGGGTGGGCTGAGGAGGATGGTGGAGGACAGGGGTGCCTGGAGGGCAGTGGTCCATGGGGTCACAAAGGGTCAGAATCGACTGTGCAACTGAACAACAACAACAGTGATCTAAAGGGTATTAAGTATTAATCTCACTCGATGCTCCAGTAGATTGCTTGAGAATGGAATGGCTTGGGGGTGGAGAGAAATAGAGACTTTAGAAAATTAAGCAGATCAGCTTATCTCAAATAAAATAAAACAAAAAGTCATTAAATTAAATTTTTAAAAAGGTATCTCATTCTTTGTCTCATAGCTATGCACCATAGACATCAGTTGAATGTATGAGCATTGTATAAGCATAAAATGCAAAGAGTTAATAGGCCACCTCGTATGCAGAACAATGGAAATGATACATTTATACACAATCCACACAAAAGTTTCACATTTCTCTGCAGTGTCTTCTTTCGTGTCCCGATGAAGCCACTTTCTTCTTGATCA
Organism: Bradypodion pumilum; assembly: GCA_035047305.1. Classification (NCBI taxonomy): domain Eukaryota; kingdom Metazoa; phylum Chordata; class Lepidosauria; order Squamata; family Chamaeleonidae; genus Bradypodion; species Bradypodion pumilum. The sequence goes on from JAWDJD010000002.1 coordinate 117,277,923, forward strand.
AACTTATGTCCTCATCGGTGTATGTTTCTGGCAATAATCGGCAGACCAGCAAATGAGTCAGATTCTGTATCTTTCTACATTCACACCATGTGTTGTTCTCCGCCAGCAGCCCCCACTTGAACATGTTGGTCTAGCATTTAGGGACTCCAACGCTCAGCCTATTCAAGGTCCTCCAAGCGACGTAGGGGAGGTTGAGTTCCTCAGTTATATCCTCCTTTAATTTTGTTCCCTTTCCAGTTAGCTCTTTCCTCCATCTTTTAATTTGGTTTTGCTTTTGTGTACTCTTCAAGAATGCTTGTTCTTGCCATAAAGCTCTTCCTGGCTCTGAGCTAGTGAACTTGAGGCTTATATCCGTTAAGAGGGCGCCAAGGGTCATTCTCTTGCTTATTTCTCTCTGCGTCTGCTGCTACTTCTCTCCTGATCTTAGGTGGAACGACAGAAACAAGAGAGTATATTTTCTCAACTGTTAGTAGGTTTGAGGCATCTAGTGTTGAAAGGGAGACATGATATTAAGAGATACTAATTCAGTCACATCCAACATGGTGAAGTGATGACAGGATCTTCTGGACAACCATTCCCCACTGAACAGCAACTAAGCAATCAGCTCTAAAACAAACAGTTCCCTAATCTGTGAGGAACAACAGGACAGTTCATTCCGTGTGGTATGCAAGCTGGAGGAAGAACAAAATAATCTTTGTGTACTTCCAAAATTCCAATCAGTTCATGTGCTTCCAAAATCCACACACTACAAAATGTACAATGTTCACACTCCATTCCTGGATCTTCTGGTTCCCTTGTGAGATGTTGGTTAAAGAAACATATGCAGACAAGAGCAAAATTGAATGAATGCACAACTCTGTACCATACTTTCCTGGTCACAGAATGGGGCAAAAGACACCAAAGATAAAATCCAATGAAGGAACAATTAACTATTGGTTAATTAATCCTTTTTAGTCAAAACTTTATGTTGCCTCAGTACATATTCAAACCAGTTAACTTGGTGATTGGGGTATTATTTGAGTTGTAGTGTAAAAAAGTATTTGTGGCTCACTTCTGATCCAAACATATTTAAGATCTACTGTTTGAAAATAATCCTCCCAACCTTTTTTTGAAGCTAAATTGTACATTATTTTGTTCTACTAAGGTGGATGGTCATCTCTCCTCTGAATGACCTCCAGATTGATACTCTATTGTCTTTTAGCATGCTTCATATTAATAGAAACATTTGGACAAGAGTACTGAAAAAGTAATTGGCTGGGCCATATATAGGTGGATACTATTACACCCTATGAATTCTTCTTCTTTCATGTCCTGATTAAACCCTAGACTGCCAAAATGAAACCACATTCTTGGCTTTGTGGTAGGCCAAGCCCAAATCCTCATCAGTGCATGTTTCTGGCAGTAATTTAATTTTCACATTTATATATATATATAAAACACAATGCAAATACTGTATACAATATACTCAATACATAATAATTATACAGTATTCAATCTAAACAATATACAGTATTCAATACAACAATACCACATCACAATACTGCAGTGGCCTCTGCCCCAGCCGCAAGTAAGTCAGGGGCGGTGGGAAGTAACTCTGGGGGGTGGTGAAGTCCTACCGCCTGCCGCCACAGTGGCCTGCTGAGCCCTGGCCAGGGGCGGGGCCCAGGGCGCCGGTGGTGGTGTGGTTCTGGTGCCTGTTGCCGCCGCGGCCTCTCCGCCCCGGCCGCAGGAGTCCGAGGGCAGCAGTAAAGTCTTGCCGCTGCAGTGGCCTTTTGAGCCCCAGCCAGGGGCGGGGCCTAGGGCATCGGTGGTGAGATGCGGCAGTGGCAGAGATCTTAGAGCCACCGGAGCCACACAGCTGCTGCTCTCTCCAGGCCAGCTAGCCGAGGGATTGTCCACTAATCGGCAGACCAATAAATGAGTTGGATTCTGTATCTCTCCACATTCACGCCACATGTTGCAGACAATGTGCAGAGAAACAGTTGTTGTCTGCCAGCAGCCCACACTTGAACATGTTGGTCTTACATTTAGAGACTCCAACCCTCAGCCTATTCAGGGTCCTCTAGATGACATAGGGCAGGTTGAGTTCCCCAGCTATATCCTCCTTTAATGATTTTCCTTGCCCAGTGAGCTCCTTCCTCCATCTTTTAATTTGATTTTTCTCTTGTGTACCCTCAAGAATGATCGTTATTGCCATAAAGCTCTTCCTGGATCTGAGCTGCTGGACTTGAGGCTCATATCCATTCTGAGGATGTCGAGGGGTCATTCTCTTGCTTAGTTCCCTCAGAGTCCATTGCTACTTCTCTTCTGATCTTAGATGGACCGATACCAACAAGAGGGTATATTTTCTCAACTGGTGTAGGTTTGAGGCATCCTGTCACTATACACATGGCGTCATTAACAGTGATGTCAACTTGCTTTGTGTGTGTGGATGTGCTCCATACCCTATGAATGAACATTTCATTTTTATTTGGAATAGGTTTGCTTTCTGTCACCTACCCATCCACCCCCAGCCTTGGGGTTTGATGTAACACCAGCTTCTGAACCTGGAAACTGCGAAGAAAAATGGCAACATATCTTTTGGCATATGAAGCAGCTGAACAAATGCTTTGCCAATCTATTTGTGTTCTAATCAGAGATTGGAGAAATTATTTTTTTGGAACAGTTCTCACAATCCCCCAGACAAAATTAGCTAGTGGCCCTAGTGGGAGCTATTGTTTCAAAACTAACATTTGTACTTAGGCTGGCTATAACATTTTCCTCATAGGCTTGCCACCTATTTCCAAGATGGTCACTTTGTAGGACAGCACCTACATTTCTCAAATTATGTTCCATGGAACACTGGTGCACTTCAATTCCCAGAAGCCTAAGTCATTACATTGGCTGATCAGTGCTTTGGGGAATTGACTTAGGCTTCTGAGAATTGAAGTCCAAAAACCAAAGATTGGGAAACGCTGTCTTAGAGGATGAGCACAATTTTGCTGGTTTTGATCAATTAATTTTAATCAATTAATGAATTTTGCTACCCCTAATCAACGTATCCATTTCACTGTTACAAGAGACAGTCCTGTTAGTGGAACTGATATGGAGCTGTTACATGCGCACAAACAGTTAAGCTTTCATCATGTGACAGAGTCAGCACTACACTCCCTGCCATGGGTGAGTCTTTCCGACTGTGTAACATATATAACACCAAGGTGAAATTGAAAAGTTATGCAGATGATATTGTGCTCACAATTTCCAATCTAAATTTAACATTTTGACACATCATGGAACAAACTGCAGAATTTGGCTCATTTTCAGGATTCAAATTCAACAGAGGGAAAAAACCAAAAATAATCTCCAATTTTTTATCTAAACAAGAGGAGGAAAATATAAAAAAATTGCAAGATGTGAATTGTCAAGAGACTCAGTCAAATATCTGCAATAAAGATGAACATATTGTGAAAATAAATGTTTCAGATGTTACTAATTACTATGCAATAGAAAGTTCTGAAAGACTGGAAAAAACAAAAACAGCTTTATTTGGAAGTGGAAAAAACCAAGTCAGGCTTGCCTGAGTGGGCGGCAAACAAGTTGAAATATTAAATTAAATTAAATATTAAATTAAAGCATTACAACATGGGGATAAAGGAGAAGTTTCTAATATCAATGTATAACCAAACAGCTAGTCTTGTTTGCCTGACAATTGAATCAAAACTCCAAAAGACAGATTACTGATATTAGAAATTGTAGCATTGGCTGAAGGGCTACAAAAAAATTCAGTGGGTATAGAAGGAGCTCAAATTCTACAAAAAAAGTCATGCTATTGGAGACAGTTTGTTAAAAAATTAGGATAAGAATAAGTCCACTGTTTTTACTTGTTGTATCTCTAGAAAGTGTGTTTTATGACACAAATTAGTGGAATCAATCTTTTAATTTATCAAGAAATATCCACAAGGAGAGATTAAATCTTGGCAAACCATTACAGGAAGAAAAAAACATTCATTGGATGATTTATTTTCAAATACACTAATGTCATTATTTTAAAAAGCATCCTGCATCCAAAAAAGGGTTGAATAAAAGACCTGATGGATTTTGAAAGGAGAATTATTCAGAGGGAGCATCATTTATTGGGATCAATTTTTGAAATTCAGTGTGAAGCAGAAAGAGAACAAGTTAAAATATGCATGCTGAAGTTGATTCAGAATTTTTTGGGTAGAAATAATATTTTAACAATTGGAAAAACTATGGATTTAAAAATATATAATTTACTACAAGGCAAGCACTAAGAGAGAATTGGTCTATGATGTTTTATCAATGGTATATCACCCCAAAAGAAACTTGGGAAAAATAGACAATGACTATATAGGGCTCAGATAGAAATGCCAAGGGGACAATTTTTCTATTTGATGAACTTGCAAAGAGACTAAAGAGTTATGGAAAGCATTCCAAATATTAACTTTGTTATGAAACTGGAGATTGTGCTGTAGATTTTACCACATAATATTGAATAGAATAGAATAAATCTTTATTGTCATTGTCCCCTTGCGGGAAACGACAAAATTTCTCAGTTGCTATATCAACTCAAAATAAGGCATACCCCATAATTTAAAAAGAAACAACTACAAAGACACTAATTAAGACAGTACAATACAGTACAATATAACAATTTAAAATAGGATAAGATGACTTCAGAGTCCAGAGTTTCCATTTAGGGCCAAAATTGCTCTAGAGAAAAATTGCTCTAGAGAAGAAGCAATTACGTATATATTAACAGCAGCTGCAGTAGTATGGGCATCTAAGTGGAAAGCAGAATTAGCAACAATCAGAGATTGGAAGAATATGTCCTGATGGCCAAATTGACTAATTGTATAAACAAAAGGCTGTTTAAAGAATTTTTAAGAAGGGGAAACATACTATGCTTATATGGGAATTTTTTTTATAATGATGCATGAGTCATATGTAACTGGTGAAATGCTAATATTTAGGCTTTTGTAACATAATACTAACATTTCAAGCTCTCAAATAGACAGCCACGTGGTTAAATAAGATAAGTTAATGTCATAATACTTCTGAATATCAAATATTGGATGTATGATGCTAAATTTTTAAAAAAGTTTCGTTAAACATTTTATATAGTCCATAAAGAGTCCTATGATGTACTGAGATGTACTGATGTACTGTGCCTGGAAAATTTATTTGAATATTTTATGATGGAATAATTGTCCTGATTATATGAGCATTATGAGTATTCCTTATTTTCTGTACCCTTAATGTCATATAATGTCCAATTGTCTGAATATATATGAAGATGATTGTACTGTCTGTAAGAACAGTAGTGTGATAACCATGAAGTGTCTTGATAAAGACACAATACACAACAGGATTTTCCTAAATTCACCTAGATTTAGAAATAATTTCAGTTTCATCTTGTTTCTTCTGGTCAACAATTTTAACACAAATACTTTTTGGTTGAATTAATTATAACTTATTCCAAAGGCTTGAATGACGTTAACTCACTAAGGCCTTGTTTATTTGGAAAAGGTACTTTGATGATCCAACAGTAAACCCACAAAAGGTAGATTTCATTTGCATTGCCCTGAAAATCTTCTCTGAGGTCTCAAACTCAGTGGAACAAAGGATTCTCCAATTTCAATACAGCTACAATTTCAATGATAGAGCACTGTCAACAGGCATCAGTATTGTACTCTGTAGAGATGTGAATTTAGTAGCCTGCTATTTATTTCTAGCACTTTTAAAAGTATGCATTAGTAACAGTCCATAGCTCTTGTGACAATAAAAGAACTTTACATGGTTTTCCGCATTCATCTTGTGCTCTCACCCATCAATGGCAAACGCCATGTTGAGTTGCCCGCAATAATTGTGTATTTCCATTCCACAATTATACATGCTTATCTCCAGGCAGCGTACATGGGCCAAAGACGCTGCAAACAGTTTTTGTGTATTTCTGGTGGCTGCGATGCTACTTGTCTTGAAAAGCCAAGACGTTATGTTGTGTTCAATGGTGGTGCATCTTTGTTCTTTCAAATGAAAAAAATGAACAATTGTCACTGACTTCTGTGCATGTTTTTCTACCTCTCCTGTTAGCAGCATGCACATTTAGTTGGGTGTGAGGGAAGACGGAGAATGCTACAGACACACCCATGGACTGCACAGCAGCAAGCAAAGGACATATACAAACCCTGGAATCTTACAGCCTGAAGGGAGGTCAAATTAAATTTGAAGAGGTAACATTCTGCCTGGAAATGGCGGGAAACCAGTATAATCTGGGAGATAGCAGCTTTTAGATCAAGTGATGCCCCAAATTGATAAAATGGATAAATTATTGGGGGCAGGGGGAAGAATCATGCAGAAACTAGTAACCAAGCAGGTAGTTTAAAAAAGCCAAAATATGATTGTGCCCAACTACAGCTGCATGAAGGATTTTACTCTCCAGAGAAAGATAACCCAAAGGGAATATAAAAATAAATCTAACATTCCAAAGTGGTTCAAAACATTTATTAGCAAATTAAACTAATTATCTGATTTTTTAAAATATAAAACTAATCCAATAGTGCCACCAAATCTTTCTTTTAAAAAGCAGGAATTTGTTTACAGTAGACCCTTGCATAACGACGTTACTTGGTTCCCCAAGTAGCATTGCTAAGCGATTTTTGTTGTTATGCGGGTTTCTAAGGAGTTTCCTTCATAAAGTTTTTAGCGTCATTGTCCGGACGACACAAAAAACGTTGTTATGCGGGGCAACACGTGGTGCATAACAACGCGTTGTTAAGTGAAAATGATGTTATCTGAACGCGTTGTTATGTGAGGGTTGACTGTATATAGAAAACATGTCCATTGAATAGCTCAGTGGTTTAATAGCTCTTCCGATTAAGATATTAACTTTTCCAGCAGTGCCCTTCTTGCAACTGTGTCATCTTGAGTCATTTTTAATTTGGGAATAAGACATTGCAGTCCATCTTTGACTTGATTTGCTATGTCTTGGTCAGCACACTGAAGAAGCCTATAAGAGGGGGGGGAGAGAAAGAGAAAATTTCAGCAATAAACTCATCATAATATGATACAGGCAACAAGAAAAAGATAAACAACTGATAGCAGATCTGCTTTGCCATGATTCAAATTGGGATTGTCACTTTCTGCCAAGAAATTATACAGAGCACATGTACACATGACAGCTCCTCATAAATGACAATTTCTAAATCTTCATCTGCTCAGTCTTTTAAATTAAATTAGATAAACATCTATATCAGGATTGTACATACTTTGATTAATTTTTTTACATGCAAAGTGAAGTGAGCCTGTGACCATTATACTATAGTTGGAATTACAGGAAACAGTAAACACATTTTTTTAAAAAATTAAGAAGCCTTCCTTGCATTTAAAATGAAACAACCAGCTGCTAGTGTCCTTGCAGCCATATCCATCTTAAACTGTTTTAGGATGTTATTGTCACTTTACTGTTGGCCCACAGCTCATGCTCAACATTTTAATTCTTTTTGCTGTAGAAGAAAAACTGCAAAGTGCAGACATGAAGAAGCCACAGCCTGCTTCAGACAGCAGATTTACTCCAAACAGCCCAAAGCAGCTGCCCCCAAAGTTGGAAGAGGTCACTGGCTTCTGCTTGGGAAACTAGGGGTGAGAAAAATTACTTTTTGGGACTACAGCTCCTAGTGTCCAATAACCAGCATCTTCTTTCATGCCCCAATCAAACCCTGGACTGCCAAAATGAAGCCACTTTCTTTGCTTTGTTATTGCCCAAACGCAAGTCCTCATCGGTGCATGCCTCTGCAGCAATCGGCAGGCCAGTAAATGAGCTGGATTCTGTATCTCACCACATTCACACTATGTGTTGTTGTCCGCCAGCAGCCCCCACTTGAGCATGTTGGTCTTACATTTAGGCACTCCGACTCTCATCCTATTCAGGGTCCTCCAAGTATGGGAGGTCTAATTCCTGAGCCATATCCTCCTTTAATGTTGTTCCTTGTCCAGTGAGCTCCTTCCTACATCTTCTAATTTAGTTTTGCTCTTGCGTACCCTAAAGAATGTTTGTTCTTGCCATAAAGCTCTTCATGGATTGAGCCGACAGATTTGAGGCTCATATCCATTCAGAGGGTTTTGAGAGTCATTCTCTCAGCATAACTAACTACTGACCATGCTGGCTGGGGAAGTTAGGGATTTGAGTCCAAATGAAACTTATCCAGGCTCTAGTGACAACCCAGTATTTATAGCCTGTTCCAATACAGGTTAAAGGTAAAAGTTTCCCTTGCTCAAAAGCCAATTGTATCTGACTCTAGGATGCAGTGCTCATCTCTGTTTCAAAGCCGAAGAGCCTGCTGTAGAACATGTCTGCTGCTGCAGACATTTCCGTAGTCATGTGGCAGGCATGACTAGACACTGGAGCGCTGTTACCTTCCCACCGAAGTGGTCCCTATTTATCTACTTGCAATTTCTTGCTTTCAAACTGCTAGGTTGGCAGGAGTCCAATACAGGACTCAGCACTATTTCTCCACAACAAGCAGTATGCCCAAGCATCATAAGACTAAATGATATAAGTACATAACACAATATAAAGTCAGCCATATATTGGCAATTCATCATCAGCAGAATACCTGCTTAAAATAGGTGAGGGGCTTTAAGCATGCTGGAATAAACAGTTTTTCTGGTGCTCAAATGATATCCAACTGTGTGCCAGGATGAGTATAAAGATTTCCATGCAAAAGTCCTCACAGCTGCCTGTCTCTAAAGAAAAAAAGTTGCCTTGGAGGAGTTTGGCTGAATTACCTCAATGCACAAACACATGTGTGATGTACAACAGGCATCCCTGTAGCTACTTCAGTCTCAAAATGCATACAATCAGGCACTGAGACAACAACTGTCACTGCTTGTAAAGTTCTTGGTTTAAGCCAAATCTATATGTTCCTACAGGGGCTTGATCTAAAGATGGAATTGGAATAAACATCTGCTCAAAAGGCGGGGAGAGTAACTTACTCTCCTCTGCTACAATCTCAGCTGCCAAAGATGATCCAGAGAAAAATGAGATGCAACCGGATGCAGTGTAATAAGAGTCTCTCATATGCTCAAGAATCACTACAAAAAAGTTCATTCAGAAAACTGCTCCCACAATGCACTCCATCAACCCTCTTGCTCTGAAATGGGGCACGCCAATCCCCCAGTGTCACACTTTTTGGCACAGAAGATGATCTGCTTTGTTGGCTTTACGTGACACTGGCATGTACGCTGATGTGAATGCCATCTCCAAACTTGTGCACATACATTTTTTTGGAATGAAAAAATGGCCAGGGCAAAAATGTCTCAACAAATCTACCAATTTTCCTACTAACATAACAGGACTTAAAAGGCTGTTGAGGCAGCGAGACTTCGCTGCCGCCTCCGGCCCTCCTGGCAAGGCGGAGGGACCCCTGCAGTGCCGAACACTGAGACCACCGCCGTCGTTCCTGGGCCCTGCCTCCAGCTGCCTCCAGCCAGGACTTAAAGGCCGTTGAGGCAGTGAGACTTTGCTGCCATCACTTTTCACTTTGTATTGTATTATTGAGTTGTTATTGTTACTGTCTGCTTTTGTATTTTTGACCTTGCTCTATGCTATATTGTATTTTGTTTTTGCTACATTGTATTTGCTATTGTATTTTTTGCTATATTTTATTTTGTTTGATGTGTTTTGAGCCGCCCTGAGTCGGCATGTGCTGAGAAGGGTGGCATACAAATCAAATAAACATAACATAACATATTGAGACAAAGAAAAATCATTCAACCAAAAAGAAATGACACACTCTGGCTGTCAACAGAATGGCTCCAGTCAGTGAAAATAACTTCTACTGGATGACACTGCAAATTTATTTGGAGCAACAGATATCCACTCTATAGAATATGTATATTTCATCTCATTTTGCTTTCATCACATGTTGTGTTTACTGTCGATGAATGTTTAGGTTGCAACACACTTGATCCTGTGCACACAACCACAGACATGGAACACTTTTGTAACCTGCAATACATTGGGATTGTTTCCATGATGAGAAAATTTATCACAATTTGTCCTTATGCTACTGCAAGAGGCTTCAATGCTCATCTACACTGGCATTTTCCTGGTTACGTTCTCAAGTGGTTGGTAGGAAGAACACCTTCATTTTCCTGATTGCAAGAAGAGCCAAACTGGCCAATTAACAGCATGGAGACTCTTACATAAAAAGACAAAGAAAAAGGTACCAGGAGAGACCACATTTTAAAAAAATCATCCAGAGAAGCTTGGAAAAAAATGTTTCAAGTGAAAAAGTGTTTGCACTGATTGTGGCATTAATAAAAGGACTGCAATTCAAAGAGAATATACTGTTCTGGGCAGTGTTCCAGTTTGTTGAACTTTTTCCATAGTAAGGCAGCAGTGGATGCTAGAGGCTTATTTAACCAAGAATCCATGTGCCCTGGTAAGCAATGGGACTGGCAAATTCATTTATAGCCTGCATCTGAGATGTTATTTTTAACATAACCTTCCGATTAAACAGTCACATCTCTTGCCTTGCCTTTTTTTTTAGATACATAATAAGGATTATGTTGCCAAACCAAACAGAACGAGAGAAGAATTAATGTGGCTTGCGGAGCGATTAAAAATCTGTTTTCTCAATGTGACCTAAAACAGTCCTGCCTTATCTATCCCCTTGTTCTACTACGAGGTAGAAATTCTATGCACTATTCACGCATACGTTTAATATATTTGTATAAATTATTCCAAGTGCACAACTTCCACATTATATTTAGCTTCATGATGTACCCAGAAAAGGGCATAAAGATTATGCTGTGTGGCTGTTAACATTTGTTATCTCTGCCTTCCCCAACGAATTAGAGGCAGTGGATGCTTCCCCCCCGCAAGGCATGACGACCACACTCTGCAGATGTAGCTTTGATTATTTAAAAGGTCCAATTTGGGAAGATTTCTTCCGTTCCAATTGCATTTCATGGCCATTAGTGTGCTGTGATTCAACTGGTGGTTTGGCGTTAAATAAAAATCGTACACAGCATCTATTGGCCCACCAAATATCTGCTTTAATTTAACAAATGGAACTAATTTGTACTGGCTGAGAGCATTAGCCCACCCTATTTATTTATTTATTTTTAATTTAATTTATATCCTGCCCATCTGGGATATTTTCCCACTCTGGGAGGCATACAAAATATAAAATTTAAATACACTGAATATATTATAAATGCCAGCAACATCAGTAATATTCTACCTCACTGATGGTGAACCTTGGCACTCCAGCTGTTCTTGAACTTCAATTCCCAGAAGCCCTGATCAGCAGGAGTGCTGACCTGGCCTTTTGGGAGTTGAAGTCCAAGAACAGCTGAAGTGCTGAGGTTCACCATCACTACTCTACCTCTTCAAATTCTCAGGCTCCTCCAGTATACTTACTCAACAGTTTCTTTAGAAAGACATTTTGGGGACTGGGCAGGGGGACTGGCTACATGCATATTTCAGTTACCGTATTTGCTGGTGTATAAGACCCACTCTCCCCCCTTAAAATACACTAGAAAAATGGAGTGCATCTTGTACTGTATATAATAGCCTATAGTGGGCTATTTTGGTAATAATGGGGTGCGTCTTATACTCTGCTGCATCTTTATCCACCAGCACAGACGAGAGAACTCTTTACTTCCTACACCCTTTCTCCCCTTTCTTGCTATTCCAGACTTAGTGACCAGGCGGAGAAGGGGGTAAAAAGCCAACAGTTCCCTTGCCCGCGCTGGTGGATAAGGCAGGGGAAACCAAGTCATTGACAAAAGCTTCTCTGCCAGGTTACTGCCAAGACTGGAGTGCAAGGTCTCCCCTGCCTTTATCTGTCAACACAGGCAACAGAACTCTTCACTTTTCACCCCCTTCCCCTTCTCCGCCTGGGACACTAAGTCCAGAACGGGTGAGAAAAATGTTTGCTTTTCACCCCCTTCTCTTTCTTGCCATTCTGACTTAGTGTCCCGGCCGGAGAAGGAGAAGGGAGTGGGAAGCAAACAATTATCTCGCCCGGTGGCGGAGGATAAAGCAGGAGACCAGTGGCTAAAGCAAGGGAGAGCAGGCGGTGGCTAAAGCAAGGGGGAAAGGCAAGAAAGAGGAGGTGTTTGTCCTGGTCTCCCTTGCTTTAGCTACCGCTACCGGGCATGAGAAGTGCTGGCTTCGCATTCCCTTCTCTGCCTGGGCCATTAAGAAGGTAAGGAGACATTGTGGGGTTTGGAAGGTTTTTTTAAAAAATTAAATGGAGGTGGGGGTGGGGGTTTAAAATGGGCTTTTTTTTGGCTTTTTCCCCATGGTCCGGAACAGAATATTTGGTTTTCAATGCATTCCTATGGGGAAATGTGTTTCGCTTAAAGAGCAACTTGTTTGAAAAGCAACCCCATGGAATGCATTTTGCTCATTAAGCAAGGTATTACTGTACTTCCATACTCAAAAACCCCATTGCAGGCCTTTGAAAGCTCATGAGGAGTCAAACAGCTACAAAAACTACACCCCATGCTCCCTACAGAAAGGTAAGAAAACTTTTATTTTCTCCTCAAACCAAAGTTGCTCCAAGAGTGTGGGAGGGGAAAAGTCAGCCCCCATAAGGCCCACACGTGGCCTGTGGGCTACACTTTGCCACCTTAAAGTACAAAGCTAGTGCATTGTCTAAGAGCCTTGGTTATAGCAAAGTCGGACCAGAAACATAAATGGGTTTTAAAAACTCCACCTTTTGTAACCTTAAGGGAACAAGCTTGCTTATTATCCTGCCAAGAGATGCATGAGTTGTCTTAGAGCGGAGAGATTTTACCACAGGAAAAACGTACCACCACTTTGATACATCAGCCAAAGTTATCCTAAATCTTAACCTATAAATCCAAGGGTTCACCGTTGGAACTGGCTATAGGTTGCTATGCCTCACCCTACTTGCCTGCACTCACCCTTCGTGCACACGGCCGATCTGGGTACGCAGGTCAACGAAGGATTGAAAAAACCGGCAGTGGGGCAACAGCCCCACAAACGCGAAGAAAGGGAAACAACTTCACTTCCCAACATTCCTTGCGCCGCGCCGCGCCAGAGCCAATCAGGCTGAGAGGCTCTCGCACGGGGCAGCGTTTGGAAACGCGCCGCAGCCAATCAAAATAAAACCATTTTAAAAAAACGCAGCACAAACAGAAAGCACCAACCCATTACTACAAGCCCCAGCGTCCTGCGCGCCATGAGCACGCAGAACGCTGAGGAAACCGGCGCCCGAAAAATTAAAAAGAAAAACAACTCACCGCGTCATAGCCAAGCACACACCAGCCGGCTTTCTATCCCTCCCTGAAGGACCCGACTGGAGTTTCCCCTTTAATATCAGTGGGTGGGGGTTGCGATCCCCCTCTCCGCTGGTTAACCTAGCGTTGGGAGGTTTGTGGGGACAAAAGGGGAATGTTTCCCAAACCCTTCTGGACTCAGGACACCAGGGAGAGGGGATCGATTCCCACCCCCCTCCTTAAAAAAACTCCGTCTTTTCTATTCTTTAAAAACGGAGTTGTTTTAAGGAGGGGGGGAGGGAATCGATCCACTGTGCCTGGTGTACTGGGTCCAGAAGAGTTGGGGGGACATTCCTCTTTTGTCCCCACAAACCTCCCAACCCCAGGGGAGCAAGCGGAGAGGGGGGTCGCAAGCCCCACCCACTGATATTAAAGGGGAAACCCCGATCTACTTTCACAACTACACACAAAAAAAGCACCATAAAACAATAAAGCCACCCTCCCCACCACCTAACCCACCCTTAATAAGCCACAACGACCATGCCCCCCTCCCCACCACCTAGCCCACCCTTCCTAGCCCACAACGACCATGCCCCCCTCCCCACCACCTAGCCCACCCTTCCTAACCCCCAACGACCATGCCCCCCTCCCCACCACCTAGCCCACCCTTCCAAACCCCCAATGACCACGTACCTTCCCCACCACCAAACAAATATTTTTTAAAAAATTACTAAAAACACTCAAACACAGCCAAAAATACACAAAAACAAAAACACCAAAAACAATACGAAGTAAACAAAGACACAATCAAAAACAAAACAAACAGACAAAAATACAAACTCCAACCCCCCCCACACACACACACACAAAACAAAGAAAACAAGCAAACTTACCAGAACACGTGCTACCTACACCAGGACTGGAAAAGAAATGAATACAGAAAGACCCTACTTACCAGAAGAAGCTCCACCCAGAGGCCAGGAGAGAAACAAAAGTCAAAATACAATAACCCCTACCAGCACCACCTGCTGGCCACAATAGTAAAAACAATTCAAAAACACACAACAGCCCCAAACAAAACACAAACTCACAATTTTACACAAAAGGTCACACCAAAAAAAACCAAGTAAAAAAAATTACACTAAACACACTGTCACACAAATCACAAATATATATATGTCAATAAAATACAATAGAAACTTTAAAAAATCCTGTGCTGAGTTATTATATCATACTTTCTTCTTTTATTAATCCTCAAAAAAAACCCAAAAAAGCAGATCACAGTTAATAACTGCCAAGCCAAACAAATTTAACATAAATAAACATTTAAAAAATTAAAATTACAGACTAAGCAATTTATTAAAAAAAAACAACACAATTTAACCTTCCAACACAATGTAACACTATTGCCAAAAAAATGGCTCATTTTTAATTAAAAAACACGGGGGGGGGGGAGCCCGGCAACGCCGGGCAACCCTTGCTAGTTATGTATATTTTTGTTGCACTTGCATCATGTTGTAGGGGAAATAGCCTTTTTGTCACAATGCTTTTCACAGCTTTCTCCACAGTTTTAGTTTTCACGTCAGGCAATCAGCAAATCCTCTTCTTAACAGTCTAGTTTATTTGGCCACATCCAAAGATGCTAAATGAGCTAGACTGCAGTGTAAATCCACTGAAAGCAAAGTAAACAGAGTACAGGTTGGGGAAAGAAAATCTGCCACTCTGATCTGAAAGCCCTTCAGATTTGTTTAAACTTGACTAAACACAGAAAACTGGAAAATCGTATGTGATCAGAGTGATAACAATGTTAATCCACCTTAGAAACACCAAAATACATTTGAAAGCTAGTATCTGACTAAAAAAAGAGAACCAGATTCATGTTAATACCAAAAATCTATATTCTTATAAATCAACAACAATCCATTAAGGGACGCTGGAAGGGACGCTGCCAGCTTCAGAGTTGGTGGAGCCACCACACCCCCGGGCTTCTGTCTCCACACCACCTGGACTGAGAATGCAGGGAGGAGCTGCGCGGCGAAGGAGAGCTTGGCCAGCTCCAGCAGCAGCTGTGTGTGAGCGGCCACACACCCGAGCCCCTGCCCCCACGCCATCGGGGATAAAAAGGCTGGGGAGTGTAGTGCAGCTGGAAGGGATACTGGAAGGGACGCTGGAAGGGACGCTGCCAGCTTTAGCGTTGGTGGAGCCACCACACCCCCGGGCTTCTGTCTCCACACCACCTGGACTGAGAATGCAGGGAGGAGCTGCACAGCGAAGGAGAGCTTGGCCGGCTCCAGCAGCAGCTGTGTGTGAGCGGCCACAAAGGCTGTGGAGTGTGGCGCGGCTGGAAAGGACACTGGAAGGGACGCTGCCAGCTTCAACGTTGGCCACCACACCCCCGGGCTTCTGTCTCCACACCACCTGGACTGAGAATGCAGGGAGGAGTTACATGGCGAAGGAGAGCTTGGCCGGCTCCAGCAGCAGCTGTGTGTGAGCGGCCACACCCCTGAGCCCCCGCCCCCACACCATTGGGGCTACAAAGGCTGGGGAGTGTGGCGCGGCTGGAAGGGACGCTGCCAGCTTCAGTGTTGGTGGAGCCACCACACCCCTGGGCTTTTGCTCCCCACCACTGGGACCGAGACTGTAAGGAGGTGCGGTTTGGTGGCAGAAGGGTTGGGTGTGAGGGGTTTTTTTTCCCTCTTTGACTTTGAGTTTATGGTTTGTTATTTTGTTTTGCATTATTGAACTTGTTTGACTCTTATGATTGTTAGGGTAATTTTGATATTGTACTGAATATGTTTTTGATAATTCATACTGTAACTGTATTTTGTTGTATTATTTGTATCATATTTTATATTGTTTGGCATTCTTGTTGTAAACCGCTTCGAGTTCCCTTTATGGGGAGGAAAGCGGTATAAAAGTCTAAACAATAAATAAATAAATTATTGCTTAGCAGGGGAAAAGAGAGAAAAAACTTAGTTATACTGGTTAAAGCAGATCTTCACAAATCTTTACTCAACACCTGTGTGTGGGATTAGATTTTAAAAGGTATTTTGCATCTTTGTCAAATGCAAGAGATTTGTTCTGAAATGACAAGAAAAATCCCTATAAATCTATATTAGAAAGACAGCAGGAGTTTTAGAACACGGATGCGAAAGCAATGAGCGGATGTTTGATTTAAGCCTAGTGCCTCCTCAGTGACACAAAGACACAGAAATATTATTTTGTTTTCTGTCACAAGTACTAGAAATTGAGAATATCAGAGTTGTGACAATGGATGTGGCAATGTGTAGATTTTGCCTGGGAATCATAGTGACTTTGTTTCCCCTTGCCATCACACTTCACTTTTACTGATTGTGTTTCTAGCATCTTTTCTTTGGACAATATACTGGTCAGGCTGAGAACTGTGTCCAAATATTAAGAGGTCTGCTTTGGTACAAAGAGGTGGGCTAGGCGATACTACAATCTAGTTTATCCCTGCATTTCTATGATTCTCTGAATGAATTCAGTTATTTTAAATTAACAGCATATGTTGTTATAGTAATCCCAGCCTTAGCAGTGAAACAACCAAA
This sequence comes from Bradypodion pumilum, assembly GCA_035047305.1. NCBI lineage: Eukaryota > Metazoa > Chordata > Lepidosauria > Squamata > Chamaeleonidae > Bradypodion > Bradypodion pumilum. Next base: position 117,294,746 of record JAWDJD010000002.1, read on the forward strand.
ATTTGTAAAATAAAAATTATTAAAGAAACTGGAATATCTCCAGCAGTGTTAATGCCAAAGTAACTTTCATAACCTACAGAAGCAAATGCTAATAGAAACACAAGTTGGGATATACTTTTATTCCTGTAGACCAGGAGGTCCCCAACCACCGGGTTGCAGACTGGTGCTGGGCCGTGAGCTGTTCTGAACCAGAGTGGCAGAGCTGGGAGCCCCAGTGGCAGCCTTCTGCCCTTGGCGTGCTCTGCCGGGTCTCCCCGGAGGGCAGGGTGGGGGTTTCAGACACAGCGGGTGGGCAGGCCCCTTCTCCATGTTGCTTAACTGCAGTGGGGATCCACCCCCACCCCCCGCCTGTGTGCAGTGTGATGCCTCGCTGCTTGAGTCAGGCGATATGGCTGGTACGTGGCTGGGCTCCTCTTCCTTGTTTTTGGACTACAGAGGGGCTCCTCCTGTGCACAGTGTGCACTGTGTCATATTTTGTCTAGTCCCTCCACTTCCACTTGCTGGTCCATGGAAAGGTTGTCTGGCATGAAGCTGGTCCATGGTGCGGGAAAGGTTGGGGACCTCTGCTGTAGACCACCAATTATCTTAGAGACACTTTTATAGACAAAGAGGATACAAATGTTTCAATCAAACAGACTGTCATAAGAACAGAACTGTTATCTGTTACCTATTTTCTCCACCTGTGTATGCACAGGAATATGAAATAACTATTGCAGTGGAAGAACAGGCCAACACTCCCACATATAATGTACAATGTTTACAAAGCAGCCAATCTTAACCTATAAAATCGAGGGTTAACCGTTGGAGCTTTGCATAGGCTCCTTAGCCAGGCCCTACTAGCCCGCACTCACCATTTGTGCACACGCCCGAACTGGGTACGCAGGTAAACGCAAGATTGAGAAATGCACCAGTGGGGCAAGAGCCCCACAAATGCGAAAAAGGGAAACAACTTCATTTCCCAACGTTCTTTGCGCCGCACCACGCCACAGCCAATCAGGCTGAGAGGCGTGACCACAAAGAACATTGAGAAACACGCCGTGGCCAATCAAAATCAAGGTGCAAAAAAAAACACCACACCACAACCACAAATCACAAACCCATAACTACAAGCCCCAGAGTCCTGCGCGACATGAGCGCGCAGAACACTGAGGAAGCCGGTGCCCGAAAAATTTTAAAAAACCAAAACAACTCACCACCTCACAGCCACACAAACACCTACCGCCCTTCTTTCCCTCACCAATGGCACCTGAAGGTCCCAACTGGAGTTTCCCCTTTAATATCAGTAGGTGGGGGGTTGCGATCCCCCTCTCCACTGGCTCCCCTAGGGTTGGGAGGTTTGTGGGGACAAAAGGGGTATGTCCTCCCAACCCTTCTGGACCCAGGAGACCAGGGAAAGGGGTTCGATTTCCCTCCCCCCAAAAAAACTCCATCTTTAAAGAGAAGAAACCAAGCGGTTTCTTAAACCAAGCGGTTTCTTCTCTTTAAAAACGAAGGTTTCTTTTTAGGAGGGGGGGAATCGATCCACTCTCCCTGGTCTCCTGGGTCCAGAAGGGTTGGGGGGGACATACCCCTTTTGTCCCCCCCCAACCCTCACGTACCCACGGGACCCGAGAGAGGAAATCAATTCCAAACCAACACCCTGATATTAAAAGGGAAAATCCGATTGGAGTTTCCCCTTTAATATCAGTAAGTGGGGGGTGGCCATCCCCCTCTCCGCTGGCTCACCTGGGGTTGGGAGGTTTGTGGGGACAAAAGGGATCTGCCCCCCCAACCCTTCTGGACCCAGGAGACCAGGGAGAGGGGATCGAATCCACCCCCACCCCCCAAAAAAACCTCCATCTTTAAAGAGAAGAAATCAAGCGTTTTCTTCTCTTTAAAAACGGAGGGTTTTTTTATTTGGAGGGGGTGGAATCAATCCCCTCTCCCTGGTCTCCTGGGTCCAGAAGGGTTGGGGGGACATACCTCTTTTGTCCCCACAAACCTCCCAACCTCAGGGGAGCCAGCGGAGAGGGGGGTCGCAACCCCCCACCCACTGATATTAAAGGGGAAACCCCAATCTACTTTCACGACTCCACACAATCAAAGCACCATAACACAATAAAGCCCCGTCCCCACCACCTAGCCCACCCTTCCTAACCCTCACCGACCACGCCCCCCTCCCCACCACCTAGCCCACCCTTCCTAACCCCCACCAACCACGTCCCCCTCCCCACCACCTAGTCCACCCTTCCTAACCCCCACCGACCACGCCCCCCTCCCCACCACCTAGCCCACCCTTCCTAACCCCCAATGACCATGCCCCCTCCCCACCACCTATCCCACCCTTCCTAACCCCCAACAACCACGCCCCCTCCCCACCACCAAATAAATAATTTTTTAAAAAATTACTAAAAACAGTCAAAAACATCCAAAAATACACAAAAACAAACAAAAACAACACCAAAAAACAACACGAAGTAAACAAAAACACAATCAAAAACAAAACAGACAAAAAATACAAATTCCACCACCACCACCACCACCACCACCCCACACACACAAAAGAAAGAAAACAAGCAAACTTACCAAAAGATGTCCTACCTCCACGAGAACCGGAAAAGAAATGAATAAAGAAAGAGACTACTTACCAGAAGAAGCTCCACCCAGAGGCACAGGAGAGAAAAAATAGTCAAAATACAATAACCCCTACCAGCACCACCTGCTGGCCACAATAGTAAAAACAATTCAAAAACACACAACAGCCCCAAATAAAAGGCCACAAGAGTAAAAACAAATCAAAAACATAACACAAATTCACAATTTTACACAATAGGTCACACCAATAAAAACAAGTCAAAAAATTACACTGAAACACACTTTAACACAAATCACAAACATATGTCAATAAAATACAATAGAAACTTTTAAAAATCCTGTGCTGAGTTTTAACTCAAATTAAAACCCAAAACATCTAAACACATTTTAAAAACATTGAATATAAAAACATTTACTTTTACATTATTAAAATTATTACCTACGGTCCAACTAATTAAAAAAATTCAAAAAACTAAAACATCATTCACTTACATAAAACAATTTGAAAAAATTATATCATACTTTGTTCTTTTATTAATCCTCAAAAAAAAAACCAAAAAAGCAGATCGCAGTTAATAACAGCCAAGCCAATTTTTTTTTACATAAATAAACATTTTAAAAATTAAAATTACAGACTAAGCAATTTTTAAAAAACATTAACACAATTTAACCTCCCAACACAATTTAAAACACCCCGGCAACGGCGGGCAACCTCTGCTAGTAAGAGCTATATGATAAAGCTTATTGAGAGGGAAATAGCCATAACAGTGCTCCTGAAAGTCTTGACATCTAACCCCACAGATAGCATAAATTCCAATACCGCCAGAAAATGTCTTGACATGGACATGTTGCACTAGGAAGAGAGTGGGCGGCAATTATTTTTCTTCTACTTGATTCCAAACAAAGGCAACAGCATCTTGTGTTCATGGATGACCTGGCACTTTTAAAATCAGTTTTAGATGAAAATGAGATGATAGAAATTTGGTTTGAATGCAACAAGAGCTAAGCAACATGGCTACCTGATATGCCACTTGCAAAAGCAGGAGAGCTAATGTTACACTTACAAATTGCATAAGAAAAAAAGTCATGGAAGAAAATTACAATCAAGTTACAGTATAAGACCAAAATACCATTAACAGCATGCTCAAGAATTTAGAGACATGGATGTTCTACATACCGACACAAAATAATTGCACCACGATTCACATCTGCCCAGGTCTTCAGGAGGTCAATGCCGACATGCTCTACCAATGTTCTTGCAAAACATCCTGGTGAAAGTAAAGTTCAGCTTAGACTTCACATGAATCTTGTAAATTCCTTCACATCACATTTAATTATGGTCTGTAAATCTACAGCTAATCGCCATGATGATTGCCAATATTCGGAATCGGATACAGCACCAGAAGAAGAAATCTACAGCCAGTGTAAAAGTAATATGACTACCCAATGCATGTACATACACATGTACATACACCTGCAGTTATTTGCATGCTGGTTACGAAGATATGACAACTTCTCCTCTAGAAGTTTAAATCTATTTAACATGGAGGCCCACAGAGCACATATGGACTTGGAAGGGTATAAAAAGTATCAGTGGAGAAAGTAAATAATGACAACATTAGGACAACAACCCAGTTGTTCAAATGTAAAATCTCACATATGAAAATTAATCCAACTACATGAGAAACTCAGATTATTTACTCTGTGATGTTATATTTTCCTTTAGTCTGCTTATTCTAGAGCTCCAACAGTTCTTCCACAACACATCCTCATCTAGACTCATTTCTGGTGACCCTATCTATCCACACACAGGTTTCTCCAAACATACATATTTTGATTCTCCTTTTTAATAGTTTCCTTCCATTATCTTTCATAAAACACAAGCTAAAATCTTGTTGGCATAACTATGCCTGGAGAAGGGTACTGATGTCACCAGCAGGTATTTTTTGTTTTGTAATTAATGACTTTCCTCTTTTCTCCTGTGGCTTTCCAACTTGTATGACATGGAAGCTATAGAAGTTGAGTTAGGATTGCACTGAAGGTTTAATGGCCTAACCCAGGGGTTCTCAACCTTTTAAAGCCAAGGACTGGCTGGACCACGTCCCCTCAGACAGCTGAGCCGGCCGGACTGGTGTTTCCCCCCTTCTGGTGTAAACGTTGCCGTAAAACATATCCGTGGCTGTCCTAAACATGGCACATTTACAGCTGTCATAAACGTGTCCGCTTCTGGTGGCGGCAATGTGGGCCACATGAAATGGTACTGTGGGCTGTAGGTTGAGAACCCCTGGCCTAATTAAAGAGAAGCCTAGCAAGAAGAAAGAAGTCCAGTGAATTGTTATGGTTTATTCCTTATCATCAGGTGCCTTCATATATTGCCAAAGAAGCCTTGAGACGCGCGAACAAGAGCACGGTGAACTGTAAACATTAGTCTATGAAATGTTATGGGAATGAAGGAATTGTTATGCATTAGAAATGCTTTGATTGGTTAATTCTAATGAGATGGGCAATGGTTGACTGTTTCACTGATTCATGGGTTTTAGAGTAGAGAAGAGCAGGTTGCTTACCTGTAATTGTTGTTCTTCGAGTGGTCACCTGTGAAGCCACACAAATGGGTTTTACCCGCGCATGCGCAATAGCATCGGAATCTTCCAGAGCTCTTTCAGAGTCAAAGAATCCACCTCCGCTCCTCCCCACCAGCGGTGCCGCCGCAGTAGGAATGATAAAATTGCGACAGTGACACCAGAGGGGAGGATGGGTGGGAAAGGTGTGGCTTCACAGGTGACCACTCGAAGAACAACAATTACAGGTAAGCAACCTGCTCTTCTTCTTCGTGGTCCCCTGTGAAGCCACACAAATGGGTGATTGAAAAGCTGACTTACCCGGCTGGAGGGGTGTCACTGGAGAACTGCTGAGAGAATACGTCTCCCAAACTGTGCCTCCTGCTTTTGACGGACATCAATCCGGTAGTGTCTGATGAAGGTTGTGGGCTGCTTCCAAGTTGCAGCTTGACAAATCAATGGTAAAGATACTCCACCTGCAAAGGCAGTGGAGGTCGAAGAAGCCCTGGTGGAGTGTGCCCGCAGGTGTTCTGGAACAGGCTTCCGTGCAAGCCGATACGCTAGGGCAATTGTCTCCACTATCCAGTGAGAGAGACGTTGGGAGGATAACGCCTTGCCCTTCCTAGGGCCTGCGTGGGCAACAAAAAGTCTCTGAGTAAGTCTGAACTCCCTAGTCCTGTCAATGTAGAAAGCCAGGGTCCTATGCACATCCAGGGTGTGCATCGTTCTTTCAACAGCCGTGGAAGGGTTAGGGAAAAAGGTGGGAAGGATAATAGGTTGATTCATGTGGAAAGGAGAAACAACCTTAGGAAGGAAAGAGACATCAGTATGTAGAGTTACCTTTTCAGGTAGAATAGGGTATAAGGTGGGTCAGAACGGAGGGCCGCCAACTCACCTACCCTGCGAGCAGATGTAATAGCAAGAAGAAATGCTGTCTTATAAGAGAGAAGGTGCAGGGGCGCTGAAGCGAGTGGCTCAAACGGCCCTTCTATCAGTTTTTGTAGTACCAGGGGGAGTGACCACTGAGATACTGGGGTGACTCTGTCTGGGTACAGATTTGAGAGGCCTTTCAGAAAAGATTTTAAGGTGTCATTCCGAAAAATGTGTCTAGCTTCAGAGTCAATGGGTTGATGAGCCACAATTGCAGCCAAACAGACTTTAAGGGAAGAGATTGAAAGGCCAGATTGTTTTAAGTGCAACAAAAACTTCAACACAGTGGGTAAGGTTGTTGGTGTGGATGGGAGTTTTGCATCAGCAGCGAAGGAGATGAATTTTCTCCACTTGCTGTTATAGCTAGCAATAGTCGAAGGTTTCCTTGACGCCAGCAGCACTCTCCTTAGTGTGGGAGAATCAACCACGCAGTCAGTTGGAGAGTGCGGACCTCCGGATGGAGAACCTGAGCGTGGTTCCTCGAGATGATGTCTGGTTGCAGAGGAAGAAGGCGATACTGAGCGGAAATGTTCATGAGGGACATGAGCCAGGCTTGTCTCGGCCACCATGGAGTTATTAGAATGGCATGTGTGTGGCGATGTTGCAGGAGAGACACAACATGATACAGAAGTGGAAACGGAGGGAACATGTAGAGAAACTCCCGAGTCCAGTCCATCATGAAGGCATCTCCGAGTGACCCTGGCCCGATTCCGGTCCTGGAGCAATAACGGGCGCATTTCTTGTTGAGATGCGTTGCAAAGAGGTCCAGTGATGGTTGGCCCCAGCACCGTGTCGGAGAAAGATAGACGGTGGGGTTGAGTTCCCATTCGTGTAGCTGGCTCAATGACCTGCTCAGGTGATCTGCTTCCGCATTGTTGACCCTAGCCAGATGTACCACTTTGGGGAGTACATTGCGTTGAACACACCAATCCCAGAATGCTATGGCCATGTGGAGGAGAGGTATTGAGTGAGTTCCTCCCTGTTTGTTTATGTAAAACATTGCAGTTGTGTTGTCTGTGAGAATTTGGACAATTTGGTTGGTTAAGACTGGTTCAAATGCTTTCAATGCTTTCCAAATTGCAAGGAGCTCTAGATTGTTGATGTGCAGTCGACGCTCCTGAATTGACCAGTGGCCATTGATTTGAAGTCCCTGGCAGTGTGCACCCCATCCCGAGGTGCTGGCATCTGTGGTTACTTGGATGGTCGGAGTCAGTGGCACAAAGTATCTGCCTGTGGTCAGGTTCTGTGGGTGGGTCCACCATCTCAGTTGTAAACGCAACTGTTTTGGAATGTATAAGGGCATTGACATGGAGTCTGTTTGGTGGTTGAAGCTGTGAAGAAACCAGATTTGTAGGGGTCTCATGCGTAGACGTGAGAGTTGGATGATTGCGGTCGTGGAGGCCATGTGGCCGAGCAGCCGGAACACTGCTCTCGCTGAGACCTGTCTGGCAGCGATGATGGATTTGGTTGTGTGTATAATAGTCTGAATTCTTCTCTGTGGAAGAAAGGCTGCACCTGCGATGGAGTTCAAGCATGAACCGATGAACTCGATGTCTTGAGTGGGGCTGAGATGTGATTTTTTTTATGTTGACGCGTAGACCGAGTCCCTTTAAAATAGAAAGAACGAAGGTGATATCCAGTGAAGCCTGATGTTGTGATCTGGAGACCAGGAGCCAATCGTCTAGGTACGGGAAAATGGTGATGCCCTTTGTTCTGAGGAATGCGGCTACTGGGGCCATGCATTTTGTGAATACTCAAGGTGCAGCGCATAGGCCGAATGGTAGGAAGTTGTACTCGAAGAGGTATGGGCCCAGAGAAAAGCGAAGGTATTTCCGATGATCCTCCCGGATTGCAATGTGAAAGTAGGCATCGGTGAGATCTACGGACGTGAACCAACAACCTTTGTAAAGTAAATGTAGAATATTTTGAAGGGTGACCATTTTGAACTTTCTGACTTGTATGTACTGATTGAGGTCTCGGAGATCTAAAATCGGGCGAAGATTTCCATCCTACTTGGGAACTGTGAAATACTTTGAATAAAACCCTGTGTGGATTGTGGATGGAGAGACCAAGCGAATGGCTCCCTTTTTGTAGAGGGTCAGAATTTCTTCTGTCAGAACGGGAGAGGGTAGGGTGAATCTTGGTCTCCCAAAGGGAGATTGTGTGGTGAATTCGAGTGCGTAACCAATTTGGATGATGGATAAGACCCACCGGTCTGTGGTGATGCTTTGCCAATTTTTGAAGAAGGGGGAGAGAGGCGTGATTGAGGTTGAAGTGATGGATCCTGAAGGACGGGAGTCAAAACCGCTGTTTGGGTTTTGGGGGGTTATATTTGAAGGATGTCCTGGGTCTGGATCTCTGGTTCTGTTGAGAGAAGAGAGGTGGAGGAGGAAGACGAGTTGTACCATGATAGGTGTTTTGCTGAGGTCTATAATAACGCTGTGGAGGGTAAAAACGAGGCCTCCAGTTTGGGCGGAATGTGCGTTGGCGTTGATTGGATAACTTCATCCGTGTGGCAGAAGATTTTTTCTTCTGGTACTCATCCAGAATATCATCAGTCTTTTGGTGAAAAAGCCCTTCACCATCAAAGTCCATGTCTTCGATTTTGACCTTCGACTCATCTGGAAAGTCGGTGGACTTTAGCCATGCATAACGTCGTAGGGATATTGCGGTAGTAAGCGCACGTGCAAAACAATCAGAAACGTGGCGTGATGACATAGATTGTTGGGCGGCCAACCTAAGGGCCTCCTCTTGAACCAATGCCAAGGCCTCCCTTCGTTCCTCAGGAAGGACGTCTACAATGGGAGTAATTTTTTTCCATAGAATTCGTTGATATGCCCCCATAACAGCCTGGTAATTGGCAGCCCTGATTCCCAAGGTTGATGTTGAGTAGACCCGTCTGGCTGCTGTATCCATCTTCCTGCCATCCCTATCAGTAGGAGTGGAGGAGGGTCGTCGCCTGAAGCCAGGTTGAGCGGTTTCCACCATCACAGAGTTAGGCTGAGGGTGTTTAGAAAGAAATTTAGCCTCATCATCTAGCACCTTATACATGTTGTCAATGCGTTTGGAAATGGGAAATGTGGAGGAAGGTTTAACCCAATTCTCCTTTACCCGTTCCAGTATAGAAGGCACCATGGCAAGCTGGATTGGGTGTGGTTTATTCTTGGATATAGGGTCAAATACCGTATCCACTTGTTTGGGATCCTTCCTCTTTGCCTCCAGATCGAGAGACTTTGCCATTTTTGCTACCAGTTCTGTATAGGCCCTGAAATCATCTGGGGGTGATGAGGGATATGATTCCATGACCCCAGATGCAGGGGAAGAAGGGGCTGGTGAGGCCGGTTGAGACCGTGTGGGAGTTGAGGGTTCTGACATGGAGGTGGAAGATGATGTCGACCTATGCCTCCTTTTCCTCTTTTTAGATTGACGTGGTGGTGTGGAAACAGTTTGAGGTAAGCCAAAATCAAGGTTCTCCTGGTGTGGAGAAGCTGGGCCATTGGACTGAGAATGGGGTTGGTGTTGCGTCTGGTGAGAGCCAGAGGCAGATGTCAGTGCCTGGGGCTTAGATGCCATAATGCTCTTAGATGTTGAGGCATGTGGGCTCTTGGACGTGGAGACTGAAGTGGAATTGGGGCTCACAGTACATGCTTGTGAGGCTTGAAGCTGGTGATGCTTTTTAGCCTTTCCATGCCTGCCTCTCTTATGACGTTGAGATTGACGACAGTCATCATTGGAGGAGGAGGAGGATGAATCCTCAGACGTCGACAACACTGGAGGCTGCTCCCAATAGGGGAGACCACTCCTGTGTTTATTCTTCCCATGACGTCGAGAGACACGGAAGGAGGGCAAAGGCTCCATTCCATAGGTGTCATATGGCTGAAAACAAAGGCCTCTCTGCCAGTCCTGGTCATCATAGTACTCGGGTGCATAGGCTAGACGTGGAGAGTAGTAAAAATCCTGGGGATAATACACTTCTCCCTTGTGGGACTTCTTTTTCTTCTTCCTTTTTGGGCATGGTGAAGGAGAGGATGAAGAAGAGGATGAAGAATCAGAAGAGGTATCTGCGTTTTGTCTGTGCCTTTGAGGCTTCCTGGTTCTTCCCCTCTCAGCCTCTGAAGGCATGGGGGTGGGAGGGGGTGAGGCCAATTGTACTGATAAGGAAGGAGAAGCAGGCGCTTCGACATCGAAGTCTGCTGCTGAAGGAGTGAATGGAGGAAGCTGAGGAATGTTAATCTCCCTCCTCCTTCTGCCCAGGAGGAGGGGGAGGGGGAGGGTCTCCTGGGCTCTGAGGTGGCCGCAGTAGCTCTAGGAGAGAGAGCAGGGGCCCTCCGAGGGGGGCTGGTGGTAGGTTTCACTGGCTTGGATTTCGATTTGTCCTTCTTTTTGGAAGTGGAAGCCTCTGCCGAGGAAGAATGCTTGGACTTAGAAGCCGGGCCATTCTTCGCTCTCTTTTGGGAAGCTACAGCAGCCCTTTGAGTATCAGCGGACTTAGAAGGTAGAGGCTCCATTGAGTCTGAAGCTGGAACGGCCAGGGGGAGGAGGGGGGCCGGGGGCAGGGGGGCCGGCGGGCGGAGAGAAGTCTCGAGCAAATGCAGCCTAAGGCGAGACTCCCTATTTCTCCGAGAAACCCTGGTGAATTTAGCACAGGCTGGGCACGATTGAGGTTGGTGTTTTTCTCCTAAGCAAAATAAACACTCCTCATGGCCGTCTGCAAGGGGGATTTTGTTATTACAAGACCTGCACCGTTTAAACAGAGCGGGTGCTGCCATAAACTAAAAAAGACACAAGGAAAACATAAAACCAATCTAATTAAGGCTAGACAAACTATTCTCCCAAACAAGCGAGGGGGGAGGGGGGACACAGTAAATACTATACGGAGCAATAAAGAACTGTAATAATAAACTATTTCAACTCTAATCACAACAAGCGAGGGGGGGACACAGAAAACTATCTATAAGTAAAAGTAAGAGAAAAAGAGATAGAAGTAAGAGAAAGGGGAAAAACTTTCAAATGCAGTAACCGTTAAAAAGGCGCGAAGGGAGCTCTGAAAAAGACAACCGATCTCTGCGGTGGTAAAAAGAGAACTGGGGAAGGTTGGGGGTGGGACCGCTGGTGGGGAGGCGCGGAGGTGGAGTCTTTGACTCTGAAAGAGCTCTGGAAGATTCCGATGCTATTGCGCATGCGCGGGTGAAACCCATTTGTGTGGCTTCACAGGGGACCACGAAGAAGAAGGACAGGTTTCACTTACCAGTAACTGTTGTTCTTCAAGTATGTAGTTTGTGAATTCACATTCTGGGTTCTGCGCCTGCGCGGAAGCCATTTCAGAGCTTCGAAGCCAATTGGATAAAAGCTTCAAATTAGAGACTGCCCACCATCTCCACTCACCTTCAGCGCCATTTTGCGCTCTTTTCCTCAGTTAATACTTAAGCTGTACGTAGAAAAAGAGAAACATCTCCTCCACGTAGCTAGAGGAGAAAGACGGGTGGGTAGTGTGAATTCACAGACTACATGCTCGAAGAATGACAGTTACTGGTAAGTGAAACCTGTCCTTTTCTTTCATGTAGTCTGTGAATGCACACTCTGGGAGATTAGAAAGCTCACTTACTTGGACGGTGGGCGCCCGTGGAGGAGGTGAAGCCGAAGGGTGTGTCACTGGTGAGATGCCATCATGGAAGAGGAGAGGGCGAAGGCCAGCCATGAGAACCACTCTGCCCAGCCTGGTGTCAGGGGTAGCCCGAGTGTCCAGTTTGTAATGTTTAGTAAAAGTCATTGGTCTTGACCATGTAGCTGGCTTACAGATCTCTTCCATAGGTATGCCCTCTAGGAAGGCCATAGAAGTGGCAGTCGCTCTGGTGGAATGAGCCCGAACATGTGGTGGCGGCTAAATGGAAGAAATGTCATAAGCCAGATAAGATGGTATTTGAAACCTATTTCGAGAATCTCTGTGAAGACAGTGGGTTTCCTTTGGACTTTCCTCCGTATTGTATAAATAAACGCTGTGATTTTCTGAACTCAGCTGTCCTTTTTGTGTAAAAAAGCAGTGCTCTTTTGACATCTAAAGAGTGTAATGCCCTCTTGTTCAGAGAATGGGGCGGGGAAGAAGGTTGCCAGGGTAATCGACTGGGCCAGATGGAAGTCCGACACGATTTTTGGTAGGAAGGTAACATCCGAATGGAGGACTACTCTATCCTGATAAAACATTAGAAATGGTGGGTCACAATGGAGGGCTGTCAAGCTCACTAGCTCTTCTCATGGAAGAGACGGCCATCAGAAATGCTGTTTTCCAAGAGAGAAGCTGGAGATCTGCAGTTGCTAAAGGTTCATGAGGGCATTAAGCACTATGGTCAATGACCATTGAGGTGGAGGGACTTTAACCCGTGGGAATGAATTCTTTAGTCCAGTGAGGAACTGTTTCATGGTTCTGTCTCTGAAAGCGTTTGCAAGTGATGATGTGGGTGGAGAGTGAGCCACCACAGCTGCCAAATGGACCCTGATGGACGAGCTCGAAAGGCCCAATTCAGCGAGGTGTAGAAGGTAAGTCATGAGGAATTCCATTGAGGCCTCAGGTAGTTTTTGTCCTCTTTCAGCAGCCAAATGACGAAACAGTGCAAATTAAGTAGCGTAAGATTTTGTAGTGGAAGTCTTTCTGCTTTTACTGATGATTTCTAATAGTTTGTCACTATGTACCACACCGTCAAATGAAAGCTGGGGAGGTTGGCGTGGAAGAGCAGACCTTTCTCTAGCTGGAGGAGGGACGGTTTGGTCGGGAGAGTCACGAAGTCTGTAAAGACCACCCAGAGTGTTGTGTACCAAGGCTGTCTCGGCCAGGCGGGAGCAACCAGGATTCCCCATGCTCTTTGCTGTTGAAACCATAGGAGCACCTTCTGGATCAAGGGGAAGGGGGGGGAGGCATAGACCAGATCGTAATTCCATGGGACCATGAACACATCCCCTTTTGACAGTTGTCCCATACCCGTTCTTGAGCAGAACATCCTGCATTTGGTGTTATATGATGTCGCTTCTCCCGTGGTGACCACATGTTGTTGATTCGGAGTCCTTTCAGGTAAGCACCCCAGCCTTTCGTGCTTGCGCCCATGATGATCTGCATGGTTGGTATGGGATGGTAAAAGGGTTTTCCTATTTCGACATACTCTTTCAGCATCCACCAGATGAGCTGCCTCTTGAGTTCCTGAGTCGGAATGATGCATTTGCTCTGGAGATCTTTCAGAGGGTTGAAGTGGGCCATTAGCCACAATTGAAGTGATCTCATTTTGAGTTTTGCATGTGGGATGACTGTGGTGGTGGATGCCATAAGTCTGAGCAGTCTTAGGGTGTGTTTGACACACCGTACAGCTGGCCAGGTTTGGAAGAGATGGACCATTTCTGAAATGTCCTGTAGACACTGTTTGGAGGCAAATGCTCGTGTTTCCATGGAGTCCAAGCGAGCTCCTATGTAGTCCACGGTACAATTTGGGATGAGAAGGGGCTTTTTTGCATTGACTCTGAGACCGAGTAATCGAGAACTGAGGGAAAGAGTTAAATGGCACCGAAGGTGGGTGGAGATGGTGGGCGGTCCCTAATTTGAAGCTTTTATCCAATTAGCTTTGAAGCACTGAAATGGCTCCCGTGCAGGCGCAGAACCCAGAATGTGCATTCACAGACTACACAAAGGAGAAGAAAGTCAATTTCTAGTTATGGATTCACACAGATTTAGTCACGTAAGCTTGCTAGAAAGGGATTAGAATTCTACGCAATATGATTATTTAATTAGGTTTTTTTAAGGAAGTGAACTCTACTTGATTTGTTCTAATGTATTTTAATTAGTATTTTTACTTAAGCCTATATTTTTATAACGGATCTGTTTGCCTGAAAGTTCTTTACACTTTTTGTTTTTAATAAAAGAAATAATTCTACAAGTGTGCTTTTTGGAGAAGGGTGGTGGTGGGAGGTTTATGAGTGTTGCCAAGCAAAAGGTGCATTTTGAGAAGAAAGCCTATGCTACCATACCTTTTTGTTCTCTCGCACAGAGGTGGCGTAGTGCAAGGAGCTATACCCACTACGGTAATGGAGTAAACCGTACAGCCAAGGGTTGGGTGGTGGTAAATAACCTGACTCCCTAAAGGAGCCAATGACTACGGGAGGATGAGCCCCTTTAGGTGGGGTGATGGTTCCCCCCAGTGGAGGAAATGCCACTGGAAACCATCATATTGGGCCCAACGGCAAAATGAGCGGAGGAACCACTTCACTATTCTGATTTCCAACAGTCATGGAGGCAGAAGAGGCCATGACAGATGGATTGGCTGTGAAGGCACACCTTGTCAATATCCTCAAGGCTGCGGCAGTCCATTGCAGTCCTGGTGTCAAATTCTGCATGTCTCATTTCATATGTGCCGCAGGAGATGGTTCAGTGATCACAGTGTGTGGGTCACTTCATGGCAAGCTGGGATCCACCTTAAACAAATCCACGCCAATTGCATTTTTTCTTGTTTATCATTGTGAAAATGATTTTCAGGAAAAAAAATGTATACTCCAACACGAGTAACAGCCGACGATGACAATACCTCAATAGAGGCTTTGATCTTAACTCAGCCAAGTGGAAGTCTAAGATAGATTTCCCAAATCCTGACTGTTTATGCACTTTGGGCAAGTTTTAAGGCCCAGGCAAAGTGATAAATAGTGAGTCAGGGCAGAGTGTCCTGTCTTAACAGGTACTTTAACATATAATTTTATTAGAGGTATCAAACCTCAAGGGCTTTGCCCCAAAGTAACATATAAAATATCAGATTATGGAATTCATCCTGATGGCTTTGATTATTTACTACATCCAAGATTTGGAGGAAGGCTATACAGATTTTAAGGATTTTTTTTTTGGCAGGAGAGATCAATGTTCATTGTAGGTGCTTCAAATACAGGGTGGTTTATGGTCAACAGCTGGTGCTACCATGTTCTTACGCTATTTGTGCTCCACATTGTACTTGATGTGTTTAGAAATATAAGACCATTAGGTGAGCCTTGCTGGAACAGACCAAAGTCTATCCTGTCCACTGGACAACTTGGTACTTTTGAGAAATGCTTATGTACGTAGGACTCAAGCACAAGACCATCTTGAGTTTCCTAATACAGAGAGGCAAACTGCATCTAATGCCATGGTTCCCAACATGGGACACACACCCCACAGGGGGGCAATTTGATTTTTTAAGGGGGGCAATTCAAGAATGAATTATTAAAAATTAATGGCCTTTTAGGCTTCCTCCACGTTAATTGGTGTTCATTTTTTGAATACAGTAATAAGAATTATATGACACAGGAAGGGGGGGATCAGGATTTTAGAGATGCTTCGGTGGGGCATGGCTGGAAAAAGGTTGGGAGCCACTGCTCTAATGTCAATGGTAATGCATTGAATTCATCACAGTATACACATTTCCCAATGTACCTTCATTGTCGCCCTCTCTCTTTTTCTCATCTTGCTCAATTAACCATTTCAGAACCAGATGACCTGCTGGGTGTTCTGCGATGTGAAGCTGTAAAACAACAGAAGTGTCACCACACAGGGCTTACGGTCCACTCTACAAGACCTAGATTGAAGGCACTGTTTATTAGAAGTACTCCAGAGAAACCTAATTTGCTTCTTTCCCCATACAAAAAGGCGATTCACTAGAAAGGAGAGTGTTGAGAATTTTAAGAGAGATCTAGGTCCTCATTCCCATATTAATTAATGGTGATCCAACCACATAAGGCTGTCCTTAATATTCAGCTTCAAATATTTTCACCTTTCATTTCTGAGTTTCTTCTATCTTTCAAGCCTTTGCACTTTTTGAGCAAGCTTAGCCCATTCTTTGTAAAATGCTTACGGGAATATTTTATGCAGGTATGCAAGTACAACATTTGAGGACTGGGATACAAATTGTACACATCTCTTCAGACCATGGTATCCACCTCTCTCCTTCCAAGACAGGAGACTGGGTCGGGGAAATAATAAACGCATCTTTGCGGAAGGGGGTGTTTCCTGCACCGCTCAAACATGCTTTGGTGCGCCCCCTCCTGAAGAAACCGTCCTTTGACCCAGCTGTCCTAAACAACTACAGGCAGGTCTCCAACCTCCTATTTTTGGGGAAGGTTTTGGAGAAGGCAGTGGCACGCCAGCTGCAGGGGGCTCTGGAGGAAGCGGATTATCTCGACCCCTTTCAATCAGGATTCAGGCCCGGATATGGTACGGAGACGGCATTGGTTGCACTGATGATCTCTGGCAGGAGTGGGATAGTGGTCATCTGACCATCTTTGCTCTCCTTGACCTCTCAGCGGCCTTCGATACCGTCGACCACAGTATCCTTCTGGAACGGCTCAAAGGATTGGGGATCCAGGGCACTGTGTGGTCCTGGTTTTCCTCTTTTCTGGAGGGCCGTACCCAGTTGGTGAGGTTGGAGAGTAAGAGATCCAGCCCTAGGCCCCTTAAATATAGGGTGCCGCAGGGCTCGGTGCTCTCTCCCCTCCTTTTTAACATTTACATGAAGCCGCTGGGTGAGATCATCCGTTCCCATGGGGTGCGGTACCATCAGTACGCGGATGACACTCAGTTGTACATCTCGGCCCGTGGGGACCCCAGTGATGCGGTCAAAGTCCTATCTGGATGCCTGGAGGCCGTTGGGGTCTGGATGGAGGACAATGGGCTTCAGCTGAACCCTGGCAAGACCAAGTGGCTTTGGGTTGGGGGTCCGGGGTTATCCAGTGAGCTACCACCTCTAGTCTTGGATGGGGCAGTCTTGCCCCAGACAGACCCAGTGCGCAACCTGGGGGTCCTCCTGGACTCATGACTGCTGCTAGAAGAGCAGGTGGCAGCCGTGGCCAGGAGGGCTTTTACTCAACTTCACCAGTTGTGCCTGCTCCTGGACCGGGACTCATGCTCTGGTCATCTCCAGACTAGATTACTGTAATGCGCTCTACATGGGGCTGACCTTGACGACCATTCGGAGGCTACAGCTGGTTCAGAATGCAGCTGCACGGGTGGTGATGGGATGTGAGCGTTATGCCCGTGCCTCCCCACTACTCCGGGAGCTGCACTGGCTACCAGTTTGCCTCTGGGTGCAATTCAAGGTGCTGGTTTTGACCTTTAAAGCCCTATATGGCAGTGGGCCAGGATACCTGAGAGACTGCATCCTCCTGAGTGTCTGCCCGTCCAACCAGAGTGGACCGGAGGGGCTCCCTAGTTGTACCTTCAGCTAGAGGGGCCCGCCTCTCTGGCACACGAAGAAGGGCCTTGTCTGTGTCTGCACCAGCTCTCTGGAGCTTCTTTCCAACAGAACTGAGGCTACAGACAGAACTGCTGCCCTTCAGGAAAAGTCTGAAAACCTGGCTGGCGGGGCAGGTGTGGGGCCTTAATGGGAATACGGCTCCAGCCTGTTGGTTCATCCCCAGTTAGTACTTAGTTAATATCCCTCCCTTTGTTGTTGTTGTATCCCCCCCATTCCCTTTTATTTCTTTTTATTCTTTTAATTGGGGTGGGGGTAGTAGGGTGGGGAAGTGAGTGGGCAATTTGGGATTGTAAAATCTGTTTTTTACATTTTTAACTGTTGTACGCCGCCCTGAGTCGGGTTCTCCTGATTGGGCAGCATATAAATTTGAATAAATAAATAAATAATAATAATATGTCAGTATTTTGGAGAGTGCCTATAAGGTAATGAAATGTAGGGTATATTCTAGTATACTACTTAAGCTGCAACCTTTACATGCTGACATCTGGGAAGAAATAGTGCTTCTGACATTCCTTATATACAGGCACTTAGCTATGCAATCATTCATCTCTGAAATCATAGCCTACCTATGGTCCAAGCTACGGGCAATGTCAGCTAGCTGCCCATGCAAGAAAGGGCAATAATAGCCTATTTCCACTGTGAAAGAATTTGGAGGTTTATATAGCTACTAGAAATTTTGTTTCTAATACTAAAGGTCAGGAACACTTTAAAAGTAGTCTCTAGCTGTTTGTATCCTTATCACAGATGTTCATTATCCTTTTGAACTTTTTAAAAAAATCATCTTCTGTTTCTCATTTCTTCAGATTTACAGAATTTCAAATTGAAGTTATGAGTTGGATTTGATTACTTCAAGTGGAAAACAGTAACATCCTTTCTGGAAACATCAAACGTATTCTTGTGATTTGGTTAATGAATAGATCAACTTGGACAGAGGGGGCACTCAGAGCCCTCTCTATGGGAACTCACACCATCGCCCCCGCACAGAGTTCACCCCGCCCCTTCTACAACAGTCTGCTGAGTTTGGGCACTATCTATGACTCTAAAAGGTTGCCATCAATGAACTAGGAGAATCAAGTGCTCTCTTAATTTATTTTGTTTTAACAACCTAACTAGCGGATCCTGCCTCACCCTGCCAATTCAAATTCACCATTCTGTTGCTTGTTCCTTGTTAAACAAGGTTACCTGTCCATCTTGGCCACCTGGAACCATCTCTTTTGCAGCAAGACTAGCAATAGCCCTCATAGCAGGCTGGACATCACCGAGAGCATGTCTGAGAATACCAGTCAGTACAATGAATGTAGATTTATCCATCACCATTTCTTCAGCATGAAGATTCAGGTAATCCAATAAAGCTGGAGAAAAAGCTTCCAAAAGTTCATGGCGGCGAAGATCTGTGTCTTTTTTACTGGTAAAGTAAAGGAAGCACAAACAACAGCACTCACACTACAGAAATCTGAGATTTATGGAGACTTCAATGATCAAATCTTTAGTATTCTTAATAAAGGAGAAGACTGAATGCTGTCCTTAAAATGTCCATGTCATACACAGCAGTACCAGCTCTTATGCCATTCACAGATACAGGGGCATTTACATCATATTAGGGATTAAATACTTTGATGCATTTAGTGGTGGCGATTTTACACCAATGTGCTGGATTTGTCTATGACTGCAGCGTTTAATCCGTATTTGCACCAGGTTATACAGGTGAAACTCAGAAAATTAGAATACCATGCAAATGTTCATTCATTTCACTTAAAAGGTGAAACAAATATATGAGATAGACTCACTACATGCAAAGCGAGATATGTCATGCCTTAATTCTTTATAATTGTGATGATCATGGCATACAGCGTACATGAGATTATGTGATGATTATGGGGTACATGGGATTGGGGGGTTGGGGTTTTCATAAACTGCAAGCCATAAGCATCAATATTATAACAAAGTAAGGCTTGAACTATCTCACTTTGCATGTAATGAGTCTGTCTCATATATTTGTTTCACCTTTTAAATTGCATTACTGAACTGAATGAATCTTTGCACGATATTCTAATTTTCTGAGTTTTACCTGTACTTCTCTAACTAAAAAAACAAAACAAAAAAACAAACAAATATCAACATGGTTCAAGAATACATCCCACTGTGGATTAAATGAAGAAGCTCTTTAAAAATATGAAAATACAACACTTAAAATGTCCTAATGTAAGACTTTAATCCTAAAATAAGGAAAGGGGCTGGTGCAGATTTTCCCTGGGACAGACTAGGCACATGGCCACTATAGAAAATGAACAATCCAGATTTGCGAAGAATTTGCAGTCACCAGCACCATATTCTGAATGAAATTAAACTATTTTAAGGAATGGGCAGCTATCCACATAGATGCAACCAGCAAGAGCAGCAACTGGAGGATGAGGAAAATGCAACCTGAATGAAGGGCACAGTGTTCACAATACTTCCTTTATAGTATTTCTCTTTACCGTACACGTTTATTCATAGAAAATACCAAGGAGAAAAACCTGTTCTCCTAGTATTCTCTCCCACTGAAATATTTGCCTCTTAAATGGGCAAACACAGTTAAAGACTAACATCACAGCTTCTTCTGGATCTGCCAAGCAAAGTCACTCAGAATAAGGAACATCTTTCAAATGGCCACAGTGTGCTGTGACTGTGAAATATTTCATATGAGTTTTATTTGAAGAGTCTGCTGGCTTGAAACAAACAGATCATAAGCAGCACAGTAAAATGTGACTGCAGTGGCTCAAGTGGCTAAGACGCTGACTGGGAGGCGGAAGGTCAGCAGTTAGATTCCCGAGTACTGCAGGACAGAATGAGCTCTCGTCTTTGTCCCAGCTCCTGCCAACCTAGCAGTTCGAAAGCAAGAAATTGCATGTAGATAAATAGGGACCACTTCAGTGGGAAGGTAACAGCGTTCCGTGTCTAGTCATGCCTGCCACATGACCACGGAAACGTCTGCAGCAGCAGACAGCACTGGTTCTTCGGCTTTGAAACAGATGAGCACTGCACCGTAGAGTCGAATACAACTGGCTTTTGAGCAAGGGAAACCTTTACCTTTACTAAGATGTGTAGAAAGGTTAATAATGAAAATATCTGCCATTATAAAGACAGAAACATTTTCTGGACTTCTGTAAAAGGATTACAGAGTGACCACCATCACTCAGATGCTAGAAATGAAATATACAAAGAACACACAAAACACAAATCTCATTCAACTGGAAAAAAATGTGAAGAGACAATTCATGTAAAAATGAAGCATGACTGGTCCTCAAATGCCGATTATACAGCACAGTTTTCTGGGAAATTATAAAGACACCATTCATTCCAAAGGGATTTAGAGAAAGAACAAATCCTGGGTGGTATAAATTCAGGCATGATTTAGAGAGGTCACAATGCAGCCAGTTCAAATTGAATTGCATTTCGTACTTACCTGTAAGCATTTCCATCACCCTGTTGCAGGATTTGGATCAGTGCTGGTGAAAAGTATGCAAGATCCCTTGGATTTAAAACATACAACAGGACTTTCCTACCATATTTGCTGTCTACAACATTGGCTAAATTAGCCACCATTTCCTGAAAGTTGGGAAAGAAGAGAACACTTCTTAATGGAAGAAAACATGGTTTTCCATGAACTTTTTTAGTTTCAGTTCCTTGAAGGTGGGTCAAAGTTTAGGCCCCCAGTTTACACTGTTACATTTGCACTCTAGAAAATTTCACCTTCAACTAAATATTTTATTGATTTGAGGCATAAACAGGAAAGTGGAGGAACAAAATCAAGGGAAGAATCAGCTGCTGTCTCTGGGCCAGCAAAGGGGATGGAGCTTGACTCCAGATATATAATGCTAGTTGAGAAATGTCCACAGGTTGTATTAGGCCTGCAAGGCTGAGATCCTCTTACCCTATGGCAGAATATGCATTACATTGGACCTCCACATTTTAAAATAGTCTTGAACAGCATGAAGCCAATTATCCTCCTTTAATGCTAAGATAGTAAGAACAGTATCACCCTTGTAGACAAATTTTAATTCATTCAAAACCATCAGCTATGTAGCCGTCTCATTTAGCATACATTCATAAAGCTTCCAACTCTTCACACTGACTCAGTAAATACAGGTGAAACTCGGAAAATTAGAATATCGTGCAAATGTTCATTCAGTTCAGTAATGCAACTTAAAAGGTGAAACAAATATATGAGATAGACTCATTACATGCAAAGCGAGATAGTTCAAGCCTTACTTTGTTATAATATTGATGCTTATGGTTTACAGCTTATGAAAACCCCAACCCTCCCAACCTCATGTATTGTCAACCCTCACATAACAACGCGTTCAAATAGTATCATTTTCGTTTAACAACCCGTCATTATGCACGTGTCCCCCCGCATAACGTTTTTAGTGATGTTGTCCGGACAACGATGCTAAAATAACCATCATTATCCGCTAAAAACGTCGTTATGCGGGAAACAAACTCGCATAACAAAAAAAATCGCTTAGCAATCATTACATAATCTCATGTATGCTGTACGCCATAATCATCACAATTATAATTATAACAAATGAAGGCATAACATATCTCGCTTTGCATGTAGTGCGTCTATCTCATATATTTGTTTCACCTTTTAAGTAAAATGAATGAACATTTGCACGATATTCTAATTTTCCAAGTTTCACCTGTACAGTATGTTTCTTTTCATTTTAAAGGACGGATTGATATGGCGTGAAAACTATTGCAGTGTTTCCAATATTAATTTCTGTCTTACTGCTAAGTGAACAGTAAGAAGATTTTTAGGAGTTACTTACAGATATAATCAGCTGTTTCACAAGTTTGGTGTCATCAATACAGTCAAAAGCTGCCAGCAAAACCAAGTACGAAAATTCACCCTGAAGTATCAGGAATAGTATAAACCACAAAAGCTTGATTAGCCAAGCAAGACAGTCTGCAATGAAGACTATGCAATATACATCATCGATAATAACTATTTAATTCAGTTAAGACAAGAGCATCAAGAACTGATTAATGGCTTTTCTGTGAACGCATAAAATACAAATTATATTCTTGTTTAAAACAAAATAAAGGCCTAGTCTCCTATACAAGTTTACAATCCTACACAAAACTTTGTGAAAGGAATTTCACTGAACTTTGAGACATTTATCTGCGTAAGGGTAGACTTCTAGATGGTTGTACAGAATACTGTATCAACATAAAAATAGTGCTGCATTCACTATGGTTGAAAAAAATACTAAAAAAATACACTAAAGAAAGATGCATACTGCAAAATAAAGCTCTATTTCCTAGTTGAATCAGGAATCAAGCCTCAACGTAAGACAAATATGTTTTAGACAAACCCAAAGACATGAACATGAGCTCTTAGCAGATGTTAACATATGCCAGCGGCACAGAACTGTGTGTACGTTTTCTCCTACTTTTGCCTACTCAGCTACAGAACTCTCCTCTAGTGTTTTGTCTGCATTCAAATGGCTTCCTAAATTTAAGCAAGTTAGGATCCTGTTGTGTTGGACAATTGTAAAAGAACAGCTGGTTGACTATCATGTGCCTGGCTATCCCCTGGCTGCGGAACTGATCATGCAAAGAACAACCAGCACATCTCAAAAATCACTTGCACAAACATCTTTACAAATACAGACTTTAATCAATATGATTTTGGTTAAAAGATTTAACTTTTGAATCCACAGCACCATGCAGATCATACACTGTACAAATAAAAGTGTTAATGCTTTGATCCCGAACCAACTAGGGAGTAAGCTCAAATGAGCAGAGGGGGGCATGGTTTTGAGTAAACATGAGAAAATAGGATTGTGTATCACTGTGTTGTTCAATAGTACTTTAAAACTACTTACAGTTGCTATTTTTTCTACATATGTCTTCATTGTTTTTATGATGACTTTTCTGTCCTAATGATAGAAAACGAAGGAATATATGTCATGTATGAATCCTCAAGCTGGGTTTCAGAAATTCTTATGGCGCCAACAAATTATTGTCAGATATGGTTGCATATCAAATATCTAATCTCTCTTTACTGGAACTTTGTAAATTGGCTGACAGCCTGAATCAGATTCAATAGGCAGCTTAGCTCTTGATGAGAGCACTGCTGTTTCATTCTATTACTTTCAGTTGACAAATTCGGCAGCCTGGAGAAAGGACAGCTTCAGAAGATTCCAATATTATCCTTTAGGAAAGAACCAAGCACAGTTACAGGACTCAAACCACTCTGGAAGCCAGTTTTATCCGTTCAAGGATAATATTGCATTGCTACATTGGTTATTGATATGTTTTACTAACATATGCTATTATGCTTTTTCCTCATTACTCTCAATTACTCATTACTGCTCCTCATTACTCTCAATCTCTATAGGTCCTTTTGCCAATATTCCACCCCTTCTCTTTCTCCATTTTATACATTTCTGGGACTTCCCTCCAACTTTCTGGTCACCAGTCTTTGTTTCTTCTCTCTCCCTTCTTCCTGGCTAAGTTTGAAATTAACAGTATTTCTATGTCTCTCTTTGAACAGTTCACACTAATGAAAAGTTTCTTGGACACAGTTGGCCAAGACAGTGAGTTACAAGCTAGGGCCAATTCCATAGGGCCCCTCCAACCCAAGGAGCAGAGATAAGACAGCCAGAAGACCCAGATGTTGTCCTATCTGCATCCATGTTTTTGTTAGACTTGGGTGGCCTGAAATTTTCTCACAAAGATATATTTTCAGTTGCTCCAGGGGCTAGAAATGGAGGGTGTTTGTGGCAATGAATAGGCATGTCTTCTTATGTGCCAGCCTTCTGTAAAGCAGACAATGGGAAAATCAATCCACAGTTGAGTGTGCTTTCCAAAGCTCCTGGAGAAGACCTGACAGCACAACACCTCACATAAATGTTCCAAACTGAAGTATTTGCATAATGAAAGTTAATCTCTTCTCTCTCTCTCCCCAGCTTCCATTTTCATCATGCCTACAGGTCCCCCAATGAGACAAATCACCACACCATGTTCATCATGAAGTTAGCTTGAAATCCTTCCTAATATTTCTTTGGATTTTCTCACATTTCTATATGTGTAAGATAACAAAATGGATGGTTTTTTTCATATTTTGGTAACATCACAAACAAGTTTGCTTAAGTCAAACGGGCTAATAACGATGTAATGGAAAAGACTGACAAATGTAACTTTCTATAAAGAGGACACAAACTCTGGACCATTAATTCACACTAATCTGTAATGCAAGGTGATGCAAATAAACTGCTTTGTGCACCATACCTTGGGTGTTCCATGCCACAGGCAATTCATGGCTACTCTAGCTCCATCATGCGTGTGCGCCAAGTAGATTACAGCTTCTCTGATTGCTTCAATCATTTCCTAGGCACAAAAAGTATAATTTGCAGGTGATTAATTATGTCTGGAATGGTGAGGAGCAACTTTCTTCCAGCCCAGTTCAAGTCACAACAGTCCTTCCTCCATAAAAACAGAAGACCACTTCTGATCCGAGACAAATTGCACAAACAGCTCCCTTTGGGAAGGGTCAATTTCCTGGTCAAACAAGTTGAGTGGAAGGTCTATGCCTTGTCTTAGAAGACACAGCATCCCCCCCCCCTCCCGGAAACACCCTTTTCCCTTTTTTAAAAAACTGGCTGTAGAAATTGAATGGAGGGTCCAAGTTTGCTAAACATGCTGGGGGGATAATTCTCACTCTGGAATACAACAGCATAAAAGAAATCATTCTGATTAGCTCTGTAACATGCATTGTTTTTGCTTACACTTAGGATTGGACTAATATTTCAGATTTGTAGGAGCCAGTATCACATCTATGACATGCGAATAATGAACGAATTCACCAATGAATGTGTAACTATTTGCATAAGGCTATTTGCGTTCTGCTTTCTATCACCATGATTATGCTGACATGTGCTAAGGAGAAATTCAACCATTGCAAGATTTTTCACCAAAGACACGAGCACTTTTTTAAAAAACAAAAGCAGCAACAGCAGTAAATGTTGTTTTGCTCAATAATCTTTTATTTTGTGCAATGTTCCCCGCCACTTTCTGAAAACTCATTCATTCATATTTCTACATCACCTTTCTCCCCTGCAAAGGGACCCAAGGTAGCTCACAAGTTATTTTTTAAAAATCTGGCTAAAACATGATAAACTATTTGCATCGAAAACATACAACAGTGTTAAAACACTTTAAAACAGAGGTTGCCAATCTTTTTAAGTTGGGGGTCGGGTCACGCTTCCTAAGACAGTTGAGGGGGCCGGACTGGTGGTTCCCCACCACCACCATTTACAGCTGTCGTAAACGCATTTGTGACAGCCGTAAATGCGTTTAGACAGCTGTAAACTACTCTACAGAAGATTCCAGCAGCGAGGGCTGGAGCAAGGGTAGGGGCTGGATTATTTGGTGCCAAAGGCCGCATCCAGCCCATGGGCCATAGGTTGCCTACCCCTGCTTTAAAACATTAAAAACATGCATAAGGTCCAGCATCCAAAATCGAGATTTTTCTTTCCCCAATTAATTCCTAGAAGGGGTTGGCAACCTTTTAAGTCGGGGGCCGGTCACGCTCCCTCAGACAGTTGAGGGGGGTGGACTGATGTTCCCCCCACCATAACCTCTGCTGTAAATGTGTTTATGTTGGTGGCGAGAGCAAGTACAGGGGCCAATTATTTGGTGCTATGGGCTGGATTCAGCCCACAGGCAGTAGGTTACAGACCCCTGTGCTAGAAGCTTGTTCTAAAAGGATCTTTTCCCCCTGCCACTGGAAGGACATAAGAGAGAACAACCTACTGTTCTGAGGTCATAACCAGTTCTTTCAATAGGGCCCAGAAATGGACCATCAGGCAATAAAGCTGTTGTAATATGAGTTATATTTTCCCTGTAACCAGCCCCATTCAGCAGCCTGGCTGGAATATTTTGAACCAACTCAAGTTTCCAAACAGTCTTCAAAGGAGCCCCATTAAAATAATCCAAGCGGGTCATACCTAAGGCATGTGTCACTGTAACCAGACATCTCAATTTAAAGGTTATTGGATCAGAGTGGACCTATTTTTGTCTGAAGAGTCTAAAGATCTAAACAGCCATTGAACAATTGCTTCACAACACTTTCATTTACTCATTAACAAGAAACCAGATCACTGTAATAACTGTAGCAACTAACATCTGTGAGCTAATACTTACAGATCTTTGTTTAGGAAGTGAATGTGTAAAGAAGTCCAAAAATGCTTTATGTACCAATGAATGTTTTATTACAGCTTCTCTGTAAAATGAGGGGGAAAAAAGGAAATATACATTTGCATCTGCATAATAATATGAAATACTGCTTTGAGTAACACAAAATTGTATTCACAAGAGGCTCAGGGCAGTTATTTTAAGTTCTATTCAAAATGGTACTTCAGAGATAAAGCTGTCAGCATGACCTAAATGAATTATGACATCTTCAAGAGCAAAGAGCTTTCCCCTTCTTTTAAAGCAGGGGTGCCCAAACTACAGCCCAGGGGCCAGATCTGGCCCAGAATGCCAATTCATCCAGCCCACGACACCCTCGTCACTCCTGGAAGCAGAAGTAAAACGCGTCCATACGGGCGTGTTTCACTTCTGCTTCAGGGAGCGACAAGGGTGTCATGGGCTGGATGAATTGGTGTTGTGGGCTGGATCCAGACCCCAGCCGTAGTGACCAGCCCATGACCCAAAACGTTTGGGCACCCGTTTTAAACAATGCCTCCTTACTAATTTAGCAAATGGACACAGTATACTTAAGTATTTAACAAACCTGTTTCTGCTGCTTAGATGACATTGCTTCAAATCTATTAGTACATCTGTTACAACTACAGTATCAGGAGACACACTTTATTGGTTCTTACTTTTGAGCCATTGGAGTGAGGATTTGTTTCATTTCATCCATGATAGCCTCCCGTTTGTCAGGATGAGCCGTTAACACGTTACTCAGGGTTGGGTTATCTGACGACTGACAAGAAAGAAATCCAGTACATTGAATTTTTGTTATATTAAGATTATACAAGCCAAACCTATTTGGGGAGGGGGGAAAATAAAGAAACGTTATCACCCTCTAAAGCAGGGATTCTCAACGTGTGGCCCGTGGGCTGGATGTGGCCCACAGCACCATTCCATGTGCCCCACCACCACCTCCATCACACCAGGAAGTGCTATGTGGTGGAGGAAGGGCAAAATGGCCATCTGGCACCTGAAGCTGTTTGAGGGAACGTGACCCAGCCCCCAGCTTTAAAAGATTGAGAATTCCTGCTCTAAAGTACCAATCCAGTCTTATTTCTCAACCTGGCACTGCAACTTGTCTAGGTACTACTGAGAGAGTTGTTACATGCATAGGACTTTTGTTCAAGCAAGGGCCTCCCAATTCAGAGTAATGTTGGGAACAGTTTCACATAAACCTCCTCTGTTTTACATTAAACCAGCATGCCCAACAGACTTCCCAGCTTCTTCTTCAAGTGTCATATCCTATTCCGAATATTGGCTGTCATCATGGCGTCAACCATGAAATTTATCCTGGTAACAATATAATGCAGTGGTTTTCCATTTGCCTTTCACATCACAACGTGACACCCATACCACTGATTCAGTTTTGCGAGTCACTTTCTGGTTCTGAGCCCTTTTGGCACGCAAAGTCCTCCTCAGCCCTAGGCCAGCATTGATGAAGCTGCTGCCCTACTTCAAGAAGGATTAACATGGGATTTAATCCATTTGGGGACCATCACCCTTCCCTGTGGACTTCGGCACCCAAATCCGTTAGTCCTCAGGGTGGTCAAGTTAGTTAATAGATGCCTGACACTTGGCATTGGGTCACTGGCAGCATAGTCTACTCTAGTACCACAGCAGAATAACCTATCCATACCTCTATCCCCAGTTTAGCACTGCATAATGAAGACCCGCTACTCTGACTTCTGTGTAAGCAACATTAGAATCTTGGTGTAGCTTGCAAAGCAGTTGACAGAATCTATTTAAACAGCTGAGCGAACCTCTATTCACACCCAGTTTTGAAAGTTAAAAACAGGAGGTATGACTACCTTAAATTTGTGTTGATAGATATCACTGCTAAAGGAACAAATCATGTCTAATTAGTGTGTAAAATGGAACTCTAGTTAATTGGGCCATAAGGCATGATCTACAGCTCTTGAAAAATATGACACAAAACATAATGAGACAAGAACTTAAGTAATAGCACATTAGTATTCAGGGTTTTGAAGCTTTTGAAATAACTTCATAAAGACGTACTTTTTAATAGATACTAGAATGGCTCTGTTCAGATTCATGAACACTAGAATTGCTAAAGACTTGACACTTAGTTGAGTATCAACTAATTATTACTTTTAACATCCGTAGGGCTGGTATTTTGATGGGGAACAAAAGAGGAAACAGGCAATTTCAAACTAAAGACAATTGTGAAAATGTAGTAAAATTTTTTTAAGCTGAAGTAATCAGGAGTCTTTAACAGTAATACTTCAGATAACGTTTGCATCAGATAACGCTAAAATCGCATAATGTTAAGCAATCTGGAAAAAAATTGCATCGCATAACGTTAAAATCCTATGGGATGCATCCATGGAGGTATAAAAAAGGAGATGGCACTACAGGCTTCATGCTGTAAGTTTTTCGAAGCCAGTGGGTGTGGCCTGCCGCCATATTAGGTGGACCAAAACATTAGCAGACTACCATTTACGATTGCTGCTTGTGTTGGAGGGCGGGTGGATTGATCCCCTCTCCTGGGTCCCCTGGGTTGAGGGTGGGGTGGGGTGTTGGGGGGACAAAAAGGGGTCTGTCCCCCCAACCCTTCCAGAGCCATGGGACCCAGCAGAGAGGGGATCCCCCCGCAGGATACCCCATTATTAAAGAGAAGAAACCAAGCGGTTTCTTCTCTTCAACAACAGAGGGTTGGAGGGGGTGGAATCGATCACCTCTCCCGGGCCTCCTGGGTCCAGAAGGGTTGGGTGGACAGACCCCTTTTGTCCCCCCAAACCACCCAACCCCAGGGGAGCCAGCGGAGAGGGGGATCGCAACCCCCCACCCACTGATATTAAAGGAGAAACCCGATCTACTTTCACGACTCCACACAATCAAAGCACCATAAGGCAATGTTTTGGGCCAACCAACATGGCGGACTGTCAGATTAGTCGGCTTCAAGTTTGTGACATCATGTCATCTCCTGTTTTATTATACCTCCATGGATGCATCAGATAACATTTGCTAGACTGTGCCGGTTACAATGTATCTCTATGGAGTTTTAACGTTATGCAATTCATCCCACAGGATTTTAAAGGATGTTAAAAATCGGATAACACTAAGACTTGTGGAACCAAGTGTTAGTGTTATCCGGGGTTTTACTGTATAAGACTCCTGAATATTTCAGTTTTTTAAAAAATTAAACTATATCTGTAGATGAACAATAATTAATGGAAGCAAAATTTAAAACTCATTCTGTATAATTGTAACTACACAGGAACCAAATATTTATTTTTGCCAATAGATGTTTCACTAATTAAACAAGAGCCTTCACTGCCAGTCTCCAGGATAAACTGGATCCAGGTGTAATAAAGATAAATTCTGGGGGTAAAGTATGGCAAGTTCACATTCTAGTTCATCCTCAAATAGTTAACTTACACAAATATCTACATATCTACATATCTGGGAGTACTGGATGACAATTTTAATGAAGGTACTAAGATGTTATTTAGAATCTCAGGAACCAGAAACTTATTCTTAAAGCAGAAAACCTCCTAATCTGCCTAGCTAATGAATAATTCTTCCCAAACCATGTAAGTCACAAAGGACACAGTAACACAGGATGCATGGAGTTGTGTCCATTTATTCTCCTTTTGGATTTGTCTGGCCTCATTTTCTTCTTATACAACTCACGGTATCTTTAAACATCGCACAATGGGCAAAAGAGCTACAAAACTATTTGTAAAGAGAGAGAGCTGTCTCAATATATCACCTTGTACACTTGGAATGTGTTCCCATAGAGTTCTTCTGTCAACATGTTTCTTTGCTCCAAAATGGCTTTGTCATTGTATGCATACTCCACGACAGCGGACGCTTCAGCATGGCGTAACATTTTTCTCACCTCACCTTTGAAGCTTTTGATTATTTCTGCAATTTGTGGCTTTGTTCTGTTCAAACAGTAAGAGAATAGTAACAGACGGCAAAACAAAGGAACAGCAGATTAATGAATTATGTATTAAACACACACACACACATTAAATACTCCATCAGCAGGTTTTTCTTTAGACTTATCAAGGGCTCACACACTGTGGTTTCACTTACCAGCTGTTCCCTATTTTTTAATTAATTGGTTACAACCCTGCCCCAATCCAGAATATTTAAAGGTAGCAACTGAACTTTGAGATGGGTCAGTGTTTTCTATTAACTTGGACTTCAGAAGAAAGCACACCCAGCACATGCACCAGAGAACATGCACGAATGAAGTTTACAGAAGAAAAAAACCTTTGCAAAGGAAACCATGTCTAACTGGCACTATATACTAAACTACAATAGCTAACATCATTGCAGTGAGGAACTGCTTTAGAAATAGAGCTGCAATAGCTCCATCAACCAAAGGGCATTTTTCAAATTTTGGAACAGGTGCCACAAGCCAGTGGTCTCCAGGATGAAAAGAACTAGAGATCCTTCTCGATTCAATAAGCAACAGAACTTTCAACAAACATGTGTGAGTATTACTTCAGCAGCAGCAGGTATTGGAGTATAAGGACATCCCACCCAAGGGCCGAATTTAAACGTTTTCTAACAACATAAGTTTAAAGGCCACACAAAATCCATTGCACAGTAAGCAGCAGTTAGGGCAAGCCCATTTGATTCAATGGACCTTATGAAAAGTTTAGGGGCTGCGGTAGCTCAGTGGTTAAGAAGTTCGCCTTGTTAGCTGGAATGCTGGCAAGTCAGCAGTTTGAGATTTGGGTACTGAATGACGGATTGAGCGCCCATCTCTGTCCCAGCTCTTGGGGATGAAAAGAAGCCTCATTTGGGTGCTCCCTGAGTGGAGTTTCTTCCGCAAAAAAAAATCTTTCAGCTCAGAATAATTTCTAACACAAAATTACTACAGTATTATGAAAAGTTTGAAAGGCTAAACAGTTATTGATTTAATGTCGTCACTTCCCTCCTGGCCTCGCTTGGCCGGAGGGAGATAAGTTGTTGGGGCTACCGGGGTGCCTCTGACTTTGCCTTGCGCTTTGTATCTGGGGGTTGGGGATAGTAATTGTAACTGTAATGTTTTGTATTTACATTGTAACATGTTCTTTGTTATAAGCTACCCTGATTCACTTTTTGTTGAGTAGGGCGGGGTATAAATTTCAACAACAACAACAACAATAATGGAAACAAGAAGGCAAGTGCATGGGTAAGGACGGTACCTACCCATAGACAAGAAGCTTCTTCACAATATTTCTTGAGTATTTTGACTTGCTTAGTTCAACGAAACTGTCTGTAGGATGAGACGTTAACAATGAGAAGCAATAATAATAGCAGGGAAGCATTCTGGATTCATAAGCTACACAGCAGTTAAATATACCTTTTAATTCATCAAACACTTCTTGTCTTTGCTTCTCACTGCCAAACTGAATGTAACACTGGATGACACGCGTTGAATCATGAGCAAAAGCCATCTGTGGAGATAAACACCAAGAAATCTTATGGCACCTTAAAGACTAAACACGTTTAATTTGCATGGGCCTATGCAGCTCTAGCCCATTTCTTCAGATGCAAAGTACAGTACATGACAGATTATGCCAAATAAAATACAACAGGTTTCTTCTTCTTCTTCTAGTGCCATATCCGTTCCGAATATTAGCTATCCTTATGACAATCAGCCATAAAGATTGTCGTGGGAGCAATATAATGTAGTAGTCTTCCATTTGGGGCTGCCCTTGACGACCATTCAGAGGCTTCAGCTAGTCCAGAATTGCTGTTGCTCGGGGTGTGGGGTAGGGTGTGGTCGTTCTGCCCGTGCCTCGCCACTGCTCCGGGAGCTGCACTGGCTCCCAGTTTGCCTCCGAGTGCAATTCAAGGTGCAGGTTTTGACCTTTAAAGCCCTTCATGGCATTGGTTCAGGGTATCTTAGAGACTGCATCTCCCCAAGGCTTTCAACCCATCCCACTAGGGCAGACAGGAGAGGCTCAGTTGTGGTCCCGTCTGCAAAAGAAGTCCATCTTACAGGGACCAGGAGGAGAGCCTTCTCCGTGTCTGCCCCATCCCTGTGGAACCTCTTACCACTAGAACTCTGTCTCCAGTCGGATCCCCTATCCTTTAGGAAGATGTAAAAGACATGGTTGTGCCAGCGGGTGTGGGGTGAGCCTGATTCCGCTGGCTCGTATAGCCCGCTGAGGGATCCTATGTATTTCTCACAGGCCCGCTGGCTCGTATAGCCTGCCTGAGGGATCCTATGTATTTCTGTATTTGTTGTTTTTATCTTGGGGGAGGGAAGATCGGGGTAGTTTTTTTAATGTTTGAATGTTTTAGGTTTGTTCTGGGTTTTTTATATACTGTTTTAGTGGGACTTTATTGTTTTTAGCTTTTGCTGTTTTTAACTGTTTTATTCATGTTGTTAGCCGCCCTGAGTGGTGTTCCCCAACAGGAGGGTGGGATATAAATTTATAAAATAAATAAATAAATAAATAATCTTGCCTTCCGCATCACAGCAGGACACTTGTACCAGTTCTGCGAGTCACTTTCTGGTCCTGAGCCCTTTTGGCACACAAAGAAGTCCTCCTCGGCCATAAGCCAGGATTGATGAAGCTGTTGCTCTCCATCAAGATGGATTCAAGTGGGATTTAATCCACTTGGGGACCATCACCCTTCCCTGAGGACTTCGGCACCCAAGGCTGTTAGTCCTCATGGTTGTCAGGTTAATTAACTGCCTCCTGACAATTGGCATTGAGTTGCTGGCAGTATGGCCTACTCTATCATCATAGCAGGATAACCTGGACAGACCAGTAACAGGCTTAGAGGAGATAAATGAATCTATTATTTCAAGCCATTTGGGCAGCATTACGGTTCTACATTTTACACATTACATTTACAGTTAACATTGATAGTAATCTTTAACAAAACTTATAATCAATTTGAACTACTATATAAAGATGTAATATAGTATTTCAAAAATGAAGCAAAAGATAGAGAATGCTTACGAGCGGTGCAACCTAGAGGGGGGAAATGAACTAATCTGAAGAAAATTAGTTCAATTTTATCTACAAGTACAGTGGAACCTCATACAACAATCGCACCGTAAAGCAACGAAATCGCTAACAATTAGGTTTTGTAAAAAATGGTGTCCTGCATAACAATTTTCCCTATGGAAAAAATCGGACAACAATTTTTCAATGGGAAAAACCACTTAGCAAAAAAATTGTTGTAGAGAAAATCACTCTACAATGCATGCATCATATATCAATTGTTTCGTACAACGAGCCCCGTAGAACAGATTAAAATTGTTGTATGAGGTACCAATGTATTTGGTATGTCATTAAATTTATTGCATAATATAAACATTCATCGTAAACTTGCTGCATGGTAACATTTTGTACTGTTAGAAATCCTTATCACAAGATTTACATCAGAACTTCTGTGTCTAGACTAGATGTGAAACTGCCAAAATGAAGACACCTTTTGATGAATTGCAATAATAATAAATTTGAACCAGAGAACCACTTGTGCTCTTTGAGAAGATGTGTTCTATGGCTAGAGACCTTCTAAAAAACACTGTAGCTGATGATGGAGGACAGAGTAAGTGGAAATTTGGAGGTGGGTGAAACCCTTTCTGCTAGTAAAAGATCCTTTGCTGAATCCCTGCCACAGTCATATGGGCAGTGGAAATACAACCTCTATATCAGGGGTGCCCAAACTTTTCAGGACACTGGCCGGCATGTGGTTCAGTGGGCCGGTCACATGGTTCAGTCACGTGGTTCCTCCCACCAGAAGCGGAAGTAAAATGTGCCTTGCAATCTGTTTTGCAACAGGATGAAATAGATTTTAAGTTGCCATTTTCTCTGCTTAAACCAGGGGTGCCCAAACTACAGCCCATGGGCCAGATCCAGCCCCTGATGCGAATTTATCCAGCCCACACCACCCTCGTTGCTCCCGGAAACAGAAGTAAAACACGCCCGTACATATTTTACCTCCGAATCCAGAAGAGACGAGGGTGGTGCAGGCATGTGAATTGGCCTGCGGACCGTAGTTTGGGCACCCCTGCTCTATATCGTTCATAGATGATATCACATGATGAATAGTTCACAACTAGCCCAACAAATAACTCAAAATGTACTGAATGAATAAATGAATAAATAAATAAATAAATGTTTCAGTATTTTTATGCATAGGCTCAGCAACTTGCTAATGGCATTTCACTGTATTTTAATGTTTTAATTTTGCTATATTTCTTACCGTTTTTATTTTCCCTCGAAGTAGCTCCTGTAGTTCATTCAAAAGTACAATACGCTTTGCTTTGTCACTGTCCTTCCTACCAGAAAAAAGAATCAAATGGCAAGTCAATATTTGCAAAGAATTTCCTCATTCTAGATGTTTGTTGTCATTTTATCTTAAAATATACATTTAGCATTAAAAATAGTGTGGTCCAGAAACAATCAAGAATGTTGTGTGCCAGCAACACAAAAATTGCAATATTTTATAACGCATCATTTAGCAATACAAAAGGCCATCACTTTATATTAAGCTGTGATTAGGGAGAGGCAGAGATGTGCACACCAAGTAAAGGTTTATGGTGAAATTATTTAAGACACAACACAACAGAACTCTACAAAGTAACAACATAATAAGAACTTGTCCTTTCAGTGAAATCCACAGAGGGACTTAGTCATAAATGAGGGCTTTACCCAAGATTTTGACTCACCAGCAAAAATGTGAACAGTGCTAGAAGGTGGGGGTCTCATTTTATCCCTGCAACCTAAGAGCAAAAGCTGAAGAACCCAATTGGTCTGGAAAGTTTAGGAACCCCTGAACTGGAACAAGGCTAGTAAGTGGCCCACAGACAGCTAGCATGCTCCAAAGATATGAACCTGGGTTCCCAATGATCAAACAGAACATTCAGTAGAAGAGTAAGACCTCAGGAGGCTTGATCAAGATCTTATTTAAACATACTAGAGACAACAATGTCTGAACATGTGTTATAGTAAAAGGCAAAATACAAATGCACTTCCTCACTCTTAGAAAAAATCCAGGCTACACTACAAATCTGTTCTGTAGAAAATACAACCAACGTCATTCTTACCGTCGCAGAGTTTCCCAAATCTGCTTTCCCTTAAGCACTGCATCGTAGTTGGTTTTATCATTTAGCTGTCGGCTCTGCTTCAGTTCTTTCTTTTTCTTCTTGATGTCATCCCACTTTGGCTTCTTAGGCTCTAACCCTACAAATAATAATCGACACAGCTCACACTGTGTACCATAATAGGCACCCAATCCCATCAGATATGGTTAACATAGTACCATTGGTTTGAAGCAGCCCACTCTGTTCATGAGATCTTAATCAAACATAATCCATGTAATTTCACCTAAGGCTCCTTCTGTGACCACCCTGGAAGAAATATCCTAGTTCAGGAGTTCTCAACCTTTTAAAGCTGGGGGCTGAGTCACGCTCCCTCAGACAGCTTCGGAGGTCAGATGGTCATTTTGCCCTTCCTCCACCACATGACACTTCCTGGTGTGGTGGAGGCGGTGGGGGGCCACAGGAAATGGTGCTGCACACTGCATCTGGCCCATGGACCGCAGGTTGAGAATGATAAACTGTCACTGAGCACAATTATGTCAATCGGTGGGAGAAGCCAAGCTCTAGATGGCACTTTCCTCGAATACTAGAATTTGCTTCTCCTTGAATGAAAGCCCTGGCTGATGCAACCTTTTGACAGCAGTTCCTTTGCAGGCTGTCAAAGGCAGAATGGAGCAAAGTCAGAAACGCTTTGTCCCTCCACACTGCAGCAAAAACAGGGAGATAGCCCATAATGGTATTTCTTGTACAGTGGAACCTCGACATACGAATGGTTCTATTAATGAAAAACTCACAATACAAATGGAAATCTCGGGGAAAAATCAGGTTTGAGATACGAATTTTTAATGTAATTTTTCCAAGAGAAGTTTTTTTTTGGGGGGGGGAGGGGGTGTATTACAACGCTTCCCACAGTGGCAGGAGGGTGTTTGGAGCATTTTAGCCCCACCAGAAGCTCTCTCCGCAATCAGGAAATGTCAGAAATTTCCTGTCCCCTCGAAAGCTGATTGTTGGAGACTAGTCCTGCAATTATCACAGCCTGCCACTAGAGGGAGATATCAGGAATGTGCCGAATATGCATTGAAAACTAGGAAAAGTTTTTTTTTAAAAAAAATTTCTTTTTTTCTGTTCAAAAGACTTTACAAAATGCACTTTAAAGGCATAGATACTGCATGGTACAGTATCTATGCCTTTAAAGTGCACTTTATGAAGACTTTTGAGCAGAAAAAAGACTTTTTTTTTACATTTTCAGACCTCCAAAAACAATTATTTAGTTTTTAATGCATTCCTAGGGAAACCACACTTGGAGATATGAATTTTTCAAGATATGAATAACCTCATGGAACGGATCAATTTTGCACTTGAAGTTTTACTGTACTATGAAAGTTAGTATTCCTTCGACCAATATATTTTAAAGAGAGAAAAACATTCTCACCTCCTTCTTTCTCATCTTGAAGTTTGCGCTTTCTGGTCATGTTTTCCAACGTCTTTTTACTCTTGAACTGCTTTGCACCCATTTTCCCAGGCTTTTTGTTTACTTTTACAAGTTTCTTGGATTTAAATTTGGGCTTGCCTTCTTCATCATCTTTTCTGTTGAACTTCCCTAGAAGGTCAGGATTTCAATTTTTAAAAAAGAAAGAAGTTACCAACATAACATCTAATAGTACAACAGATTATTACTTTTGTTTCCAAACCCAGCTTTAAGAACTATACCTAAATTTCTTTAGCCTCCTATGATTTCTGTATACTTTTAAGTGCTGTTCTCTACTCCTTCAATGGGCATAGTTAACACAACAGTTACACCTTATGATATAAGGGGTGGGTCTGCAGATGTGTATCCCACTACCTTCCATCATTTCCTCATTAACTTTCTTACGTACAAATAAGATTGTCCCTTCCCCTATTCCATTTTTTCTGTTCCCAAATAAGGTGGACATTTTTGAAAGGTTGTTTGTACACTACTGTATCCAGGAGGGCTTCCTTTGACTTAATAGGAATAAGTGATAAATTTAGTATGGCAATCCTAATTTCTAAGGTTCAAAAAAAGAGAACAAAAATGGTTTGGTATAATGTTATAGATCACAGGCTGAAGCTGTGTTGTCTTAATCAAAGAAGATTAAATGTGTTAGCAATGGGGGAGCAGGTCTGATACTATAAAGCAGGGGTGCCCAAACTTTTCAGGCCGCAGGCTGGTCATGTGGTTCAGCGAGCCAGTCATGTGGTTCCATCCACCGGAACCTTGCAATCGGTTTTTCAACAGGTTGAGAGAGATTTTAAGCTGCCATTTTCTCTGTTTAAACCAGCGGTGCCTAAACTATGGCCCATGGGACAAATCCGCCCCCTGATGCCAATTCATCTGGATTGCGCTGCCCTCATCGCTCCCAGAAGCAGAAGTAAAACATGCCCGTATGGGCATGTCTTACTTCTACGAGCAACGAGGATGGCATGGGCCGGGTGACATGGTGTTGGGGGCCGGATGTGGCCCATAGGATGTAGTTAAAGAAACAGATATTCATTATAATGCTACAGCAAAGAAAGTACTTAAACTTGTGTTTCACAGCTTGACACTTCAGCCTGTGGAAGTGCCATATTGATTTTGAAATGAATACAATAATATAAAGATTTTCTGAAGGGCCATTTTTTGCAGCTGTCTCTTACTATGAAATTAAAATGAAACCTCACAGTAAAGTCCAGAACCTTCAGGGATACATTCAAAGCACTGTCAGTTAACATGAAACAATCATTCAGAACAGAAGAGATATAACAGGCTCTTTGTACCATGGTCTCCTGGTTTTCACCACACTTTTCTGGGAATTATAGATGCCACCATGACGTCATCTCACCCACATGGTTATTAACTATGTTTACTCTCTACTATCACCCTTCTGGTAAAACCGCTATACAATGTTGCTAAACTCATAAACATTTTTAATAGCTGGCCTACTGGCTTTTCTGTACTCACAGTCTAAAATAAGAAAACAATCAACCATACCCCAGCTGATAAAATCTTCCTGGCCTAGTTATCTGGTTGAGTGGAATTCATTACCTCAATTTAATTAAGCTCAATATTTCTTCTGATGGTGTGAAATGACGGGAGTTATGAGCCAAAATACCTGGAAAGCACAAGTTTGGGACTATTATCTTATATACATTTATCTTACCACTGTTTTTTTTAAACTGTTTTTTCCCAGGTCCCGATTTTCCACCTTTATCCATGAATTTCCTCTTAGTTTTGGCTTCCATTCTGTTAGTGCTGCAAAATATAGCCAAATGTTATTGATTGTGACATAAGGAGAACTCGAGAAGATGTACTGAGAGGGGTGTGGAATGCCTTTGGCATCATTAGTTTAAGTTTAGATTAGGTCAGTTATACGCCACATCTCTCCCAGATTCAGCAGCCAAAAGAATTTATTAATACAGTGGTACTGCATTGTTAGGTATTGGGGTCTGGGTGAGAATCCTGCAGAGCTAAGCAGTTAGTTTGTGGCAGCAGCGGTGGTGCCCATGTAGTGTTTTCACTTTCACCCAGACAATAATATGCAGAGTTACGAAGAAAACAAAATAGCTTTTACTTCAGCAAGTCAGTTTAAAACATCAACATAAAGCATTAGATTCCTCTCTATAAAAGCAAAGTCAGGTAAACAGTTTGTAAGTCTTTGTAAGCGGTACTTTCAAGGTCTGAGTCCCAGTCAAAATACTCACAGCAAACTCCAGCCTTCTCCCGGGCTGGCTGTAGGCTATGCAAAGCCTAGTTGTCCTGGCTTGAGGAAAATATCAGAGCCTCCAGGCTCAGTGTCTCTGCTAGGCGTTGCTTCTGGAAACTGGACCCACTTGTCCATTCAGTTGGATTCCAATCCTCTGTCTCCTCCAGAGATCTCAGCAAAGCCAGTAGCAGAACCCCAGGAACTGAAGCATCCTGGCAGAAGCAGTTTTGCATACAAGCAGTTTGGCTAGCAAGCAGTTCGGCTAGCAAGAGTTTTGGCATGAAGCAATGTGGCATAAAAGCAAAGTGGCTTCTGAGAAGCCTAGATTCATACTTGACAATTTGCTCAGTCACCCATTCAGTGGTTACAGCTGGGTGCTGTGCTGAAGGATCTCTTAAAGATACATCTTCATGCATCTTACACAATACCTACAGGATATCACAATCCTATCACTCATACAACGATTTTAATCCATTCCATGGGGCTCGTTGTTGTACGAAACAACTGTTATATGATGTATGCATCGTATAGCGATTTCCCCTATGGGATGCATCGTACGACGATTTTTTTTGCTAAGTGGTTTTTCCCATTGAAAAATTGTATGATTTTTTTCCATAGGGAAAATTGTTATGCAGGACGCCATCCCCCCACCCCAAACCTGATTGTTTTGCAATTTCGTTGTTATACGGGGCGATTGTTGTATGAGGTTCTACTGTAATGGCATTGCAATGGAATACAATGTTGCATCAACATCACAACAGATTTATGTGTAACCATCATGCTTATTCTATATATTTTATAACTTTATTGCCCACTTGTGAACTTGTATGCTTTAAAACAGGAGTTCTCAACCTATTTAAGCCGGGGGCCGGGTCACGCTTCCTCAGACAGCTTCGGGGGCCTTCCTCCACCACATGGCACTTCCTGGTGTATGAGGCAGTGGAGGGTCACATAAAATGGTGCCATGGGCCGCATCCGGTTGAGAATCCCTGCTTTAAAACTAGCTCACACCACCACCACCGCCGCCATGCAGATCTCCACCACCACCGCTATGCAGATTGCAAATGCTTCTTACAGCTTTAACAGTAGAGTAAGGAGAACATCATCAGTGTGGTCATTGTAAATTTTGTCGGTTTATGTGGAACACGGATCAGATTACTATCCCCAGTAGCAATTTTTCATTAAAACTCTCTATGTTTTCGAATTGTAATACGCGGGACTCTGTTTACATGATTTTGTGTTTTTGCCAATTAGCCTATATAGGCCAATCAAGTAGACCTCTTAAGACCAGACTGGGAGAACACCAATCACGCATCAGAAACAACATTATTACAGCCCCGTTAGTATCACATTATATAGATAAGAAACATTCCTTCACTGATATGCGCGTGGTCATTTTGGAATCTCCCCCCCCCCCGTAAATATTACAGTATGGACAAAGAACGTTTTTTATTGCAGAGGGAAGCGTTTTACATCCACCGTTTTTCGACTCTTAGCCCTTCTGGCTTAAATACTGATTTGGATTTTTCTGCCTTTTTGTGAGTTTCCGTTTTCATGCTCTTTCCCCTTTAAGGGTTGTTTCTAGCTGATCAGGTAATAGGGACTATTTTTCACATGTGTTCGTTTGGATACTATATTAACTTTACTTCCTGGGTTTCCGTTAACGCTCTGAGATGTTACCGAGAGGTTGATTGAGCGTGCTAGTATTATACTTTATGCAGGTACCTTTTGCATTTTCTTGCTATGCTGTTTAGAATGTTTTGTACTTGTGCATGTTTTATATAGAGATTTTCCATTTATGACTGTTGCAGATTCTTGATAAAGAATACGAAATATCTGTTTTACCGGAAGGATATTGACCAGTCGTTCTGCTTCGTTCTTATTACTCATCTACTTGTGGTTGCAGCAGCTTCCGTTTTCCACTATTATGCAGTTCTTTTTACGGACTTTTCTACATATGGACCTTTTTATTGTGTATTTAGCATTACTATGAGACTTTTGTATTTCGACTGTATAAGATTCGATTATTTGTGCCCAGCTACAGGTGTCTGTATGTACTTCCATATATCTTCGATATGAGCTGTGGTGACGGACTTTGTATATATAGTCATTTATTGCCTTTATTATTATCGCGTACCATATATCTTTGATATGAGCTGTGGCGACGGACTTTGTATATAGTCATTTTTTACCTTAACTATTATCGTGTAATTAATGTTATGTGATTTGGTTGCTCTACACTTTATATTAAAGTTTGGCACTTTTATTTCTTCCACTAATTTGTTACCATTGGGGTGTTGCTTGTTCTCCTTTCCCTGTTGTCCACACCCCAGCCGTCTATCCTCATGTGTGTTAACAGTAGAGTAGCCATCCAGATCTCTCCTTCAGTAGAAAGGGCTTCAGATGTCTAAGGCTGTTGTTCAAGAGGGCATTCAATATTTCAGATCACTCTTGCCCAGGGCAGAAAAAAATGTCTCAGCCCCCCTCCCAAATTCCATGGAAACCCCAGGTTCTTGCTTTCTGACATGGCTAGAGAATTGAGCAGGAATGGTGAAACTCGGAAAATTAGAATATCGTGTAAATGTTCATTCAGTTCAGTAATGCAACTTAAAAGGTGAAACAAATATAGGAGATAGACTCATTACATGCAAAGCGAGATAGTTAAAGCCTCACTTTGTTATAATATTGATGCTTATGGCTTACAACTTATGAAAACCCCAACCCAATTTCATGTACCCCATAATCTTCACATAATCTCATGTACACTGTACGCCATGATCATCACAATTATAACTCTGCTGCCATTACTTTTTGTATTGTATTATTGTATTGTATTATTGAGTTTTATTGTTACTGTCTACTTTTGTATTTCTGTCCTTGCTCTATGCTATATTGTATTTTGTTTTTTGCTACATCGGATTTGCTATTGTATTTTTACTATATTGTATTTTGTTTGATGTGTTGTGAGCCGCCCTGATTCGGCATGTGCTGAGAAGGGCGGTATATAAATCAAATAAACTAAACCAAACTAAACTAAACTATAACGAATTAAGGCATGACATCTCTCGCTTTGCATGTAATGAGTCTATCTCATATATTTGTTTCACCTTTTAAGTGAAATGAATGAACATTTGCACGATATTCTAATTTTCCGACTTTCACCTGTAGATAGTAAAAGTAAAGGTTTCCCTTGCTCGAAAGCCCGTCATATCTGACTCAAAGGTTCAGTGCTCATCTCTGTTTCAAAGCTGAAGAGCCAGCGCTGTCTGCTTCTGCAGACATTTCCGTGGTCATGTGGCAAGCATGACTAGACACCGGAGAGCGCACGGAACGCTGTTACCTTCCCACCGAAGGGGTCTCTATTTATCTACTTGCAATTTCTTGCTTTCGAACTGCTAGGTTGGCAGGAGCTGGGACAAAGACGGGAGCTCATTCCGTCCTACAGTACTCAGGTATCGAACTGCTGACCTTCCGCATCCCAGTCAATGTCTTAGCCACTTGAGCCACTGCAGTCCCACACCATTTCGGTGGGAAAGGTAAACAGCGCTCCCTGTGCTCTGGTGTCTAGCCATGCCTGCCACATGACCACAGAAACAGAGGCAGCGCTGGTTCCTTGGCCTGTAGACAGAGATGAGCACCGCCCCCTAGAGTCGGATACGACTGGTTTTCGAGCAAGGGAGCCCTTTACCTAAGCGAATATCAGTCAAGTGTAGTGAAGCGGACAGAGGGACAGATTAGGAATCGAGACCTAGGTTCGAACTCAGTGGGGAAGAGGGAGAACTGGGGGTGGAGGGGAGGGAAAATCACTCTAAAATCCTATTAGCAGCGCCACAACTCGGATGGGTCCTGTAGGCACATGGTGAGCACATGATCGTGGCTAAAGACAACATCACGAAATGGCTCCACGGGGCTCTCCCCACCCTAAGACCCGAAGAAGAGATTTGCCTCCACCACCCGGGTAAACTCACCCCCGATTCCCTGCAGAGCTTCCCCACGTGCCGCTCTCCAGCCACGGCTTTCCTCCGCCTCTCTGCTTCCGGGGCCGGGACTCCGGGAGACAACTGCGCCCTCGGGAGCCCAGCCGCCGGAGAGCTGCGGCGTGCGCGTGCGCGACAGTGCCGTGAACACACGCTGCCGTAAAGCACACCCGTCACGATCCCAGGCGGGGAGCGGGGGGGGGACACATGAGAGCGTCAAAGAAACAGGGGTCCATATTTATCTCGTGAAACTTCCGATTCCCAGTTGAACCAACAAGTTAGGGATCATAGGGATCCTAATGTAACAGTATAAGGACTGCAGTGGCTCAAGTGGCTAAGACGCTGACTGGGAGGCGGAAGGTCAGCAGTTCGATTCCCGAGTACTGCAGGACGGAATGAGCTCCCGTCTTTGTCCAAGCTCCTGCCAACCTAGGTGTGGGGCCCTGATGGGAATGTGGCCCCAGCCTGCTGGCTCATTCCTAGCTAAACTGCCCCTCTTTTTGTATTTATATATTCCCCCTTGCCCCCCTTTTTTAGCTTTTTAAAGGGGAAGTGGAAGGAGGGAGGGTGGATAATGGGTGATTGGGGTTTTAACTTGTTTTTACGTATTTTTTATGGTTGTACACCGCCCTGAGTCGGGTTTTTACCTGAGTGAGCGGCATAAAAAATTGAATTAAAAAAAAATAGTTTGAAAGCAAGAAATTGCATGTAGATAAATAGGGACCCCTTCGGTGGGAAGGTAACAGCGTTTCGTGCGCTCTCCGGTGTCTAGTCATGCCTGACACATGACCAAGGAAATGTCTGCAGAAGCAGACAGCGCTGGCTCCTCGGATTTGAAACAGAGGAGCACTGAACTTTAGAGTCGGATACAACTGGCTTTCGAGCAAGGGAAACCTTTACCTTAATGTACAGTATAGCTGAAATGTTTGAAGTGGTCGCCATGTTAGTCTGTGTTTGAAGCGTATCAGAGTGTAAACAAAACAAAAAGACAAAAAACATTGTGGCCCCTTAAAGACTAATTGCTGTATTTTAATGTTAGCTTTCATGGATCAAGTCTACTTCGTCAGAAATAAGAGTCTGAGACATGGCATCAATTTATTATACACATCAAGTATCAAACCACAGAATGGTTGGCTAGCAGAACAGACAAGTTTTCAAATCAATGTGGCTTTTTGCAACCGGTAATAGAAGAGGGACCACAGTGGCTTAGTGGTTAAGACGCTGAACTTGATGACTGAAAAGTTGGCAGGTCAGCAGTTCAAGATCCGAGTGCTGCACAACGGTGTGAGCTCCCATCTGTCCCGGCTCCTGCCAAC
This sequence comes from Bradypodion pumilum, assembly GCA_035047305.1. Lineage (NCBI taxonomy): Eukaryota > Metazoa > Chordata > Lepidosauria > Squamata > Chamaeleonidae > Bradypodion > Bradypodion pumilum. The sequence continues at coordinate 117,339,328 of JAWDJD010000002.1, forward strand.
CTAGCAGTTCGAAAGCAAGAAATTGCAAGTAGATAAATAGGGATCAACAGGGACTGCAGTGACTCAAGTGGCTAAGACGCTGACTGGGAGGCGAAAGGTCAGCAGTTCGATTCCTGAGTACTGCAGGACGGAATGAGCTCCCATCTTTGTCCCAGCTCCTGCCAACCTAGTAGTTCGAAAGCAAGAAATTGCAAGTAGATAAATAGGGACCACTTCGGTGGGAAGGTAACAGCATTCCGTGTGCTCCGGTGTCTAGTCATGCCTTCCACATGACCATGGAAACGTCTGCAGAAGCAGACAGCGCTGGCTCTTCGGCTTTGAAATAGGTGAGCACTGAACCCTAGAGTTGGATACGACCGGGTTTCGAGCAAGGGAAACCTTTACCTTTAAATAGGGACCACTTCAGTGGGAAGGTAATCAGCATTCTGTGTACTCTGGTGTCTAGTCATGCCTGCTACATGTCCACAAAAACGTCTGCAGACACAGACAGCACTGGTTCTTTGGCTATAAATATATGAGCACTGAACCCTAGAGTCAGATATGACTGGCTTTTGAGCAAGGGAGGCCTTTACCTAATAACAGAAGATCCCTGATTGTGGTTCAGATTTATACTTGTGAAGTATGGTTTTGTGTTCCATGTGTCTAGTCTTGCCTGCCGCATGACAACAGAAACGTCTGCAGAAGCAGACAACACTGGTTCTTTGGCTTTGAAACAGATGAGCACTGAACCCTAGAGTCAGATACAACTGGCTTTTGAGCAAGGGAAACCTTTACCTTTAAATGGTTAGTAGAAAGATGCAAAATAAACATTGTGGCATTCCACATCTGTTAATGAGTTTATCTTTCAGACCTGGTATCTTTTGACAGTGCTGTGTGAAATTTGACAGTGGTGTGAGTGGCCTAGGCCTAGAGGTTGTCTTCCAAGAAAAACGGACAGAAGCTTGCGCTGCCAATGCATGGCCAATCCCTCAGCCCACAACTGAACAGCTGGCTCAGGTAAGGAATTATGTGGGGATGGAGAAAGTGCCGCTGCAATTTAATTGGCTTTTTCCTGGCTAACCTCTTGTGAGGTGCTGTCTGCCTTTGAGCTAAATTGATTGCAAGAGATTTTGGGATTACTCCAGGTGTTTCTGGCTGTATTGCTCAACCCTCTCCTATTGAGGCCAGCAGCATCATGGAACATGGTAGCTAAATTCCAGTAGTAAATTGCAACTAGAGTAGGGCCATTGAACCGGTGGGGATTTTGTGAGTAAATGCCTAAAGTTCCATTGATTCAAATGGAATTTCAGCCAGGGTGACTTAATTCTGAATGGACATATACAAGATTGTGCTGACACATGTTAGCAAAAATGATGATGGGCTATATCTATCTTTTTAATGTTATTGACCATTGTATTGGGATGATGCAAGCACTGTCCATGTTTTTGGACATAATTCTAAATTAAGGTGTGATCAGTTGGGGGAATAGATTGCAATGTGGCTTACAGGAGCTGTTCGGGAAGTGATCAAGAGCAAGAAAAGCTCATTTAGAAGATGGAAGGCTTGTCCAAATGAGGACAGCAGGCAGAAACATAAATTCTGGCAGAACAAATGCAAGGCAACAATCAGGAAAGCAAAGCAAGACTTTGAGGAGCGTATAGCTAAAAATACTCAGAGGAATAACAAAGACTTCTTTAAGTACATTAGAAGTAAGAACCCAACTAGGAAGGCCATTGGACCATTAGATGACAATGGAAGGCAAGGGGTTATTAAAGAGGAAACAGAGATTGCAGAGAGACTCAATGAATTCGTTGCTTCAGTATTCACTGAAGAAGATAGAGACCACATGCCCAAAACAGAACCTATCTTCGTAGGGAGGGAAACCGAAGAATTAAGCAAGATAGAAATAACCAGGGAGGAGGTCCTTGCATGTCTTGTTAAGCTAAACACTAACAAATCCCCAGGACCAGATGGCATCCATCCACGAGTTCTCAGGGAACTTAAAGATGAAATTGCTGATCTCCTAGCCAAAATATATAATATTTCCCTCAAATCAGGCTTTGTGCCTGATGACTGGAAGGTAGCGAATGTAACACCAATTTTCAAAAAAGGATCCAGGGGTGATCCAGGAAATTACCGGCCTGTCAGTTTGACATGTGTCCCAGGTAAAGTGATGGAAACCATCCTAAAAGATAGAATTAATAGGTACATAGAAGAGGAGGCGCTGCTAAAGGAGAGCCAACATGGCTTTTGCAAGGGCAAATCATGCCTCACTAATCTGTTGGAATTTTTTGAGAGTGTCAACAAGCATGTGGATAAGGGGGATCCAGTTGACATTGTTTATCTGGACTTTCAGAAGGCTTTTGACAAGGTCCCGCACCAAAGGCTCTTGAATAAACTTACCAGTCATGGAATAAAGGGACAGGTCTTGTCCTGGATCAGCAACTGGCTAAGGGACAGGAAACAGAGGGTAGCACTAAATGGACACTTCTCCAAGTGGAGGGAAGTAAAGAGTGGGGTCCCCCAAGGTTCAGTACTGGGACCCCTGCTTTTCAACCTCTTCATAAATGATCTAGAGGTAGGAGTAAAAAGCAAGGTAGCCAAATTTGCTGACGACACTAAATTATACAGGGTAGTGAAAACTGTGAGAGATTGTGAAGAGCTCCAGAGGGATCTCTTGACACTGGGGGAGTGGGCAAAACAGTGGCAAATGAGCTTCAACATCAGTAAGTGCAGAGTGATGCATGTTGGGGCAAAAAACCCCAATTACATTTATAAACTGATGGGGTCTGAACTCTCTGCGACAAACCAGGAAAGGGACCTTGGTGTCCTGGTGGACAGCTCAATGAAGGTGTCAACCCAGTGTGCCTCAGCAGTGAAAAAAGCAAACTCAATGTTAGGGATCATTAGGAAGGGTATAGAAAAGAAGTCAGCAAGTGTCATTTTGCCTCTTTATAAATCTATGGTGAGGCCCCATCTGGAATACTGTGTACAGTTCTGGTCGCCATACCTCCAGAAGGATATTATGGAGTTGGAGAAAGTACAGAGGAGGGCAACCAGAATGATTAGGGGACTGGAACACCTTCCTTACCATCTGAGGCTGCAACGGTTGGGCCTTTTCACTCTTGAACGACGGCGTCTAAGAGGTGACCTGATTGAAGTTTATAAAATCATGCACGGTGTGGACAAAGTGGATAAGGAAAAACTGTTTTCCCTATCGCACAACACTAGAACTAGGGGACACTCCATGAAACTTTTGGGTACTAGTTCTCAAACAAATAAGAGAAAGTACTTTTTCACCCAGAGGATCACTGGTCTATGGAACTCCCTGCCAGAAGAAGTGGTGACAGCTGTCAGTCTTGACAGCTTTAAGAAAGGATTAGACAAGTTCATGGAGGACAAGGCTATCAATGGCTATAATTATGGCTACCTAAGGACAACCTCCGGGTTGGAGAGATAGGCAGGATATCTCTCAATGCCATTTCCAGGGAATCCTAAGCAGGTGAAGGCATCTCCTTGGGAATACCCTGAAGGAAATGGTGAGCCACTGTGTGAGACAGAATGCTGGACTGGATGGGCTGTGGCCTGTTCCAGCAAGGCTGTTCTTATGTTCTTATGTTCTAATTTGGACCTCTAGTGGAATGATCTGGTGTGACTATTTCCTGGCACTCCAAAATGCACTCCACCTGAATCTGCTCTGTGCCCAGGCTGGATACCATCCAACATCTGTAAGACGGGTGGGGAACCTTGGCACTTCAGGTATTTTGGATTGCAAATCTCACAGTTCTTAATTTTTGGCAGCAAAGACTGTGGATTCTAGAAGCTGAAGTTCAAAACAACTGAAGAGCCAAAGGTTCTCCACATCTGTCTTACAGACATTGGATGGCATTTCCCATCATCTCTCACTATTGGCCATGTTCCCTAGCGCTGATGGGCTTTGAAGTCCAACAACAGGTGGAGGCCCACATATTCTCCACTCTTGCAGTACAGTATATTCATCTACAGCAGGGGTGGCCAAACTCCGGCCTGTGGTGCCAAAACATCCGGCCGGCACCACCCTCACCGCTATCGGAAGCAAAATGCGCCCATGCATGCATATAATGCATCGACGCTTGCGCATAACACTGCCATAAATGCACCCGTGGCTGTCATAAATGAGTTTACAACAGCCACGGATGTGTTTTATGGCAGGAGGAACCACGTGACTGGCTCGTGGTGCTAAAGGTTTGGTCACCCCGATCTATAGTATAAACAAAGATTTTTTGGGCTAACCCATGTGTACATAATCAGATTTCTTATTTTAGTTCCCAAAAAAACATAGATTGATACCATTCTCTAGTTAGTTAATTTGCTAATCAACTGAAAGCAAACTAGTACCTCAAATTTTAAAAAATGAAGTGGCATACCAATTTAGCAAGTCTTTGTTGCATACATACATAATATGAAATGTACAGTACCTTTTAATTTGAACAAATTAGTTTGTATAAGAAAGGAGAGATTACAGTACATGACCAAACAAAATGTGTGGATTTCCCCCCTTCCAAACCATCTCAAGACATTTAAGTAAGAATTATATTCAGTAAAAGAAGACACTGACCACCAGATGGCAGCAGCATCTCAAATAACCATCAACACAGGCAACGTCAATTCAGAAAACTAGTAGCTGATGTAGATTGTGTCACATACTAAGGCTAAAGGCAACTTGTGGCCTTTCAGATGTGTGGCTGTCCCTCCCCATTGCCTAGGCTACCTCAGCCTGATGGGAACTGCAAGCAAAAGAATCTCGGATGGGGAGGATCCCCACTTGCCCATCCCTGAGTGAAGCAACCATCAAACACACAAACACCAGTTTATGCCACAACAAATGTGCTGATGTTTAAGACACCATGCATGTTTCATATTTTAAACACCCAACGGTGCTGGCTGGAGATTCTGCTGATTGAGAATGTATATTTTAATTTTTTTAATTTTTTTAATTTTTTATTAAGATTTTTCAAATATACATAAGGAAAAAAACATCAAAAAGAAAACAGTATAACATAACTCATATAAATGATTAATATACAAAAAACATGAAAATTAGAAGACAAAGAGATAAATTACTTGTAACATTAATGTATCTAAATTAAATCACGGTAGAAAAGTAACTTCAAACTATAAACCCACTTATATTAAGATCTTAAACAAATATCACATTTGAATTAATTCCAACTCACCCTACCCTAAAATCTCTTTCTCAACTTAAAACATCAAACAGTAATAATCACCCAGTGTTATAATACATTGCCAAAGAGGGAGGCGGCCTGTCTCGTCACAAATCAGTATTTCCAAAAATCCACTTGTTCCGGTACCGGCTTATGTCTTCCATTTTTTAAAATGAGTATTCCACATATGGTTTCCAAATTTTCCAGAATTTATTTTCTTTAATTATTCCTTTCTTTTCATTTAATTCCCACGTTAATTTATCATTCAGGGCTAGCTGCCAATTTTCCTAAAACCAGTCTTTTCCAAATTCAATTTCATCGGATCCTTCTATTTTCTTGCTATGCACTGTCTTCCTGTGGACATAAAAATCACAAACAATTCTTGTTCCTCCTTATCTAATTTTAAACCTTCTAAATCTGTAAACATGGCAGCACCTATTTCAACCCTAATCCTATTTCCCAACATACCAACTATCTCTCAATCTCTTTCCAGAAGTCTCTAATCTCTTTACAGTTCCACCACATATAAGTTCCAACACTTTTATTACATCTCCAACACATATTATTTTTTGTCCTATCAATCTGGTTCAACCTCACCGGGGTCAAATACCATCTCCATAACATTTTGTAGTTATGTTCCTTAACTCTAGTCGACAATGTTCTCATTATCCTTCATTTCCAGAGAGATCGCCATTTTAATTCTGATATTTTTATATTTAAATCCTCTTCCCAATTTTTTCCCAATGTCTCTTGTTGATTGCAATCTTTATTTAAAATCTTATACATTTTTGCCACTAACCCCTCCTATATCTCCTTGTCTTGTTTTAAATAATAATTCTTCAAAATCTGTCCTAACCCTTTCCAAACTTAATCCCTTTAAATATTTTTTATTCCAGTTATTTACCCTTACAACTTGTAACCAATTTAATTTCATTTGTTCGTATAATACAGTTTTTTCTCCTCATCATTACATATTCGAATCCAATTACTCAACAGGCACACATCATTTTCTACCAACATTGATATAGAAATAAAATATAGTAATAAAGTATCTTTTTCAAAGCCCTAGTTTTGTTCCACTAGGTCAGTGGTGGTGAACCTATGGCACGTGTGCCGGAGGGGGCACTCCCAGCCCTCTCTGTTGGCATGCGCGCTGTTGCGCCAGCACAGAGTTCACCCCACCCATCTGCCCAATGGGTGCGCTTCCTCCCTGCCCCGGGACAGAATTCACCCCACCCTTCTGTTTGGGCACCCGGTCTCGAAAAGGTTCTCCATCCCTGGTATAGGCAATTAAGTGCCAAAAGTTCTTGGAGAGCAGCTATTTTGAGAAGCATTATTCACTGCTTATTTTCAGTTAATTGTGTCTGGAAATAAATGCCTCTATCCTTTGTGACCTGAGTGAATGCCAAATGCCAAATGCAGATCTTTTAACAGGCATCTTCAGCGCAGATGTTAGTGCTGACTGTTGTCCTTTTAGAGGGGTGCTTTTTACTTTTTGGTCAATCTTCCATCAACAGCTGAAGAGATATTTCAATCTTACCTCTAAAGCAGTCATTCCCAATGTATGGCCCACACCCCATAGGGGGACTTCGATTCTCAGAAGCCTAAGTCAGTCCATAAACCAAAGGTTGGGAAACACTAATCTAATGCTTATTTATTTTTAACAGTGTGCTAGTGCACATGTGCAATATAATGGCTTGCATGAGTCCTTCCTACAGCATATGCTAGGCTCCTTTATTTTCTGGTCTAGGGAACTTTAAACTGCATTAGTAGGGTTCTAGCCCATAATGGAAAATTAGTACGTTCATCTAATATTAGAGCAAACATTAGGAAAGCTTCTGCATGAAAACTGATAGTTATGCACATAAGCTTCCCATTGCTTCTTCCTCACATCGTCTTCTGAGCTCTGATGTTTCAAGTATGGACCATGCACAATGCAGTAGGTAGTGGTGGTATTCTGCTGGCAAAAAAGGGGGGGGGGATTCAGTGGAAGTGGTGGCCATGCGGTCTTCCAAGGAAGATCCCTGTGGATCCTCAAAAACATCTCTGGAAGCCCGGGAAGTCCTCTAAGCAGGTTTTTGGATAACGCTGACATCTGGGAAGGGAAGGAAATTCTTATTCTAATCCAGGATGGGCAATAGGAGACCCTTTGGATGTTCATGGCTGCAACTTCTATCCGTTTTAGTCAGCTAAGCAAAAGGTGAGAGATGAGAAGAGCTACTACCCAGATAGCCACAAATTTACCATTTAATTTAGGTCCTGATGCCCAACAGCAATGTCAGTCATGATGACAACCATCTGCTCGAAAAGACTCAAATCTCCAGCCTTTCTCATGCTGATGATCCATAGTGTTAACCTTACCAGTGAGCTACCAGTGCCCCTGCATGGTCAGTTGTACAGGAGTTGTAGTCCAGTAACATTTGGAGAGTCATAAGTCATCCATCCCAAGAAAAGCTGGCCCACAGGGAAAAGGCAAGTAGCCATTTTAAACACTGCATTCATTTCACAAGTTACTAAAGTTAAAGGTCACCCTTGCTCGAAAGCCAGTCATATCCAGCTCTAGGGTTCAGTGCTCATCTCTGTTTATAGCCAAAGAGCCAGCACTGTCTGCCTGCAGATGTTTCCGTGGACATGTGGCAGGCATGACTAGACACCAGTGTGCACGGAATGCTGTTTATCTTCTCACCAAAGTGGCACCAATTTATCTACTTGCAGTTTCTTGCTTTCAAACTGCTAGGTTGGCAGGAGCTGGGGCAGACGGGAGCTCATTCTATTGTGCAGCATTCGGGTCTCAAACTGCTGATCTGTCGACCTTCCAGACATCAAGTTCATCATCTTAACCACTAAGACACTGTAGTCCCAGAGAGTTACTCAGTAGGACTGCCAAATTTCAAGTTTTACAAAGCCAGGAAATATCACTGGGTGGCGGCGGGACAATATGCTATATAGAGTCCCCAAATGGTGAACCTACCCTAGACTTTGATGTGACAGATAATTATGGCTAACTGCAGGGCCAGCCATATCTCTCCTTAGTCCCTCATCTGCCATTACAGAGCAGCTGGTGTTTTTTATTCACTCCTTATATGGTTTGTTATTTATTGGAAATGTGAATACAGTACTGTATATTCATTTCCCAGTCAGCTGCACAGCCTGTTTAGCACTGCTTTTTCACCACAGGCGAGCTGCTAAGAAGAGCAGAGAAATGATGTTGTGCTGGATCTTTCTCACAGCCAATTCACTCTTTCCACCTTTGTGTGCTTGCAGCTGAGTGCTGCTGTAAATAATCCCTGGCAGAACACTTTTATGTGACTGTGCACATAAAACAGAGCTTCAGGGCCAACTGCTTATGTTGGCTGATGGAGAAGCTGCTTGCCTTTTGTATGTGAGCCATTACAATGACAAATTGGAAACATGGGCAAAAGGGAAGCCACATATGGAAAACAGGATTATACAGTACTGTACTTCCTGAAAACAATACCCACAGGAAGAAGAAAGCAACCGCAACCTCATTTTAATGCATATTTAAAATTTATTGGAAAGATTAAATGTACAATTGGAATTGTTATCTACAGATTGTATGAAATATACAGAAATGTAGTTCTGTTGCTGACCTTGGTAGAGTTTATTTTAAGAATCTGTGGAAGCTCACAGATTGACTGACTCAGAGCAGACCTCAATAGCTTTTTCCAATAATTAAAGAATTATCGACCAGAGATATGTGTCAGGTAATGTGCCTTGTGCCCTACTGCTATGGGACAGTAATCATTCACCAGCCAGTAATCAGCTCCAGGCGTATTTAAATATATCTTTCAAATGCTGAAATTGTCAAATACTGTATGAGGCTTTCTATTTTGTTCACAATATTCACATACAGTGTGTGTGTGTGTGTGTGTGTGTGTGAGAGAGAGAGAGAGAGTGTGTGTGTGTGTGTGTGAGAGAGAGAGAGAGTGTGTGTGAGAGAGAGTATGTGTGTGTGAACATGAGGTAGATTTTTCTATGAATAATCCTAGTTGGGGTGGAGAATGAAAACACAAGGAGCACCAATGCTACAAAGATAAATAAAAAAACAATCTGTTGGCCATCAGCTATGGAAACTGTTCTGATATCAATCAAAAAGAACACAGTAATGCAAATGTGGAAAGAATATTCCACTTCTACACATATTTACTCATTCTCATTGATGTCAGTGGAACAGATTTCCAAATAAATGTGCAAGTCACAAAAATGCCATTAAGCACTGTGAGAAATGTTTATTTTAAGGTTGAACGGAAAACGGTACAAATATTTTTTGTACCTAATTTGCAATACAGTACTTCTTTTCCTTATGTTCAAATAGGTTCATAGAAGCTGCAGCATGTTCAGTATTCTCTTCTGTAACTCTTCATGGGGTTGCTTGGTAGAGTTGTAAATCCTGGCTGTTCCTCCATCAAATAGATGTATACCATATAATCTAAGCATACCTTTAAAAACATATTTAAATAATATGAATTCTACAACATGTGCAGACTTTGAAAAGTTATAAGCATTATACAGAACTCTGCAACAAAAACAAAAGTTGTATGATGTCCCCCTAAATTAAAAATATACTTTTATTGTATTAATCTCTGTTGATGGAAAAATTATGGTTCAACCTATCTCATTAATTCTGTCAGCTAATAGTGTTTAGTATTATGGCCATGTGTTTCAAATTGCCTATTGGCAGTTTGAAAAAGGCATAAACTTCCCACCTATAGTCATACCCGTCAAGTGTGGCTCATGAAAATACGGGACCTGCGCAAAGGGTTTTGTGCAAAAGGATTCTGTGCATGTGCAGAAGGGTTCTGCGCATGCACGCATGCGCAGTAACTACTTTCCCCACCGGTCAAATGACGGGATGGCAGCAGGAAAGTGGAGGAAGCGGCGCGGAAATACGGGAAATCCCAGCCAATCTGGGATACTTGACAGGTATGCCTACAACACTATCAAATGTACTGCTGACCTACACCCTGCACAATCACCTTCACACACTAGTGTGAGTCTGTATGTGTCCACTTTTTCAACTGCAGTTTTCAAGGTCTTACAGGATAATTCCAGTGCAACATCATATCCTCCCTTTGCCAACTATTACAAGCTGCAGGCAAATACAGGTAGAAGCTACTGGATCTTTATATCCCAGAACCTATCGTTTCCATTTCATCAGGAGCCATTATCTAAGTTCAAATTACAGTACATATTAATTTGGCTGAAACACAAACCTGTCACCATCCTAATTTGCATAGATTTTGACATTGATCTTGATGTAAAGAAAGATGAAGCAGATGAAAATAAGGTGATGAAAAGGATAATAAGTAAAATTTGTAAAACACTAACTGGAAGCACAGGGAATATGATCTGGGAGAAGAATTATGTAACATTATGTAACAAGGTGTGGAAAAATATGTGGAATGCAAAAATATTGAAATCCATGTCTCTAAGGATAAAATAAAATTCTTATAAATAAGTTTAGAGATGGAATTTAATTCCAGTGGAATTAGCCAATAGATGTTACTTACTCTAAAGATGTGTTGGAGAGGATGTCAGATTGGATTTTGAGAGGCTTACTGTGCAGGGCCAAATGGGCAGAGACTACAATAAGAGAAAGTACTTTTTCACCCAGAGGATCACTGGTCTATGGAACTCCCTGCCAGAAGAAGTGGTGACAGCTGTCAGTCTAATCCTTTAAGAAAGGATTAGACAAGTTCATGGAGGGCAAGGGTATCAATGGCTATAATTATGGATACCTAAGGACAACCTCCGGGTTGGAGAGATAGGCAGGATATCTCTCAATGCCATTTCCAGGGAATCCTAAGCAGGGGAAGGCATCTCCTTGGGAATACCCTGAAGCAAATGGTGAGCCACTGTGTGAGACAGAATGCTGGACTGGATGGGCTGTGGCCTGTTCCAGCAAGGCTGTTCTTATGTTCTTATGTACACCAAATCCCTTCCAACCCCTACAGTGCTTAGCCCTCCCCACTCATTTCTCCTGTCTTCCTCACAGGATTAAAATGGCTGCTGGAATCTGAATTCATTACCTGCAAGAACTCAAAAAGCTGCCTGAATAGTGCAAGGAGTTTGGCTGCAGAGCCAAAGAATGAGAGTTCAATTCTCCATTGCTCATCGCAGTAGAGGCAACCTGTGTGTCCTTGGCAAAGCTGCAAAATCCCAGGGACTGCTTGGAACTAGAGAACGATAAACCTCTTCTGAATAATTATAACTGAAATCTTGTTGCTTAGTGTAGTAGGTGGCACTTGGAGTAGGCCCATTGAATCAATGGAACTTACAAAGGAATTGACTCAATATTCCTCACTGATTCAATGGGCCTATTCCAGTCGTGACTTACTATGCTAAGCAACAGGAATTCATTATTTCAAAAATTCTGAAAAAAGAGTTGTCATAAATTGTAATCAACTTGACAACATCATCATCATTGTGGGAGAAGAAGAAAGAAAAGCTAATGCATCTGTGAAGAAACTACATCCAGAGTAGCAAGCAGTTTGGGTTTGCAAGGCTATGAGGAAAAGTATAATTGTTCATCCTTAAAGCATATTTCTTCTCTCAGTTGGAGTGCCAAGGTTGGCTATCACTGTACTAGTGGTTTAAGTCTCCAGGGAAAAGAGTCGATTCTTCTAGGCAAACTGCACAGTCCAAGGACACTCCCGGGAAAAGGGAATGATAAACGACTTCTGTGTTTTCTCTGCCTGGAAAACCTTAAGAAGGGTGGCCACATATCAGAATTGAATTTACAGATGCTATTATTATTTTTAGCCAGTAGTAGTATAGCTGTTGGGAGAATTCTGAGATTTGTAACCATTTATTAATACAGAAAGATTTTTCTGTTGAATTTTACAACTTACTACATCACTAAAAGGAGCCGACAAGATTTCTTACCTAAAAAATGGATTCTTTAAATCAAGGATATTGCCTGATTTAAAACCCGTCTCATCCACTGAAGCCACAATCTGGATATCATAACTCTGCCTGCATCAAACATAAGAAATATCACAAAAATTTATGATTATGCCAGTAACAACTTCAGTACGAGCATGTTTGAGCCAACTGTTCTTTTCATGTCTGTCACATATAACTACATCTGAAAGTGCCAGCTGTAGTCAATCAACTGGGCACAGAAGAATCAGAACCATTCTACATGGAGATCTTCATGGGGGATTAAAATGAATTTTGGATTTGTGGGTTTACAATGCATACTTGGAAAGAAAGCATTTCAGTTCATTTCTTGTCAGAAATATGGAGTGCAGTTTTCAACTTTCCCTCCAAATCCACAGCACTCCCTTTGTTAGACCTCTATGCCAGCATTTCCCAAACTATGTTCCATGGAACACTAGTGTTCCATACAAGGTCAATAAGTGTTCCGTGAAAAAATATGAAATTCTGGTAAAACTCATTGGCAAATGTGCAATGCCACAAAGATTGTTTTTCATCCATCCTTTTGATGTGATGCATCAGCTTACAAAGAAAGCTAATATTGTGCTACCTTTTCTTGCTAGGCAGAAGATAACATTTCTTCCTGCCATAGCCTTGTTTGGCTAAACATTCTCCACATTATCTTGTGACACATAAACTGTGGGCTGTGATGTATATCATAATTTACATTACCTGTTCATTTCCACCCATTTGCAAATGTTTCATAAGATAAACTTTACATCCTTTTCTCCCTCTTATTGATGTATAATTCTGAATAATCCTGAAAAGTAAGCAATAATCTTCAACAAATAATTAGCAGTATCTTCTTTACTGACCTACCGTTTATTTGCTATAAACAGGACTTTCCCTGAAAGTGTTTCTCCTTCCTTGGCAAAGAGAGGAGTCTGAAGAAGGCAGCGTACTTGATACCAATGAGTCAGAGGTTCTGTTGGAGCAGTTGATAGCCAAACTGTTACCCTTAAAAAGTAGAAGTTGAATGCATATACAGTATAAGTGACAAGAAAAGAAAGTAGAAGGACAAGTTATTTATTTCTAACTGTGGTTCTTTGAGAGGCCATCTGTAAATTCGCACACATGGGTACATCTGCACCTGTACAGATGCTCTCAGAAAACATTCTAGATGTCTAACTCCTCCTCTCACCTTATACACCATGGCAACTCCTCAGTTTTCTCTATCCAACAACACAACATAAGTGGAAGTAGTGCTGTGTTGTCGGATAGAGGGAACTGAGGAGTCGCCATGGTGTATAAGGTGAGAGGAGTTAAGTGGAGTAGTGGGGTACACAGAAAAAGCCTCCTTGAAGACTATTGTATTTTGAACCACAATCAGACGTACCCTGGTATTGGCAAACTTGTGTTGCTGACTAATCTTTCTCACGCTAGGTCAGGCAAAGGAACTGCAGAGTGAACTAACATAAAGGTGCCTTTGTTTTAGCAGTTTCACGTCTGGCCTAGACACGGAAAAAGAAGTGGAAGTGGACAGACAGAAAAGAGGTCGTGTGGGTTGCGAGAAATCACAGATAACCACTTGAGAAACCACAATTACGGGTGAGTAAGCTGTCCTTCATTTTTGTGGTATCTGTGATCCACTCACATGGGTTACTCCAAAGCTAATTTACTGGTTGGTGGAATTTCATGCAAGTAGAGAAGATAGGACCGCATGACCAAATAATTTAGCTCTAACATCCAACCTATATTAGTTCACAAAAGTGAAGGTTTGGATTAAGGTATAGCCTTGTTAATGTCCTGTAATTGGACCCCTTTCAAAAAAGTCTGTATAAGCTGCCATAGATGAGTCAAATTTCCCTTTAAAGTAGTAGGTAAAGAACATATTGTCATGATAATGAGACTGCTTTTGCTACTCATTTCTTGTCTCCGTGATAATAGTTTATTATTCTTTCTAAAAGAGATCATTCTATCAATATAGAATGCAAGGGCACCTCAAACATCCAGTATGTGAAGAGTCTTTTCCCAAAAGGACCTTCTTCTTCCACCGTATCCGAATCCGAATATAGGCAATCATCATGGCGAACAACCATAAAGACTGTCCTGAGAATATAATACAGTGGTCCTTCATCTCCTTTTTGCATTGCAGCATGACATCTGTATCACTGATCCAGTTCAGCGAGTTACCACAAGAGATGGTAGACTTGCTGGAGCTGGGTGATGTGAATGATTACAGTAAAGTAGACCAAGACACTTTGAATTTATCAGGAGAAACCCAATGAAAACACTAAGGGAACTGTGATTAAAGCCAGGCAGCTACCCAAGAGCCATTGCTCAGAGGATGAAGGCTAATGTCATCCAATGACTGAACCCAATAAGAGAAACCCTGATCAAATCATAGAAGTGGTGGTCAGAGAGCAATTGGTAGTGTCCCTAAGGCAAGGTGTCCCTTAAAAGTCAACATTTGAATTTTCGACCGCAATTTTTTAAAAAAGGTTTCCTTTAGGCATTTATACCACACTCTAAAAATCTGAGTGTGATCGGTTCATGTCACGAGCGAGTCATATGTTTAATATTGGAAATAATAACATGAAACGGTTTGACCTCTGGCCTTTTTATTTTTTATTTGTTTATTTGTTTGTTGGACTTGTATGCCACCCCACTCGCATATTAGTGTTGCAAAACGCCGCCAACTAAATCATTATGAAAGCAGCTATATCTTATAGGCCACAGCTGTATTGAGTTTACGGGTGCCCGGCTTCCATCTTGCCTATAAGTCTTACGTTACCTGTTGCCCTGAATGCACCAGCCTGGACATGGTAAGTATCATTAGCACCTGCAAGTGCCCAAGTGGCGGGTGTTTTGATGCAGTTTTAGGATGTTTTTGATGCAGTATTTGTTATATTTAGCTTGCCGCCATCACATGGCTGAAGTGCTGCTCAAGGTTGTCTTTTAGACCGCTGTTGCCATCTCTTCTGGGCCGATTTTTAAACCTTACTGAGACAAATGGATGGAAATTGATCACGCCAAGTTCACCACTGGTCTCCAGGATGAACAAGCGGAACCTTTCCTGACACACAAGGTAACGTCACTGCTTCATTTCTTAGACGCAAGGCTCAGAGTATTAAGCCATTTAAAACTTTTCACGCATTTTGCTTTCAGTTCAGAACTCACCTGTAACTTTTTTCTTATTAGGAGGGTCACGGCCGTGGAGACTACCAAGAACATCTGGAGCTTAGCTGTATATACTTCAGAGGTCGCCCTACTACATGAGGTTTCAATTTTTCTAAACCAGGGGCCATTCATGACGCTCGATTTATGTCCAGAGCTATTTACTCCTCGAAAATCTCTCTCTTCAAGGAACAGTTCAAATTGATATCAAGAGAGGAAACTGGTCTCAGAGACATGTGTTTGTTTGTTGTTCTCTGCTATGTTAAATATTGGTTCACTGCTACTTGTGCTATCAGTGCACCTCAGAATGACCTTTTGTTTATGAAAGACTTGATGGATTATGCGAACGTGAACAAGAAAGTTTCTGAGATTGCCACCAAAAAATCTTCTGGACACTTGTGGTACCTATCAGAGCAACTCACTGGCTTAGGTTTGTTAGATTCTAATGTCCCATTTGATTACAAGAGGAGGATGATTGAAAAAATTAGGTCAAAGCCAGCAGCTATGGCGAATGTTCTGGACCAATGCCCTAAAGTGCAAAATCCACAATCTTTGAAATTAAAAGATTTGTCCCACTTCGTGGGACCCCATACTCTGAACTTGTTTCAAAGGTTTGATCTGGAATGTACTTTTGTTGATTATCCTCCAGAGACCTGGGATGCCTGTGATGATTTCCCATGAGCCTGCCAACATTTTCCAGACATAAATGTTGTAAATGATGTAGCAGATCGCGTGGTGTAGCTCTTACGCAAAATACCTGGAAAATGTGAAAGCTGAGGAAAATATGCAAAATATACTAATTGTAGCCCATAATATACTAATTGTGCACCAAAAAATCAATGTCTATGAACCTGTACTCCAACTAAAATTGCAAAATGTACATGCCCATCTGCTACATTTGTTAAATAAATGAAAAATGAGAGGCTAGCAATTTCTTTTGAATTTTCCTTACTTTTCTCCAGTGAACTAACATTCAACATGTTTGTGGCAGAGGTAAATATTGCACGATTACGTCAAACTTCTGTTTCCGATTACTAATGGTAAAAGGAAACTTTTTTAAAAGGTTGCTATCAGATGTTCCAAAATTTTTATTTTTAGCCAAAATTGGGACACCCTACCCTAGGGCAGTGATGGGGAACCTTGTCACTCCAGATGTTCTTGGACTTCAATTCCCAGAAGCCCAAACACCCTGTGACTCCACACGAATGGGTTTACTGTGATTCATCCGGCCCGCACTGCCCTCGTCGGTCCTGGAAGGGGAAGTAAAACGCGCCTGTATGGGCAGCAAACCCATTCGTGCGAATTCATGGGGACTTGGGCTTCTGGGAATTGAAGTCCAAGAACATCTGGAGTGACAAGGTTCCCCATCACAGTTCTAGAATGTTCCCAAGATTGTCTGAACAAGCACAGAAGTACTGTAAACACATATGTGAATCACAGAGGCCACAAAGAAGAACTAAAAGTTTATGACAGCTCTAAAACAACTTTCCAGAAGGTCCAGAGAAAGGTAACATTTGTTAGTAAAGTTAAAGGTTTCCCTTGCTCGAAAGCCAGTCGTATCCAACTTTAGGGTTCAGTGTTCATCTCTGTTTCAAAGCTGAAGAGCCAGCGCTGTCTGCTTCTGCAGACGTTTCCGTGGTCATGTGGCAGGCATGACTAGACACCGGAGCACACAGAATGGTGTTACCTTCCCACCGAAGTCCCTATTTATCTACTTGCAATTTCTTGCTTTCAAACTGCTAGGTTGGCAGGTGCTGGGACAAAGACGGGAGCTCATTCCATCCTGCAGTACTCGGGAATCGAACTGCTGACCTTCTGCCTCCCAGTCAGCGTCTTAGCCACTTGAGCCGTATGTGTACACAAATTCCCAAAATAATATTGGCCTTAACCTTTTTTGCTCACAGAACCAAAGGAGTGTCTATCCACGGAAGGAGTGTTTCTCTCAGTCGAGACCCCCCACTTCCATGAGCATACCTCATGGAGCAAAATGTTAGAAGCCTGAGTCAATATCCTGTTGAGGATTTCCATGTGTGAACCTAACATTGCACAAGCAGCTGTAATATTTGGTGAAGTGATTTTTCAGTAACTGGTTCCATGAGAGAAACAACAGATGTAGTGCAAAATAATTCATTAAATAGTTCAACTAGTTGCACAGCATTTGTTGTGTAGAAAATTCTCAACAGAATAACCTAGCATGATGCTACTGAAGTTAAAACTCCTGCCAGCATAGTGATGGTTTATTAAATCATTTGTACAAATGGTGCAATGAGCAGTACTACAAGCACCTAATTTCCACTGCAATTGCCTGTGTGAAGGAAAAACCCTGTATATCATCTATGTGCTAATGGTGGAAATGTGTGTCTTAACACAGTGCTCTTTGCACTAGCACAATTAAATTCCCAGTTACAGATCCAAGCCAATATTATTACTTTTATAACGACAACATCATATCCAAGGAAGCCTAAGGCAATGCCAAATTATTTCTCTAACATGCTAAAGGAAAGATAGCCACAAATGAAACAATGACTGTTCATCAGGAGATAAAGACTTCAATGGCAAGATTGATTTTGCAGAAACAAAGTTACGTGGAATTCCACCATTTGATGAATGCTGTGCATTTAGCTGCTTTATCATGAGTTGCTATCTTTTCTGTTTAGACCAGTGGTTCCCAACCTAGGGCACACTCCCCATAGGGGAACTTCAATTTCCAGAAGCCTAAGTCAGAACATTGATGGATCAGTGCTTTTGGGAATTGACTTAGGCTTCTGGGAATTGAAGTCCAAAAACTAAAGGTAGGGAAACACTGGTTTTGAGCCTAAATAGATGAATAGCATAAGGAAAATGCTTTCCCTCTCAAGTTATTTCAAGGCAAAATGCAAGAATAAGGAATAAAGAATACATACAGTGAGCCGACAAATGCCACATCAAACCAAAATGCCAAGCCATGGATTAGACCAGACTGCATCATCTGGAAAACAAAGGGGACTTCCACTCTGCAAAATAAAAGCAATTTTTTTCAAAAAAGTCACCACAATGGGATGTTTGAAATCCTCAGTTGAAACAATACCATAATGTCAGAGTTCGTCTAGAACAGGTGGATTTACAAATACTAAACAAGTCTATAAACGAGGAAGACATTTCCTGTAAAGACAAATGCTAGCTTTACTTACAAAGCACCAGCAGCATAAGATTTAAGTTTGGCCAATGACAAAGCCAAGAAAATGGCTTCATTTTGGCAGTCCTAGGTTTGACTGGAACATGAAAGAAGCAGCAGCAGGAACATGAGATGTGGTCATCAGCAATTCTGTTGTGTGAGATAGCTTCCCATTCCCCTAACCCCAAGAGACACAAACTGAAAGTGGTATCCTAACCTTAGTATGATTGCTGTAAATCAGTTTAAATGGACTTTCATCCAAGAAAGCACATCTGAACTCAAACTTGTGAATTATCCCAAACCACAGGGAAGGGATGCTCACCTACAGATGTCTTTGTAGAACTGCAGCCCACAAGAGTTATTGCCAAGTAAAAATTTTCAGTCTTGAAGATGCTACAGGAATTCTTAAATAAAACAAAGCAGGTGCCAGCAAACATATGCTTTTGGCACCTATTAAAATAGATATTTTCTCTCACACTTTCCCCAGAAGTAGAGCTCAAGAGATTGTTATCTCTTGCAATAATATCTATTTGCAAACTTAATTACTATGGTCAGAATCTTATTTGTTCATACTATTATTTCAGCAGTCCACTGTGCAAGTGGTTAGGCTTTTTTGGCTCTTACTTAAGGAAGTATGGTATATAGCACCTCCTTGTATGTAGAATCCTTGCTCATTTTAAACAGGATGATCCTGGGCTTGTGTAATGGCATCCCAGACTTTGAATGGAGCAGCAACAGCAGAGCATAACATTCTGTCCAGACTACAGCAAGATACTGGCCTATCTCTTGTATTTCATTTTGTTTTGGTATTCCTGTCTTTGTGTGTCATTGTTTTTAAAGTAAATATTTTACACTGTGCTAAATACTGGTAAGAGACCATTTAGGTTAGTTAAGAATAAGAAGAAAAGATTTCACACCCTGTGCATCTGGTAGCTTGATTATAAATGAAAACAAATAGTAATGATAGTTTAAAATGAAACTCTGGTACAGTGGTGGGAAATAGTCTTTCTAGATACTTAACCTGTGCAAATCTTCTTCTTCTGCCTCTAAAAAGTTGACAGTGTACTTCACTGTCCGGGCCATTAGGCTTCTGATGTCAAATGTGTCCTGCAGGTAAAATATTCCAAAAAGGTCTGTGTTATCACAGGCTTCTAAAAACAGACATTCCCCACTCCACATCCCACATGAGTATATCATTTCTTGGATCTCTCCATATTTTATTATACCTTCCAAATCACTGTGATAATAATAATTTCATGTCAGAGATTACTCAAGGTTGAAAAGATTTTTGCTGGAGAAACTCCGCTCAGGGGACACCTGAGTGAGGCTCCTTCCATGTAACCAAGTGCAGCTTCCGGGTATTGAAACGTGACCATCCAGTCTCCAAGCTCAGCATCTTAATCACTAAGCTACCGGGGGAGCTATCACTGTGATAAGCAGTATAAGTGAATGGCATCTATAACCTTCAAATGTACACACATTTTGAATAGATCTTAATTGTGAGAGATGCATAAAAGATTCAGTTACAAATCATCATATCAAAAGTTCTTTTAGTACAGTATGGCAGCCTTTACTGTACAGCAGTAACAATACTCCCTTGATCAATTTATAAACAAAATTTTAAAATTCTGTTTAGCAAGAGCAATAACAATCACATTTATATATTGTCACATACTGTAGCACTAAGAGCACTCTTTGGGTATTTTGCAAGGAAATTAGCATTTTGCCCCCAAACAGTTGGGCACTCATTTTACTAACTTTGTAAGGAGAGAAGGCGGAGTCAGCCTTGAGCCCACTGGGATAAAACTCAGATCACGGGCAAAGTTTTGGATTCAGTACTGCAACTTAACCACTGTGTTACAGTGACTATTCTACTTGTTCTTTCTTTTAAAACTTATTTTGTCATGAAAAATAATGCTTTCATATGTTAACTGATTATTGCTTTAATCTTAAATGGGGGAAATCACATTTAATTATATTCTGCTGCTGATGCTACCATAATCCTAAAAAATATTGGTCTATAATACATAAAAACAAATCACGTTACCCCTAAGCTATCTCATGCTGTGCATGTACCGGTATTTTGCATTCTTTCCTGAAATATGTTTTTAAAACATTGTTAACAAACATCAGTGGAAAGTAAATACTAAGTTTCCTAACTGACAGATACTTTCCGATACAGTAGTCCAAAATTGTTCCCAATTATTGTGATTACATAATTGTGCTGGTAACACTCAAGCTCAAATGTCAACTTGGAAATTCTGTACTTTTGTATGGTTTTCTTTTCATGCTCCATCTTCTTTATTATAAGATACATTTATGCAATAACAGAAAATGCATAGACAGGTTTGCTTAATTCTTCTTTCCCTTCTTTCATTTTAAACACAACACCTTGCAGAAAATGACATTTCAGCATGATGGAAGCAGAGTAAGAATTAAAGGATTTTTTAAAATTTTCCTTTTATGAGCCTTTTCAGTGTCCGCCCCAGCCCTGTGGAACCTTTTACCACCTCCAGATGGAGCTATTCCCCTTTCGGAGGGCGCTTAAGACATGGATGTGCCAGCTGGCATGGGACCCAACAATTGTGACAGCCCAGCCCCGCTGGCTGATTTGATGGTCATTCCGTAGTGCTCCTGTCTGTATTTTTTTCTCCCTCCTTTTTCCTTTCCCCCTCCCTTATCTTTTAAATCTTTTAAAAATTTAAATTTTTTACTTTTGTACAATTTTTTTATACGGTGTTCTCTATGTGTTTTTTAAGGGGTTAGGGAGGGTATTGGTGGGTTTTTTTTATTTTTTAGCTATGTATGCTTTTTAACTCTTTGTTAGCCGCCTTGGGTCATCTTTAGATGAGGAAGGCAGGGTAAAAATCTTCTAAAATAAATAAACTAAATAAATAAAAAAGAACTACAGAACACTAGTTTTTGAGTTAGAAAATGGTCAAAAGGAAAAGGGTTAAGCAGCCATTCACTACATACAGAGAGATGTACCATGTTCCAGCATGTTTTTGTTATGTAACCAAGGATATAATTAGTTAGGAGGTTGAGAAAGATTGGGTTATGTTCATTTTGTCACTTTTATACTTCATAGAAACAGTTCCAGTTTTCTCCTGAAGAAAACCAGTGAAAAGCAGTTAAACTAGTCTGTCTTTCAGAATTATTGGAACTCATTAACTTGAATGTGAACACTCAATTTGTTACCATTGAATTTTGGAACCAAGAGAAAAAACATATATACAGTATTTTGGAAGATAACTTTGAGTTACATCATTTTGGACTATATAGTGAATGAAACTACTGTACTTTAATTTGATGTTGAACTTTGGAACCAAGAAAATTATATACCGCACTTTGGAAGAAAACTTTAAGTTGCAATATTTTGGACTATACAATGTATTAAACTTTTTTAATTTGTTGGAACTTTTGCCTCAAACAGATTTTTTCGCATTCTATTTGTTAAAAATCATGGCAGACTATGAAGAATAACAGAGTTTCATTCTGTGTCGACTATGTGCCTCAAATAGAAACCAAGAACTGTGAGCTACTTCTTGTAATATGTGGCTTATAATATATGGATTTAAATGGTAATATGTGGCTTGTGAGGATTCAGTGCTGAGATGTGAGAATTTAACTACTGGCAATTTTGGAGGGGAAAAACGACAATATAATTAAGATATTCCAATGTCCTGGCTACAATGAAAGAGAAATTAAAATCAATTGTTTATGTTAAATCAATAAAATTTAAAAATAAATAAAATCACTTACTACAATTGGTTGCCTGAAATATTCGTCCACAGCTGCATTGCGAAGACTGGACAGATTGACTCCATAAAAACACTGCTGGTACCTAGAAAGAATGATGCAGTTGTAAACAATACCCACATATCCATGCAAGTTTTTCAAGCGAACCATGAAGCCTGGGAAATGCATTTCTTTTGAATAATAAAAATAGTGTTTTGTAATTCATTATAATTTTTGCTTCTTGGTAATTGGTTGAGCCAATTAAATACAATCTCCAGAAATTTGGTTATTGATCAATGTCTGGAATCAGTAATCTTTGTTAGTGAGGAACCAATATGTCAGACATCCATTATGGTCACCCCTGCCTTAAATTAGTGAAAACCCACAACCCCAGGTATGCTCTGATAGAGGTGTAAGATTTCAAAGTGAGTGAGCTTTTTCACTTCTTTTAATGGAGAGAACAGTTTTGTGCAGTGCTGCTTTAGTTATTCAACTTATTGGGGAAACTATTTGTAGATACTTGAATCAAATAAGTAGTTTTATTCTTACAAAGGAGCAGGTAGAAAGAAACTGAGACCTATAAAATAGCATATATTCTTTAAAAAAAAGAAAGTACAGGTAGTGAAATATTCAAACACAAAATCTATTGCATATTTTAAGTTAAAGCCAATGTCTTATGTCATAAATTAGTTGCTGACTGTTTACTTTAAGCCATGTTTATATTTGCAGCTTGAGCAGTTTATTACCAGGCCGATGCCAAGAATTCAGAGGGCAGAATCCAAAGTAAAAAAATAATAATCCATGAATGGAGACATTTTGCTTCTGTTTTGCAAGAACTGGGGTGTGTAGGGTGTGGGGGAGAGATGAACAGTGCCAATACATTGACTTGGGAATCTTCATGGCCAGAGTACACAGACTAAGCATCTTCAGAGTTTGTCCCATAAAATATGCAGGAAGGGAATAAAAACCACCACATCTGAAACAAAAATTTGGGTAGAATTGAGAGCAGTACCCCCTTTAACAACTACATTCACAGCGATCTCATGAGTGGTCTTTCTATCTTCATGAAAACTCAGACAAGCTAATCAACAGATGTGGCAAAGTTAGTTACAGAGTGCATACTTCATTGGGGAAAACTTCTACCAACTACCTCAACAGGCTTATTTTATCAGCCTAAGGATTCTAAATTGCTGAACAAGTGCATGTATTCTTTATCACTGTTCACACATGCCATATCCCTGTTTCTCCGGAATCCCTTGGCAACTCTGAACCTAAAGAATCAACCTCCTCCTTGGCATTGCCCGTTTTGAATTTACCACAATAAGGAAGTGAAAATAGAGCTTGTGACTCGTTTACCTTGTGTTCCAAGAAGGTGATTCTATGCACAGATATAGTACGTGCACACCTCATTAAAGCTTGCTCTACTACTGTTAGGTTTCCAACTGCACTGTTGATCTGAATGGTTTCAATGCATTTCACTGATTTTAATGGTCTTTAGGGATTTACAGAGTTGCACCCCCAGAGTGTCTAACAAAACCTTTCTGATAATTCACTACATAATGTATGTGTATGAACAAAAAGGACACAGTATAATTTAAGAGAATTGAGAAAGATGAGCAGTCTTATAGCGACTCCCTGCTTGATGTAAATTACCCTGTAGGCGATTTAACACTTCTGGTTCAGTAAGTCATTCATTTCCATAGCAAAAACTGAAAAGAGGATGGAAAGGAGCTGCTGAAGCAATGAGGAGAGAATTTTATACCCAACTGGTCTTTTGAAAAGGGAATACATCATGTTAAGATGTATGCCACATCGCTACTGTATAACTGTAATTATAGAAACACAAAAAGATGATAATACACAATGAGTAAAATTTGGTGGCAAGAGGTTAGGATGGGCAGAAAGATACATGTTGCAGCTTACCTCCACTAACTATAATGTGCATAGCTGATGCATGAAAATACATACACATGCACATTCTCAGGTATGCACACTCACATATTCTCACTCATACACACACACAACACAAACTAGTCTTGCCTCCAAATTCTTCAGCAGAGAAATAGCATGAAATAACGGTAGGAAAAGTGCAGTACTGTATGTCATATTCTTTCCACTCAGCTGAAATCCATCACATGGAACAATGATCTGCTATGCTTATTCAGTCAACATTTGAGCCTAAATCATTTAGACCCAAGACTACCTCAATAAGATCAACACTGCACATCCTCCCCAGAAAGTCCTCAGAATAGCGGTTATGCACAAAACACAGACTTATACTGTATAAAGTGGAGACATAGAAACATAGGCAATTGAAGATCAATATCACTCTGTAAATGTTTCTGTTTCTTTGGTGTGACCCTTGTTTAGTGTCCCTTTACCCTCTCCCATATTCTTCCTATCTACAGACATATATGTTCCCATCAAAACAACTCATGCACAATAACATACTATCTGCACACTTCATTTGAACACCATATACACAAACAACACACATGGTCCACATATACAAAACTCTCAAATAATCTTAATGCTGATCCCATAAAAATGACATTTCAATAGCATTGCAAATTATCTTCTGTATGACCAGTTAAGTACACCATTCAATATGTCTCCAGGTCTTTTAAGCTTCTAAGCAGTTCACATATATACATCAATGGTTGAAATTAAGAAATGCTTATTTCAGTCAAATGAAGCTAGAACTCTCAGAGAGAACAGCTGTGGAGATTTGGCTAGCCTTCCTCCATTTCAGGTGTTCTTTTGTCATCTTCTCCTGGGTTGGGTTTCTGCCCATTGATCACTTGGGGTATGTGTGATTCATTCTGAACAGAAAGTAGGCAGAGCTAGGCCTAGTTAAGCCTCAAAAGTCTGCCAGTTTAGCTTTTCTCTCTTATGTGAGCCACCATTCAGATGACTGTATAGAGTAAATCAGGTAGAACTCCTAAAATGGGGAATTATGGGATTCATAGTTCGATAAATAAATAAATAAATCTCATTTCTATTGTACTATAGCTTCTTTTTTAAAAAAAAATCCCACATTTTCCCCTTGTTAGTCTGCATATTCTGAGCATACCCATCAAGCGCGGCTCCCAAAAATATGGGAAATTTCTGCGCACGTGCAGAACCCGTTTTGTGCATACACAAATGGGTTGTGGCGTGCATGCATGCGCAGTAACCCCTTTCTCCACCATTCAAAATACAGGATGGCAGCGGGAAAGGGGAGGAATGAGTGCTAAAATATGGGATTTCCTGGCCAATCTGGGATACTTGACAGGTATGATTCTGAGCTAACACTGGCCTTGGGCTGTAATAAAGAATTTGATTGATTGATTCT
Organism: Bradypodion pumilum; assembly: GCA_035047305.1. NCBI lineage: Eukaryota > Metazoa > Chordata > Lepidosauria > Squamata > Chamaeleonidae > Bradypodion > Bradypodion pumilum. The sequence continues at coordinate 117,364,814 of JAWDJD010000002.1, forward strand.
GAGTTTTAATTTGACACCTTAGTCACCTTCATACAAGCAACAGTAATGCAAGGCCTTTAAGAAGCATCAGATTATTAGTGGTACAATCAAAAATACTTCACAAAGCTTAGTTTATGAGAATTCACATGCAATCAAGCAAGTACGCAAAAGAGATTCAAAATAGAAACTAATCAAAAAGCTTTTAATTGGACCAGGGCTCCACTGCAATCTATCTCAGCTAAAACTAGGGAAGACATTTTAATGGTGCTAAATAATGCTGAACTCCTTTACATTCTGGACTCATTTTGGAGATTGTCACATGAAGTAGAACTATGACAAGGTCAACATGCGGGTGGTGAAAAGGAGCTGAAGTAGCTACTAAAATCAGTAATCAGATAGATAATTTACAGTTATGGGAATGGCAACAATTTATGAACAGAATAGCAAGTCACTACTTCACAAGGGCTTACATTTATCTGGCTTGTTAAGTGCATAGCTGGAAAATTAGCTGGAAAAAATGTTAGCAGACCTCTCTCTTTCAGTCAAAAAATAATCAAGGGGATTAGCATTAATGAGGACGTTTACCAATTATAGGTGATGTAAATATGGTAGATAGTGATGTGACCTGATCATATGGTACTTGGTATCTATTCATTAATTGTGCAAATGGTAATGCCTATATGTTTTACCTATGAATATACACAGAAAAATGTCTTATGTTGACTTGGGCATTTTCAAAGGAATGCTTCTAATACTGTATGCAAAGTTTGTTAAAAGTTGTATTTGTATTTTCAAATTTGTTGTTTCAAAAGTTACCTTAAAAGGTTAAAGGAATTATCCAAACCTGGCTGTGATTAGATTATATCTCATCATCAGGAAGTTGGTTTCCTGAGAATAAATGGGGTAATGGCTTCCAGATTTGATTTGGTTTCTCTGTTTATAAAATACATGTTACATTATAGTCCAGGACTACATATGTCCTAAATATAAATGCAGTGTACTTTTCTCTAGAACATGAATACGGATTTTTCCCCCCACCAGCAGAGGTTATGAAGAATAAAAGCAATAGCACAGCTGTTATAGCCTTTCTCTGCTTCATATAAAATCCTAACAAGTAGAAAGCCTACTTAAGACTGATAATTAGGCTCTGTGATCACAAAGTAACCCTGGACTACAGATAATAAAGACCCCAGTATGATCTGCTAGAATGCAGAAATGGTAACATAGAAAACTGGGCATTCTATTATATAATTTATATAACATCTGTTTGTTATTATTATATGAACATGAACTAGACAGGATTCAGATACAGAAGACAATATTTGCAGAGACATCTAGATCAGGGGTGCCCAACCTTTTGGGCTGCGGGCTGGTCACGTGGTTCAGGGAGCCAGTCACTATGGCCGGGGGGCTGGATCTGGCCTCTGACACAAATTCATCCGGCCCACAATGCCCTCGTTGCTCCTGGAAGTAGAAGTAAAACGCGCTCGTACGGGCGTGTTTTATTTCCACTTCCAGGAGCAACGAGGGCTTCATGGACCGGATGAATTCACATTGGGGGCTGGATCTGGCCCCTGGGCCAGAGTTTGGGCATATCTGTTCTAGATGAAGATTTGAAGGGGCAAGCACATGGCGGCTTTGAAGCAGAGGGATGCACATTCAATCCCACATTCCACGTCTGCCTACAATGCTGCCTTCTATTTTAATTTCTCATGTTGTTCTCCTGCCAACCTAGCAGTTTGAAAGCAAGAAATTGCAAGTAGATAAGTAGAGACCACTTTGGTGGGAAAAGACCTTGGTTACATGAAAGGAGCCTCATTCAGGTGTTCCCTGAGCAGAGTTTCTCCAGCAAAAATCCTTTCAAACCAGAAAGCACCTTTGTGTGCTTCTGATACAATAAACAAAAAGTTGTTAGTATTCAATATCCAAGAAAGTGGCTTCATTTTGACAGTCCAAAGTTTGATTTGGACACGAAAGACGACGAATGGGGTTTGCTTCTTCTTCGTCCATGTCTAGGTCAGATGTAAAACTGCCAAAATGACAGCACCTTTTGGTGAGTTCGTTCTGCAGTTCCTTTTGCCTGACCTAGTGTGAGAAAGATTAGCCAGCAACAAAAGGTTGCCATTACCAGGGTACACCCTATTGTGGCTCAAAATACCACAATCTTCGAGGAGGCTCTGTGTACTGGTCTGCCAATTACTACCAGAAACATGTACAGATGAAGATTTAATTTTGGGCCAACGACAAAGCCAAGAAAGTGGCTTCATTTTGGCAGTCCAAAGTTTGAGCTGAGCACGAAAGAAGAAGAACTGGACAGAGTGACAGAGGAGGACTTCAGAGGCCCAGGTTCAAATTCCAACTCAGTCATGGAAACTCACTGAGGGTGTGGAACTGGTAAACCACTCCTAAATATGTCATTTACCTTGCAAGTCTTATTATGGTTGCTCTAAGACAGTTACAAATTGACAGCATTTAAAAACAATGTGCAACAGCAAATGACTATGTTAAATTCTTAAACTGCAAAATGGTTGCCATCAAGATTTATACCAATTCAGTAATGCTGATGTAAAACCTCAATAAGATTTTGGCTTCTGAATCACTTTAGTACCTTAATCATTGTAGCATCACTTTATAATAATATTACCCTGGTCAATTTATCATGAATGCCGGATCATAATAACTAATGAATTTATTGCCATTTGAACATGCTACATAAACAAAATATTCTATAATCACATTCTGCTTTCTGCTCTCACAAAACAGATAGCCTGCTTGCAGATGTTATCATTAATAATAACAATAATGATCAAGTCAATTCTGATTCATTGCAACCTTTCCAAGGTTTTCTATATACAGTAGAGAATACTTAGAACTGATTTGCCATTTCCTTCTTCTGGAGTTACTGTGAGACTATGGTGCAGCCTGCCCAAGACAACACAGGCTAGCTTTTCTAGCTAGGAGCAGTGAGGAATCAAGCCCCAAAACTCTGGCTCTGATACCTAACCCACTAAGTTGCCCAGCCAATAGGGTGATCTCGTTATATTCAGCCACTTCAGAAAGGCATTGCGTCTAATTAACAGGCCATTCATTTTAAACCATGAGGCCACTTTGTAATAACTCAACCACAACACCAACTTCACCATGCTCTAAAAAAACAGGGATTCTCAACCTGTGGCCCACGGCACCATTTCATGTGGCCCCACCGCCTCCACCACACCCGGAAGTGCCATGTGGTGGAGTAAGGGCAAAATGGCCGCCTGTCTCCCGAAGCTGGCTGAGGGAGCGTGACCTGGCCACCAGCTTTAAAACATTGAGAACTCCTGCTCTAAAAAAAAAAAAATGGAGCATATCAAAAAGCATCACACAATAAATAAATAACTTTTGAAAAAGCAGAAATAAGGTGAGAATATAAGAAAGCGTTTCCGGTCTTTTTGACAAATACAATTCACCACTGCAATGTGATCCCAAGAAGCAATTTCATTTGGAGACCTCTGCTAAGTTGTAAGGGAAAACATTTTTTTCTATCTTTCTTTCTTTTTCTGTGTTAAAAAAGTGAAATAATCATTACCAAAAATTGGCTCTGGAGTAGTGTTCCATGTAGAGCTGTTCATCGGAAAAAGGAGCCAAATGAATGTCACTAAATGTTGGAAACATCATTCCTAGTAAACAAAAGATAATATACAGTAGCAAAGTTCACATCTATGCAACCCCTACATAAACATTTGTTGGAAACATCCAGAAAGAGTCATCCACTATCCATCTCAGGCAGTGTACTCTTTATAATTTCACAGAGAACAAGGAAGATGGGAATTCAAAGGTGCCGCTTAGGTGTGGATAAAAGACTTAATGTTTTGGACACATTTGGGATTAGAGGTCTAAATAACTTCCTCGAATCAGTGGCAATATTATAATTGAGTTTCCACTACAGACACAGGTCTTTTAACAACTGTCACAACATTAATTTATTTATTCATTTATTTGGATTTGCATCCCGCCCTCTTGCCCTAGGGCAACTCAGGGCGGCGCACTTACACATAAATATTATAAAAATTCCCTTTAAAAATTCAATAAAAACTATTTAACACCATCCCGAATTTAAAAGGCCCTCCCTTCCCACCCAACAATAAAAGGGACATATAGATCTAACAGGGACATATAGTTCTAACAGAGCCCCCCAAACTTGCCCTGCCAGCCAGGTTTTCAACCCTTTCCTAAAGGGCAGCAATTCTGTCTGCACCTGTAGGTCTGCTGGCAGGAGGTTCCACAGGGTTGGGGCGGATACGGAGAAGGCCCTTCTCCTTGTGCTAGAGAGGTGGGCCCCTCTAGCCGATGGGACACTGAGGGAGCCCCTCTGGTCTGCCCTAGTGGGGTGGGCAGACTCCCTTGGGGCAATGCAGTCTCTTAGGTAACCTGGCCCACTACCATGAATGGCTTTAAAGGTCATTACCAGCACCTTGAATTGCACCCGGAGACAAACTGGTAAGCAGTGCAGCTCCCGAAGCAGAGGCGAGGCATGGACATAATGCCCACACTCCATCACTACCCGGGCCACTGCATTCTGGACCAGCTGCAGCCTCCGAATGGATGTCATATACGAATGCTCAATTGCTTCAGATAATCACCGAACATAAACCTTGAGATGACAGTAAGTTATGTCCCTACGACTTTACTAAAACCTATCAAAAGAGTCAAAAGTATTTTTAAAAACCATATGCCAATGAAACAAGAGTGAGTGTATTGTAGATTTACACTACCAACAGAACCACAGATAGAATCAGTTAAATAAGGATGTAATCCAACAACTGTTAGCATAACTCTGATCAACCCATTTTAAATAAATGAAATCATTTTAGCCAGTGTACCAGGCAAGACAAGCATGAGCTAGAATTTGACGTACTGTAGATACATGACATTTACAAGAAGTTGTATGCCTGTAACTAATTTCAGCTAGGTGGTCATTTGTTCTATTTCTTTGGAGTGCAATTTTGAGATGAGGAGAACCACGGTACTGGGGCAATCAAAGTCCCTTGGAAAGAATGTGTCAGCTACAGACCGGAATCTAAAGTTCTTCACTCTGATGGGGTCACTCAATTCAATTTTCATTCAGGATAACAGTCTTAAGAGTTGACTGAAGGAAATGCTTTATAAATAGAATCTAAATTTCCAGGAGTACAAGGACACACAACTGCACTACACAGTTTGGGGAGGAAAAACTCCAAGACATCAGAACTATCTGGCTTGGACAATGATCATGGCACACGTAGGTAGCCTACACTCATGATGGCGAACCTTGGCACTCCAGATGTTCTTGGACTTCAATTCCCAGAAGCCCAAGCACCCTGTGAATCCACACAAATAGGTTTACTGCGATTCATCCAGCCCACGCTGCCCTCGTCACTCCTGGAAGTGGAAGTAAAGTGTGCCCATATGGTTAAGACTATTCCGGGTTAACCCTTCCTTCGTCCGGGGGCGTTTTACTTACGCTTCCAGAAGCGACGAGGGCAGCGTGGGCTGGATGAATCACAGTAAACACATTTGTGTGGATTCGCAGGGTGCTTGGGCTTCTGAAAATTCAAGTTCAAGAACATCTGGAGTGCCAAGGTTTGCCATCACGGGCCTACATTTTTTTCCAAGCACAGAAATTAATTGCTGCACCTTGGAGTAAGAAATATTAACTTTAAAAGTGACAACACATTCCATGTTGAGTTAAAACTAACATATTTGAATATTTAGCCTGAAAATGATTATTTTTTTAATTTGCTAACCCACATTTCACCAGTTTCTTAGGAATTCAGAAAGCCAAACATCTTGCCAAGTCTTAATTATACCACAGTGAATTTTGCCACATGTTTCTACTGTACAATCTTTCTGCCTTGCCTTGCTCCAAATTCCAGATTTGTTTTACAAAATCATCTTGAAAGTGCTAGGGTAAGAAGTCTATTTCTCACCTCCTAGGTCTTGGAAACAGTAGGAAGTTCAAGGCATTTTAATAAAAGGATATAGAGAGGGAAATCGGACTGCTAGATACAGCTGTTAATTGCACTGGACTTCTGTAGCATGAATCATAGGAACAAAAGAAACTGTCTTATATTGAATCTACTGATCAATTCCTCTTGCCAAGTATTGTGAATTGGCTGGGGTTCTCAAAGGTTTCAGACAGGATTCTGTCCTAGCCTTAAGTGGAGATGCTGGGGACTGAACATGAAACTCTGCTCTGCAGCAGGTAACCCCTGGCTTCATGCTTCAACAAAACAATGCAAGGTTCCTAAAATCAGTTGAGACTGGTGTTTCCAGGATGGGATAGTGTTATCATAGAGTATGGTGTGAGAAGCTGCCAGTGATAATGTAACATATGGTAGACAGAAGACATAACAGGATTTCTGTCAAGTGAGGTGGCTGTGACCAAAAAGCAATACAGTATTTCTTTGATCCTATTCGGTAAATACTTTTTTCTGCAGACTCTCAATTTTCTAATCAAAATCTGGCAAACATCAGGCTCACCATTTGACTTTAGCCATTTCTTAGAATGGAGATAACTTTCCAGCATTCTTTCGTTGAAAAGCATGTAACCCATTGGTTCAGAAACAATAACATCTACGTTCTCAGGTAGAGAGATTTCCTCAATTTTTCCAGATAGGACATCGATCTTGTCAGCAAGATTGTTACTTTGCACTAGAATCTGTAAAGAGGAAGGAGAAAAGCCAAAATTAGTTTCTAAAAGTGTGAAGATTTGCTTGTTCTGGACTACATCTCCCAGAATTACACAGGCAGCACAACTAGACAAAGAAGCCTGGGAGCTGTAGTCCAAAAACACTTTAATCTGGACACCTCTATTAGTTTCTTTAATCCATGAAGAATAGGGGGGGGGGGGAGGTCTCAGGTATAAAAATTCAACAAAACTGTAGAAGCTTCTAATAAGATACCTAATGAACCCTTGGTACTGAAGTTTTCTTTAAACAGCAACTAAAACAAGAAGATCCATCATTTTATTTCTATTACTGTATTAGTTTCCAATGTAGACTCATAGAAATGATTTTTTGTAGCTTTCTTAATTTTCTGAAAATGCATTAGGTTGTAATGTAAATGTACAAATATCAGAACATTTAACTGTGGAATTTAAATTCCATTAGTTGCCTAAACTTTTAAAAGGTTTATTATACTAAAAATGCATATTAGAAATATTATAGTCATTCAAAAATAAGCATCAACAATAGCTAAGAGTCCCCTAAAAATGCAATACAAAATAGCTAGCTAGTATGTTGTTAAATAGGTGAAAAAACAAATGTACAATGTAGAATTATGTAACCTCTTTCCAGAGTTGGAAAATTATTTTATACACACAATTAGTTACAGCTATTGTTCCAAGATCTCCCTCAAAGCAGCACAATACATTATAATTTAAACTAGACAGCTCTTTACCTTCCCCTTGCTCAACTGAACCTAAAATAATTATTTTGAGCCACTTAAAAACCCTCCACAGTGAATGTTACAAACTGTAGGTTTATGCTATGGAACACCACTTCCTCCATCAACTTCTGTTGGCACCTGAATACCCACACCAAAGTAGAAAGGTACTTCCATGAAAGAGCAGCACCAGCTTCTTAAACCATTTGATATTCACCCTCCACCACATAGCAAGGCCATTCCCGTAAATATAAAAGTAATTTTAAAATTACATTACAAGAAAGGGCATACAGTTATCTCATTAAATTATCTGTTAATGAAACTATTTCTTAGCTATTGGAGAACAGACTCAGTGGCTCAAATCCTCTTACCTAGTTACACAAACATTTTATATTTTGGAGAGAGAAAATACTTTATGTTATAAAATAACTGTAGATTTTATCTGTTGCATACTAGTTGTGTGACTTGGTGTACAACTTGTAATGCCTACTGTAATTTCTTAATTTGAGGCAATTTGTTTCCAAATGTTATTCCATTTGCATAATTATACAAGAGGTTTTTTGTCTTCTTAAAAGCAAGTAGTTATGTGTGACTGGTTACTCAGAAGCTCTGTAAAAGTTTACATCTTTGTCAAGTTATAACACAATTTTTGGCATACAGGAAGTAATTTTAAGTATTTATTTGTTTGTTTGTTTATTATTTACACTTATATCCCATCCCTCTAGGGAAAAAATCAACCCTACTCAGAGTGACTAACATCATAAGACCAGTCATACAACGATCAAGAGTTAAAAATTACACACAATTAAATTCCCAGTAAAATCATCACAACACATTCCAATAGTCAGAAAGTACTGCAATCAGATCAGAAAGGAGCTGATCTTTCTCCAAAGAATAAAGTGAACTCACTTGTGAACAAGGGAATGAAATAAATAATTAGATAATACAGTTTAGTGAAAGACCTCAAAATAAACACGTTGAAAATGGCCAGAATCCTATTGGTTATTTACTGCAGCGGAAGTACAGTGACATAAATGTCAGAGGCACTGATTAACTTGTATTCCTCATTATATGCAGTCACACAACCAGCACATAAGGAACACAAGTAATGTCTCATTAACTAGTGGCAATTTAACTCAATTTGCCACTAAGATTAACATCCATACCTGTCAACCGCAGCTCCGGCGAATCCGGGACCTGCGCAGACCAGGTCTGCGCAGGTCGCATTGTACGCATGCGCGTGGAGGGCTATGCCACTTGCGTAGCCTTCTACGCAGGCGGCGTAGCCTTCTGCACATGCGTGGAAGGGAGCTACGGAAGTGTAGAGTCCTTCCACGCATGCGTGCAACACAACCTGTGCAGGTCGCCTTGTACGCATGCGCATGGAGGGCTACGCCACTTGCGTAGCCTTCTACGCAGGCAGCGTAGCCTTCTACGCATGCGTGGAAGGGAGCTACGGAAGTGTAGAGCCCTTCCACGCATGCGTGCAACGCGACCCACGCAGATGGGCTGCACAGTGCCTCCTTTTCCCCGCTGCCAAATTACGGGGTTTTGGCAGCACGGGTCGAGAAATGGCACAAATCGGCGCCGAATTACGGGGTAATCCCGGCCAAATCGGGATGGTTGACAGGTATGATTAACATCACTAAACCTAAGCTAGTGTAAATATACAATAGGATTCTGGCCTTCAATTTTGTTTACCCACCCCGTAGTAGTCTCATACAACAACTATCACTTAAAACAAGAAAGTTTAAAATTTAGAATTCACGGATTTCCATCTGGAATACTATGCATTTATACCTCTCATCCATGTATGAACTACAGCAAATGTGTTCAGGTCCCTTTAACCTTTATACCATGTTATATTTTCTAACAACTGAGACAAGAAAGAGGAGTAATATGCTGCTTTTATTTAGCATGCAAAATATTTGACCACATGTGTAGCTTCAGTAATACATTCAAAATGCTCATAATGTTAAGGTTAATGTTCCTAATCAAGGAATTTGCTCAGACAGAATTAGATGGTCTTGCTGTTAGCTTGAGATGAAAGAACAAACAAGAACGTTACATGAGATGGGTGAAATATTGAGGTCAGGTATATAACTTTCTGCAGCGATTCATAAAACAGTTAGAAATTGGTTATTTAATCTGGCAGCCATACTGAAATGCCTTTTAAAGCATTTAACAGTATGACTGCCAGATGGCCCACCCAAAGTCTGTGGCATGACAATTACCCCCTTTTTTGAACTTTCACTCTCACGGATATAAACCAATATATATATTTTCTTATAGCATTCATAACTTTAGCAGACTTACAACCAAACCTAAAAATCTGTTCCAACTGATCTTGAAATTGTTATGTAACCCAGAGAAGGGAGATTTCCAAAGTTCATTTTCATGGGTAGCTAAATTAGTCTGTTGCAGCAAAAGCAACATGGACTCTTCTGATTCCTTTATCCTAACAAATTGTATCATAACATAATCATGCATGATCTAACATATGCTTAAACCCTTGATTCCAAAATAGGCTTATGCAATAATACATTTATTAGTCTTTAAGAGACACAATATCCCTCATTGTTTTCCTTGAGCATTTAGTAATGTTTATCATGGTCTACAATATTCACATAGCACATATTTTTTTCAGGAGAGATCAAGATTCAAAATCTCTCAATGAATTTATTAAACTTTGGTCCAATATTTTCCTCTAAGAAATACAGGTTTTTTAATATAGTATATATATTGGGATTGTGGTGGCTTAGTGGTTAAGATGCTGAACTTGACGACTAGAAGGTTGGCAGTGTCAGCAGTTCGAGACGAGGATGCAGACGGAGTGAGCTCCCATCTCTGCCCCATCTCCTGCCAACCTAGCAGTTTGAAATCAAGAAATTGCAAGCAGATAAACAGGTACCTCTTTGGTAGGAAGGTAAACAGCATTGTGTGTCTAGTCCTGCCTGCCACATGTCCATAGAAATGTCTGCAGATGCAGACAGCACTGGCTCTTTGACTGTAAATGGAGATGAGCACCGACCCCTAGAGTAGGATACGACTGCCTTTCAAGCAAGGATGGCCTTTACCTTTACAGCAATCAAGATTTTCTACTGTATATGGGCACTGCTACCTCCCCCCACCCCATGTCTAATCTCCCGGAGTCCTGGGCAGATCAGTCCTCTGAAGGGGAAAGGCCTAATCTATCCAAAGTCTGGATAGCCCAGCTGTTACTTTTGCACATCACCCTCTCCTTCTCCGCCACATCTGGGTCAGAAGTCTGGTCTAATGAATGACTTTAGGGTAAATTTTCCCTCTGATAGAAAAGGACTGGTCTACTGAGACTTAAGCAGACATGCTCCACACTGCCTCAGTGATGCCTTAAATACTGCCCATCCAGACTCCATTATCCCTAGCAACCTGCTGAGAATCCGTTTGGGCCTCCATTAAGGGATGATTTCACTATGGATGGCTGGGAAAGGAACACAAATTTTACTATGATGCACTGGGGCAAAGCTCCAGTCACCTCCAGTCCTAGTTTTGACCTTCTCTGGGGCTCTTGAAAACTCGGAGGCAAATCAGGTTAAGATGACCCACTGTTTGTTCTTTTTCTGCCAGCCAGCAAAAATATATGCAGTGGTACCTCGCTTAAAGAGCATAATGCATTCCACGGGATTGCTCTTTAAGCGAGTTTGCTCTTAAGTGTAAGTGATCATTCGTGACTTCTGGGGGGGATTGCGAACCCCGATTTAGTTGTTAAGCAAGGTTTTGGTTGGTTTTAGTTAAGTGAGGCGACACATTCAGAGAAAAGTCTGCTCTTTAAGCGAGTTAGTCTCTAAGCAAGGTGCTCTTTACGTGAGGTTTTACTGTATCAATATTTAGGTAGGCCTTCACTAACTAAGAGGAATGTGATGGCTTAGTGGTTAAGACGCTGAACGTGATGACTGGAAGGCCGGCAGGTCAGCAGTTCGAGACCTGAGTGCTGCATGACGGAGTGAGCGCCCATCTCTGTCCCAGCTCCTGCCAATCTAGGAGTTCGAAAGCAAGAAATTGCAAGTAGATAAATAGGTACCACTTCGATGGGTATGGTAATGCCATTCTGTTTGCTACGGTGTCTAGTTATGCCTGCCACATGTCCACAGAAACATCTGCAGACGCAGACAGCGCTGGCTCTTTGGTTATAAACTGAGATGAACACTGAACCCCAGATTTGGAAATGACTGGCTTTCGAGCAATGGCAACCTCCATAAATAAAAGCCTTCTAATGCCAGAGTTTTAGTCGATCTGTTGGTTTGTATTCTCTCTTGTTGTTTTTAAGGTAAACTATCAGTATTTTAGTTAAGAAGCTTTAAAGAGTTCCAAATTTGATTGTATTTTGATTATATAACAATTTTAATTCTATTTTAATATTAGTAATTTATGGCATTTAAATTTGGTTTTTAAAACTAGGCTGCAATCTACCTTAGGTTTCATTTCTAGGAGAAAGGTAGTATATAAATAAATACAATAAACACAGAGTAATTACTTTGAGCAAGTTTCAAATGCACCTTTTAAAAAGCAAAACACTATAGCAGCTTTTACAGAAAGCACAGGGTTATGTAAAGGCTGTGCAACTTCCCCCAGCCTTACTCTCTCATAGGCAACAGAAGGCACTGTAACCAACTGCAGGAGTTCTGACATTGTTTGACCACAACATCCAGAAACTGCCCACTGGCTCTGCTGACTAGGTTTTCTGGGAGCTACCCAAAGACATCCGAATTGCCAAGGTTAAGAAGCACATGTATATAGTTCTTATGTGTGGGTACCTTCTTTCTGTGAAAGAGAAGGGTCAACACACGTATATCATATATGTCGCCCTTGCTCAAAAGCCAGTCGTATCTGACTCTAAGGTTCAGCGCTCATCTCTGTTTACAGCCAAAGAGCCGGTGTTGTCTGCGTCTGCAGACGTTTCCATGGAAATGTGGCAAGCCTAACTAAACACTGAAGTGCATGGGATGCTGGTTACCTTCCCACTGAAGTGGTTCCTATTCATCTACAGGTACTTGCAATGTCTTGCTTTCAAACTGCTAGGTTGGCAGGAGCTGGGATAGAGACGGGAGCTCACTCGGTCATGCAGTTGAACTGCTGACCTTCGGGTCATGAAGTTCAGCATCATAACCACTAAGTCACTACAATCCCCTCTCATACATCTTATAATGATTTCAAGATACAGGTGAAACTTGAAAAATTAGAATATAGTGCAAATGTTCATTCATTTCACTTAAAAAGTGAAACAAATATATGAGATAGACTCACTACATGCAAAGCAAGAGATGTCATGCCTTAATTCGTTATAACAGCGTATATGAGATTATGTGATGATTATGGGGTACATGAGATTGGGGGGTTGGGGTTTTCATAAGCTGTAAGCCATAAGCATCAATATTATAACAAAGTAAGACTTGAACTATCTCATTTTGCATGCAATGAGTCTATCTCATATATTTGTTTCACCTTTTAAGTTGCATTACTGGACTGAATGAACATTTGCACGATATTTTAATTTTCCGAGTTTCACCTGTATACTGTAGAAAATAAGTTGAAGTTTCTTCTGAAGCATTACTTTAAAACTTTTAATTCTCACACGTTGATTTTAAAGTGACATTTCCAGGCCCCTATCTTATGGTTTGTCATGTTCCCCTGAAGTATCATATCTTTGGGTCTCTATTCAAAGAAAACCTGTTACAGGAACTCCAAGAAGGAATCCCTTTCTCCAGATTCATATGGAAGCTGTATTCCACAGGGACTAATTTTTTATTTCTAATGAACCAAGCACTGATTGATGCAGTCCACATTCAGATACCTTTTCCTCATGCACAGCTGCACCTGTGTCCTGTTTGTTCAAGTGCTGTCCATAAATTCCCTTCAGCCTAACACCACATTCTTTCTTTACCTCCATACAAGTGACAGTAATTCCTGTTCTATTTCCTAAATGCATTTATCTGGAACAATCCCACTGAGTTTGGTAGAAAAATCATTCCAAATGAATTTAGTGCACATTGAAGTAGTCTGAGAGATTTCTATGCTTATTTGGTTAATCCTGCTAAAACACACAACAGTCTCTGGAACATTTAATTAGGGGTTCCACTGAGTTCAGTGTGATCCACACTCAAATAAGTATGAAAATAAGTCTGAAATGTCACTATCTGCCCAATTATTTTTTTTAATCTTCCTGTTCTTCCCCCTGTCCAGATATGCAATGTCCAGTTTGGAAAAAAAAGTCTTGCAGGATTCTTAAAAACTCACCTGTTTTGATATTTAGGGTTCCAGTTCTGAATTTCATACAAGGACCACACAGACTCCCCACCCCCTATTTTCCCGTAGATAATACCCTGAATCAGGGCAAGATATATAAACTGAACAAGGAGATCTTCTAGAAGGCTGAACCACTGGGTTCAAGTTTCCTATATTCATTAGATAATATTCTTAACTGAATTCCAATCAATTAGGGTTTTTGTTTTTCTTTCTTCTGATGAGCTTAGCATCACAACTAGATTAAATCTCAAACTTTTTTTTAATATACCATTGTTTCTGGGAGCTTTTACCCTCAACAGGAGCTATGTACTTTGATACAAAGCAACACAAAAGACACTAAGTAACAAGCAGCCCTTTCTCTAGTGATGGAAAGTCAACTGATTCTACATCCCCTAAGTCAGGAGTTCTCAACCTTTTTAAGCCGGGGGCCAGGTCACACTTCCTCAGACAGCTTTGGGGGCTGGATGGCCATTTTGCCCTTCTTCCACCACATGGCACTTCCTGGTGTGGTAGAGGCGGTGGGAGGCCATGTGAAATGGTGCCGCGGGCCACATGTTGAGAATCCCTGCCCTAAGTAAAACCTGATACCTCAAACTGGTTCTATAAGCTTGCAGCCTCCATGTTTGGGATTTTAGTCTAATTGCAATTGCCAAAGCCTCAAAATCCTCGTGGGATGATGTCTGGACTTTTTTTGTTTCTCCCTTCCCTCCTCAAACTCTGAAATTCTCAGCCTGAAAATAATTCTGTGGATCTTGGAACCTAAGCTATTAATAAAGATATCACTTATTCTTGTTTCATTTTTTTTTCAGGTGACACCATCTCAACTGGAGGAATTGTGTGAGAAAACTTGACATATTGAATGGAAAACACCTCTTAAAAGGTTTTTGTTTCAGTTTTACATTTAAATAATATTTCTGGCATGCCTACATTTTGCAAGTTATACTATGATGATGATGACATACCACATCAATTAATCATAATATATCTAATTCTGCTAAATAAGCTACTTTAGTCTACCCTAAATGGCTTTGGTGACTGCTAAAGGAATCAGCTATCCAAAAATCCTAAAGCTATATATATGTGTGTAAGAAAATATGAATGAAGATAGCCATTATTTGCTAGTTTTCAATCCTTTCCTTTTCCTACCTGCTAACTCATAATGAGATCAACACAGCTAGCAAGACACACATAAGGTCAGTATATCCTCTGCATAATACATGGTTTATTTCCTAAAGTGAAACAGAGTGGGCTTTTTAAGGGGCATAGCTTACACTCATAGCTGACCAGCAGTTGATTCTACAGAGGACCAGGAGAAACAGGTTTATGTTCAAAGTCCTCTTAGAGCTGAGCTTCAGAGAGTAAGATTCCTACTGTGTTTCTCTGTTCTAGCCAAAATAAAAGGCACGTTCTAGATCAGGGTTGGCCAACCTTAGTGCTCCAGGTGTTCTTGGACTTCAATTACCAGAAGCCGAAGTCAGCACACCAGCTGATCAAGGCTTCTAAAAATTGAAGTCCAAGAACACCTGGAGCACCAAGGTTGGCCACCCCATTCTAGGTTATAAAGAGAAATATTCTTCTGCAACATTTAATTGTAAGTATGTTTTTAATCCATATTCAATTCATATTGTATACCAGTATTAATTCAGTGGCTTCAATGGTGCTTTTCAAAGCATAAAGCGATTTGCAAGGATGCATTTACAGTTGCCAAGGGAGATACAAAATACATCTGCATCTATCTCCATCGCTGTGTGTGAGCGTGTTATGAGAGAGAGAAAGAATTAATCGATTGACCATCCTCTTTTAATGTATTATCACTGAAAATGGAATCCAAAGTGCTGAACTGGATTGTAGCAAGCCTCCCTGAAATAAACACTGTTTGCTGTCATTTAATGAGTAGGTTTGGCGTGTTAGAATAATTGTGAGCTCCAAAACACAATTCTGGCAATATCATCTGAAATAAAGATTGTTAAGAAACAATGCAATCATGTGCTGTCTTAAAAGACTAGCTCTCCAAATTTTTCAGCAAAATCATAAATATCTGGTTCATGAGGCACAGTGCAAAACATGCCAAACCAGTTCAAAAACTGGATCAAATTCAAACACACTTACCTCGGCATATTTTGCCACTGAGCTAGCTTCAACAGCATAGACTTTTCTAGCTCCAGCTTGCACTGCGAAAAATGAAAGGATTCCTGATCCACAGCCAACATCTAGGACCACCTTCAAACAAAACCAGGGAAAATAAATATGTCACGATAAAACTTTTATTTATGCCAAAGTTTTCTGTGGTGATAGAAAGTATACAATCACAACCCCATAGTTGCAAGTGATACTGTGAAATGCGTACATTCTTGTACGAAGCATACTAAATGGACAATCTAACGGCTACAGAGATACATCCCTAATTGCACCAGAAAGGGTCTCTTTAACAAGAGTGGTATCTCTTAAAGTTCTCCAACTCCCTCAGTCGTAACCTTGGTGTATAATGTAACAGCAGCTGTAGTGCTGTTTTCCTAATCTAATATACCAAGGTTAGAAGGCATTTAGATTTTTGTTCTTCTTCACATGAAGAAGCAAAATGCCTAAATTAAGGGTGACCAAACATTTTGGTCATGTGGTTCAGAGAAGGGCTCCTCCCACCAGAAGTAAAACGCGTCTGCATATGTGCAAAACACTGCTGTAAATGTAACTGTGTTTATGACAGCCACGGTTGCATTTACCACAGTGTTTTGTGCATGTATGAGCATGTTTTGCTTCCAGGAGTGGTGAAGGCAGCACGGGCTTGATGATTTGCCCCCACAGGCCTGATCCGGCCTGTGGGCTGTAGTTTGGGCACCCCTGGTCTAAATACCATAAACCTTTGATGGAGTTGCTGTGATGAAAACTAGCAACTAGACAATTTCACATTATACAGCAACAGAGGCAAACACCCTAATGTTGTTGCAGCTGGAAGATGGTTTGCAGCTATTCTATCTTTCCATCCTTAACAGACTGACTGTTCTTTTCAAATAAGGAAAACAGATCAAACGGAATATTAATGGGAAGCCACATTTCCTGCTATTAGCACTTTCATTCATTCATTCATTCATTCATTCATTCATTCATTCATTCATTCATTTATATCCCGCCCTCCTGATGAAAAACATCACTCAGGGTAGCTAACAACATATATAAAATACAATATGACAACAGGTAAAACAACAACCGTTAAAAATACCAAACCAAACCCACTAAAAACAACATTAAAAACACATAAAACTAATCAGCTTATGACTAAAAAACACCCTCCCCCTCCCCCCACCCAGCATAAAATGGCAAAAAACAAACAAAAATATTAACAGCGAGAAACAGGATCCCTCAAGAGGCTAAATAAGCCAGCGGGCTTGTACAGAAGAGTCACACATGCCCCAAACCTGCTGACATAGCCAGGTCTTCAACATTTTTCTGAAGGGGAGAAGATCCAACTGGAGACGCAATTCTGGTGGTAAAAGGTTCCACAGGGCAGGGGCAGACACGGAGAAGGCTCTCTTCCTGGCCCCACTAAGATGGATATCTTTCACATATGGGACCACCACTGAGCCCTTCCTGTCAGCCCTTGTAGGACGGGCTGACCACCTTGGGGTAACGCGGTCTGTTACATACCCTGGATCAATGCCATGTATGGCTTTAAAAGTCAAAACCAGCACCTTAAATTGCACCTGGAGACAAATTGTAAGCCAGTGCAACTCCCGAAGCAGTGGTGAGGCATGGGCATAACGCCCACACCCCATCACCACCTGGGCAGCCACATTCTGGACCAGCTGAAGCCTTCGGATGGTCGCCAAGAGCAGCCCCATGTAGAGCGCATTACAATAATCCAATCTGGAGGTGACCAGAGCGTGAGTGACCGTGATCAAGGAGTCCTGGTCCAAGAGCGGGCGTAATTGGTAGATGACACGAAGCTGTGCAAAGGCCCTCCTAGCCATGGCTGCCACATGCTCCTCGAGCAGTAGCCGCGAGTCCAGGAGGACCCCCAAATCACACACCGGATCTGACTGGGGCAAAGATGCCCCAGAAAGGGAGGAACAACACACCCAAGAACGCACAGGGGTGAATATCAATGTGAAAGTTACTTTTACTGATACGTGGTATATAAAAAATAGAAAAGAGAAAAGAGCAACCAAGAACTGCACGAGGTAGATAGAGCTCAGGAAAGTAGCAATGTTGATACGGTGTGATTGCACAAAACTGTTTCCAATAAATATCACACAAAGAGTGCAAGGATATAACAATTCTTAAAAATACATGAGAACAACAAACAAGTGTGCGAAGCACATAAGATAATCGTAAAAAAAAACACAATAAATGTTTGCTGCGAAATGTAATCCTGTTATGCAAGGTGGAAAATCTCAAGGATTTTCTCTCTCTGGAACCACACCGGATATGAGAGCCAGGTGCACTCGCCACTGTTGCCACCGCACCAGAGGACTTACTGTTTTTCCCCTGGAGCCACTCATTTGCTCAGGGAAGTGTAGTCCGTGCTTCACCCGGACTTTGTTTTGATTTAAGCCCGAACTTGTATTTTTATCTGTAATTATAATTGGGCTTTTTTCTTCCCCATTGTATTTATTGTATGTATTTTGATATATTGTATTTTGTATGCTCTGTTGTAATTTGCCACTTTGGGTTGCCCATTGGGCTGAGGAAAGCGGAGTACAAATATTAAATGTAAATTTAAAATGCAAAGAGGCAGTCTCACATGACCTGAGAGCACGCTCAGTGCAGCACACAGAAAAGTCACTGTCAGTCTTTGAGGAAGAGATGAACATATTACTGTCAAGGACATAACAAGGTTAGGCAACCAGGACTTTGCCTCAGAGCACCAACATTTAGAGACCACCAAAGTCTAGAAGTGTAAGTATATTAGTAAAGGTTTTTCACTCAGCTGGCAATACACCGAACTGTGGCTACATAGTTTAAACTGCAATAGACTGTGGTGCATTTCCCCAAAGATTTTCAGAAAAGCTTCTCTCCCATATTTATACAGAAATGTGATTTATACAAAAACATAGTACAGTAACCCAACTGAGAAATCACAGTAAAACTGATGCCTGACTACCTTCTTCGGCAAGCTGCTTTCGAATTCTGACTACGTGCAACACCTAAAACTACATATAAAATTGCAAATACCCCATGAGCCTTATCCCAGAGAACTGCATCACCTCAAAATGGAATAGAATGTAGCAGTGCTACTTGATTTTGACAAATCATAAAGTTCCAATGTTGTCCTCTACAAAGGTTGGCAGCAGTATTGAGTTAATATTTCTGCTCTTAAAAGTACAGTCATTCAGTCTGTTCAAGACAAAATGTGAAAATCTCATAAATGAGACATTCATTTCTTCACATACATAAGTAAACGAATGTTGCCAAGGAAACCAATACAGCTATGAATCTCTCTTATACTATACATTACTAGCATATTTTTGCCCGGCACTGCCGGGCTTTTTTTTGTGTGTGTTTTGGTGGTAAGGGTTGCACACACACAACACAACCATGCACGCACACACAACACAACCATGCACGCACGCATGCGCGCGCGCACACACACACACACACAACACAACCATGCACACACACAACACACACACACTGCACACACAACACAACCAAACACACACTCATTACACACATCACAACCACACACATACACACACAATGCACACACATGCCGTAGCTCCGCGGGGAGAGGAGGGGCTCTGCCTCCCCCCGGAAGCCTTGGTGACCACACACACACACACACACACACACAAGTGCGGTGGGGGTTAGGGAGTGAGGGGGGCTAGGTGGTGGGGCAGGGGGGCATGGTTACCGGGGCCGTGCTCCCCCCTCCCTAACACCCACCGACTGCACTTATCTTTTGCAAGCTGGGTCTTCCCTCCTGGCACGGCCTTCTGCATTGGGAGACGCACCGGCCTGTCCTTCATCCCTGCAGGTGTCGAGGCCTCCATGCCTGCAGGGATGAAGGACAGGCACGTGTGCCTCCCAATGTAGAAGGCTGTGCCGGGAGGGAAAGACTTTCAAAGACCCAGACGGCAAAAGGTAAGTGCGGCCGGAGGGTGTTAGGGAGTGCGGGGGGGGGGCTAGGTGTGTGTGGGGGTGGGTTGGTGGTGTGGTTACCAAGGCTATGCCTCCCCCATCACTCCCTAACCCCCACGACTGTGGTTACCTTTTGCCGGTTGGGTTTTTGAAAGTCTTTCCCTCCCGGCGCGGCCTTCTGCGTTGGGAGGCACACCGGCCTATCCTTCATCCCTGTGGCCATGGATGCCTTGATGCCCGCAGGGATGAAGGACAGGCCAGCGTGCCTCCCAATGCAGAAGGCCGCGTCGGGAGGGAAAGACTTTCAAAGATCCAGCTGGCAAAAGGTAAGTGCGGTTGGTGGGGGTCCAGGAAGTGGGGGGTAGGTGGTGGGGCAGTTTGGCAGTGTGGTTACCGGGACCGTGCTTCCCCCCACTCCCTAACCCCCACCAACTGCACTTATCTTTTGCCAGCTGGGTCTTTCCCTCCCGGCGCGGGGGGGGGCTAGGTGTGTGTGGGGGTGGGTTGGCGGTGTGGTTACCAAGGCTATGCCTCCCCCATCACTCCCTAACCCCCACGACTGTGCTTACCTTTTGCCGGTTGGGTTTTTGAAAGTCTTTCCCTCCCGGCGCGGCCTTCTGCGTTGGGAGGTGCACAGGCCTGTCCTTCGTCCCTGCGGGCATCGAGGCCTTCACGCCCGCAGGGACGAAGGCCAGGCCAGTGTGCCTCCCAACGCAGAAGGCTGCGCTGGAAGGGAAAGAATTTCAAAGACCCAGCCGAAGCCGGCAAAATGTAAGTGTGGTCGGTGGGGGTTAGGGAGTGGGGGGGCTAGGTGGTGTGGTGGTGTGGTGGTGTGGTTACTGGGGTCATGCTCCCCCCCACTCCCTAACCCCCACCGATCGCACTTGCCTTTTGCCAGCTGGGACTTTGAAAGTTTTTTCCTCTCGCCACAGTTTTTATTTTAAACCGCCGTGCCGACTGCCCTGCCTCCTCTGCGCTCACGCCCTTCAGTCTCATTGGCTGAGAGGTGGTGCAGCGCGGAGGATGCTGGGCCTGGTAGTTTTTTTGTTGGCTTCATTTGTGGGGCAGTCGCCACACTGGCGACTGCCAGACCCTTGCAGTGATGGTAAAGGTAAGTGCAGGCAGCTCGGTAGGGGATAGCAGGGATGGGTGCAGGCGTGTATGCCAGATTCCAATGGTTAACATCGCTCCTTATAGGTAAAGATACAGTAATACTTCGGATAAGGACAAAACTTGGTTCTACAAGTCATGTCGTTATCCGTTTTTTGCCCTTTCCCACTCCATGTATAGGATATTGCTAAAAAAATACATGGGGAAAGCAGGTGTACACCCGTAGCCCTTCCGGGAAGGGATGCAGCCACGCGCAGGGCCTGTCCCTTTCCCGGAGGGGCAGGGGGTGTCTGCACACACCCGCCACCATTGCAGGCAAGGAGCCGGTCAAGCGGTTGCAACAGCGGTGGGTGGATCAGCGCTCACCCGCTGCTGTGGATCGGTACTCATCTGCCACCGCTGTAACACATGCCCTTCTGCTTCCCGGAGTGGCCGGCTCTCGGTCAGCAGCAGGGGTGGGGTTGATCAGCACTCACCCGCCACCACTGTAAAGCACAACCTTCTGCTTCCTGGAGTGACTCGCTCCTGGCTGGCAGCAGGAGTGGGGTGGATCGGCGCTCACCCGCTGCCACTGTAAAACATGCCCTTCCGCTTCTGGTCACTCTTGGAAGCAGAAGGGGGCATTTTACAGAGGCAGCAGGTGAGCACCGATCCACCCCACCCTTGCTGCCGGCCGGGAGCCGGTCACTCCGAGAAGCAGAAGGACACATGTTACAGCGACGTCAGGTGAGTACCAATCCACAGCGGTGGGTGTGCACATGTGGCTGGTTCTCCCCCTGGAGGGCTGGAGAAGGTGCACACAGACCCACCCGCTGGCCATGGGGGGGAGGAGAAGTGGCCACATGCGTGGCCAGTTCTCCCCCCCCAAGTGTCGGAGGGTGCATGCAGACCCACCCGCCAGCCACCAGCGGGGGAGAAGCAGCCACACACGTGGCTTGTTCTCCCCCTGGAGGGCCGGAGGGTTCACACAGACCCAGCCACCAGCCCTCGGGGGTGTGTTGTGTGAGAAGCGGACACATGCATGGCCAGTTCTCCTCCTGGAGGGCCGAAGGGTGAGCGCAGATAGCATCAGATAACGACATGACATTATCCGGCGCACATCTTTTCTAAAAATTTGCTGTCATTATCCGAATTTGTCCTTATATGGTGCTGTCGTTATTCCACTGTACTACAAAACAACAACAACAACAACAAAAACAACAACCCACAAACCACCACTCTTGTCTAAGACTCTGATGAAAATCATCTTGGATTTCATTATAGGGATTCAGTAAATACTCAAAGTTGCAAACACTGGTCTGCTATTTTACACACAGTCTGAAACAAATTCTTTCGGCCAATTCATTTTCAAACTTATTTTCAATTTTCACCACAGAACTGAATCAGGCTTTTAAAAAAATTCCCAATGGAAATCTGTCCAAGTGCCACTATCAATTACAAGGTTTTGGTTAGGCACTGTTTGCTCACACTTACACCAACCTTACAGAACCACCAGCCCTATAAAACAACACATGATTGGGAATTAATACAGAAGTACAAAAATGAACCAATCACCAGAAAGCTTATTAACAAAATTAAATGGATAAATCATAATCACACAGTTTGTTCCAAAAGCCACTGCTGCTATACAAACAAAAGTGCCGGATTCAGACTTGGTCACACATACAGTAAACTCTTGAAAGTTAATAGAGCAAGTTAATAAGTAACTTACATCCCAAACCAATTCAGTTGTCTCTACGGCAATTTGTGCTAAGTTCCACTGAAATGGATAAGAAGTGTTCACAATATATTTTCTGAACTGAGATGATCAGAATTGCTCACACAAACATAATGTGCTCCACACCTTTATTTTATGTATGGCATTATCACAGTTATTTTATTTTTGTTCTCTTTTCTTAAACAATGCCTAGTATGGAGTTTTGTTATTTTCATTCCTACCACATGCCAAGGCCCAAGATGATGGTACAGAATGCACACTGTTATAAGTGGCAATTTCTTAAAAGTTAAAAACCATCTGATTGTTTCTGATCAAGCCACTTTGCTTTGTTTTGTGACTGGTTATAAAGAGCTAAATAGAGGATTAATTCCCATTCCGATTTCTCAGGCATGGAAAACTATAAGGGACTATTGTCCTGTAATACTAGATTTTCTTCTTCTAGTGCAGGGGTTCTCAACCTATGGCCCACAGGCCAGAACCAGCCCACTGCACCATTTCATGTGGCCTGTGCTGCCACCACCCAAAGTGGAAGTGTTTACAACAGCTGCGGACACATTTTATGGCAGCGTTTATGGCGGGGGGTGGGGAGAACCACCAGTCTGGCCTGCTCAGCTGTCTGAGGAGGCGTGGCCCAGCCCATGGCTTAAAAAGTTTGAGAACCCCTGTTCTAGTGTGTACATTATAGTGTCTGACCTGATTCAGAAGACACATTTTCTTACACACTGCCCCAGCATCTCATGCCTATTGTCAAGGAGACCTTTAAAGATGGCAAACAGAAGGCAAACAACAACAAGGCTTTGTTGCTTTGGCCACCTCACTTCAAGCCAGCAACTCCCTCATCATTCCAGGAATCTCTGAATTGCCTTTCAGGGAGTGTCAGCTTTTTCATATACTGTACAGAGCCCACTCAAAAAGATGGGGAGGGAGGCCAGAAGAAGGGAAGAGCTTGAGACAGTCAACTTTTTGGACTCTAGCACTTAGGTTTCTCCTCAACCAGCTTGACATGCTTGGTTGGGAAAACTGAGGCACTGCAGTCTGGAAAAACAGATTTCCACAAGCTCTTCCACCCCACTACTCCGGGAGCTGCACTGGTTACCAGTTTGCCTCTGGGTGCAATTCAAGGTGCTGGTTTTGACCTTTAAAGCCCTATATGGCAGTGGGCCAGGATACCTGAGAGATCGCATCATCACAAGAGTGTCTGCCCGTCCGACCAGAGCAGACCGGAGGGGCTCCCTAGTTGTGCTATCAGCCAGAGGGGCTCACCTCTCTGGCACGCAGAAAAGGGCCTTCTCCGTGTCCACACCAGTCCTCTGGAACCTCCTGCCAATTGAGCTTAGGCTTCAGACGGAGTTGCTGCCTTTTAGAAAAGATTTGAAGACCTGGCTGGCAGGGCAGATGTGGGGCCCTGATGGGAATGTGGCCCCAGCCTGCTGGCTCATTCCTAGCTAAACTGAGTTCAGTCAATGCCCCTCTTTTTGTATTTATGTATTCCCCCTTGCTCCCCCTTTTTTAAGCTTTTAAAAGGGAAGTGGAAGGAGGGTGGGTGGATAATGGTTGGTTGGGGTTTTAACTTGTTTTTATGTATTTTCTATGGTTGTACGCTGCCCTGAGTCGGGTATTTACCTGAGTGGGCGGCATAAAAATTGAAACAAACAAATGAATAAATAAATAAATAAGCTCTGAGCAGGGTGCTTTACATGGCATACCTGTCAAGTTTCAGGAAATTCCTGTCAAATAAGGGAAATTTCCCAGCCAAAACAGGAAACTGGACAGCTATGCTTATCCTGTGCTGGCCTCCAGTCTAACTGCAGTCTAACTAATATGGGATGACAGCAGGAAAGAGTGTAAAATACGGGGTTTTTACCGAAATTTCCCAAAACTTGACAGGTATGGTACATGGTTTGCCTGCAGAAGATTCTTGATCCTACACTTGTCTCACTGTTGTTGTTTTTGTTGCCATTGCTGTTGCTAAGAGGACAAGACTGATCCATATTGGAGATTATTGTGAGGAGCTGCTTGTGATTAGAGCAGGGGTGACCAAACTATGGCCCGCAGGCCCAATTAGGCCCTTGCATCTAATAAATCAGGCCCGCGGTGAGTACCCAGGCACTCAGCAGACCGCCTACCCACGTCCCCCCACCGCCTGACATAGCAATACATCACCTATGGCGGCGGTGATCGGACTTCGTTCCTGCTGGTCCGAGCAGCCTCCGCTCGGTCCCAGCGCTTCAGAAGCCTTTAGCAATGTGGATTGCTTTTTGAGCCTTCTCTGTTTCAAAATCCACAGCACTGGAAGGGTAAACCTGGTGCACAACACTGATGTCAGCCTTGGCGCGCAAGGTTTACCCATCCAGCGCCACGGATTATGAAACAGAGAAGGCTCAGAACATTTCTTCAATGGAGCGATCCACATTGCTAAAGGCTTCTGAAGTGCTGAGACTGAGCGGAGGATGCTCGGACCAGCAGGAGCGAAGCCCGATCGCCACTGCTGCTGTTGAAACCGTCAGCAGTGGGAGCAGCCCGCCTCCGGCCCCTGCAGCTGTATATCAGGGATGGGCCTGGCCCCCCGACGAAAATGTTTGGGCACCACTGGATTAGAGTAAACAATACTGGTCCGAATGAACGTGCAATCAACAGTGTGTTGGCATTACAAGTAACGCAGGCAGATGTTGCACTGCAAATACTTGGAGCTGGGCTGCTAGATTTCTAATGACACTTACCTTATCTTTAAAATCAATATGGTTCTGTAGTATTGCTCTGTGATACGTGGCTGTCCTCACAAAATCCTGCATCATATTCTGTTGTTGCGACAAGCAGCCATAAAACTAAAATAGGACAAGAGGATAAACAGAAGGGAAAGATATACAAAATGTCTCCAACCACCTGGAGGTTGCACTGCATGCTATACATGTTGAATCTTTATTGTTAATGGCATTCAAGCCAGCATTCAAAGAAGCGTGACTTGGGAAATGTAATAAAACTGGGAAATGCTCAATTTAAATCTGGTGGGATTATGATGCAATGGACGGCTACCTGAAAATACTGAGCCGCAGAGGAGTCTTCTGTTCTCTGATTGAACACAGAGCGCCCCTTTGTCTGATTCCTGCAGTTCTTCAGAGCAGTAGAAAACATGCTATATTCTGAAAAAGAAATGATGAAGGCATAACATATGGCTATTAAATAAAAAAGTAGACAGTACTAATTCACAACAAGCTTTTCCACAGTGCCTGGTAAAAATCATGTCATAAGAAACAGGGTTTTGCTTACATTAAGGAAAACTACAGCAGTGACAGATTGTGAATGTACAAGCAGCATAAAGGAAGAAGCTGAGTTGTTATGGTTTTGTGTTCTTGGCAAAGTGAAAAAAGGGGCTCTGTTGAACTAAATGTGAAAAGAACTAGCAACAAATCATATCTGCTAGTTCTTAATGGCATTTTCTCTAATTCTTGTATATCTTGGGAAAGTAGCTTCTAGGCTACTGTTAACTTCTTGGCTCACCTATTCACAATGAACACACTTGATCTTGTCTGATTTCAAAAATAAGCAGAGCTGAACAGACAGGAGACCAATGAGGAATGCTAGAGATTTCCAGGAATGGCTAGGAAAAAAATCATTTCTAAAACCTTTGGCTGTGCCCTGTCAGATTTGACAGTACTGGGCTAGATGGACTGAATATAAGGTAGTTTCCTATGATCTCGTTCTTCAGATAGTCTAAACATATTTGCTGCCTCATATCATAGTACTGTATTGGATAAGAAGTCTACGTTTTTACCTCTTCCTCAGCTTTTACACGTAGTCTGTTGACATATAAATTCCAAAGGCTAAGGAAAAAAAGATGTGTTCCACAGCAGATATTGCTCTTCAATTGATTCTATCATAGATGTTATAACCATTTATGTAATATTTATTATCATTGTCTATAACCAAATATGCCTATACACTATGTAAATATCCAGCCTTTAAGCATCAATGAAAACATTCTCTATCCAATTGGCTTTGCTACTGCCTATTACTGAAACAAGTAAAGTTGATAAAGTTGCTTTTTCAATGTGTTATCAAAAGGGTATTTATTAGGACCATTTCCAAAACATATGCTCTTGTCACTATCCAACCATGGTGCTCAAAACGAGTGAAAGAAAACATTCTCCATTTTAAAAATTCTTGCTCTTAAGGACATTATGTTTTCCCTTTGTGTTCTAGGATAGTTCGGTTTCACTTACCAGTGATAACTTTCGTTCTTCGAGTATATAGTTTGTGAATACACACTCATGGGGTTATGCGCCTGCGCAGAACGGCCGATCGGAGGCTTGAAAAGCTATTGGTCAAAAGTTTTGGCGGTAAGACCGCCCACCGTACCGCCCACCCTGAGGCGCCCGCGCGCCATTTTACCTCAGTTCCATACTTAAGCCAAGCACAGGATAAACCAACTGATCTCATCCGTGCAGCTCAAGAGGGGAGGCAGGGTGGGTAGTGTGTATTCACAAACTATATACTCGAAGAACGAAAGTTATCACTGGTAAGTGAAACCGAACTTTCTCCTTCGTATAGTTTGTGAATCCACACTCATGGGAGATTAGCAAGCTCACACTTACTTGGTCGGTGGGCAGTCGGATGAGATGATCCCACGATGAGCCGAAGAACCCGTAGGTGGACCCGTCAGGGGCGTTGAGTCCGGAGCCCTCTGGTGAGGACGACACGGCCAAGCCTGGCGTCCGCAGTGGCTCTGGTGTCCACCCTGTAGTGCTGGACAAATGTGGAAGGTCTGGACCAAGTGGCAGCCTTACATATGTCCTCAAGCGGTGTGCCCTCCAGAAAGGCAGTGGATGTGGCAACCGCCCTGGTGACATGCGGTGGAGGTGGCAGTGAAGCTGACTCGTAGGCCAGGTAGATGGTAGAGGTGATCCATTTGGAGAACCTTTGAGCAGAGATGGGTTCACCCTTGGACTTTCCCCCATAAGCCACAAAGAGGCGTTGCGACTTCCTGAACTCTCTAGTCCTGCTGGTGTAAAACAATAAAGCTCGTTTCACATCCAGCGTGTGCCAAGTCCTTTCTTGGGCGTTAGTGGGGTTCTGGAAGAAGGTTGGCAAGGAGATAGTTTGTGCCATGTGAAACTTGGAGACCACCTTGGGTAGGAAGGTGATGTCTGCTTGGAGGACGACGCGGTCGTTGAAGAACTGGAGAAAAGGTGCGTCTGCTCGCAGGGCAACCAGCTCACCAGCTCGTCGTGCAGACGTGATGGCCACCAGGAATGCTGTCTTCCATGTGAGGAGACGAACATCGGCGGTAGCCATGGGCTCGAAGGGGGTCCTGGTGAGCGCGTTAAGAACGGTGGACAGTGACCATTGAGCCGTCGGTGTCCGGGCCGGCGGAAAAGCGTTCTTTAGTCCCTTGAGGAAGCGCTTTACCGTTTGGTCGCGGAAGGCCCCGGAAGCGGGCGAGCCAGCAGGAGAGTGCGCTACCACTGCTGCGAGATGCACTCGGATGGAGGTGATGCTGAGGCCAGACTCCGCCAGCTGGAGGAGGTAGGTTAAAATGTCCTGCAGTCCCACCTGCGTGGGGGGTGTTTGCCGGGCGGCCAGGAAAGCACAAAAACGCCTGTATTTGGAAGCGTAGGACTTCCTTGTGGAAGGGCGCCGCGCTAGTTCAAGGATCCTGGCCAGTCTGGGGTTATCCTCCACGCGGTGAGGTGGAGGCTGGGCAGGTCCGAATGGTGCAGCTGGCCCTGCTCCATTTGGAGGAGTGTCGGTGATTCCGGCAGTGTGCGATACTGCGACGACATGCGCAACAGTAGCGGAAACCAGGGTTGGCGCGGCCACGCCGGTGCCACCAGAATTGCATTGGCTCTGTGTTGGTGCATCCTGGTGAGTACCTTCTGGACCAGAGGAAACGGAGGAAAGGCATAGAGATAGTCCTGATCCCACCGTTTCATGAAGGCATCGCCCTCGGAGTTCAGTCCGATGCCTGCTCTGGAGCAGTACCTGCTGAGTTTCCTGTTGGACTCCGATGCAAAGAGGTCGATGCTCGGCGTCCCCCAGACCTCGCACAGGGACTGGAACACTCCGTCGTCCAGCTCCCATTCGTGGGTCGTGGAGGTGAGACGGCTCAGGTGATCTGCCAAAACATTTAGCGTGCCCTGAATGTGCACTCCAATTGGGAAAATGTGCCTCTCCAGACACCATTCCCACAACTGCACTGCCAGGTACAGGAGGGTGGTGGACCGTGTTCCTCCCTGCTTGTTGAGGTACGCCACCGCCGTGGTATTGTCCGAGGCCACTTGAACCGCCTTGCCGGTGAGCAGAGTCTCGAAGGAACGCAGGGCCTTCCAAATGGCCAGCAGCTCCAAGTAATTTATGTGGTACACCGTTTCGTGCGGTGTCCAGGTGTCGTTGACCGTGAGAATCCCGCAAGCAGCGCCCCAGCCGAGGTTGCTCGCGTCGGTCAGTATCTGCAACGAGGGTTGCGGGGGGTAGAAACTCTTCCCCGTGGCCACGTTGAGTGGTGTAGACCACCACAGCAGTTGGTCCCTCAGTTCTGGAGATGGGGTCAACCGTTTGGATTGGCTCTCCCGAAGTGCGTCGAACTCGTGAAGGAGCCACGATTGCAGGGCCCTGAATTTCAACTTGGCATAGGGGATCACTGCCGTCGTTGAGGCCATCAGGCCTAGAAGTCTCTGAGCCTTCTTCGCCCGGATGCACGGTTTCGTGCGCAGTTCGCTCACCCCCTGCGCAATGTCCCGTAAGCGTTTCTGGGGGGCGTAGGCTCTCGTAGTAAGCGAGTCGAGTACCGCTCCAATGTACTCGACGCGCTGGGAAGGAGTCAACTTCGACTTGGTGAAGTTGATCCTGAGGCCGAGACTCTCCATGAGGTGAACCGTGTATTGTGTGTCCCGAACGGACGACGGTTTGGTGGGGGAGACGATCAACCAATCGTCGATGTACGGGAAGACCCTGATGCCCCGTTGGCGGAGGAATGCAGCCACCGGAGCCATGCATTTGGTGAAGACCCGCGGTGCCGTGGCCAGACCGAACGGTAGGCATCGGTACTGGTACACGGAATGGTCGATACGGAAGCGGAGAAACCGTCTGTGTTCCTCGAGGATGGAGACGTGGAAGTAGGCATCCTTGAGGTCTATGACTGTGAACCAGTCCCCTTTGTTGATGAGGGGGAGGACGGTCTGTAGGGTCACCATCCGGAACTTCCTGGTGTGGATGCATTTGTTCAGGCGGCGTAGGTCCAGGATAGGGCGAAGGCCTCCGTCCTTCTTCTGGACCACAAAGTACCTCGAGTAGAAGCCGTTGTCCCAGTCGGACGGTGCTACCCGCTCGATGGCTCCCTTGGAGAGAAGGGTTGCTATTTCTTCCTCCAAATGGGGGGACGAGGTGGTGAGACGATGTTTTCCTACTCGAGGCACCCGCACGAACTCGATGGCGTAGCCAGAGGACAAGATCTTTAAGACCCACTGGTCGTCCGTGATGCCCGACCATGCCTGGAGGAAGTTCCGGAGGGGGAGGTACGGGATGTGGAGCGAGAGAGACTCGGCCGCCGCAGCTTCAAACGCGGGGCTTGGGCCTCGCGGTCGAACGCTTGTCCTGTCCATAGGGCCGGTAGCGGGGTTTGTGTTGTCGCCGCTGTTTATAGGAGCTGGATCTAGGCTGCTCCGTCGGTCCCTGCTGCTGTGGATTGCCCTGGAACCTCCGTGTGAAGGGCTGGAACCTCGGCCTGGTGGAAGTTGCCGGCGTGGTGAGCCCCAGGAACTTTGCCGTGGAACTGGTCTGGCGCATCTCATTCAGGACCTTATCGGTGTCCTGACCGAAGAGGCCCTGCCCGTCGAAGGGAAACTCCTCGATGAGCTTTTTCATAGCGTCATCGAGGGAGGTGTCCCTGAGCCAAGCATGGCGACGGAGGTAGATTGCGGAGGCCATGTCTTTTGCCGCATAATCGTTGATATGCCGGGCAGTGCGCATCAGCTGCTCGGCGACGAAGTCCCCCTCGGTGGCCAGCGCGTCAATCCTCTTCTGGGCATCGGCGGGCAGTTTAGCCGTCTCAACCTTCACCTGCTCCCAGAGGTGAGATTGGTACAGGCCCATGGCGGCCGAATAGTTTGCGGCCCGAAAGAATAGGGAGCCGGTGGCGTAAAACTTACGCCCCACCGCGTCCAGTTTCTTTCCCTCCGGCGTCGACGGGACCGGGAATCCGCTGGTGGCCGTCCTATGCTGGAAGGCCTTGACCACCAGGGAATTCGGCAGGGGGTGCGCCTGCAAGAACTCGACGTTCTCGTCCAGGACCCGGTACATGCTGTCGAGCCTGGACGAAACGGAGTGTGCCGCCAAAGGTTTCTTCCACGTCGCCCTCGCCGTGGTCATCATGGAGGGGAGCATGGTTATGTGGACCGGCCGCACAGCACGCCTGTCGAGCTTCGCGGTCATCTGATCCTCACCCTCCAACGGCGGTTGGTCGACCTTCAGGTTGAGGGCGGTGCCGAGCCTCGTGAGCATGGCGGTCAGTGAGCGCTGGTCCTCACCACGCGGTGGGTCCACTGAGCCGATGGCCTGTTCCGGCGTGCGCTCGGCGTCGATGTCTCCCTCGTCCTCCTCCGACGACGAGCTGGACTCATCGGAGGACGAGGGAGGCAGTCTTTCGTCCACGTCCGGACCGCGCCAGTACGGCCTGGGCGGGCCGGCGGGATGGGCGTCCACCGCATCAACGTCCGGACCACACCATGACGGGTTGGGTGGGCCGGCGGAGCGGGCACTCGACCCACGGGAGGTCGGTGGGGCCGCGGCAGAGCCGGGATGCCCGGGGCTTGCGGTGGTCGGAACCGGAGCCGCAGAGGCCGCAGGCGTGGAGGTCTGGAACCTGGTCGCAAACGACGCCATGACCTGGAACATCTCTCGGACGAGGGCCATCTGAGACGCATCCGAGTCCGCTGGCGGTGGAGCTCCGGCGGCCGGCGGGATGGTGGCCCACGAAACGATGGGAGCCGAAACGGTGGCCGGCGTCGGTGTCGGCGAAACGGTCGTCGGAACGGTGACGACCGCCTCGTCCGTCGGCGTTCTGGGCCGTGGAGAGACGGAGGCCTGCCTCGGCGAGGAATTTCTGCCCCGAGGAGGAGAGGAGAGCACCTGAGGTGGGCGAGCTGGAGCCCCAGCCCTGCGTCCTTTCTCAGGTGACCCGGAAGACGACCGTCCTCCCCAGATGGAGGATCCCGGAGAAGGACATCGGGCAGTCGAGAACGGCGGCGAAGGCCCGGGAGAGGCGGGTGTGCGCGGAGTGGGGGGAAGCGACCGTCTCTTCTCCGACCCACGCTTGCGCTTCTTCTCACCGTTCTTGTCCTTCTTCTTCTTCTTCCTCATCGGAAGCACGGAGGAAGAGGCCGGCGGTGGTTGAGCGGCAGCGGCGGCCGTGGAGGCGGACGCGGCGGGAGCCAGAGCGAGCTCCATCAGGTGAGCCTTGAGGCGATTGCTTCGGTTCTGCACCGCGAGGCGCGTAAACTTTTTGCAATGCGGGCAAGACTGGCTCTGATGCGACTCTCCCAAACAAAAAAGGCACAGGCTGTGTCCGTCGGAAGCCGGAAACTTCTTAAGGCAAGCCGTGCACTGTTTAAACGCTGCAGCCATCAACCGCGGAAAAAATTCTTCCAGTGGAAGTTTCTGGAGACAAGTACCCCGAAGGGCCGACCAGCCGCCACCCCCTTGAGGGGGGAGATGGTGATCGATGCGAAAAATTGGCTACTGAATCCACTCAAGAGAAGAGACAGAGCCGGGGTGGCGATCCTGCCCGGAGGACAAGATCACCGAGAAAAATTTGTTAAGATTTGCCAAAAAGACTTTCCCTCAGAAGGGCGAAAAAATTGAGGAAGCTCTCAACGATCGTCCTGCTGCTACGGCGGAAAGAAGAGAACTGAGGTAAAATGGCGCGCGGGCGCCTCAGGGTGGGCGGTACGGTGGGCGGTCTTACCGCCAAAACTTTTGACCAATAGCTTTTCAAGCCTCCGATCGGCCGTTCTGCGCAGGCGCATAACCCCATGAGTGTGGATTCACAAACTATACGAAGGAGAACTAAATAATCTCACCCTAAGGACTGATTTTTCTTCAGCAAAGATTACAATTCTTTACTACCTCTGCTCAAAAACTCAACTTTTAAAAACATTACATTTTTTATTTATAATTGCTACCAAAAGACAAGCTCTTGCCATCTAGTAAGTAAAACAAAATCACTTTCTCTTTATATATTTACATTTTGCAGTTTTAATGAATTAAACCCAATTACTTCACATAGACAATAGAATCTGCCCAGATAGAATATCAGATAGAAGTGAAGCACTTGCTTCATTTTCCAGCCCACAGAAATTTTAGCTGATGCTCTGCCACCCCTATTATTGAATCCTTATGTAAAGGAACTTTACAATAGCACCCTGATTCTACAATAACCCAATCTTTCTTCATTAAACAAAAAATCTTCCTCGCCGGCTTTCCATGCAGCTTCAGAAAAATGATTCAATGGGATTCATGATGGTGTTCCAGGACACAGTCCTGATCAAGGCTGATTGCATGACTCGAATTCTTCACTCTAGATATTTGTTTTAAGTGAAGAAAGCTTGTCTCAAAAGTAGCCTTCCTGTTTCTTGATCATTTGGCCTCACCTATTGTCTGCAGCCATGAATTTTAAAAACGCTTACTCCTAGGGAGGCAATCTATGGCAAGCCTAGGCAGCATAATAAAAAGTAGAGACATCACCTAGCCAACAAAAGTCCGTATACCTGTAGTTAAAACAATGGTCTCCCCAGGAGTGATGTATGGTTGTGAAAGCTGGACCCTAAGGCAGGCAGAGCGCAGAAGAATAGATGCCTTTGGACTGTGGTGCTGGAGAAGACTTTTGAGAGTCCCCTGGACTGCAAGGAGATCAAACTAGTCAATCCTAAAGGAAATCAACCCTGACTGCTCCTTGGAAGGACAAATATTGAAGCTGAAGCTCAAGTATTTTGGCCACCAAATGAGAAGAGAGGACTCAATGAAGAAAGCCCTGATGTGAGGAAAGATCGAAGGCAAAAGGAGAAGGGGGCAGCAGAGGATGAGATGGCTAGATGGCATCGTTGATGCAGTGAGCATAGATTTGGGTGGACTCAGAGGATGGCAGATGACAGAGGTGCCTGGTGTGCAGTGGTCAGACTCAACTGTGTGACTGAACAACAAATTGTCTTATGAAGAAAATGCTACAACAATGGAGAAATGAAAAGGAGTTCGTGTAAATTTAAGTTCTCGCTTCTTCCTGTTTATCAGGCAGCCATCAGGTGGGATATGGGCTTTTAAAGTGTTTTTATGTGTTTTTAGAACTTGTTGTAATGCTGCCCTGAGTCGGGTTCCACCTGAGTGGGCGGCATATATAAATATGACTATTAAATTAAAATTAAAATTAAATTACTTTATTTCCTCAGAGCTTGCCTCAGATATATAGAGCTTCTTTTCCCTTGGAAGATCTTATCCACTTTGAAACAATAAATTATATTCTGGGCTAATTATACACAATAGACAGCCAGTTGTTAGAAGAGGAAATCTATCAGCATGCCAGATACCTGATTCAGTGACTGAGCATCCATACCTGTAAACAAAACTTGTAACTGCCTCCAGTGGTCAAACAAAGCGAGCTAATATGCCAGCCAGAGGAGGTGTGAAATTGGTTTTCAATGAATCTCTATGAGAATCATGCTTTGCACCCCACTTCTTAAGCCAACAAACAGCTGAGCACTCACATAGTCCCTGTAGAAGCAGTGGGCGCTCTGGAAAATGCAGCAAAAGTGCTTCCACTGCCGCCACCGCCACCAAGGTAAGTGGTTTCTTGAGGCTTCTGGTGGTGGGGGCAGGTGGCACAGGGTGGAATTTGTAATTCTAAGATGCCGGCACTGCCATCTTAGAATTACA
Source organism: Bradypodion pumilum (assembly GCA_035047305.1). NCBI lineage: Eukaryota > Metazoa > Chordata > Lepidosauria > Squamata > Chamaeleonidae > Bradypodion > Bradypodion pumilum. The sequence continues at coordinate 117,399,300 of JAWDJD010000002.1, forward strand.
AGACAGTGAAACCCCTTACATAAGTCATTTTTTATGTAAGTAGAGGCATACGTAAATCAGAGTTTTACTGTAGTTCATTCAGCTATCAGAAGAGCAGGCACACAAAGTCAACTTTCGAAAAAGAATACAAAATGTCAAGGAAACCCATCTCTTGGAAATACTGTATGGAGAAGCACTTAATAGGATTCTGGCCCACGTATGCAAATGTAAAGGAAGCTTTACCAACAAGGACACATATTGGGCACCACTGGATTAGAGTAAACAATACTGGTCTGAATGAACGTGCAATCAACAGTGTGCTGGCATTACAAGTAACGCAGGCAGATGTTGCACTGCAAATACGTGGAGCTTCTTCTGAAAAGTGCCATTTGCACATGATTAGTTATTTTCAAAGTTAATGAGTACTATTAGGTGGGCAAAGTGTACTGTACAGATTTAGGCTACACAACCACTGGTTGAGATATTCCAATTAGATGATCATTGTTTGCAAAAAAACCAAAAAAAACCCAGCATTTTTTATATTAGGCACACTGACAGTTAATTTTATGGCCTGCTTGCTGTTGCACACATGTTCTACAGGGAGCAGAGAATGTCACCCATGATTTACTGCCTTCTAAATGGTTGATGCAGGATGAGACATTGGACATATTCAGAGTAGGCGTACATTTGTCACCACAAAGAGAAATAAAAACCAAGCATTCCGATATTTAAATCATAACTCTGGAGCCACCCACAGTGGTGCAAGTCTCAGATAAACTAGTGCTCTGTTAAAAGACACAAGGCTGTTTTTTGTATAAAGCTTTTTCACAACTCACAATTCTGAAACAACTCAAAGCTGTGAATAATTCAACCCTAGACAAGTGAAATAGGATGTTACAAAATGATGGGTAGCTGCTGCCCATCTGTTTTTCTACATTTTCTCTGTACTGTAATACATAATGAAACACCACTGCATTTTCAATCTCTCTCCTTCTCTTTCCCTTTCACCTTGTCTCTTTCTGCCTCTCTCTCTCTCTCTCTTTACAAATGGCAGTTAAATTTGCAGAAAAGAGGGCTGGAAAATTACTGACAGATATATGAAGTGCTCTTAATGTCACTTGTCACTTACCAATATGTGACCTGAATTGGAGTAAGGCGCTATTGTAACCAAGTGTTATCAAAACAGATTCTCTTCCCACACGGCAGTATTCTGTATCTTTGTTGACCAGGCATTTGAACACACAGACCCCATCAGCTGCAGGGAGGAAAAATATTTTTAGTCAATTTTTCAATAAATTTGTTTTTTTTTTAATCTGCATAATTTGCATTAGTTCATATGTGATCCTCAGATGGCATTGATCTGCTTGCTTAATTAATTAATTAATTAATTAATTAATTAATTAATTAATTCAATATACCACCAATCTAGTATAAAACTACTCAGGCCAGTTTACAACACAAAAATATAAATAATATAGATTGAGGGTAACAAATTGCTGCTGATTGAGGCTTCTGGGAACAGAAGCCCAAGAATGGCTGGGGTGTCCAAGGTTGAGAAACCCTAGCTCATATTTGTTGTGTAACATGATATTTTGAATGCAAAATATTTTTGAAATATTATAATATCATGCTTAGTCTGATTTCTATATTCTTAAATAAAGTTACTTAAAACTTCTAATTTCCCTTGACTCAGGTGGAGCTGGAAAGTTAATGGGCAATAAGCCAGGCGCCTGATTTCTTGGAAGCTACCTTTTGGGATGTTAATTTGTCTGTCTTGGCTGCCCAAGAACTATTGTTAAACTTGAAGCTCAGAGTGGCATTAGAGTGATTTTCTTTTAAAATAGGTAACTTTCATGAAAACCTGCCTGTGTGCACGATTACTAACCCTGAATGTTATATCTTATCATTTCAAGGAACAGTGCTGATAAATTCTGATAAAAGCATATATATCAATCAATGACCATACCCTGTGCTCTCAAGGAATTGTGTCGAAGGAGTCAACTACCATCATCCAGATATGGACAATTTGTTGCCATGGTTGCTTCTTATCTAGCCTTTTGTTTTACTCAAATCTCTAATTGTAACACTTGCAATAGCTATTTGGTTTCTGCTACATGAAAAATAATTGTAAAATGCTGTTTCTGCCACATGAAGAATATTGTAAAATGACTCTGTATTTTCTGAACTCCCAAAATATTTCTTTTTCTTTAAAACCTGAAGTACATCAGGATTGGTGTTTATGCATGGGACAGGATGGAGGATTTAACAAGGAGGTGACACTGCTTTCATCCACAGATCAAAGACCACTATCTCAGGAAATGGGCTGTTTGGGAGGTGGCTATGTAGATTTCTGTATTAAGATTTATGGTTATGCAATTTGGGGGTTTAGCCATTTGCTACTGATATTTTGGGCATCACTTCATGGAGGAGGTGACATGTCCATCAGTAATTTACCATGTGATCCTATTTGGACCAATTGAAATTGTCTGGATTTTTGACTTGTTTCATCTATAAAGGAAGGGTTTCTTGAGACTCTCGGCCCTGCTCCCTCTTCTTCTGGACCTTCACCTTCTCACTCCCTGATCCAGCGTGGTCAGGATGGCTTTCTCTCTCCCCCCCCCCCTTTCCTTCTCTCTCACTCTTTCTCTACCTCCAGCAAGCTTTTCCTCCCTATCTCTTTCTTTTCCTTAGGCAAATCTTAAGCATGTGATTTCTAAGCAATCTTCTCTTCCTTTCCCCTTTCTATCTTTACATAAGCTTTTCATTTATAGTAACTTCTTCATTTATTTTTATTCCTGAGTAACTCCATATGTTTAAGTATTTTTAAGCAATCTTCTGTATTTCTAAAGTGAACTCCATCTAACTGGATTTCTTAATTCTCTTATTTGGTACTTTATTTCCTTATTTGATTCATAAGTAAACATCTTTAAATTTGTATCAAAACACTTTGTCTGTGAGTTTGTTCCTGATTCAACCCTGCCTGTGTATGGTCCCATAAAAGGTTGCCAGTTTTCAGGTAACAGTTTTTGGTGGAGAATGCGGGCAGGTGTTTACAGGTGATTGGTATCCTCTTCCCCATGGAAAGTGCACATTCTATGGGAAATTGGACCAATCTAACAAAAGGGGCAGATCAGGAGCCAACTCCAAGCTAAAAATTAAAGATTAGGCCAAATTATTAGGAGGTGAGCCATCTGAACTCCACTCTCTATAAAGCTGCAAGATCAGGTAAGTATTGATAGTTTGCATTTCGGGTACGGTACTGTGAATTTTAGTAAAAAAGGTTAGACTGCTACCGTGATTTATATCTCTCCCCAGGCTAAGAACCTGGTTTAATTCTCAGCAAGATAGGGTTGGGTTCCTTGAGCTGACTATTGGAAGCCACCACGTCTCGTCACCGTGGTAGCAAAATTTTATTGGTAGGGACTGAAGTGTCTTCTTTTCCTGAATGACCACGGGGAAAGCGGCCAGTAGCGAGGCTTAATCACCCGAGCTACAAAACTTAATTGGACTGCTTTCCAACAAGAGATGACCCCCACTTGAGGAAAGTCAAATTAGCACCGAGACCAGTACGGCCGGCTGTGAGGTGCGCCTGAAATAATTGATCTGCTAAGCAAGATAGGAGTTATCCACCTTGAGCTAGCACAAATTGACAGCAAGATTAAGTGATTCTTTGAGCTGTCACAACTGGATAATGATAATTACAGGGGACGCTGTCCGTAGAGGGATTTAACTCGGAACCTGAAAAGTCTTTGGGTCCAAAGCAAAACAAAGCCTTAGTAAACCATGGAGAGTGGAGCTAAGCAATCACTAGCAAAAAAAAGGGGAACTTCGTCACAGGGACGCCTCTGACGCATGTTCTCAGGAAAAATTTGAATGAATTGGCAGGCCCGAATCTGAATTAAGCAGACATAGAGCCTTGATCAGGTGGTGTGAGAGATTGGGAGAGGAGAGGAAACACCTCTCAAATGAGAAAGGGGAACCCCCCAAGTATAAGGAAATCATGTGAAAAGATGCCCAGTGGCAACTAGAAGGGTATTTGAAAAATTAGAATCTAATTGGACCCTACATAAATTGAAGCCCATGTTGGATTGGAATGTAACTGAATTAGAATGCATTGAAAGTAACTTGTAAACCCCTAGGTCAAAAGGCCTAGAGAGAAAAGTAACTTGCCATCTAGCAATAAAATCAATATTAAATACATAGCACCCAGGATTGTCTGATTACAGCAGCCTCCTGAGAATCAAGAAGAATATGTAATGTGTGTTTAATGTGTGGTATGAATGGGCGCCCTGAGTGTATGGAAATGAAAGGACTGTGTGTTTGTTAAAGTTTTAATAATAATAGTCTATATAGTGTGAAAAAGTATAGAAGATTAAAGATATTTTGTATTTTGTCTTGTCTAATATAACACCAAGACAGGAAAAATCGGTTTAAGTCTGGCCCACTTAAGCAAGAGTATTTAGAATGCACTAGTGCTGGCCCACTTTGCCATCAGGCAATGTAAATTTAAAATAAGGATGGTGGATTCTGGAGTTAACAATCAGATTTGCTGCAGAGGTTAAAGATTAAATATCCCTTTCTCATAGGAAATGCATCCAAGTTTATGCGCAAACTGCATTCCAGATTAATATGAATTCAAGGAAATTGGTTTCCAACACAATTGATCATTACAAGGCTTCAGTGTAAAAACTGCAGGCTTTTCTAAAATAGCCATGAGGGGGAAATACCACCCCCCTCCTTTTCTGCCCAGCCAAGCCTGTTTTTAAAAGTACAGGTTGGCAATTCTGGTGGCTGGTGCTTCCACAGATCATGTCAATGTTTAATCTCATTCATGAATCAAAGCGGGACATAATGGTTCTCCCTTAATTCATACAAATGAATGCTAAGATTGGAAAGTAAATAAAGTTCTTGATCCCTTCTGGGTCCAGAACATTAAAAATATTCAAAATACTGCCAGCTTACATAAATCCTTTGGGAAAGAGGGAAGTGACTTCCGAAGTGGGAAATTGCCTACTATAAAAAAATTAAAGGGATTGTGAATTGTGCGGTTTTGAGACTCCTAGATGCCTTTGTACAAACTCAGCATAAATTGGCTGGCACAAAATACGCCGAGCAGAGTCTCCCTGGACACCTCAAAAGGCATTCAGCTGTCCTGCGATTTCAAACTGCTGATACAGCCAAAGGTAAACCCACGAGGGCAAGGAAAACCCTATACATAGCAGAGGCCTATGGTGAAAGCCAGAAAGTTTGTCTGTCTATTTGGGTGAATGGGCAAGGGAAGATGCTACAATCTGGCAATTCCCTGCAGAGTTTAGAAATGGGGACAGATTAGAATGTGGTAGAGGTTTCAGGAAGGGATCCCTGTTCAAAAATTCATGATTCAGACCATCCCTTCAGTGGGCTAGAACAAGGATCTGGGGGTGCCAAATATGTCATAATTCCTCAAATTCGATAAACAGGAAGCACAGCCTCATGGTTCTTGGAGGAGAAATGGTGCGCTCGCAGTATCCATAAATTGCAGTACACTATGTGTGAAATGTCTTATAAGCCAGGTGCCTGCATCCATGAGGTTGGGGAAATATGGCTAGAATTTGTCTGAAGAAAGGGAGAAGGGAAAACTTGATGTTAAAATTGACAGAAGGCCTCTCATATTGAGAAGCTCAGAATAAATAAATTGGAATATTATTGGTATTACTTTGGGCTTGTATGCAGCCTACTCTGTGGAATCATTAGTTGCCTGTGCTTAGAAATTGATGAAAAATTAAATTTGGATATGTACATGTTATAGTTCTTAGAACTTATGTACTTGAATTTGGCTGTTGCAATTGTTTAACCTTCTGGGAGTGATTTAATTGTTGGACAACCCCAGTAAGTAAATTTGAAAAGGATTGGAAACATGGAAATTGTGAAAATAGATTTGTGACTCAAACCCAGAACAGTGTCAGTGGGTAAAACTTAACTAGCTATAAGGGGAAGTGGGAAGCTTCAAGTGAATTTTTAGTGACTCCACAATTGCCCTTGGCAACAAGGTGGGTCAAAAGCAGTCTACACAGTGGACTGTTCATAATTTTTTTTTCTGTCCTTATCCAGGACTAAGATTGTCCTGTTTTTCTCTTAGAAAAGGAGGGTGATGTGTGTGTGTTGTATGTGTAAGAAATCCATTTTCTCCTTGCAGGATGCATTGAGTTAGTCTTATAAAGAGGCCAGTGATATAGTAATGAAATCAACTCATGAATGTTAAAATTGTGTAAAGTAGCTTCTGGAGAAAGTTTATCTTTCTCTCCTGCATAGTTCCTCTTCTCCTAAGTCTGAAGAAAAGGGGGGCTGTGTCTGGTTGAGAATAGTGCTGCCAACCTCAGGAGAAAATGAATAAATTGTTGTCTAAAAGTTAAAAATTGCTTAAATCACAGTGGTAATTTGATTTATGCATTAATGTTTTCTGGAGTATATCCTATTTTAAGGTTGGAACATAGTAGAAGCTGTGTTATGCATGGTTTCTATGTCCCTATATCAGCAGCCTGCTAAAGATAAATTGTAAAGTTAAAAAGCAAAAGGAAACATAATGGGTTTTATTAGTAATTAGTGTAAAAGTTAGAAGCATCTTTAATTCCAACAATTTAGGGAAATAAAGGGGGGGAGTTGTGTGTTTTGTTCTCTTTCTCTCTCCCCCTGCAGGTGAATCGATTGAAGAAGCTGATAATATGTAAATTCTGCAGATGTGCGATTGGTTAAAATAATTTGTAATGGACTGGAAGTGAAAAATACATGAAGCTGGTGATAGTATCTTTTTATACATTTCTTTAATATAAAATTGATTAGCTTAATTTGCTAGTAAGTTGGTGTCGTGAGCAAAATTCCTTTCATAATTTAAATTCCTTGTCATTTAAATTTCTCCAGTTCATTTTGTCACGAAAAGAAAAGGAGGAATTGTAACATGATATTTTGAATGCAAAATATTTTTGAAATATTATAATATCATGCTTAGTCTGATTTCTATATTCTTAAATAAAGTTACTTAAAACTTCTAATTTCCCTTGACTCAGGTGGAGCTGGAAAGTTAATGGGCAATAAGCCAGGCGCCTGATTTCTTGGAAGCTACCTTTTGGGATGTTAATTTGTCTGTCTTGGCTGCCCAAGAACTATTGTTAAACTTGAAGCTCAGAGTGGCATTAGAGTGATTTTCTTTTAAAATAGGTAACTTTCATGAAAACCTGCCTGTGTGCACGATTACTAACCCTGAATGTTATATCTTATCATTTCAAGGAACAGTGCTGATAAATTCTGATAAAAGCATATATATCAATCAATGACCATACCCTGTGCTCTCAAGGAATTGTGTCGAAGGAGTCAACTACCATCATCCAGATATGGACAATTTGTTGCCATGGTTGCTTCTTATCTAGCCTTTTGTTTTACTCAAATCTCTAATTGTAACACTTGCAATAGCTATTTGGTTTCTGCTACATGAAAAATAATTGTAAAATGCTGTTTCTGCCACATGAAGAATATTGTAAAATGACTCTGTATTTTCTGAACTCCCAAAATATTTCTTTTTCTTTAAAACCTGAAGTACATCAGGATTGGTGTTTATGCATGGGACAGGATGGAGGATTTAACAAGGAGGTGACACTGCTTTCATCCACAGATCAAAGACCACTATCTCAGGAAATGGGCTGTTTGGGAGGTGGCTATGTAGATTTCTGTATTAAGATTTATGGTTATGCAATTTGGGGGTTTAGCCATTTGCTACTGATATTTTGGGCATCACTTCATGGAGGAGGTGACATGTCCATCAGTAATTTACCATGTGATCCTATTTGGACCAATTGAAATTGTCTGGATTTTTGACTTGTTTCATCTATAAAGGAAGGGTTTCTTGAGACTCTCGGCCCTGCTCCCTCTTCTTCTGGACCTTCACCTTCTCACTCCCTGATCCAGCGTGGTCAGGATGGCTTTCTCTCTCCCCCCCCTTTCCTTCTCTCTCACTCTTTCTCTACCTCCAGCAAGCTTTTCCTCCCTATCTCTTTCTTTTCCTTAGGCAAATCTTAAGCATGTGATTTCTAAGCAATCTTCTCTTCCTTTCCCCTTTCTATCTTTACATAAGCTTTTCATTTATAGTAACTTCTTCATTTATTTTTATTCCTGAGTAACTCCATATGTTTAAGTATTTTTAAGCAATCTTCTGTATTTCTAAAGTGAACTCCATCTAACTGGATTTCTTAATTCTCTTATTTGGTACTTTATTTCCTTATTTGATTCATAAGTAAACATCTTTAAATTTGTATCAAAACACTTTGTGAGTTTGTTCCTGATTCAACCCTGCCTGTGTATGGTCCCATAAAAGGTTGCCAGTTTTCAGGTAACAGTTGTCTTTTACTATTCCAAGATCCTATCCACATTCAGACTGTACAAAAGTGAATGATATCCATTCTCACAGGACAAACATGACCAAGCATCTATATCAACTACTATATTTAAGTCAAAGCAGGTCAGAACAACTTCTTCTGAAAAGTGCCATGAAAAAAATCTTTACAACAAGCAGGGGAGGGGGGATGTGGCAGTTACAGCTATCTGCAAATTGTTTTAATAGTATGCAAGTCAGCATATGAAATCATTCTATGTATAATTCAGTGTTGCTGCCATATTTTTTGGCAGAAATGAAGAGATATGTTTAGTACACGGGGAAAACTAAATTTCTCATTCTACAGAGAAAAACTTGTCATAGATGGATGCTAAAACATATCATTAACTTGTCTCGAATATCAGCTAATTTACCAAAAGCACAAAGGAAAGAACAAAAGGAGTTATTCCATAAAGCAGCATCATATTAAGTCACTGATGTTTATATAGCTGCCATAAAACCAGATGTCAGCTTTGACATGATGTTTCCTTTGTCAAACTGAAGGTTCGGGATTTGTTACATTTTTGATCTATTCAATGGTCTGATTCCATAAGGGAAGCCACTGGCTATAACTTGCAGGAATAGAGCAGGGCTACTGAGGACATGACACTTTGCAGAGCTCATTCACAGGGTCGCCATAAGTTGAGAATGGCTTTATAGCACATAACAACAACAGGAATGCTAAGACAGCTCCAAGACATCTGCTCCTTAGCATGAAAACAAATCTCTAATGAGGAAAAAACTCCCATTATATTTTGTTGTGGTTATGTACCATCTCCCCTCACAATTAGGGATTTTTACAGCTTTGTATATCTCCTGAACCAAAGTTTTACAGTTTGATTTTATTGTTATTATGTTGCCTCTAGTGGGGCAGTTTCCATATTTTTTGCCTTTCCATTTCACCCTGTTCTCATTTTATAACTTGAAAAGTTGTAAATGTTTTTTCAAGTCCTTTAGTTTTTTCCTGTTCTTATTTCAGACCTGGCACTTACTATGGACTATCAGATTTCATGTGTGACAAGATCTGCATATATATTTTTTCATCTCCATCAGATTGCCCACAGCATCTGTTGTGTATTGAATGTAAATATGTTCGGATAGAAGGTGCCATGGCAATGCTGGTCCATACACTGGTAGTCTCAAGAAATCAGTACTGTAATGCTTTCTATGTGGGACTACCCTTGAACAATACACAGAGGTTGCAACAGGCTCAGAATGTCATGGCTACATTGATTTCTGGAGTGAGTCGATTTGACCATATCACTTTGACCCTTGCCCAACTACACTGGGTCCCTGTTGCATACTGTGTCAAGTACTGTACAAGGTGTTAACTTTAACATACAAAGCTGTAAACTGTTTGGGATCTTGTTAGCTATTGGAGCATGTCTCCCCAAAATTTACTACCTGCATCACCTGATCCTCCCAAGTCCCAAACCTTCAGGTACCAACACTAAGAATGGCAAAAAAAGGTTATAACTATGAAGATAGATCTATCTGTGTAGCTGCATCAAGACATTTTTTAAAAATGCCTAAAAACATTTTGGTAATAGAGTAGACCAGGGGTGGCCAAACTTTTTAGGCCACGGGCCATTCATGTGGTTGAGCATTTATGACAGCTGGGGGTGCATTTACAATAGTGTTTTGCACACGTGTGAGTGTGTTTAACTTCCGCTTCTGGGAGCGGTGCAGGTTAGCTTTTAGGTGCTGTGGGCTGGATGCGGCCCATGGGCCGTAGTTTGAAAACCCCATGGAGTAGATCATACTGCCAGTAACTCAACACTGTGTGTCAGGCAGCAGTTAACTAACCTGACAACCCTCAGGACTAATGGCTTGGGTGCCAAAGTCCATGGGGAAGGGTGTTGGTCCCCAAGTGGATTAAATCCTACTTGAATCCATCTTGATGAAGGGCAGCAGCTTCATCAATACTGGCCTGGGGCCAATGAGGACTTTGTGTACCAAAAGGGCTCAGGACCAGAAAGTGACTCGCAGAACTAGATTGGTGGTACGGATGTCATGCTGATATGCGGAAGGCAGATGAAAGGCCACTGCATTATACCGGTATTCTCAGGACAGTCTTCATGGCTGCCATGAGGATCGACAATATTTGGATTTGGATATGGCAGAACAAGGAGAAAAACAGAGTTATGTAACATGGCATACAAGGATATCTTCCACCACAGTTAATGGTTTTTAACATCTTTGCTTTTCTGTGGAACCAATGTTTTACAGTTTGATTTTTACCGATATCATGTTGCCACTGGTATGAAGGTTTCTGTGGAGTTTTTCTTTCTTTCTGTTTAATTTATTGTTGTAAACTGCCCAGAGTGGTAATTTTTTTTCACTTCATGGATAGTATATAAATATATTACATATGTACATACTTGGGTGCCACAATCAATGCTACAACTCTCATTATTACCAAAGACAGAAGTGCTCTGCAGCCATTAAACTCAAAAACAGAGATGACTTCTGAGTAACATCCTATTAGTTCTATTGCCGCTCAAAGTTTTCTTTCTCCATAAATTCAAATGAATACTGTTTTCCTGCCCCCAACTGCTGAAGTTCATGTGGAATAAAAACCTTAATGCAAGAATCTTGAGAAACAGGTTGTGCATAAGTTTCCTTTCACGGCTCAGTGATATTTGAAATGAAAAAGTTCGGTTTCACTTACCAGTGATAACTTTCGTTCTTCGAGTATATAGTTTGTGAATACACACTCATGGGTTATGCGCCTGCGCAGAACGGCCGATCGGAGGCTTGAAAAGCTATTGGTCAAAAGTTTTGGCGGTAAGACCGCCCACCGTACCGCCCACCCTGAGGCGCCCGCGCGCCATTTTACCTCAGTTCCATACTTAAGCCAAGCACAGGATAAACCAACTGATCTCATCCGTGCAGCTCAAGAGGGGAGGCAGGGTGGGTAGTGTGTATTCACAAACTATATACTCGAAGAACGAAAGTTATCACTGGTAAGTGAAACCGAACTTTCTCCTTCGTATAGTTTGTGAATCCACACTCATGGGAGATTAGCAAGCTCACACTTACTTGGTCGGTGGGCAGTCGGATGAGATGATCCCACGATGAGCTGAAGAACCCGTAGGTGGACCCGTCAGGGGCGTTGAGTCCGGAGCCCTCTGGTGAGGACGACACGGCCAAGCCTGGCGTCCGCAGTGGCTCTGGTGTCCACCCTGTAGTGCTGGACAAATGTGGAAGGTCTGGACCAGGTGGCAGCCTTACATATGTCCTCAAGCGGTGTGCCCTCCAGAAAGGCAGTGGATGTGGCAACCGCCCTGGTGGAATGCGCCCTGACATGCGGTGGAGGTGGCAGTGAAGCTGACTCATAGGCCAGGTAGATGGTAGAGGTGATCCATTTGGAGAACCTTTGAGCAGAGATGGGTTCACCCTTGGACTTTCCCCCATAAGCCACAAAGAGGCGTTGCGACTTCCTGAACTCTCTAGTCCTGCTGGTGTAAAACAATAAAGCTCGTTTCACATCCAGCGTGTGCCAAGTCCTTTCTTGGGCGTTAGTGGGGTTCTGGAAGAAGGTTGGCAAGGAGATAGTTTGTACCATGTGAAACTTGGAGACCACCTTGGGTAGGAAGGTGATGTCCGCTTGGAGGACGACGCGGTCGTTGAAGAACTGGAGAAAAGGTGCGTCTGCTCGCAGGGCAACCAGCTCACCAGCTCGTCGTGTAGACGTGATGGCCACCAGGAATGCTGTCTTCCATGTGAGGAGACGAACATCGGCGGTAGCCATGGGCTCGAAGGGGGTCCTGGTGAGCGCGTTAAGAACGGTGGACAGTGACCATTGAGCCGTCGGTGTCCGGGCCGGCGGAAAAGCGTTCTTTAGTCCCTTGAGGAAGCGCTTTACCGTTTGGTCGCGGAAGGCCCCGGAAGCGGGCGAGCCAGCAGGAGAGTGCGCTACCACTGCTGCGAGATGCACTCGGATGGAGGTGATGCTGAGGCCAGACTCCGCCAGCTGGAGGAGGTAGGTTAAAATGTCCTGCAGTCCCACCTGCGTGGGGGGTGTTTGCCGGGCGGCCAGGAAAGCACAAAAACGCCTGTATTTGGAAGCGTAAGACTTCCTTGTGGAGGGGCGCCGCGCTAGTTCAAGGATCCTGGCCAGTCTGGGGTTATCCTCCACGCGGTGAGGTGGAGGCTGGGCAGGTCCGAATGGTGCAGCTGGCCCTGCTCCATTTGGAGGAGTGTCGGTGATTCCGGCAGTGTGCGATACTGCGACGACATGCGCAACAGTAGCGGAAACCAGGGTTGGCGCGGCCACGCCGGTGCCACCAGAATTGCATTGGCTCTGTGTTGGTGCATCCTGGTGAGTACCTTCTGGACCAGAGGAAACGGAGGAAAGGCATAGAGATAGTCCTGATCCCACCGTTTCATGAAGGCATCGCCCTCGGAGTTCAGTCCGATGCCTGCTCTGGAGCAGTACCTGCTGAGTTTCCTGTTGGACTCCGATGCAAAGAGGTCGATGCTCGGCGTCCCCCAGACCTCGCACAGGGACTGGAACACTCCGTCGTCCAGCTCCCATTCGTGGGTCGTGGAGGTGAGACGGCTCAGGTGATCTGCCAAGACATTTAGCGTGCCCTGGATGTGCACTCCAATTGGGAAAATGTGCCTCTCCAGACACCATTCCCACAACTGCACTGCCAGGTACAGGAGGGTGGTGGACCGTGTTCCTCCCTGCTTGTTGAGGTACGCCACCGCCGTGGTATTGTCCGAGGCCACTTGAACCGCCTTGCCGGTGAGCAGAGTCTCGAAGGAACGCAGGGCCTTCCAAATGGCCAGCAGCTCCAAGTAATTTATGTGGTACACCGTTTCGTGCGGTGTCCAGGTGTCGTTGACCGTGAGAGTCCCGCAAGCAGCGCCCCAGCCGAGGTTGCTCGCGTCGGTCAGTATCTGCAACGAGGGTTGCGGGGGGTAGAAACTCTTCCCCGTGGCCACGTTGAGTGGTGTAGACCACCACAGCAGTTGGTCCCTCAGTTCTGGAGATGGGGTCAACCGTTTGGATTGGCTCTCCCGAAGTGCGTCGAACTCGTGAAGGAGCCACGATTGCAGGGACCTGAATTTCAACTTGGCATGGGGGATCACTGCCGTCGTTGAGGCCATCAGGCCTAGAAGTCTCTGAGCCTTCTTCGCCCGGATGCACGGTTTCGTGCGCAGTTCGCTCACCCCCTGCGCAATGTCCCGTAAGCGTTTCTGGGGGGCGTAGGCTCTCGTAGTAAGCGAGTCGAGTACCGCTCCAATGTACTCGACGCGCTGGGAAGGCGTCAACTTCGACTTGGTGAAGTTGATCCTGAGGCCGAGACTCTCCATGAGGTGAACCGTGTATTGTGTGTCCCGAACGGCCGACGGTTTGGTGGGGGAGACGATCAACCAATCGTCGATGTACGGGAAGACCCTGATGCCCCGTTGGCGGAGGAATGCAGCCACCGGAGCCATGCATTTGGTGAAGACCCGCGGTGCCGTGGCCAGACCGAACGGTAGGCATCGGTACTGGTACACGGAATGGTCGATACGGAAGCGGAGAAAACGTCTGTGTTCCTCGAGGATGGAGACGTGGAAGTAGGCATCCTTGAGGTCTATGACTGTGAACCAGTCCCCTTTGTTGATGAGGGGGAGGACGGTCTGTAGGGTCACCATCCGGAACTTCCTGGTGTGGATGCATTTGTTCAGGCGGCGTAGGTCCAGGATAGGGCGAAGGCCTCCGTCCTTCTTCTGGACCACGAAGTACCTCGAGTAGAAGCCGTTGTCCCAGTCGGACGGTGCTACCCGCTCGATGGCTCCCTTGGAGAGAAGGGTTGCTATTTCTTCCTCCAAATGGGGGGACGAGGTGGTGAGACGATGTTTTCCTACTCGAGGCACCCGCACGAACTCGATGGCGTAGCCAGAGGACAAGATCTTTAAGACCCACTGGTCGTCCGTGATGCCCGACCATGCCTGGAGGAAGTTCCGGAGGGGGAGGTACGGGATGTGGAGCGAGAGAGACTCGGCCGTCGCAGCTTCAAACGCGGGGCTTGGGCCTCGCGGTCGAACGCTTGTCCTGTCCATAGGGCCGGTAGCGGGGTTTGTGTTGTCGCCGCTGTTTATAGGAGCTGGATCTAGGCTGCTCCGTCGGTCCCTGCTGCTGTGGATTGCCCTGGAACCGCCGTGTGAAGGGCTGGAACCTCGGCCTGGTGGAGGTTGCCGGCGTGGTGAGCCCCAGGAACTTCGCCGTGGAACTGGTCTGGCGCATCTCATTCAGGACCTTATCGGTGTCCTGACCGAAGAGGCCCTGCCCGTCGAAGGGAAACTCCTCGATGAGCTTTTTCATAGCGTCATCGAGGGAGGTGTCCCTGAGCCAAGCATGGCGACGGAGGTAGATTGCGGAGGCCATGTCTTTTGCCGCATAATCGTTGATATGCCGGGCAGTGCGCATCAGCTGCTCGGCGACGAAGTCCCCCTCGGTGGCCAGCGCGTCAATCCTCTTCTGGGCATCGGCGGGCAGTTTAGCCGTCTCAACCTTCACCTGCTCCCAGAGGTGAGATTGGTACAGGCCCATGGCGGCCGAATAGTTTGCGGCCCGAAAGAATAGGGAGCCGGTGGCGTAAAACTTACGCCCCACCGCGTCCAGTTTCTTTCCCTCCGGCGTCGACGGAACCGGGAATCCGCTGGTGGCCGTCCTATGCTGGAAGGCCTTGACCACCAGGGAATTCGGCAGGGGGTGCGCCTGCAAGAACTCGACGTTCTCGTCCAGGACCCGGTACATGCTGTCGAGCCTGGACGAAACGGAGTGTGCCGCCAAAGGTTTCTTCCACGTCGCCCTCGCCGTGGTCATCATGGAGGGGAGCATGGTTATGTGGACCGGCCGCACAGCACGCCTGTCGAGCTTCGCGGTCATCTGATCCTCACCCTCCAACGGCGGTTGGTCGACCTTCAGGTTGAGGGCGGTGCCGAGCCTCGTGAGCATGGCGGTCAGTGAGCGCTGGTCCTCACCACGCGGTGGGTCCGCTGAGCCGATGGCCTGTTCCGGCGTGCGCTCGGCGTCGACGTCTCCCTCGTCCTCCTCCGACGACGAGCTGGACTCATCGGAGGACGAGGGAGGCAGTCTTTCGTCCACGTCCGGACCGCGCCAGTACGGCCTGGGCGGGCCGGCGGGATGGGCGTCCACCGCATCAACGTCCGGACCACACCATGACGGGTTGGGTGGGCCGGCGGAGCGGGCACTCGACCCACGGGAGGTCGGTGGGGCCGCGGCAGAGCCGGGATGCCCGGGGCTTGCGGTGGTCGGAACCGGAGCCGCAGAGGCCGCAGGCGTGGAGGTCTGGAACCTGGTCGCAAACGATGCCATGACCTGGAACATCTCTCGGACGAGGGCCATCTGAGACGCGTCCGAGTCCGCTGGCGGTGGAGCTCCGGTGGCCGGCGGGATGGTGGCCCACGAAACGGTGGGAGCCGAAACGGTGGCCGGCGTCGGTGTCGGCGAAACGGTCGTCGGAACGGTGACGACCGCCTCGTCCGTCGGCGTTCTGGGCCGTGGAGAGACGGAGGCCTGCCTCGGCGAGGAATTTCTGCCCCGAGGAGGAGAGGAGAGCACCTGAGGTGGGCGAGCTGGAGCCCCAGCCCTGCGTCCTTTCTCAGGTGACCCGGAAGACGACCGTCCTCCCCAGATGGAGGATCCCGGAGAAGGACATCGGGCAGTCGAGAACGGCGGCGAAGGCCCGGGAGAGGCGGGTGTGCGCGGAGTGGGGGGAAGCGACCGTCTCTTCTCCGACCCACGCTTGCGCTTCTTCTCACCGTTCTTGTCCTTCTTCTTCTTCTTCCTCATCGGAAGCACGGAGGAAGAGGCCGGCGGTGGTTGAGCGGCAGCGGCGGCCGTGGAGGCGGACGCGGCGGGAGCCAGAGCGAGCTCCATCAGGTGAGCCTTGAGGCGATTGCTTCGGTTCTGCACCGCGAGGCGCGTAAACTTTTTGCAATGCGGGCAAGACTGGCTCTGATGCGACTCTCCCAAACAAAAAAGGCACAGGCTGTGTCCGTCGGAAGCCGGAAACTTCTTAAGGCAAGCCGTGCACTGTTTAAACGCTGCAGCCATCAACCGCGGAAAAAATTCTTCCAGTGGAAGTTTCTGGAGACAAGTACCCCGAAGGGCCGACCAGCCGCCACCCCCTTGAGGGGGGAGACGGTGATCGATGCGAAAAATTGGCTACTGAATCCACTCAAGAGAAGAGACAGAGCCGGGGTGGCGATCCTGCCCGGAGGACAAGATCACCGAGAAAAATTTGTTAAGATTTGCCAAAAAGACTTTCCCTCAGAAGGGCGAAAAAATTGAGGAAGCTCTCAACGATCGTCCTGCTGCTACGGCGGAAAGAAGAGAACTGAGGTAAAATGGCGCGCGGGCGCCTCAGGGTGGGCGGTACGGTGGGCGGTCTTACCGCCAAAACTTTTGACCAATAGCTTTTCAAGCCTCCGATCGGCCGTTCTGCGCAGGCGCATAACCCATGAGTGTGGATTCACAAACTATACGAAGGAGAACTTTTTATCCCCTTGTTAAAAATATGTCTAGACGGTGTTTGCTTACTTGAAATACAGAATTATCTGCAAGATCTCTACTTCTGCACACACGTCTCCACTTTATTTTTAAAAAAGAACCAGCAACTCAATCTTGGGTTCCATTCCATCTATTAAGATTTCAAAATGTGTGCTGCCCCGTAAATGTGGTTGAATAAATACCACATGTATGGTGTCTATAAGAGAAAATGAATATGATAGGCACAAGATACTAGACCAGATAGATATGATGGTTTAGAACAGGGGTTCTCAACCTATGGCCTGTGGGCTGAATCCAGCCCATGCCCTCGCTCCAGCCGCCACTACCGAAATCATCCGTAAATGGTGGGGGACAACCAGTCCAGCTCCCTCAACTGTTTGAGGGAGCATGACCGAGCCCCTGACTTGAAAAGGTTGAGAACTCCTTGTTTAGAACCAAATCAGGAAGCCTCATGGAACCCTGTCTTTTAAAAACTGATCTGTCTAACACAAGGGTGATCAACCTTGGTGGTCCAGCTGTTCTTGGACTTCAATTCCCAGAAGCTCTGATTAGCAGGTGTGCTACACGGATTAGCTCTTCTCTTGAGAGGCACACTGTGGAATTAAATTCCCAAACTCTGGCTCCAAAAGCAGGTAACCAACATGTTGAGCTGTCTAGTTGGGAATATTTTTAAGGGAAAAGATTCATTCCCAGGATATGGTCTTAAATGTATCTCCCCTCCCTAGCTGCAATTTTATAAACTGCAACAACAATTAAAGATCAGGGTAAGCATTTTAATTGTTTGCATATGCATACACTCTACCCAGTTCATATTTAATTTTTAAATTATCATTACATATACAGTAATACCTCGCATAACAAATGCTTCGTATAACGAAAAAATAGCATAAAAAAGTGTGTGTTAGGCAATGGCGATACTCCGCATAATGAAAAAAATTACTTGAAATAATGTTTTTTTTATTATGCAGGTTTTTTTTTAGTAACCGGGGTATACCCGGTCAATGGGAACCCCGGATAACATCTCCCATTAGCTTTGCATAACGAAAAAACCCGCATAGTGAAGAGCTCCATGGAACAGAGTTTTTTCATTATGCAGGGTTATTATTATAATAATAATAATAATAATAATAATAATAATAATAATAATAATAATAATAATAATAATAATAATAATAATAATAATAATAATAATAATAATAATAATAATAATAATAATAATAATTTGTACCCCACCTTTCTCAGCCAAAGGCCAACTCAAGGTGGCAACAACATGTAAATACAATATAACAGCATAATAAAAATACACAAACAGGTTCAATACAAAAAATCAACCACTAATTACATTATAATAACCACAAAATACAATATAGCAATACAGAGCAACATCAATATCAATTAACATTACAATACTCAAAAATCCCCAGATGACGGAGCACAGCTCACGTCCCAGATGGAGCCCAGCTCATCAGCTGAGGAAACATCAGCAGCTGCTGGGCCAGTCCGTCTCCCTGTTTCTCGACTCTCCACCCACCCCTACTCACACTAAGTCTCTCCTCCCTGCCCCTGCTCCCACCAGGGGCAGGTGTCCAGTAAGTCCGACAACTCCAGGGGTGATGAGACAGTCCTCAGCCGCGCTCCCACCTCCCAGGAGGCCGGTGTTCAGAGCAGTAGTGGCGGCTTTTTCACGGCCCCCGCCGTGGGGGTGAACAGCTGGGCTTCACTCCCGCCTCCCATGACCAACAGTTCTACTGTACTTCGCAAGTAGAATTCAGTAACTGATTACTGGTTAATTTTTAAACCAGTACTTTTACAACCACTAATATATATTGTTGTGACATTCTTCCTTTATATCCAGAGGTGTTTAGTGGTAGGTAGCTTCTATCTTAGGGTACTGCAGTGGCTTAGTGGTTAAGACCCTGAACTTTGACAATGGAAAGGTCAGCAGATCAGCCGTTCGAGACCTGAGTGCTGCATGATGCCATGAGCTTCCGTCTCTGTCCCAGCTCCTGCCAACCTAGCAGTTTGAAAGCAAGAAATTACAAGTAGATAAATAAGTACCACTTTGGTGGGAAGGTAAATAGGATTCAGTAAGCATGCATGTCACATGTCCACAGAAACGTCTGCAGATGCAAATAGCGCTGGCTCTTTGGCTATAAACAGAGATGAGCACTGAGCCCTAGAGTCAGATACAACTGGCTTTCGAGC
This sequence comes from Bradypodion pumilum, assembly GCA_035047305.1. Classification (NCBI taxonomy): domain Eukaryota; kingdom Metazoa; phylum Chordata; class Lepidosauria; order Squamata; family Chamaeleonidae; genus Bradypodion; species Bradypodion pumilum. The sequence goes on from JAWDJD010000002.1 coordinate 117,418,421, forward strand.
AAGGGCAACCTTTACCTAGCTTCTATCTAAGTGCCGATTCCCAACACCGATTCCCAACACCGGAATGTGTCGACCTTGCACATCGGTCAGGTTGACCTGCAGAGCCCGCAGTTTTGGCCGGTCCGCTGGAGGAAGTTGAAAGAATTCCCTCTGTGAGATGATTGAGTATGCTGACCCTGAGTCGATCTCCATGCGGACAGGGCACCCTTGGAGGCGAACATCGACGAAGAACCTCCCAGACACTGCCTGTACACCAGATGATGCCTTCCTTCCAACGCGGACCTTGGAAATTGGGTGTTCCATCCGGCAATGACCTCTGTCCCCCGGGTGACCCTCGGATCGCTGGCGGCACACCCGTGCAATGTGCCCCTTCCGCCCACACTTGTGGCATTCGGCAGTCTTGAATGGGCACTGTGAGCGGAGGTGCCTTCCCCCACAGCCTTGGCACGGCGCAATGTTGCTCCTTGTCACTTGGGGGGTTTGCTGGCGAACCATCCTGACAGTACCCTCCTCTTCTGCATTGTCTGTATCCACTGGATTAGCACACTGATGCAGTTGGATGGCCGATTCTTCTCGGGCAGGAGCAGCAGGTTTGACATGGAAGATTTTCACCCCAGCATGTGCAGCCTCGGACGCCAGAGCCTCTTCCAGGACCTGGGCAAAAGTCAACGTATTTCTCTTCATCAGCCGCCACTGAGTAGCTTCGTCCCTGAGGCCCACAAGAAGCCGCTCTCTTAGGGCCTCCTCCAGGTCATGCCATTGGCACGGCATGGCAGCATGTCGAAGAGCCGCAATGTATTCGGCGACCGACTCCCCCTCCTTCTGGTCTCGCCGGTAAAAGGCAACCCTGGCTGGGAAGATGGAAACGACGGGCTTGAAGTGTTCTCGGAGCACCGCCAGGATGTCGGCCAATGGGGCTTCCCTCAGTGCCTGTGGCAGCAGTAGATGCCCGGCCAGCTCAATCGTGGGCAAACCACAATGGGCCAGGAACAATGCCTTCTGTCGCCCTTCGTCCTCAATCTCCCCAGTGATTACAAAGTTCTCGAACTGGATCTCGTACATGGGCCATGACTCCAGCTTCGCAATGTCAAACGGTCCGATAGAAAATGCAGTAGCAGCCATATCCCATCCTTGTCGCCAATGTTAGATTCTCGTAAGAAGTAGGCTAGGTAGCAGAGTGTGGGTTAAACATAGTGATTCTTTATTCAGATTGGGAGACAAGACTGGGCCTTATGTGGGGGGAGATGGTATCTTATATACAGAGGTTTTCCCATTCAACAACAAAGGAACATACCAGCAGACAATCAGTTTACTACAACCATTTGGTCCTGCGCTGCTTTGAAATGCGCCCCTCCTTTTGAAGAAGGCACCCCTCTGGCGGATTCTCTTCATGCGATGTGTCCCTTTGAAGTGAGGTAACACTTGGACATTACATCAAGACAGGGAGATGGGCAATAGCACCCTACAAGCTTCACTTAACCCTTCTCCAGTAACCCAAATGCAGCCCATGATGCCCTCAAATACCATCCATGCTTATTTAAAGAAAAACTTCAGCTGAAAATCCTTTTACCTTCTAGGGAACATGGTGTGTGTGTGTATATGCTGCTCCAAAAAATGAAGGGAATACCTAAACAACACAATGTAACCCCACGTCAGTCACACTTCTGTAAAATCAAACTGTCCACCCTGGTAGCAACACCAATTAACAATCAATTCCACATGCTGTTGTGCCAATGGAAGAGACAACAGGTGGACATCAGAGGCAATTTGCAAGGCATCCCCAATAAAGGTGTGATTCAGCAGGAGGTGACCACAGACCACTTCTCAGTTCCTTTGCTTTCTTGCTGATGGTCTGGTCACTGTTGAATGCTGGTGTTGCCTTCAATGTAGTGGTAGCATGAGACGGAGCCTACAACCCACACAAGTAGCTCAGGTAGTGCAGCTCATCCAGGATGGCACATCAATGTGAGCTGTGGCACGAAGGTTTGCTGTGTCTGCCAGCATTGTGTCCAGAGCATGGAGGCACTACCAGGAGACAGCCCAGTACACCAGGAGACGTGGAGGAGGCTGTAGGAGGGCAACAACCCAGCAGCAGGACCGCTACCTCTGTCTTTGTGCAAGGAGGAACAGGTGGAGCACTGCCAGAGACCTGCAAAATGACCTCCAGTGGGCCACCAAAGTGCATGTGTCTGCTCAAAACAGTCAGGAACAGACTCCATGAGGGTGGTATGAGGGCCCGACAACCACAGGTGGGGTTTTTGTTCACAACCCAACACCATGCAAGAAGTTTGGCATTTGCCAGAGAACACCAAGATTGGCAAGTTCAGACCCCTTGTGAGACCATATGCTGGTGCGGTTGGCCCTAGGTTCCTCCTAATGCATGACAATGCTAGACCTCATGTGGCTGGAGTTTGTCAGCGGTTCCTGCAAGATGAAGGCATTGATGCTATGGACTGGCCCACCCATTCCCCAGACCTGAATCTGATTGAGCACATCTGGGACATCATGTCTTGCTCCATCCACCAATGCCACATTGCACCACAGACTGTCCAGGAGTTGGGGGTTGCTTTAGCCCAAGTGAGGGAGGAGATCTCTCAGGAGACCATCCGCCACCTCATCAGGAGCACACCCAGGCATTGTAGGAAGGTCATACAGGCACGTGGAGGCTACACACACTACTGAGCCTCATTTTGACTTGATTTAAGGACATTACATCACAGTTGGATCAGCCTGTAGTGTTTTCTTCCACTGTCACTGTGAGTGTAACTCCAAATCCAGACCTCCATGGGTTGATGAATTTGATTACCATTGTTAAGTTTTGTGTGATTTTGTTGTCAGCACATTCAACTACAGTATGTTAACAACAATAGGAATACAGTATTTCAGTCATTCAGCTCGTGGGATGACTTATTTTTGTGTTCCCTTTATTTTTTTGAGCAGTATATTTTAGAGTACAGTATTCCATAGGCTCCCAATTTAAAAAAAAATGTTGGCCCATCAGAGGTCATAAGAGGGTTTTACCACTCCAGATTTCTATGTTTGGGTGTGTGTGGAGATGAGAGTCACTGGAACATATATGGCTCTCCAAGGTCCAGAGTAAGCATATGTGGACTCCAAACTTCTGGAAACTCCCTATCCCTGATCTAACGACATATAACTGAGATGCTAGCCATGTGGCTTTGATACAACTAGACTAGATTCCAAGACACGGTCCTGTTTCATGATTATATATTAAATCCTTGATTTCTTTTAGGAGTATTTTATTAATAAGGATTTTGAATTACCTCTCTAAAATAAGAAAAATAATAATTCCTTCTTACACCAAAAATCTAAAAAAAGGACACATTATGTTTCCTTTTCAGAAAGCAAATTTATGAAGCCAAGTCATGAAAGAAAATAAAAGCTATAATTTAGCACAACAGAAGGACATGTCTAGCATGGCTATGACACAAAACTAACAGCTGGGATACAAATAGCAAGTATCAAGTCTTAGGAAACTATTTTTAGAATAGTGTAGGCAAAATTCTTGCATCTAGAATTTTAATTTCATATTTTCCTCTAACAAAGTCATTTCTCATGTGATCCAAGAGAATCCCCTGTGAAATTAGGAGAAACAAAAATTTATGACTCCTGCACTGGGATTGTGTGCATGTCTATGCTTAGCCTCACCAGGTTTGTTGGATATGTTTCTTCAGGGGCAATTCTATACCTGGGTTAAAGCCCTACTGCACTCAGAGATCAGATCTCTGTAAGATTACATTGGCTGAAATCCATCAGTGAGTCATAGTAAAAGTAGGCCTAATGAAATGTACAAAGGAGCTGATTCACCAAATTCCCATTGACTCAGGGGATCTAGTTGTGATTTACTACAGGATTTTAGCTACTGAATCACACTGGCAGGAAATTGGAAATCCTACACTTTCTAGGATTAGCAGTCTAGCTTGCAATTCCATTACCACTGCCCTCAAATGATTCAGGTGTCCTCACCTCCTCCCCATAAATTACTGAATATAATTACATCATCATCATCATCATTATGTTTATTATGTTTATTAGGTTTATTTATATCCCGCTCTCCTGGCACAAGTGCCACCCAGAGCGGCCTACAGCATAAAATATATACAATATATAATACAATTACATACAATTGTTAAACATATCAATACGAAAATACAATGTATTTGGCAGCACATGGAACACTGGATGCAATACTACATTCATCAACCTTTGGAAAGCAACCCCAGTCCTGTGCAGCCCCAAAAGGGCTGTGGGTAAAACGATACAAGCTTCCTAGGGTCATGAATGCTGTTCCCAACCCCCCAACCCCCAATTTTCTGGGTTCAAAGGAATCTGCCAATATCTTTTAGTTAAATCTAATGACACTAAGAACCCAGCCTGTCCTAACCTTTCCAGTAGCCCATCTATCCTAGGCATGTGACAAGTAATTTAGATACAGTACTACATTTAGTTTCCTAAAGTGCATACAAAACCTGATACAATACTCTCATCTGATTTAGAAGCCAACACGAGGTGGCTTCTCCAGGGAATTTCTGCACAGCTTCATCTCTCCACATTCTACCATCTTCTTCTATATCTAACTCTATTTCTATATGACGAAGTGGATTTGGACCACGAAAGCTCACATTTAAATACAGCAGTTAGTCTTTAAGGTGCCACAACATTTTTGTCTTCTTCTTTTTTTTTTGTTGCTGTTTTGTTTACTCTCTGATCTTCTTCTTCTTCTTCTTCTTCTGTTGTTGTTGTTTTGCAACAGTTTGGCCACGTGTGTCCTGGGGTGGGGGTGGTCCTAATCTATACTGTACTGAGGTAGCTTGTCTTGGCTTCTGGGATAATACATCTCAAAATTCTTCTAGCTCCTTTACTGCAGTTCTTAGGAAAACTAATTTTCTATCTCCCAGATATCTTTTGCTGGTTTCATCACTTCCCTTAACTCTGGTCCTAGCTTCTCATCTTCAATATCCCCAGACAATGCTTCTCGATCATGCCACAAAGTCACAAAATTTACATGACATACTGTATCTGTGTGTTCTTCTGCCTAGCTAGAGCCTATTTCACCGCCTATTGGGCCCACTTGTGTTTTATGATCTCATATGGGCCTTACTACTATGTATCTTTTGTCCTACTTGAAACATATGTAGTTTCACCTTTTTATTATACTATTTGTGTGGTGGACACAATTGATTGAGCTTTCCCCAGATTTTCCTGAATTATGCTAAAAGTAGTTCTTAGCTGCTCCCAAGATCTTGATTTGCCCTCTTCTATCTCCCACTGCTTTCTTACTAAACCCAATATTCCCTGAGGTCTAGAGCAGTGGTTCCCAATGTGGAGCCCATGCCCCACAGGGGGGCTTAAGTTCCCAGAAGCCTAAGTCAGTATATTGGCTGATCAGTGCTTTGGAGAATTGACTTAGGCTTCTGGGAATTGAAGTCCAAAACCAAAATTTGGGAAACACTGGTCTAGAGTTATATCATAATATAAAGAGTGCAGTTCATATCCCAACTGGCTATTAGTAACCAAGGCTGTGACTCCCTATTATAATGTTTGGTCTTCTTGTTGTCACACTTGCAACGACTTCCTCCTTGTACTTTCCACATCTCCAAGGCTTACCAAAGTTTCTACAGCCATTTATCTGGCTGTTGCTCATAATACAGTACCACCAATATCTATAAACTCCCCCCAACCCTGGCCAAGAAGCATTTCTCAAGCTAGTTGAGGAACAATTACCACATTCAGTTTCTTTTGGGCCCTGGCCATTTCCAGTATTTGGCAGGAGGTCACCACATTTAGCCCTATACATTAGGCTCTCTGCTTGATGTCCAGGTGCAAGGTAGAAGACTATGAACAGCAGCAGTGGTGGGGTGGCCCATCGGGCTACCGGGACTCAGCCTGGGGTGCCCCCCAGGCTCCCCGTACCATGGTGCTCCTCTTGGGAGCCAATCCAAACCAAGGGGCACCATTGGTCAGCCTGATGCTCCTCCTCTTGCAACCACCGACAACTGCCCTTGACTCGATCCTGCAGAGAGAGGAAAGGGTGCCCCAAAGAAATAAAGGAGCCGGTGGCACTCTGGTTCCTCCTTCATTAAGGGTGAACTGAGACCGGTGACAACTAGCTAGGCAAGCCCAGGGTATCCCACAGGATATCAGGTATTTCCTGCTTATTGTTGCGACAGAGCCCAGCATGTTTCTCCTTTTGGGCTCACATGGCCTGCTCTCGACACTTCTCAGCAAAGGCGTGCACAGCAGTGACGGGAAACCCGACCAAACCCTCCTGGAGTGAAAACTCGTGAGGTGACCCTCCCAGGGCTGCCGAGACAGAGCCCTGGATTAGGGAGAAGTCACTGTCAAGTGGCCCATCTGCTTCGGCTTTCCAGCAGGAGGGGCCACCCGGCCACCTTGCCCAGGAAAGGTTTGAATCCCCAGGTTGTCAGTTCGAATCCCCAGAGGGGAGTTGAAATTAGAAGGTGAGTGGGACTACATATACAGGTGAAACTCAGAAAATTAGAATATCGTGCAAATGTTCATTCAGTCCAGTAATGCAACTTAAAAGATGAAACAAATATATGAGATAGACTCATTACATGCAAAGCGAGATAGTTCAAGCCTTATTTTGTTATAATATCATCACATAATCTCATGTACCCTGTACGCCATGATCACGATATTCCAATTTTGCACGATATTCCAATTTTCCGAGTTTCACCTGTGTGTGTGTGTGTGTGTGTGTGTGTGTGTGTGTGTGTGTGTGTGTGTGTGTGTGTGTGTGTACAAGACCAATATAACCAAGCCTTCATCTAGTGATTTGCAGTTTTGAAGTGGAAAGGTTGTGTTCTGGTAACTTTTAACTGATCACAGTCAACAACTAATGAAATACAGTATACACAGAGAAACTACACAATGGTTCTTTCCCAGATTGCTGATTTTATAAACCTCAGAATGACCTCACAGGGCAGTAGTTTCCACTCTGTTTACTCAAGTAGTCTTTCCAGAGCTAAGCAACACTAACCTGATGTGCCAAAGGAAAAGGAAATCTTTAGTAGGCGACAGAGCCAGCAACAAATCCACAACTAAACTGCCACAGATGGTACTACTTACCATTTTCTCTGTCCCTCTACCCTGCCTAACATAAGACAAGTAGGTACCCTCAGCACTGAGTAGAGAATATATTAACAGCACTTGCTTTCAATTTTCTGTTGTTCTGCTAGTTCACTTTAAGAATATAATTAGCTTTTATAATAAGAAAACAACAGACAGGTCCGAACCCATTCGATGCAGCAGACAAGTCTTTTTTTTAAAAAAACCTTTTTGTTAAACAACAAGGCTCAAGTGGGGAATTAAATGACAATTACATCTGTCCCAGGTTTAGCCTGAACTATGACTCACTAGTGTTTGGACTGAGAGCTCATTCTGAATGCTGAAGACTCGCAGGATGGGCCTGAATGAAATCAGGAAGGCGTACAGTACTGAAAGAGGAAAAGTGACTGTCGCTTTATACACCACCTTTATGCATTCCAGTTCATATTCAGCTCATTGCATAGCAGGCACTATGGATACAACTTGAAAGATGGAAAACACTATGGCAGCTATGTTGGCAAAAATATTTTGCTGCCTCAGGTAAAGAAGAAGATGGCACCCCCTCTTCCCCTATATGGTTTTTTCTCACTATCATGTCCCTTTACATAGGAAGTAAACAACTAGACAACAAATAGGCCGCCCAATACATACAGCTCTATCCTTCAACATTTCTTTGCTCTTTCTCACACTCCCAGCATGCATTGCTGCCTGAGGCTTTCACCTCACTTTGCCTAAGACAGTAAAGGTAAAGGTTTGCCTTGCTCGAAAGCCAGTCGTATCTGACTCTAGGGTGCAGTGCTCATCTGTTTCAAAGCCAAAGAGCCAGCGTTGTCTGCTTCTACAGATGTTTCCGTGGTCATGTGGCACGCATGACTAGACACCGGAGTGCATGGAACGCTGTTACCTTCCCACCAAAGTGGTCCCTATTTATCTACTTGCAATTTCTTGCTTTCAAACTGCTAGGTTGGCAGGAGTTAGGACAAAGACGGGAGATCATTCCATCCTGCAGTGCTCAGGAATCAAACTGCTGACCTTCCGTCTCCCAGTCAGCATCTTAGCCACTTGAGCCAGTGCAGTCCTTGCTTAAGACAGTGCCAGACCTGAAAAGCAGCAACCACTGTGGTCAGGGAAGATCATGAATGGACTCCCCTAAGAATGGAGAAGAAGGGCTGCTCTGACTTAGTGGTTAAGATGCTGAGCATGATGACAGGAAGGTTGGCAGGTCAGCAGTTTGAGATTTAAGTGCTGCACGACAGAGTGAGCTCCCGTCTCTGTCCCAGCTCCTGCCAACCTAGCAGTTCAAAAGTAAGACATTGCAAGTAGATACACACAGGTACTGCTTTGGCGGGAAGGTAACAGTATTCTATGTGCTCTGGCATCTAGTCATGCCTGCCACATGACCATAGAAATGTCTGCAGATAGCACTGGCTCTTTGGCTGAAAAGGGAGATGACCACTGCTCCCTAGAGTTGTACGAGCTCTTAAGCAAGGGAGACCTTTACTAAGGATGGAAGTCAGAGCAGTGGCAGTGTATCAGGGGAGCAGGTCTAGGTGGGGGAAGAGTAGGAAACTCCACAGCTTTCTCTGAACACATTCAACGTGCCTTTTTGATCCTACACAGGAAAACCCTGGCCAATCTTTCAGTTATCTGGAATGAGAGGGAAAGCCTAGAAATTAAGAGTCTGCTTCTCTCCCACACACCACATGGGTTTGTGCTTGTAAAGGTCAAAGTCACCCTTGCTCAGAAGTCAGTTGTATCTGACTCTAGGGTTCAGTGCTCATCTCTGTTTATTGCCAAAGAGCCAGCACTGTCTGCGTTTGCAGATGTTATCGTGGACATGTGACAGGCATGACTATACACTGGAGTACATGGAACACTGTTTACCTTCCCACCGAAGTGGTACCTGTTTCTCTACTTGCAATTTCTTGCTTTCAAACTGCTAGGTTGGCAGGAGCACTGAGGTCTCGAACTGCTGACCCTCCAGTCCCACTGCAGTCCCTCTTGTGCTTGTAGCACCTCGCATTTTGCAAAATCTCATCAGGAACCCACAGGATATCAGGTATTTCCTGCTTATTGTTGTGACAGAGCCCAGCATGTTTCTCCTTTTCGGCTTCCATGGCCTGCTCTCCATACTTCTCAGCAAAGGCATGCACAGCAGTGACGGGAAACCCGACCAAACCCTCCTGGAGTGAAAACTCGTGAGGTGACCCTCCCAGGGCCGCCATCAGAAATTTCTTGGGCCCATACTGAGCAATCTTACTGGGGCCCCCAGTACAGTAATGTCACAGTTATGGCCGGCGACGGCAAGGCCCCCGTCAGCTCTGGGCCCTATACGGCAGTACTGCCCAGATGGCGGCCCTGGACCCTCCTTCCATTTTCCACATAGGGTGCATCTCCGTTCTTGCACATTCACACACCCAAAAAGCGTTCAGCCTTGGAAATTGGGAGCCCATCCCGAAACACCACACACACACACACACACACACACACACATCCCCACATGCACGCACACTTGGAAGCCAATCCTGCCCCCCCCAAAAAAAGCTCCACCTCAGTTCGAACGCCCCCGACTCAATGACACCCTCTCCTCCAATGACCTCTCTTCCATTTATTATCCCGTGCATTTGATAAATGTGCTTTTTATTTGTCTGAAGCAAATCAACGCGGAGTCCATTAAGGAAGTGGTAGGTGCAGTTGCCACGTGACACTGAAAAGGGGAATAAATGCACACAACGCCCCTCAACGTGCACTGAGGAGGACCTTATGTTGGCAAGAGGAAATGCTGTTGAGGTGGCTTGATATTGGGCGGATGTCATCTAGTCCTTTAAAATTGTATTTTGTTTTAAAAGTGTTAATGTTAGCTTCGTATGCTGGTGGGGAGCTGTGATGGCTCAGTGGTTAAGAATCTCGCCTTTTTTAGCTGGAAGGCCGGCAAGCTGGCAGTTCGAAACCCGGGTACTGCATGACGATTTGAGCGCCCGTCTCTGTCCCAGCTTTTGGGGACATGAAAGGAGTTTTATTTGGGCGTTCCTTAGTGGTGTTTCTTCTGCAAAAATCCTTTCAACCCAGGATAATTTCTGACACAACATTATTATTATTATTATTATTATTATTATTATTATTATTATTATTATTATTATTATTATTATTATTATTATTATTATTATTATTATTATTATTATTATTATTATAAGGTAAAGGTTTCCCTTGCTCGAAAGCCAGTCGTATCCAACTCTAGGGTTCAGTGCTCATCTGTTTCAAAGCTGAAGAGCCAGTGCTGTCTGTTTTATTATTATTATTATTATTATTATTATTATTATTATTATTATTATTATTATTATTATTATTATTATTATTATTATTATTATTATTATTATTAAAGGTAAAGGTTTCCCTTGCTTGAAAGCCAGTCGTATCCAACTCTAGGATTCAGTGCTCATCTGTTTCAAAGCTGAAGACCCAGCGCTGTCTGTTTATTATTATTATTATTATTATTATTATTATTATTATTATTATTATTATTATTATTATTATTATTATTATTATTATTATTATTATTATTATTATTATTATGTTGTTGTTGTTGTTGTTGTTGTTGTTGTTGTTGTTGTTGTTGTTGTTGTTGTTGTAAAGGTTTCCCTTGCTTGAACGAAAGTCAGCCGTATCCGACTCAAAGGTTCAGTGCTCATCTCTGTTTCAAAGCTGAATAATAATAATAATAACAACAACAACAACAACAACAATAATAATAACAATATGCTGGTGGTGCCTCTGACACGAATCAAGAAAGCACGCGCTCCGGTGGTGAAAAGGGCGCCTCAGAAACTCTTGAGGACCCCAGGGGTGTCTCTCTCCCTCATCTTTCTCTCTCGCACGCACACACCCGAGGGCCAAGCATGCGGATTGCTGCCACTTGTATCCCGGCCCGGCCGGCGGGCCACGAACGCGCTACTGTATATCCTAACACACCTAACACACACACACACACACACACACACACCCGTGTTTACCGTCTGTCACCGTCATCGTGGCGTCTTCTTCCTCGCGCGGGTGGAGCTCCAACTGGAGGGGTTTCTGGCTCCGGCAGGCGCCGGGCTGGAGGAGCCCGTCGTCCAAGAGCTGCTCCTCGCTGAGGAAGAGCAGCTTCACGCTGTACTGCAGCAGCAAGCGGGGCGGCGCAGACACGGCCATGGGCGCTGGTGCGGCTGGTGTTGCTGCGAGCCGCCGCCTCTCCAACCCGGCCCGGCCCGCGAGGAGGGAAGGCCGGTGCGGTGCCTCTTCCCGCCGCGGCGCCCCGTTAGGCACGGGAGGAGGGGGGTGGCCCGAGGCGCGGGAAAGGCGGCGACGCGGGCTCGAGCTGCTGGGCTTCCCGGGCAAACGAGCTCCCCATTGGAGACGCCGCCGCCGCCGCCTCCCCCCTCCTCCTTGCGCTGAACATTTGGCGGCGAACCAGCCGGGGGTGGTGGTGGAGGCGCCCAGCCCTTTTCCCAGTGGTCACACCGCCCGGCCAGTTCTCTGTCTCCGCCTCTCCGGGGGTGGAAATCCCGACAGTTTGCAGGCACCAACACACTCCCCACACCACCGGCCCCCTTCCCACCCCCGGGCCGGCCCCCCTCCCACGAAGGTACGTAATGCGCGGCAGCCTGAAAGGACGTGTGCGAGGGAAACCAAAAACTCCTCAGTCAGTGTTGTGTGGAGAGGAGCGACACCCAGTGGCCGGTTGGGGAATTAAACGCGCGCCCAGAAGGAGACCCCGCTCAGGACACCGCGCCAAGAGAATAACTACTGTATATAGCGGCAGGGGTACCCAAACTTTTCGGGCCGCAGGCCGGTCACGTGGTTCAGGGAGCCGGTCACTGTGGCCAGGCTCCCAGACGCCAATTCATCTGGCCCGTGAAGCCCTCGCCGCTCCTGGAAGCGGAAGTAAAACGCGCCCGTACTTCCGCTTCCAGGAGCAGCGAGGGCTTCGTGGGCCAGATGAATTGGCATGGAGGGGGGCAGACCCCGGGCCAAGTTTGGGCACCCCTAGTATAGTGGCTGACATTTCCCTCTTGTTCTTAGGAGCCATTCAACAATTATGTGATCCATTGGGGGGGGAATTGACCCCCTACCCCTCTATGTAATCCGACCATAATTTTAGCTTCGACCCCCTCCCCCAGTTTAAAATTACATAATCCAGAGCTTTTGTATCAACACTCTAATTTTTAGAACTTTTCACTATTGGTTCATAATGCACAACAGCTCCAAATGGATTACATAATCTTTGACTTGACACCCCCCCTGCTCCCATGTAATTTTTCCGTAATTAAGATGGTAGACACCCTCCCCCCTTCAAAGATCACATAATTGTTGAATGGCCCCTTATGCGCTACTTCCACCCCAATCACTATATGCCCCAACTGTTGCTGTAGCCGTGGCAGTTATTTTATTACAATACTAGCAAATTTTGCCCGGCAGTGCCGGGCTGTTTTAAATTGTGTTGGAAGGTTTTTGTTTTGTTAATGTTTGTACAAATGAGGTTAGTCTGTAATTGTGATTTTTAAAATGTTTATTTATACACATGGGCTGTTATAAACTGTGATCAGCTTTTTTGGGTTTGTTTTGGTGGTTTAAAAAAAGAGGAAAGGATGATATAATTTTTTACAATTATTTTATTTAACCAAATAATGTTTTAGTATGTGAATTTTTTTAATAGTTGTACCTTGGATAATAATTTTAAAAATGTGAAAGTACATTTTTTTTACATTCAATGTTTTTAAACTGTGTTTAGATGTTTTGGGTTTTTTTTTTGAGTGAAAACTCTACACAGGATTTTAGAAATGTTTTTATTTTATTATTTTGTGATTTGTTTGTGATTTGTGTGAATGTGTGATGTAATGTTATGTTTTTGACTGTTTTATCTCTTGTGGCCTCTGGGTGGGGCTGTTGAGTATTTCTTTTACTTTGACTGTTTTTCCTCTACTGGCCTCTGGGTGGCGCTTCTTCTGGTAAGTAGTCTCTTTCTTTCCTCATTTCAGTTCGGGCCGTCATGGAGGTAGGACATGCTGGTAAATTGGCTAGTTTAATTTCTTTTGTGGCTTTGTTTTGTTTTTATTTTTTGGTGTTTTTCTGTGTGTTTTTTCTGTTTGTTATTTTTGGTTTTGGTTAATTTTGGATGTTTTTGTTTTTTGTGTTTTTTTAATTAATGGTTTATTTATTTTAATTATTTTGGTGTTTGTGTTTTTTAGTTTTGTTTCTCTTTCAAGGGGGGGAGGCACTGGTGCCTTGCCCCCTCTTGAAAGCGAAACACTTTTAAGGAAAGTAAAGTCAGCAGGTGGAGCACCGTCCACTGGCTTTGCTTCCCTGGGAATGGGTTCACTTTCAAGGGGTGGCCAAAGCACCAGTGCCTTGGCCCCCGCTTGAAAGCGAAACACTTTTTCGGTAAGTAAAGTCAGCGAGCGGAGCGCCGTCCGCTGGCTTTGCTTCCCTGAGAATGGGTTCACTTTCAAGGGGGGGCCAAGGCACTGGTGCCTTGGCCCCCTCTTGAAAGCGAAACACTTACTCGGAAAGTAAATGCAGCGGCCGGAGCACCGTTCGCTGCCTTTCCTTTGTGGAGGAATTGTTTCACTTTCAAGGGGGGGGGGAAGGCACTGATGCCTTCGCCTTCCCTTGGACGCGAAACACTTACTCGGAAAGTAAAGGCAGCGGCTGGAGCGCCGTTCACTGCCATTCCTTTGCAGAGGAATTGTTTCGCTTTCAATGGGGGGAAGGCATCAGTACCTTCCCCCCCTTGAATCCCCCCTGTTTGTGGTTTTTTTCCACCCCGGCTCAACTTTTCTTGAGGCCGGTGGTTGTCTCGCCGTGTCTTCGGCAGGGTAGTGTGGAGGAGAGGGAGTCCCTCTCCTCCCCGTTGCTCCATGAAAGAAGGCCGGCATCCGCTGCGTCCGCCTGCGGCGGATTTGCCCTCATGTTGTGTTTTTATTTTTATTTTTCACGCGGCGGCCTTCTCAGTGTTCTGTGCGCTCATGGCGCGCAGGACTCTGGGGCTTGTAGTTATGGGTTTGTGTGTTCCGTTTCTGCGGCGGTTTTCTTTCTGCAGCTCCATTTTGATTGGTCGTGGCGCGTTTCCGAATGTTCCTTTTGCTCGTGCCTCTCAGCCTGATTGGCTGCGGCACGGCGCATAGGATGTTGGGAAGTGAAGTCCTTTTTCTTTGTTTGCGTTCAGGGGGCTCCTGCCCCACTGCTGCAAAATTCAACCCGACAGTTACCTGCAAACCTGGTTCGGGCGAGTGAATGAATGCTCGGTACAGGCTAGTAGGGCCACGTGCAGGATCCTTTGTCACATTCCAATGGTTAACGCACAGATTTATAGGTATAGATAGGTCACCCTTGCTCGAAAGCCAGTCATGTCCGGCTCTAGGGTGAGGTGCTTATCTCCGTTTACAGTCTGTTTGCAGACGTTGCCTAGACACCGGAGTGGACGGAACGCTGTTACCTTTCCCGCCAAAGCAGTACCTATTTTTTGTTGTTGTTGTCACACAGTCGAGTCTGACCCTTTGTGACCCCATGGACCACCGCACACCAGGCTTCCCTATTCAGTAGTGGGCATCAGCAGGTTTGCATCAGTTCACTAGAAATTCTGGCTGGCCAAGCCCATCCAAATTTTGAAATAAAGTAGTCCTAATTCAGGTGCAACACAGGGCTTCCCCCTGGCCACGCCCACCATACCACGTCCAGAGTAGGTAGTAAATTTTTTGGGGAGCCCACCACTGCCCCTATCCTTTGCCATCCTTCACAGCCCATTCAGCTCTATGCCTATTGCATCAACAATGTAATCTAGCCACCTCATCCTCTGCCTATTTATCTACTAATTTACCTACTTATCTACAGTATTTGCAATTTCTTGCTTTTGAACTGCTATGTTGGCAGGAGCTGGAAGAGAGACAAGAGCTCATTCTATCATGCAGCACTTTGGTCTCAAACTGCTGACCTGCCAACCTTCCAGTCATCAAGCTCTGCATCTTAATCACTAAGCCAGGGGTTCCCAATTTATGGCCCATGGGCGGGATGTGGCCCACGGCACCCTTTCATGTGTCCCGTGCTGCTGGAAGTGGACACATTTATGTCAGCCGTAAAATTGAACCCATACATGCATAAATGTGCCCATGCCTGTCATAAACATGGAAGTGGGTGCATTTATGACAGCCACAAATATGTGTGCTTCTGCTTCTGGGGGCATGGTCTGGCCCGCTCAGCTGCCCAGGGGGCGTGGTCAGGTCCATGGCATAAAAAGGTTTGGAAAACCTGCACTAAGTCACCACAGCCCCTATTACAATATACAGTACAATTACAATAACGTAGGTAGCAGAATTGATTTAAAATGTTAGGGTTGTAGTTGTACCTAATGAATGTTGCTAAGGTTGTGTGAACGGAGGAACCCGTGCTGACTTTATGAAACCAAAGCCCCTTCTGAGTTGTTGCAAACTCCAGAAGAATAGGAAAAATGAAGTATTTACCACATGTTGGGCCTCCCATGCTTGTTACATGGTCATTTAGTCAGGAGAAAGAAGAGAGAACAGTGGAAGCAGAGCAAAGCAAACAACCAGGAGGAGGGGAGGTGCAAGCCAGAGATTGGGAAAAGAACTTCACCAATGGGTTAGTGGCAAATGGCAATCACTTTAGGTTGTAAAGGCTTCCTCACATTTATACTCAGCATCCATACATACAAGATTTTTGCCACGCCAACACCTCTTCCCATTCCTCCATGACCCCTTTTGTTGTTGTTGTTCAGTCGCACAGTCGGTTCCGACCCTTTGCGACCCTATGGACCATTGTTCTCCAGGTGCCTCTGTCCTCCACCATCCCCCTCAGCCCTCCCAGCTCTGTGCCCATTGTGTCTACAATACCATCTAGCCATCTCATCCTTGGCCTCACCCTTCTTCTTTTGCCCTCCATCTTTCCCAACATCAATGCCTTCTCAAGTGAATCCTCCCTTCTCATTTGATGTCCAAAGTATTTTAGCTTCATCTTTACTATTTGACCTTCCAATGAGCAGTCAGGGTTAATTTCATCTAAGATTGACCTATTTGTTCTCATCGCTGTCCAGGGGACTCTCAAACCCCTCCTCCAACACCACATTTCAAAGGCATCTATTCTTCTGCGTTCAGCCTTCCTAATTGTCCAGCTCTCACATCCATACATTACTACTGGGAAAACCATTGCTTTGACTATTCTAATTTTTGTTTGCAATGTGATGTCTCTGCTTTTCACTATGTTCCCCAGGTTTCTCATTGCTTGTCTCCCAAGAATCAGTCGCCTTTTTATTTCATGGCTACAATCCCCATCTGCAGTGATCTTTGATCCCAAGAAAGTAAAATCTGTCACTGCTTCTACTTCTTCCCCGTCTATTTTCCAGGAATTGATTGGGCCTGTTGCCATTATCTTGGTTTTCTTGATATTTAGTCTCAAGCCAGTTTTTGCACTCTCCTCCTTCAGCCCAATCAAGAGATTCTTTAGGTCTGCCTCACTTTCTGCCATTAGGGTGGTATCATCTGCATATCTCAGATTGTTGATGTTTCTCCCAGCGATTTTAATCCCATATTGTGATTCCTCCATCCCTGCACTGCGCATTATGTGCTCTGTGTATAGGTTGAATAGGCATGGTGACAAAATGCAGCCTTGTCTTACTCCTTTTCCTATTCCAAACCACTATGTCATTCCCTGTTCTGTCCTAACTGTTGCTTCTTGGTTCATGTACAGATTTCTCAGGAGGCATATGAGGTGCTCTGGTATTCCCATCTCTTTAATTACTTGCCACATCTTGTTGTGGTCCACACAGCCAAATGCCTTAGTGTAGTCAATAAAACAAAAGTAAACTTGTTTCTAGTATTCCTTTGTTTTCTCCATGATCCAGCGTATGTTGGCAATGTGGTCTCTAGTCCCCCTGCCTCTTCTGAAACCGGCCTGCACCTCTGGTAATTCTCTCTCCACATGCTGCTGAAGTCTATCCTGTATTATCTTGAGCATCACCTTGCTGGCATGTGGGATGAGCGCGATTGTTCGATAATTTGAACATTCTTTGGCATTGCCCTTTTTTGGGATTGGGACGTATACTGATCTTTTCCAATCCTGTGGCCACTGTTTTGTTTTCCAAACCTGCTGGCATATTGAATGCAGTAATTTGACGCCGTCATCTTTTAGCGCTTTGAAAAATTCAACTGGGATACCATCATCTCCACTAGCTTTGTTGTTTGCAGTGCTCTTTAGGGCCTTTATGACTTCGCTCTCCAGGATGTCTGGCTCATGTTCAATTTCTTCATCATTGTGATTGTCAGGAGTGTTGAGGTCCTTTTTGTAAAGTTCCTCTGCGTACTCTTTCCATCTTTTCTTAATTTCTTCTGCATCAGCTAGCTCCTTTCCGTCTTTGTCCCTTATCATGGTCATTTTTGCTTTAAATGTTCCCTTGATTTCCCCGATTTTTTTGAAAAGATCTCTGGTTCTGCCTCTTTTGTTGTTTTCCTCCATTTCTCTGCACTGTTCTTTTAGGTAGTTTTCCTTATCTCTCCTTGCTTTTCTTTGAAATTCTGTGTTCAAATGATTGTAGTTTTTCCTTTCTCCTTTGGCTTTTGCGTTCCTTCTTTCCTCTGCTATTTTAAGAGCCTCGTCAGACAACCACTTTGCTTTCTTACTCTTCTTTTCTTTTTGTATGGTTTTCTTTGCTGCTTCCTGCATGATGTCCCTCATCTCCGTCCATAATTCTTCTGGTACTCTGTCTACCGAGTCTAAGCCATTAAATCTGTTCATCACCTCCACCGTGTATTCTTTAGGGAAGCTGTCTAGGTGATATCTTTCTGGTCTCCGTGTTTTCCCTATTTTCTTTAGTCTAAGCCTGAATTTTGCAATCAATAGGTTGTGATCTGAGCCACAGTATGCTCCAGGTCTTGTTTTTGCTGACTGTATGGAGGTTCTCCATCTTTGGCTGCAGAGTATGTAGTCAATCTGGTTTCGGTGTTGGGCATCTGGTGATGTCCATGTGTAAAGTCGCCTCTTGTGTTGCTGGAAGAGAGTGTTTGCTATGACCAATGCGTTCTCTTGGCAGAACTCTATCAATCTTTGCCCTGCTTCATTCTGTGTTCCAAGACCAAATTTGCCTGTTATTCCCTCCACTTTTTGATTTCCTACTTTGGCATTCCAGTCTCCTAATATAATTTGGACATCATTTCTTGATGTCTGTTCTATGAGGTGTTGTAAGTCCTCATAGAACTGGTCCATTGTGGCTTCATCTGCACCAGTGGTTGGTGCGTATATTTGGATCACAGTGACATTGAAAGGTTTGCCTTGAAACCCCTAAATTCCATTTTTCTTTGCACATTCTCAAAACAATCTTGTTTTGTTTTAGAATAAGCTTTGTAAGGATATCTGCCATCATTTCTGCAGTCAGACAGTAGATCATCTTTTGGTCAAGTCATGCACCAGGTGGTACTTCATGCCAATGTGTTTTGAGCGCACAGTCATCTCACTTTGTGACAGTTTGATGCACCTCTTGTTGTCTTCTATCATCTGGATTGGCATCTATTCATCCATTCCACAGCCTTTTAGCAGCTCCTTTAGAGGAGTCAGAAACAGGGCTCCGTTTCCTCTTTGAGGTTGATTTCCCAAAAGAAGACAATAATTGGGCAATTTTTGCATTCAGTGTCAAGGAGGTGAGTCAGATCATTGGATTCAGAGTTGGATGAAATTGAAGGAGGCTCATGCCCATGATTTTTACAAACCTGTTGGTGTGAATTAGATTTTCTATCAGCACTTGAAGAAGACAAAGTTCTTTCCCCTGGTCTTGTAGTCAGTAGCGCAATCAGATATTGTGAATAGATTGGAGCTGATTTTGAAGCTTTGTGAGATCAGGAATGATGAGCCAGCATTTTTTCTTCTTTTGTGTTCGGATCAAACTTTGGACTGCCAAAAATAAAGCCACTTTCTTGGCTTTATTGTTGGCCAATCTTAAGTCCTCAGTGGTACTTGTTTCTGGCAGTAATTGGCAGACCAGTAAATGAGCCAGGTTCTGTATCACTCCACATTCACACAGTGTGTTGTTGTCTGCCAGTAGCCCCCTCCTGAGCATGTTGGTCTTACATTTAGGGTCTCCAACCCACAGCCTATTCAGAGTCCTTCAAGTGATGTAGGGGAGGTTGAGTTCCTCAGCTATATTTTCCTTTAATGTTGTTCCTTGTTCAGTAAGTTCCTCCATCTTCTAATTTGGTTTTTCTGTTATGTACCCTCAAGAGTGTTAGTTCTTGCCATAAAGCTCTTCCTAGATCTGAACCAGTGGACTTGAGGCAAATATCCATCCAGAGGATGTCGAGGGCCATTTTCTTGCTTAGTTCTCTCAGCATCCACTGCTACTTCTCTATCTTAGGTGGAACAATACTAACAAGAGGATATATTTTCTCAACTGGTGTAGGTTTGAGGCATTCTGTCACCATACACATTGCTTCATTAACAGTGATGTCAACTTATTTTTTGTGTGCGTATACACTCCATACTGGAGCAGCATACTCTGCCATGGAGATGCTCAGAGCCAAAGTTGATGTGCACAGTGTGGATGTTTAAGTTCCCCATTTATAGTTTGTGAGTTTCCTGATGATATTGTTCCTTGTACTTTAGCTTTGGTATTTAAGCAGTGCTGCTTAAAAGAAACCATCTTGTGCAGTGTCATCAAAGGTATTTTGGTGCTGAACAATGCTGTGATTATTCCCTTGCCATGTAACATCCAGCTCAAACCCTGCCTTTTGGTTTCAAAGGTGGAAAGAGCACACTTGAGTCTTGAACTGGTGTTAACATTGGTGAAGCAAAGAAGTGGGGGCCAGGCACCAAACAGACCAAAGGGAACCCCTGCTCCAAACCCTGGGGATTGCCTGCTGGTTGATCCCTCCAAAAGGGTGGTGTCAAGCCAGATACAACACAGTTGGCTAGACCTCCCGGCACAGAGGTGGATGAATCCTGTGAAAGTTGGTGCACTCCAGACGATTGGTCCTGAGGCTTTAGATTATGTCTGAGAGACATGCTGCAGCAGTGGAGTCTAGCAAC
Source organism: Bradypodion pumilum (assembly GCA_035047305.1). Classification (NCBI taxonomy): domain Eukaryota; kingdom Metazoa; phylum Chordata; class Lepidosauria; order Squamata; family Chamaeleonidae; genus Bradypodion; species Bradypodion pumilum. The sequence continues at coordinate 117,438,575 of JAWDJD010000002.1, forward strand.
AGAAAGGCAAGGTATGTTTGTCTCAGACACTGGGACAAATATGGTGGCAGTGCAGCAGGCTGGGATGGCAAAAAGGATATGGATGTATGGCCCACATTCTTAACCTAGTAGTTTGGGTAATTTGCACAGTATAACTGTGTGGGCCAGAAAGGTGGTAGTGTGACTACTCTCTTGACCACCAATTAGTGTGCCCAGTGAGAGAGCATTCTCTTAGGCAGTGGATATTATCAGTCTGTACTGCTCATGTTTAGAACCTGGATCTGTAGAAAAACCTACATGGATTGGCCATGAGATTCCCTAAACCCAGATATGACTTCTGCTTTGGTTTCAAATAAGGGACAGTACATTGAATAAGAGTGCAACCAGACATATACCAGTAACTTGGTTTTTGGGACTACTTGGAGCACCTGGGCTGGACTATCTATAAGAAAGGGATGTGGCCGTGCATGTGCGGAATACATTTTCACACCCGTCCAGCCTATCTTGTAATGAGCCGTGCACACCTACCTTTTGTCCTTGAGATCATCCCTGTGAGGGTCCAGAGGCCGAGGGTGGGGCATTTTGCCCACCAAAATGAAAAAATCACTGCACGCGCAAAAACGGGGGGGGGGGGTTGTCCGTGCACCGTTGCCATTGAGATGCACGCACAGGTGAAAAAAACCCAAGCGCAGCACAGTCTGCGCATGCCCAACAAAAAAAAAACCCCAACAAATGCCACGCACAAACCTGGATATGGGCGAGCCCCTTCTCTGGGAGACAAGGGCTGAACGCAGCGCTTACTTAGGCCCTAGCCAGCCGGATAAAATGTGCCCCTTTTCCGGGAGGCAAGGACCGAATGCGGAGCTCCGTTCTGCCCTTGCCTGCCGGAGAAAGCGAGCCCCTTCTCCAGGAGACAGGACCCCCCTCCTCTGGCAGGGAAGGGGAAATCGATTGTGTCCACCTCCCCCCTTCTCTGCCTCCCCCCGGGCACCAGCAGGGAAGGGGGAATGGATCACATCCGCCACCCCCTTCCCTCCCTACTCACCCAGGCAAAGATAGGAAAGGGGGGACAGATCATGTCCACTTCCCCCCTTCCCTGCCTCCCCCCAGGCACAGGAAGGGAAAGGGAGAACGGATCGCATCCACCACCCCTTCCCTCAATAATAACCCAGGTGAAGACAGGGACGGGGGGACGGATCGCGTCCACCTCCCCACCCTTCCCTGCCTGGGCCCTTCCCTGCCAGGCATCCACCTGTCTCCCTTCCTTGCCCCACCAGGCAAAGGCCGAAGGCACTGCTCCATTCGGGCCTTGCCTGCAGAGGAAAGGAAAAAGGAAGGTTACAGTCAGGCCACTCTTCGTCCAGGAACGCACGTCCCCAGACAAAGAGCGGCCTGACAGCTCCCCTCTTCCCCATTGCTGTGTCGAGAGCACCTCTCAAAACAGTGATGGGAAAAAGGGAAGCTGACAGTCAAGCTGCTCTTCGTCTGGTGAACACACACAGAGACACACACATACCTTACCACAATTTTTAAAAAAAAAACCCCGGCAAGGCCAGGCAATCAGCTAGTTTTCTATATGCATGGAACGGTCACTTTAAGAGAGGCTGCTCTTAGGAAAGCCATCCTTTCCATTGTGATCAGACTTGACCATTTATGACCATCTTGATTGCACCCTAGGTCAATGATACTTATTAGCCAATTAAGTTTCTAACTCTTAATTTATCAGGCTTCTTTTAAAAAAGGATATCATCATCATTTAGCCAGAAGGTGTCACTATTTGTTTTTTTATAGGGGCTTTGTCATCTAGAAACAGTTTGAAAAACAGAAAAGGAAAAAAAATGTCAATTGAACGATCAGAGGACTGTTTAACAACTTTCGGCTATAGACATTTTGAATATTTATGCTAGAAAAACAGCCTTAACAATTGACTCTCCAAATAAAATAAAAATGTAAAGTTTTGCCAACAAAATAACATAAAATGAACTCTGGATCCTGGTCTTCCTGAAAGTTTTACTGTTGTTGTTTAGTCGCACAATCGATTACTTCTTGAAAGTAGGAATTGTCATAATGTAAAATACAGAAGTCAAAGTGTAGTAGCTTGGTGGGTTGTATTAAATAGCAATTTTTTAAAAAAAATTCTAGTATTTTGGAACAAGTATTTGATGGCAACAGGTATGGTTTAAATCCATATATACAGACTTCTTTTGGATGAATAGTTTTCTAATTGAGAGTTTGGCCCCTGGCTCCTACTTTGCTGGCATTAGTTTGAGCTTTATACTGGACTCAGATCTATCTGTAGAGTTTCAGGTAGCTGCTGCGGTTCAGTCAGACTTTTTTAATCTTAGATGTATTGCTCAGTTGTGGCTGTACCTCGATAGCAGGTCCCTAACTACTCTGATTTATGCACTGGTAATCTCAAGGATAGACTACCACAATGCTCTCCACATGGGGCTTCCCTTGTTCTTGTTACAGAAACTTCAACAGGTTCTGAATGCAGTGGCCAGATTGGTTGTGGGGCTGGGTAGATTTACCCACATTTCCCAAATCTTGGCTGATCTGCACTGGCCCTTGGTACATGTCCCCGGACAAAGAGCGGCCTGACAGCTCCCCTCTTCCCCATTGCTGCCCCTTTTGGGTAAGTCTCTTCTCTCTCTCTCTGTAGTCTTTAAGGTTCCACAACATTTTTGTCTTTGTTTTATTTACTTTCTGATATGGTTGCCTCTTTGTGTGTATGTGTGTGTGTGGTGTTTAAGGTGATACAACATTTTTGTCTCTTTTTGTTTTGTTTACATCCTGTTATGCTTGAAACACAGACTAATATGGCTACCATTTCAAAAGTTTTATTCTGTGCAAGCATATCAGAGAGTAAAGAAAGCAAAAAGACAAAAAGGTTGTGGCACCTTAAAGACTAACTGCTGTAGTTTTTTTTAATGTGAGCTTTTGTGGATCAAGTCCTGGCTGTTTGGCTATAAACAGAGATGAGCACTGAACCCTAGAATTGGATACAACTGGCTTTTTAGCAAGGGCAACTTTTACCTTTACCGAATAACAGAAGATCCCTGATTGGTATTCAAATTTGCTGTTAGGTTTTGGCCCTGTTTAGTTGCAAGTGGTTAGTAAACATCTCCCTTGCTCAAAAGCCAGTTGTATCAGACTCTAGGGTGTAGTGCTCATCTCCATTTACAGCCAAAGAGCCAGTGCTGTCTGTTTGCAGACGTTTTCATGGCCATGTGTGGCCATGACTAGATAGCCCACCCAGTCACATGGCCACCCACAGATTTGGCCATGACCACAGAGTTAGCCCCACCCACAGTGTGGTAGTAAAAAAAATTTTATGCCCATCACTGGCTCTTAACCACTAAGCCACCACAGCCCATCTCCCTACGTACTTAGCTGAACAATGTCTTTTAATTGTTCAAATGTTTAATGCAATATTTGGAAATGTACAAAGGGTCTGCAAAAAGAAGACGACGACGACTACTACTGTGGAGTGTGCTTTAGAGAAACTTATAAAGACTCTTCCTCATGTCAAGAGCAACTCAAGCCAAAGAGAACAAACTGGGAGGCATGGACAAGGTTCAATAGTAGCAATAATTTACATAGAACTCTGCAGCTCACCAAATGAAGGAGTGCAGCTCTTTAAGGATTTTTCAGACCTCACATGTTTTGTTGCAAATTGTTCTATCTACTGTCAATAGAAGGAGATGGAATTCATGCACAGTAGTGATGACTTCTGTAAGTCAATTGCAAGAAAGGCAGCCACAGAAAATAGATCTAAAGGCAATAGCCTGGCCCCCTTATAAATGGGGCCAAAAGAAACTACAGGTACTGCTATTTTTTGAGCATGCTGTGATCCTACTCATGCTATTCAGAATGAAAATTTCCCTGGCAAATTTCCAGATTATTCCTGTAAGAATCTTCTCAGACATGATCTTCCAACCTCTAACCCAGAGAAGTTCAACATCACAGGAAGCAGTTTCCAGAAAATCAACTTTGAAGAACTGAAACGAAACCCAGATTTTCAGCAGAACTGTTAGCAGTGATGCAAACAGTGGATTCAGTGAAACAGTTTCCATCTGAACAAAGGAAGGTTCAGCTCCTTTGGTTAAATTGAATACTAAATAAGAAGTAAAAACTAATTTGATCTCCTTACTGAACCATTGAGAGATTATCTCATTATACATAACACTTCTATTCAGTCTATTGCTGATCCTCATTCATAAGGCTCCATATTAACTGGTCATACTAATCTGTTAGAAGATTCAAAACAGCAGACAGATTGTCAACAAACACACTTGATCTTGGGTTTTGAAGAAAAGGAGGACAACATACATGTGGTCATTTCCCAGTACCACAAATTGTACCCAAGGGCATGTCAGCAGCCCTGGAGGAGATGTTTTAAAAGACCATGTGTTGCCAATGCAAATGTCCTTGAAATTCTGGTGGAATGGGAACAATGTCTCATGTTCTTTCTCAGTGCCATTTTTTAGCTTGATATTCAGAAAACTTTTACTGAACCTTATTTAAAGTTAATTCCAGGACCACCAGACACAATCCAATTAAACTGGGTTTGGTGGCATCAATACCTAAAACTACTTTTCACTTAGCATTCATTTTCTCATTGTCACATTGACCACAAAAGTAACCTTATGAGATAAATTAAAAGTCTATGTATTTAAGCACAGAACATGCCTAAGATTTTTTAGAAATAAAGCAAAATTAGATACGCACAAGCATGGATGAAATGCTGTGAATAATTTTGTCAGTTTCTTATTAATCTACTGTAGGCCAGGCATGCCAAACTACAGCCCGTGGGCCAAATACAACCCCCAAAGCCATTTCATCAGGCCCACAATACCCTCGCCAAACCAGGAAGTGAATACGGACGCTTTTGCGCATGTGTCTGTATTCACTTCCTGGTTTGGCATGGATGTGTTCGCACATGTACAGAAGCATCTGTATTCACTTCCTGGTTTGGCATGGATGTGCTCGCGCATCTGCAGAAGCGTCTGTGTTGAACCAGGAAGTGAATACGGATGCTTTTGCACATACACAGAAGTTTCCACACTGAACCAGGAAGTGAATGCAGACATGCATGTGCAAACACGCCCACTTCTGGGGACATGGTCTGACCCGCTCAGTTGTTCTGGGGTGTGGCCAGGCCCCTGGCGCAAAAGGTTTAGGCACCCCTGACCTAGGCTGTCCTAACTTTGGTTAAAGTAACTCTAAACCAGTGGTTCCCAACACAGGGCCCATGCTCCACAGGAGAACTTCAATTCCCATAAACCTAAGTCAGTACATTGGCTGATCAGTGCTTTGGGAAATTGACTTAGGCTTCTGGGAATTGAAGTCCAAAAACCAAAGGTTGGGAAACATTGCTCTAAACAATAATTTTGCGTTCTATCCAAACTAGTACCAAGTTTCAGTGGATTCTCGATTAACAACGCATTCGAATAGTGTCATTTCCGCTTACCGACACATTGTCACTCACCACGTGACTATCCATCCACACAATGACGAAAAACAGTCATTCTACGAGATTAACGACTTTTTAAAACATTGTGCGGATAATGAGTTTTTTGCCGCTAGATGGCGGAGCTGCCATTGAAAACCACACGTTTCCCCTATAGCGACGCTACTTGGGGAACCAAGCAAGTCGTTATGTGAGGGTCTACTCTTCTTCTCTTTCCTTTAACTATACATTTATTTTTTCCTTGAGTAAGTAGCTGTAACAATTTATATTTTTGTTGTTTGTTACATAACCAAAGTATTCTAGCTGTCTGCATGTTATATGCTTTATGATTTCTTGGTCTTTGTTCATTCATTCACCTTTATGTTTCTTTATTGATTATCTTCTCGATCCAGGTAATTCTTGGATCATAAACAAGCATTTCAAATGTTTAAGTCCCCCTCCCCCTCCCAACCACTGTTGAAGTTCATGTTTCATTGCCATACACTTGTTTTTATCTTACACTTTGTCAAAGAGGACACAGTGGAATCTTATGACAGCTCAAGAACAGGTTGTGATACTAAATGCGACTTGCAGATAATTTAAACAAAACAAAAAAATGGAAATAAAATACTGTATATGAATCAGTAAAAGGTTATTAAACATGGAAATTTTTAGATCACCATCTAAAAAATAGATGTGTAAAAACATTAAAATACAGCACATGCATAGAAAGGATACAATGGCAACAAGTATATATCACCAGCGCTAGAGCCCCCCTCCGACTGCCTCTTCCATCTGCCGGTTTTGCTCCCTCGCCCAGCCGGGGCTGGAGGGAGCGCGGAACTCCTGGAGGTGACTGCCGTAGCTACAAAACACCAGCACTGGAGCCTCCCCTCAGCCGGACTGCCTCTTCCACCCACTGGTTTCACTCCTTCGCCCAGCCAGGGCTGGAGGGAGCGTGGAACACCTGGGGGCGACTGGCATAGCTACAAAATGCCAGTGCTGGAGCCGCTCCCTGGACTGCCTCTTCCACCTGCCGGTTTCGCTCCTTCACCCAGCCGGGGTTGGAGGGAGCACGGAATACCTGGGGGTGACTGGTGTGGCTACAAAACACCAGCACCGGAGCGCCCCCCCCCGACTGCCTCTTCCACCTGCCAGTTTTGCTCCCTTGGGGCTGGAGGGAACTGGAGGGAGCGTGGAACACCTAGGGGCGACCGGCATGGCTACAAAACGCCAGCACCGGAGCCATCGCCCGGACTGCCTCTGACGCCCTGCCCCTGGTCAGTTGGGCTGAGGGGGGAGAGAGAGAGTGAGTACATTTGGATTGAGGCTGGGCGAATGGCACAAAAGGACGTTCTCTGCCTTCCCGGCTGTGGCAAGACTTTTCTCTTTCGGACTTTTCTGGGTTGCGAAGGAGAAGAGGACTACGTGGAAGGAGGTGGTTGGGTCAGGGTTTTCTTAGGGTGTCTTTACGTTGTTGTTTTTCCTGGTACATTGTTGATTGACATTGTCCTTTTGATATTCTGTGTATGGTTCATATGTTAGTTTGTAATTGTACTTAGGACTTGGATTACTGTTGATTAGTCATGTACGTTGAGCCCTGATCTCCATTGGACACGTCGAACCAGGGCTCCGTTATGTATGCTGTATTATTATATATTTATTCTGACATGTAATTATGAAACTTTGCTAATTTGTACCATACTATATTGTGTATTCTATTGTTTTGTAATACTGTATTTTTATCTTTTGTTATATTGTATATTGAAATGCCTGTGAACCTCCTTGAGTCACCCATTGGGTTGAATAAGGCGGCATACAAATAAAAATCCTATCCTATGTTAAATTTAAAAGCCTGCCTGAGCAAAATTGTTTTGTTGTCTCAGAAAGGAGAAATGGGACCGACCTCTCACAAAGACATTCCATAAACAGAGGAGCCATCAAGTAGATCCTCTCTCAAGTCTTTGTAAGATATAACTGTAAAGGTAATAAGTACAAGTGAAAGGCCTCTGCAAGATCAGAGGAAGGTTATATGGAAAGATACGATCCGTCAGATAGTCTGGACTTATAAGTGGCAACCATCACTTTGGAAATGGAATGGTAGCCAGTGAAGCTGCTGTAGAGTGGATCGATTCCCCCCCTCCTTAAAACAACTCCGTTTTTAAAGAGAAGAAAAGACGGAGTTGTTTTAAGGAGGGGTGGGATCGATCCACTCTCCCTGGTCTCCTGGGTCCAGAAGTGTTGGGGCAATATACCCCTTTTCTCCCCACAAACCTCCCAACCCTAGAGTAGCCAGCGGAGAGGGGGATTGCAACCCCCCACCCACTGATGTTAAAGGGGAAACTCCAGTCGGGACCTTCAGGCGCTGGTGAGGGAAAGAAAGCCAGCTGGTGTTTGCTTGGCTGTGAGGCGGTGAGTTGTTTTTCGTTGGGGGTTAGGAAGAGTGGGCTAGGTGGTGGGGAGGGGGCGCGTGGTTGTTGGGGTTAGGAAGGGTGGGCTCGGTGGTGGGGAGGGAGCATGGTCATTGGGGGTTAGGAAGGGTGGGCTAGGTGGTGGGGAGGGGGCTTTAGTGTGTTATGGTGCTTTGATTGTGTGAAGTCGTGAAAGTAGATCGGGTTTCCCCTTTAATATCAGTGGGTGGGGGTTGTGACCCCCCTCTCCGCTGGCTACCCTAGGGTTGGGAGGTTTGTGGGGACAAAAGGGGTATATTGCCCCAACACCTCTGGACCCAGGAGACCAGGCAGAGTGGATCGATTCCCCCCCTCCTTAAAACAACTCCGTTTTTAAAGAGAAGAAAAGACGGAGTTGTTTTAAGGAGGGGGGGAATCGATCCACTCTGCCTGGTCTCCTGGGTCCAGAAGTGTTGGGGCAATATACCCCTTTTGTCCCCACAAACCTCCCAACCCTAGGGTAGCCAGCGGAGAGGGGGATCGCAACCCCCACCCACTGATATTAAAGGGGAAACTCCAGTCGGGACCTTCAGGCGCCGTGGGTGAGGGAAAGAAAGCCGGCTGGTGTGTGCTTGGCTGTGAGGCGGCGAGTTGTTTTTCTTTTTCATTTTTCGGACGCCGGTTTCCTCAGCGTTCTGCGCGCTCATGGCGAGAGTCTCTCAGCCTGATTGGCTCTGGTGCGGCGCGGCGCAAGGAATGTTGGGAAGTGAAGTTGTTTCCCTTTCTTCGCGTTTGTGGGGCTATTGCCCCACTGCCGGTTTTCTCAATCCTTCGTTGACCTGCGTACCCAGATCGGCCGTCTGCACGAAGGGTGAGTGCAGGCAAGTAGGGCGAGGCATAGCAACCTATAGCCAGTTCCAACGGTTAACCCTTGGATTTATAGGTTAAGATAAACAGTACAAAAATATGTATTTAGTAAAGATTAATATGTAATAAAATGAGTTTTTCATATATAAGAAGCTAAAAAATACTTTTAGCAGCCATGAAACGTGCATGGAACATCATTCACAAAAAATTCCCGCAAGTGTAAACATTTGGTTATGCAGCCCATGGTTTAAATTTGCTACTTCGTGACATTAAAGGCAATGAAGGATCTTCAGTCAGATGCCAAGAAAATTATCAGATTTGCTAAGAAATATCACATTGTTCAACAAACATTAATCAGCATTCAAAAGGGGGAAAGTAAAGGGTCTCGGAAGAATTCTACAAGAACACTGAAATTGCCATCTGCTACCAGATAGAGAGGAATAAAAATAATGCTGAAAGCTCTCCTGGACAGAAAGGAAGCTGTACAAGCAATTTTTATTCAAGATGGTTTACCACTCAATAAACAAATAAGGAAGATTGTTTAGGACAATGATGTATTCTGGGCTTGTGTAGAATCTACAGCTGCTATTCTGAAACCCATAACTACTGCTATAGCAAGAATAGAATCTGATAACACATGTTTGTCTCGGGTACCTGAAATGTTTTCTGAAATAACAAGGAAAATAACAGGACCTAAAGGACTGTTAGCAAAAACGCCCAGACTAAAGAATGAGGAGCAGAGATTTTTGCAAATACAGTAATAAGGGAAAGAAAGAACCTTTGTTGCGGAGATATTCATTTTGCTGCAAATCTAGTTGATCTGTATTTTCAAGAAAAACACTTATCAGATGATGATGTCTCCAGGGCAATGGAATTCGTAACAAATAATTTCATTCCATTCAGAAGAAATAGGACATGATCAGGGAAAAGTCATTGCAAACATAGCAGAATACAAGGCAAAGATGGGGTTTTGGAACAGCTTTTGCGGGACAGTGTAGAACAGACTTCACCACTTGCATGGTGGAAGGGGCTCTGCAAAAGTCAGATCCTTAGTAGTGTGGCGATAAAATTGTTATCTATTCCCCCCGATGTCAGCACCTTCAGAACACATCTGGTCTGTCTATGGGAAAACACACACTATGGCTTGAAATTGTTTGACAAATACAAGAGTCAATATATTAGTGGCTATTCGTTCCTACCTGCTTCTGCAGGAAAAGATAAATGGTGGGTGTTCAAAAGAACACAGTAGTGTTGTTACAACTGAAGCTGAAGAAAGTGCAAGTTTTGACTCATCTGAGTAATTAAAATTAAAATTGTAGAAGTTTTTGGGAACATAAAGTAAATGTAAAAAAAAAAAGACCTCATTACTTTGTTATCCTCTACTTACTGAATTTTGTTAGTCTAAAATTTCCAATTATAATTATTCCATTAGTTCAGTTAAATAGATTATTGTATTTTTGTTAGTAAAATAAATATATGTAAACCTCATTTTGTAATGTAAGTCATGGAATGATTTTGAGAATTACTATCCGAAATAAAATTCAAAGGAATAAAAAAGATGACATTTTTTGGGGGAAATATTGATTTTTGAAATGCATTTATTTTTTCCTGTACACTCGACGTGCTTTACTTGTGTGAACTTTCCTCCTTTCTAAATTCCCGGACGATTTACATCTCTAGTGTGTGACTTATGGTGCTCTGTGCCAAGTGGAGTTGTATGCTGCCAGCCTGCTAAAGGCTTTTCTTTAAAATAACTCACGCCCAAGAACTGTAGAAGCATCGGTTGCGTTTCCCCCAAATTTTCCCATTCCCCCCCAGTCAATTTTCCCTTCCCAATTTTCCCAGGAAAAAAACAAAATTTCCTGGTTTTTTTCCCCACCACCTTTACATCGATAATTCTATCACTATTTGACATAAAAGTTACAGTGAAATAGAAAACATCTAGCTGTATCATAATTTCTTCAATGTTCACATTTTTTCAAATTTAAAATAATTTCATTAAATTCTGGGCTGTAACTGACTGTGATCAATTGATTATATGTACCATTGCAATCGGAACAGCATTGGAGGACCAGTGTTGTGTAAAATGAAAATATTACCAAAGTTTAATTTTCTGTTTTGGATGCTCCCTACCTATAAAAATAACAGAAGGAAAACTAAAAGAGTGGCAGAATATAATAAATCATTTTTGTAATGGGGATAAAAGACCAAGAATAAGTAAAAGATGAAAGTATTTGCCGTAAAAGGAAGGTTTGGCTATTTCAAATAATTTTTTTAAATGATATTGCTAATGAAATGAGAGCTAACCCACGTATTATAATAAATCCAAAAGAGTTGATTTGGGGAAAGTGGTAGAGAAACTCCAGGTTTTTTTAAATAAGAAGATAAAAAGATTATAAAAGTTATAAAGAGCCATTGTGCAGTAATGTTTTACAAACTTGGAGCAAATATATAGAAAATATTTTAGCTCAGAGGTTTCCTCATTAACCAAAGTAGTGGCTTTGGAGAAATTTCCAGAGGATTTAAAGGAAGGTTTGACAACAATTCTCTGGGTAAGAATAGAAACATTTCAAATGTTTGTAACAAGAAAACAAATTTATTGATTTTAAAAGACAAGACACAATTTTGTTTTGAAAAACACAAGAAAGCTAGCCTGAGTTCAAGTCTGAAATATTCAGAAAAATCCTACTATCTTTAGTATGTTCCAGTCATTTGTTTAAACAACACACTAAAAGTTAATATATATTTTTATAATTATAAAAGTTCCCCAGTTATTGTACAGTACACAATACAAATTGCCCACAAACTATTATTTAGCTCCTGCCAATTTGGAGAGGACATGATATACTAAAAGATTTAGCATTTTCACAAAAATCACATCAGGAAGTACATATTTACAAAATCAAATACATTATACAAAACCCATCACGTTATTCTGTAAAGATGCTTTCTTTAAATAATTAAAAAGTATATTCAACTGTAATCCAAAAACTGGAAAAGAACATTACATTATCTCACACATACAATCTACAAAAGGTTGCTTACCTCATTTACATTATATAATCAGTTAATTGGAAAATAAAAGGATCCAATATGTTCTACTAGTGTTTCCTGCATTTCTGTGCTTGTGGGACTGAAAAGCATGATCTGCCACTTGCCAAGTGAAATTTAAATGATGGCACTTAACAAACAAACAAAAAGTATAAAATGAACACAATAATAATATATATCAGAGGTAAGAAAGCTCTGAGTGATACTAAGTTTACTTACTGGTAAGAAGTAGTATTAAGCCAATTAACAGGCACAAATTTCCCAAGTATTTTAAAAGGCACAGAAAAGATTATTTTATAATTACACCCTCACTAGCTAATGTAGCAAAAGGTCAAACTTCAAATGGAAAAATAAAGATATAAGGGAGGAACTTGCTTTGGTTAAATTTTATTTTTGATACTTGAATGTTGAAAATGTTTGGTTATTTTGCAACTGTAATCAGAATTTCAAAATGGTTCTCATGACTAGAATATAGATGAAATTTCACAAATTAGCTGGAACTATATACTGTACTCTTTCTCGCGCAAGGAAATGTTTTGGAAATCTTAAGCAGCTTTTGTAATATATGGGATCCTTCCTGATCAAAATAACATTTAGGTTATAGATGTACATAACAATTTTTCTACTGTTTTACATAGGTTTTGGACAATTTTTTTTATCCCATTGTGGACAAATCATAGATAGTTGCATTTCATTGGCTGAAATCCTGTTGTTCAACATTGTGAGTCACAACTAAAATAGTCCCACTGAATCAAAGGAACTTAGGGAAGAGATAACTCACCAAATTCCCACTGATTGCACAGGCCTACTTTAGCTGTTACTTGTTATGCTAAGCAACAGGACTTCAGCCACCTCCTAAAATTTGATTTCAGTAATAATCCAATTCCTATTTGCATACTTATACACATGCTTAATTTTTCTTCTCTAATTTATTAATGCTACAAATGATTAACGTTACATAACTCAGTAAACAAATCGTATAAAGCAGTCACTTATCTGTCTCAGTGCTTTGCTCTCATAAGTCACATTAGGCATTATATTAAATAGTGAATTATAAAGTCTATTGCCTCACCCAGTTCTTACTCAAGGTAAAGCCGATTTATTTCCCTGACTTCAAATGAGAATGGGTGTCAAAAGCAGAATCCACAGATTCTGTTCCTGTACACCATTTCCCATGTGGTTTGTATAGGAGGCTGGTTAGCAGCAGCATGTTGTGTTACATGTGCAGTGAGACAAATTGGGTTTTTAATGTTTTGCAGTCAGTCATGTATTCCAACCTATTTTATTTTAGATAATCAATTTAACAGATTCTTACCAAATATTACTCAGGGCTTCCAAATCCAGCAACAAAAATTGTAAGAAAAAAAAACTAAACTGGAAAAGAAGAAAAATCAAATCATATTAATGACAAGGGGCAGGGTGTACACTTCAGCTAAGACACCCTGGACAGTCACTTTGTAAGTGGCTTTAACCATTAAGTAAAATTGGTAACATAAACTCAGTTGTACTGGCACATAAAATCACTAGCAGCAATGATCAAGGCATGCAAACTGAGAAGCATTTACAGTAAATTATCATGAGTAATAAATTTAAAAACCCTTTGAGTATTGCATTTAGATTTAACGACACAGTAATTTGAACAGCTTGTCTGAGTAATGGCTAGAATCTCAGCATTCCAAGTTATCTTCAGAGTGGCAACAACATTTTGATGACACTGCTTGGAAGCAGTATACTATCTACTGTATTGCAGAATTGTATCTAGAGCAGTGGTTCCTTGATCTAGATCATTGTTTCTCAACCTTTGGTTTTTGGACTTCAATTCTCAGAAGCCTAAGTCAGTACATTGGCTGATCAGTGCTTTGGGGAACTGACTTAGGCTTCTGGGAATTGAAGTCCAAAAACCAAAGGTTGAGAAACAATGATCTAGATCAAGCCTTTAAAACTTGTGATCAACTAGGCCAAAACTTGTGATCAACAACTATGTCCTTTGAGTTACTGCTTATTTTACAACTAAGCTATGTGGCAGTCACAACTAGGAGATCTGTTAAGGGTCATATGGGCTAGCATAAAGGGCTCGTGGGACATCTTGTCACAGATATGATCTGTGGAACTGATTGCTGTGGCATTTACTACCATGCTTTAAAAAGTTACTCACTGCAATATCATTTGTGCCTCATTTTTGAATGGAAAAATGTGTTTTTCTAAAAATAAAAGGGAATATACTAGCTAGTCTGTCTTTAGTAACAAACCTGGAGATGGGATCATTTAGTTCAAGGATGGGAAAAATGTGGTCCAGATGCTGTTGGACTGCAACTCCCATTATTCCTCCCAACTGGTTCTGCTGGTTTGGGGACATGTGAGTTGCAGTCTAATAACATCAGAAAGACTACACATTCTTCTCCTCTGCTAAAATGAATCAGGTCAACAATAGAGGTAAAACAATTGGAGTTTTTTTATCATGACAGATGGTCACTGTGCTGAAGAGACAAGACACTTCTAGTTTCTTACTATGGCCTGCCTTTTAGCACAGTGATTGTAGTAGAAAATTCAGAGACACCCCTAATCTAAACAGTTATCCCTCAAAAACACAAACACTACCTGAATTGTGCTCAAGAAAGTATGCTGGGTATTGTTGAAATAGTAGTATAAATAATTTAACTCCAAACATAGCCCAAAATTAAGATATATTTCTTATTCATAGATTTGCATTACTACCATAGCAAGATTTCCCTACTATTCTGAAATATACACATTTTCTTATTCAATACCTAATTGTAAAAACATGGTAACAAATTTATAATCAAACAGCTTGCCCCTGAAATAGTAGTAATACTAGTTTCTGTAGGAAGTATAGATATATGACAGTGAATATTTTCTCTAAATGTAGTAAACCTAAAATCAGAAGTCTGTCTCAAATGCACATTTTTAATTTATATAAAATATTTACAACAGACCTAGATCTTAAGATGATTAAAATAGCCTTAATGCACAAGTCTGGGATATTTCACACTTCAATGCAGATTATGCAAGGTAACAGGTTAAAGTCTCTGCAGAGTTGCAGTAGTCATTCAGTGGTCTCTGAGTAGGGCACAGCTCTCCCCCCCTTCCTAGCTCCTAGGCCCATGATGGTGAACCTTGGCACTCCAGCTGTTCTTGGTCTTCAATTCCACAGAAGCCCAAGTCTCTTGGAATTGAAGTTGGACTTGGGCTTCTGGGAATGTGAGTTCAAGAACAGCTGGAGTGCTAAGGTTCGCCATCACTGTCCTTGGCCTTGTTTCTCTGCAAAAGTGTGCACATACACCAGGCCAATGATGGTGAACCCTGGCACTCCAGCTGTTCTTGAACTTCAATTCCCAGAAGCCCAAGTCCCTCTGAATCCATACAAATGGGGTTACTGTGCATACACATTTGTGTGGATTCACAGGGACTTGGGCTTTTGGGGATTGAAGTCCAAGAACAGCTGGAGTGCCAAGGTTCGCCATCACTGCACAAGGCATTATATCAGGCTGCTGTTGGTAGGAGTGGGCACAGTGCACCCATAATCCTGGGTCAATCAAATTAGAGTACAATGCTCAAAGGGTTAATGCAAGGCATTACCATCAAAAAGAACTTGCTAACACTAGAATTAAGCACTGCATTTATGATTCTATTCCAGTTTTCTTTAATTACTAAACAATCTAGTAACAGTACTAGAATTCCCTTTCCATTCAAACATATGCACAGAGACTTAGCTGTAAAATGGGAATAAGGGCCCGGTTTTTCACAAACTAGTATTGTTCAGTATTACACATTCTGAAATCAGTGTTATGTTCCCCTTACATAAATGAAATTAAGTCGAATCCTTGTCACGCCAATTTGCTATCTTGCCCATCTGCCTTATCAAAACAATAAAGGTATTTAATATTTTACTGATATTATTTGGGAAAAATGTGTTTCCAATGCTTAGAGATACCTCGTTTGAAACAAAATTGTATGTAGATCTGTACATTCCTGAATGACGGTAGCATCAGTACTGTTTTTCAATCGTTATCACCCATGAGAAACCAAATGTGGTAACATTGCACATCAGTCACATTTCAAAAAGGTGATCAATTTCTAAAGTAGCATTGCAATTCCATGTTATAATACAAAAATAAGCACAAAGCAAATAATTTTGACTAGACAGTACAAACATCTGTTAGTTTAAAATGACAGCACCAACTAGTTTGCATTCATCAATAGCTTATGAAAAGTGTGCCCTGCATCTGAATAAGGAGTTTCAATGGCATCACATGTATTGATCACTGAATTGACTGCTCCTTACCCAAAAGTTTCCACAATTTTTTAAAAAATATATTCTTTACCTAAATTTAAGCGACACATTTTCTACAACTCGCATGGGTTCATACTCCTGCAATATACCCAGAAGTGTTTCATATAAGTAGTATTTTATGTTATCTAGAGCTGTTACATCAAGAATGTTTTAAGATTACATCACAGGTTCAAAGCATTCAGTGCAATCCATCTGTGCACAGATGACAGTTCCAAAGAACTCTGTTCCCCTAAAAGTCAGGAGGATTCTGAAGTAACATGCAATGGGCACAAGAGCTGTGACAATTTTGGGAAAGCTTGGTATATACACAGAACACCAGAATTTAACATGCATGGGAGTATTTGGATCCCAGCTGTCACATACCAGTTTTGCAAACTGTGTATAAGGAAGAGTAAAGGTAAAGGTCGCCTTTGCCAGTCGTATCCGACTCTAGGGTTCGGTGTTCATCTGTTTATATCCAAAAGCCAGCGCTGTCTGCATCTGCAATGTTTCCGTGGACATGTGGCAGGCATGACTAGAAACTGGAGTGCATGGAATGCTGTTTACCTTCCCACTGAAGTGGTCCCTATTTATCTACTTGCAATATGGTTGGCAGGAGCTGGGACAGAGATGGAAGCTTACTCTGTCATGCAGTACTTGGGTCTCAAACTGCTGACCTACTGACCTTCCAGTCATCAAGTTCAGCATCTTAACCACTAAGCCACCACAGTCCCATAAAAAGAAGAGCACACTCACACACACACATATAGGCATAAGTCATATAGCATTAGAATGCAACTTTAATTGATTTAACTTTGTTATTGAAGAACCTCTGGGGATAGTGCAGGTATAGATAGGCCTATACGAGCTGTAAAGAACTGCTGGTTATTTCCAATAAGAGTACAGTAAAACCCCGACTTACATAGGCCCCGAGTTACATAAAATTCTACTTACATAATGATTTTGTGCTAAAACCATGCCCCGATTTACATAAATTTACGTAACACGATTTCCTATGGGTTTGCTTTGAGTTACATAAAAATTCATTTCTCCTATGGGTTTGCTTCGAGTTACGTAAAAATCCATTTTCCTATGGGTTTGCTTCGATTTACTTTAAAATTTCATTTTTCCTATGGGTATGCTTCGAGTTACATAAAAAAAGATTAAGCAAAAGCCTACGGAACAGACTTTTTACATAAGTAGAGGTTTTACTGTACAATATAAAGTAAGAAAACAATCAACTGCCACTGACTCTGGTCAGAAAGTGTCTCTTATAGGTTGAGATTAACCAAAATGGTATTTGCCTTTATTGTTAATTTGGAGCATTTTTGGCTGACAAGATCCAGATCCATCTTATTTCTGTTGTAGAGCAGAGTATCATGTTTGTATCAAGATATGACATTGGGTACAGTGATGCACTGATTTTTTTGGCACATTGGATACAGTGATCAACTAGAGAAGGAGAGGGGGAGTTGAATAGGAAATTTACAAGCCCTGTCTTTCTCAGAAAACTAAATCTGCATCTTTGTCATTCGTACAAACAAAATCCAACATTAAAATGGAAAAGACAATGATAAGAAAACATACAAGTTTGCCATCTGAAAAGGATTTTACCTTTAAATAAATCTCATCTAATACAGAACATTGTTATCCTTAGAAAACTACGCTGAAAAGTGTTTCTTTGTTTTTACATTTAATTTCACTGTATATAAGTGTAAACATTTTATAATGCACAATGAGAGGGAGTAACTATCACAGCTTAGTTTTTTTTAAAGAATCTGGCGAGGGGTGCAGATATGACAAATTTTGAGGAGAAATTTTTTAAAAAACAGAGAACAAAATTGTAATGGAATAGATGAAGATGGGTTTAGAGCAGAGGAGCCCAAACTACAGCCCGTGGGCTGGATCTGGCCCATGGTACCAATTAATCTGGCCCACTCCATTCTCCCCACTCCCGGAAGTAAAAGGTGCATGTGCGCGCGCAGAATTCTGTCGTAAATGATCTGCAGCTGTCATAAATACGTTTATGACAGCCATGGGTAATTTAGGGCAGCGTTCTACACATGCACATTTTACTTCTATTTCCGGGTGGGAAGGAACCATGTGACTGGCATGCAGCCCGAAAAGTTTGAGCACCCATGGTTTAGAGATCTGGCAGGAGTTAACAGACATAATGCATAGCTCACTGCCAGTGGACCTCAAATCCTGCAATTCTAAGCCATTCTTAAAACTTAGTTTAGAAAAATAAATGTCCAAATAAAGAAAGAACTATTTAGAACTCTTGGAAATATGAATAACTGAAGATGAAACCAGTGTGCCATATTCAAGCATTTGGTGACTAACTTAAATAGTTTCTTTCAGACAAATAACAAGACCTATTGCACATTACAAAGGACTTGCTATGAAATCTGTAAATTCTCTTTGTGCTTTCCTTCATTATTTTTGGTTTGTTTTGATGAAACTAAGGAAATTTAGGTATCTTTTAAAACCAAGGAAATGTTTAATTCATTGCATCCATTAACAGGTCTGTTAGACGGGGAAACAATACAGTATATAGGATGATTTAACCATTAAATAAAAAAGCAAGATGACCCCCCCACCATACACATAATTGAAACTATAAGCTGCTTTTTAGAAATCTGCTTTACTTTTTAAAATTAAACGTAGATAAGGGTTTAGAAATATATATATATATATATATATAAATTCTTGTTTGAGAATTGGCTATCCTATTTTGTTGACCTTTGACATTGTTAAAGCTAGTTTTGTTTTTACCCATTCCCCACACCCTACCAAGAAAATCTGATTAGTAATAAAGTGAAATTCAACTATCAATAAGAAAGAAATAGGCTGTCACTCTAAGAGGGATAGTCTTTCTAATTTTAAAAAATCTTGATTTCTGAAGACTATGTAACCTGCCCTTACGGTTTAGGAATTTGAAGGGAGAGGAGAAAGAGAAAGAAAGGAGACAGGCACACATTGTTGAATTACTGTATATGAGTTATTAACAAGAAAATCTTAGCTTCAGTTCTGTTTAAGGCACCATGTAATAGCCGAGGTACAATGATCCCTGATGTACATTCTTAAATGGCAATGGTCCATCTAGCCACCTATTCAAATTCTACGCAATTGGGAAATAAGTACAAGTGACATGTGCCAGTTTTACTGTCTTTAAACATATTTTCTATGTGTGTGTAAAATATGATATCCACTTAAGAACCAGGAATTATTTTGAGCAAAATTACAATGCAGGTTGCTACATTCCTTGCATCCTATAAACTATCTTTAACAACAGCAGCAGTTTGAACTACCATGAGGAGAAGAACGTGGAATTTTTTTTAAAAAAGTCTTCTGAAAGGAATGGCTTCCTGCATGTTCAGTTCAGCAGAAGTAGCACATACACTTAGGAAAGGAAATCCATTATGCTTTCTTAAACTTCAGCTATCTAGCATCTACAGTCCTACTGAAGAGCAAAAAGCATCTGGGTAGTGGTCCCGTAGATAGATGAAGTGCATAATCTCCCAAGCACTATTGTAACACAACCTCCACTCATTTAAATGTGGTCTTTTTCTCAGTTTGACTCCAAAGATAGCTCGAATTGAATTTGTGTGCAAGCTCTGTTAAAACAAATGGAGGCTAAACAACATCAGCTTTTTCAGGACTCTCCCTGAAATCAGTAGTCTTAAAAGAGAGGCGCTGGTAAGCAAAATATTACAACTGTTTTTATAAAAGGAAGTTTGCATTCTCTAGAATGGTGTCATCTGTACATTTTCTAAAGTACACATTACCATATGCTGTCAAAAGAACTTCCGTTTATCCTGTGAGAATCACTCTTCCTCTGAGAAAGACGCCAGTCCATATTCTCTAGCGTTATAAATTTTTCCAATATATCCCCTGAACACTCTGAAATGTATCAAAATAGCATCTCCCAGTTCTCTCTAACGAAAGCTGCCTTTCTGTAACAATGTTTAAGGCAGCTGCTCTCAAATGAGCATGCCTCCAGTGTAAATCAAAGAGGAAAATACTTGATATTTCAGAGTGCAATTAATTAAAAACCCTATTTATACGAAATCACCATGACTAACAGTTAACATTAAAATATTTTGTAAAAACTATGAAAAAATTAAATTACTTTTAATTATAAAGAGGACAAAAAACAGTAACATTAAGCTTCGCAAAAATGCTTCTCGATTCTTGAAACTAAGAAAACTCTTTATATTAAGCAGCCAGTGTAAAATGATTGTATTTACCGTTTGTTTGTTTTCTGAAAAGAGACCTGGCAAAATACGTATACCCATTTCATTTTACAACTCCAGTAAAAGTAATGTTCAAGCACAGATAAAATTTGACAACAGTCGACTTTCAGACTTCTTTTTTTCCCCCATCCCACCCCTCCCCCATGATAAGCCCAACATCAATAGGGCTAATAGAATCTGGGGAAAAAAGAGCTTTAATATTTGTTAGACTGCAGTGTATGTATTTCCAGTAGCACTGCACTGTCTGATCGTTTGAGTAGCTGTAACAATGTGATCATTGTGTAGCGGGTTCAGGAGGTTCGGCTGCACTCCACTCTCAAGTACTGGTTGTAGGCAGCCCACCTGAAAGGCCTGGCTGATGTCAGTCTTCTCTCTTTTTGCTTGTGGTTCCCCGGATTCGTCCAAATCATCATCTATTTCACTTTCAACTTCGCTTCCTTCATCTGCACAAATAAAGCCAACGTGAATCCTGCAATCTAAAAGAGCCAAACTACAGTGAGATTACTTAACAACTGTATGGATATTGTGCGCCAGGGATGCTGGTTGTTACCTGTACATGACAAAATTCAACACCAAGGAGGCTAACTTACAAATGCACCTTGCTGAACATCATCTTTCCCTTTGGTAATTAGTCAAATCATTATTCCTTAAATTTGTAAATAAAGGTTTACGGTATTTGGTTCTAGTCATTCTGATTGCAGGCAGCATGTATTTCTACTGCCTTTAATGATACCTGCAATTTTTAAACCACACTACACCAACTATAATTCCATTTCCCCAATTATCTGTTTTCTTGTGAGTCTACATTCCTTTACATCTACAGCGTTCTGAATCTATCTCAGTGGTCATTGGCAAGCTGGCAGTTAGAGACCTGAGTACTGCATGCCAGACTGAGTGCCCATCTCTGTCCCAACTCCTGCCAACCTAGCAGTTCGAAAGCAAGAAATTGCAAGTAGATAAATAGGGACCACCAGTGGGAAAAGATCTTGGGGACATGAAAGGAGCCTCATTCAGGCGTCCCCTGAGCGGAGTTTCTCCAGCAAAAATCCTCTCAACACAGAATAATTTCTGACACGAAATTATTATTGGTATTCCTATTGTGTCAAGATTTCAAATGGTATATAGGTTTAGCATTATGTTATAAAGATATCAAGTAAACATGCCTTACAATGTCGATAAATTTAAATACCCCATTTATTTTGAATCCTTTAAACTATGTTATACAACCAATTTGCTTCACAACTAAAATACACAGAGGACTTGATGAATTATTCTATCTGAGCTGAAAATGCATTCTTGTTCCTGTAAAATGCCTCTTCCACCTCCACATCCCCATCTACTCTCTTCCAGCAAACCTTGGAGTGGAATTTCAGAGAGAACAGGGAATGACAATGAACAGTGTGAGAAAGCATAACTGCATAAAGAGGCCTTGCTTTGAAATTGTGCAGATATGGCCAAAGATGTATGGTAAACGTCGCTCTTGCTCAAAAGCCAGTCATATCTGAATCTAGGGTTCATTGCTCATATCTGTTTACAGCCAAAGAACCAGGTCTGTATGTGCCTGCAGATTTTTCCGTGGACATGTGGCAGGCATGACTAGATGTCAGCATGCACAGAATACTGTTTACCTTCCCACTGAAGTGGTACCTATTTATCTACTTGCAATTTCTTGTTTTCAAAATGTTAGGTTGGCAGGAGCTGGAACAGAGACGGGAGCTCACTCCGCCATGCAGCACTTGTGTCTTGAACTGCCGACTTCCAGTAGTCAAGTTCAGCATCTTAACTATTAAGCCACCGCAGTCCCTCCGACCAAAGATGTAGAATGTACTTAGTACTAACCTTTGTCCATATTTCCAGGAGATACTGCATTTAAATCCCCAAACTGTTGGTGAAAAAAAATATGTTTTTATTCAGTGGAGCATTATAAGAATATCTACTGCAAGCCAATCCTCTATCAAATCCCACTGTGCCCATGGCTCCACTGAAATAATATGAGTAGCAATCATTATCAAACAGGATCCTTAATTGGGTTTCTTTTCCAATGCTCTAACATGGTTACACGGTAAGAGAAAATTTGTCCTGACATCCAGAAGGAAATGGACGAACACATAGAAAACTAAGTATTTGACAACAGAAATGTGCACGCATACCACAGAAGCAGCAATAAATACACTGCTCAAAAAATAAAGGGAACACAAAAATAAGGCATCCCACGATCTGAATGACTGAAATACTGTATTCCTATTGTTGTTCACATACTGTAGTTGAATGTGCTGACAACAAAATCACACAAAACTTAACAATGGGAATCAAATTCATCAACCCATGGAGGTCTGGATTTGGAGTTACACTCACACTAACAGTGGAAGAAAATCCAACTGTGATGTAATGCCCTTAAATCAAGTCAAAATGAGGCTCAGTAGTGTGTGTAGCCTCCACGTGCCTGTATGACCTCCCTACAACGGCTGGGCATGATCCTGATGAGGTGGCGGATGGTCTCCTGAGGGATCTCCTCCCACACCTGGACTAAAGCAACCCTCATCTCCTGGACAGTCTGTGGTGCAATGTGGCATCGGTGGATGGAGCAAGACATGATGTCCCAGATGTGCTCAATTGGATTAAGGTCTGGGGAATGGGCGGGCCAGTCAATAGAATCAATGCCTTCGTCTTGCAGGAACCGCTGACACACTCCAGCCACATGAGGTCTAGCATTGTCGTGCATTAGGAGGAACCCAGGGCCAACCGCACCAGCATATGGTCTCACAAGGGGTCTGAGGATCTCATCTCGGCACCTAATGGCAGTCAGGCTACCTCCGGCGAGCACATGGAGGGTTGTGTGGCCCTCCAGGGAAATGCCACCCCACACCATTACTGACCCACTGCCAAACCGGTCATGCTGAAGGATGTTGCAGGCAGCATAACATTCTCCAGACCCTGACCCTGCTTTCATCTGTGAACAGCACAGGGCGCCAGTGGCAAACCTGCACATCTTGGTGTTCTCTGGCAAATGCCAAACGTCTTCAACAGTGTTGGGCTGTGAGCACAACCCCCACCTGTGGTCGTCGGGCCCTCATACCACCCTCATGGAGTCTGTTCCTGACCATTTGAGCAGACACATGCACATTGGTGGCCCGCCGGAGGTCATTTTGCAGGTCTCTGGTAGTGCTCCACCTGTTCCTCCTTGCACAAAGGTGGAGGTAGCGGTCCTGCTGCTGGGTTGTTACCCTCCTACAGCCTCCTCCACGTCTCTTGGTGTACTGCCCTGTTTCTTGGTAGCACCTCCATGCTCTGGACACAACGCTGGCAGACACAGCAAACCTTCGTGCCAAGGCTCGCATTGATGTGCCATCCTGGATGAGCTGCACTACCTGAGCCACTTGTGTGGGTTGTAGGCTCCATCTCATGCTACCACTAGAGTGAAGGCACCGCCAGCGTTCAACAGTGACCAAACCATCAGCCAGAAAGCAAAGGAACTGAGAAGTGGTCTGTGGTCACGTCCTGCTGAACCACACCTTTATTGGGGATGCCTTGCAAATTGCCTATGATGTCCACCTGTTGTCTCTTCCATTTGCACAACAGCATGTGGAATTGAATGTCAATCGGTGTTGCTACCAGGGTGGACAGTTTGATTTCACAGAAGTGTGACTGACGTGGGGTTACATTGTGTTGTTTAGGTGTTCCCTTCATTTTTTTAGCAGCATATTTTGTAATACTACTTGTTATAAAAATATTATGAAGAATACCCAAAGATTCAATTTCAGCATGAAAAAACAGGTGTCTGATTTTCCCAAGCTGTATTTATTTGGATTTTTGATAGAATAAAAAACAACAACAACACACCAAACTGACCATAGGATAATTATGCCCTGAGGGGTAAAAGCTAACTATTAGGATGATCAAGACAGTCATTCTGGAATGAAAATATAAAGAATTTTTCACTACAGAAACCGAATGTCAAAGAAAGGGGGGGGGGGAGAAGAGAAATAATGGAGGAAATATAACACCTAAAGGCACAAAGAAAGGCATAAACATTTTAACCCTACCTAGGAGAGGAGGCACAAGTTTGCAGAAAAATATGTAGAAATAAACATATCTGTCATGCTGAAATCTTGCTCAAGTTTCACTGCTACCATTAACTCACTTCCCCACCATAAAACGTATTCACTTATGAACAAAATACACTTCAGAGAACATTGTTTAATATTCTAATTGTGTACTAACCTCTCCCATGACTGCAATAGGTGTCTCTCCTGTGGCTTGAGCAACACGATGTTCAACTAAGTAAAACATGTATTCATCATACAACAGGCGGATCAGATGAAAAGAACCAAAGCTAGCAGCACTGCGCAAGGTTAAATCTCGAATAACCATTGAGCTGTATTTTTAAAAAATGAAGATAAAAAAAAGAATATGACAATTCAGAAATCACTGAAGCATATATCCCAAGTAATTTTGAACAATTATAACAGGGGCTCCCAACCTTTTCCTGCCAGGGGCCTGACCATGCCCCCTCAGTCAGGTGAGGGGCCGGTCATTTGGTTCTTCCCGGCGGTAGTGGTGCGTGCATTTGTGCTGCATTTCTGGGCACTTTTCTCATCTCTGCCGCTTCCCTTGGAAGAGGGAGCAAGGGAGGAACATTTCTGTGCAATTTTTGAATTTTTTCACTGCGTTTTCGCACTGTTTCAGTGCAAAAACACAGTGATTCTGGCACTTCCAGTAATGTCAGGGCACTTCTGGTGTTGATGGCAATCCAGCCCTGGGGCTGGATGAATTTGGCCCAGGGGCCGGATCCGGCTCATGGACCATAGGTTGGAAACCCCTGAATTATATCACTTAGCTATATGCTTATTGGAATTTAAATTAAAATAGGGGTTCCCAACATTTTTGCACTGCGGGTCGGACCACACACCCTGGACAGCTGAGTGTGCCGGTCACGTGGTTCCTCCTGCCATAAACACTGTCTTAAAACACATCCACGGCTGTCATAAATGTGTTTACCACAGCTGTGGGTGCATTTATGGCAGCGTTTACAGCAGAGTCCGGCCTGAAGTAAGTAAGTTGACCACCTTTGATTTAAAAAGCTGTACAGTAATACCTCATACAAAGTCCGCTTCATACCACATTGAATTCATACAACATCGCCTAATTCTGTGAAAAAAGTTGCCTCATACAAACTTTGTATGAGGCATTGGGGTTTTTCCCAGGTTGCATTGTGCCTGGGCAGTATAAAAGGCAGGGCACATGCGTGCATTGCTCTTGTGGGTTTTGCACAAGGCAAAGAGTGTTTAGGAGTAGTTTTGAGCACGATTTTGGATTTTTTAAAAAAAAATTCGCCAGAATTTTTAGAAGCATTCCTGGGATTTTTGCAGCATTCTTCAGGTTCTTGGACAATCATGGTTGTTTGACATGTTTTTGTAATGTATTTAGCCTTCAGACAATGATTTCTTAAAGTTCTGTCAGTTTCCTGTCTGTTTCCTTGACTTTGCCCTGAAGCCTGTGCTGTTACAGTACAATATATCTCTATGGAAACAATGTTGTACGAGGCATCGTGGCAAGGATTTGGACGTTGTATGAGGCATCGCGGCTAGGATTTTGCATGCCTCATACAAAGTCCAAATCCGTATAAAGTCCAAACTTGTGGAACCAAGTTTGGACGTTGTATGAGGTATCACTGTATTAGTGTGCACATGGACAAGCTCTAACAGAACACTTAGCTACATTTTAGTTTTATCTGAATGAACAGCAGCAAGCCACTTTCGTGTTTAAAGCCAATAAGAACTTGTTTGCTGGGGGAAGAGAGAGGACATGAAATGCAGGCTAATTCACATACTATATCACTAAATCAGAAATACATAGAGCAAGTATCTCCGTATGTTCTCAGACTGCATTCCTAATTACAAGAGAGCAAGTAAGTCTAAAGATGTGTACCTTTACTGGATCACATTTCTCTTTGTTACTCTTGGCTTTCCCTTATCTCACTCTATGCAGGTAATATAATTTTGAAAGTGGGAGACAGGGATGCATTTGTAATACCAAACAAAAGGGAGTTGGGGGAAGAGAAAAGTATGTCCATGCCACAGAATATAATGTGCTTCAAATTGTTTAAGGTACTGACCTGTAGAAAGACCACTTTAATAGAAATTGTCGTGCTGCTTTAGGAAAACTAGGTCTTCCTTCATATGGTTTCAGTGCTTGCATCATTACATTATCAAGCCAGGCAGCCCACTGCTCCAGAGTACTCTGCTGCTGAAGAGTCATCTTGAAATCTGTTTCTAACCTCTGTACCATGTTGTCATCACACTGGCACACCCAGGAAGCCTGCTCCTGTTCCAGAACAGAAGACATCAAGACTAGCTCCACATACATCATTTAGACAAGACAGTTACAGGGTCAACATCAGTAAAAGGTTAAGTAAAGGGAAAGGGAGGTAAGTTGTCAACATGCACATTGGGAGAATGGTTTATTGACGGTGGTATTCCAGGAGATGCATGAATTGGAGACAAACAACTGGAGAAAATAGCAAAATAACATGATTTGCAAATTGAAGTTGAGCCTCTATGTATTTTTTAAAAATATTAATTATTTCTAATAATTATAATTTTACACCTCGAGTGTGAATTGAATGGTAGATTTAAATAATAATAAGCATAGCTTAAATGACTATGTTAAGAAAAGTAAAGAACCCATGCTTCAGCAAGTTAATAAAGTAGGACTTCTGAAAACAGTGAAGAAAGCTGAATACAGAAAGGAGGAAAGTTGAGCAGCAAACTGGAAAAACAAACCTATGCATGGCCAATACTTGAAAAACATAGAAGGCAAGACTGCCCAAAAGCTGACATGGGGATGGTTAAGAGCAGGAGTTTTGAAGAAGGAAACAGAAGTATTTATCTTGGCAGCTCAGGAACAAGTGTTGCCAACAAATTGCATGAAGACAAAAATACAGCACGTATCCAACAATAACAAATGCTGGCTTTGTTAATAAAAGGAAGAAATGGTAGATCATCTGATCAGCAGATGCAGCAATATTTCACAGACTGATTACTTGCAACGCCATGACAAGGTTGAAAAAACTATTTATTGGAAACTTTGCCAGATGTTTCGACTTGAATGCAGTAAAAATCATTGGGAACATCAGGTAGAGAAAGTTTTAGAAAATGAGAGAGTCAAGATCCTACAGGACTTTAAATTTCAAACAGATTTTTTTGAACCAGTGCTTTGTCTGTAACGAATAGTTTTTAGAAAATGGGAAGACTGGAACATATGAAAAGCTTGCAAATTGCATGTCTTATCGGTATTGTTTTTAAAAAGGCAAAGCTATAAATCAGGAGTTCTCAACCTTTTAAAGCCAGGGGCTGGGTTACGCTCCCTCAGACAGCTTTGGGGGCCAAATGGCCAGTTTGCCCTTCCTCCACCACATGGCACTTCTGGGTGTGGTGGAGGCAGGGGGGGCATGTGAAATGTTGCTGCAGGCCTCAAGTTGAAAATCCCTGCTACAAATCCATTTTTCAGTAATACATATACAGTAACTGTCACTGGCAGCTCAAATTTGAGATGGGTAGAGAGCCACCCATCTACATTCTGTAAAGCTCTAGCATACCTGGACATTGGCAAAATCAACACGGTTGAGGTCATTAAGCATCTGGTTGATTTGAGAAGTGTTCTGCAGTACAGCACGAGCTGCCTGAGCCAGATGATTAAGAGATGTGTATCTTCGCAGAGTCTGAGCAAAGGCACTTACAGCGGCAACCTACAAAGAATAAAGAAAATGGCCTGACATATATGCATTTTCATCAGGCTGAAGCTGACCAGCAAATGTACTAACACTTCATACTTAGCAAAATAATAATAATCTGTCCTTTCTTCCCCATTCTCAAACACAATTCTTTCTGTCTTAGTGTCATCTGACAGATGCAACGGCGTATTCAAGAGTATGACATAAAGATCTTGAATGTAGCCTTAGACATTTGGAGATGAACTGTATGTTTCCCATAATGTGAAAGCCCATCATAAATCACCTCAACACAATTTGTTAAATTTCATATTATACAAAGACTAAATTCTACATGCATGTTTAAGAAAGACAGGTTTTTAACTTTTTTGCTTTTTTACAATTGAGAAACAGAAGACTTAGCAATGGTGTTTTATTAGAGTTTCATAAACATTTCTTTACGGGCTGCAGTGGCTCAGTAGCTTGCCTTGTTGGCTGGAAGGCTGGCAAGTCAGCAGTTTGAGACCTGGGTACTGTATGACGGAGGGAGTGCCCATCTCTGTCCCAGTTCCTGCCAACCTAGCAGTTTGAAAGCAAGAAATTGCAAGTAGATAAATAGGGACCACTGGTGGAAAAAAGATCTTGGGGACAAGAAAGCCTCATTCGGGCATCCCTGAGTAGAGTTTCTCCAGCAAAAATCCTTTCAACCCTGAATATCTTCTGACATGAAATAATAATAATAATAATAATAATAATAATAATAATAATAATAATAATAATAATAATAATAATAATAATAATAATAATAATAATAATAATAATAATAATAATAATAATAATAATAATAATAATTATTATTATTATTATTATTATTATTATTATTATTAAAACTGCATTAGCAGGTAATAGTAAAGTTCGGTTTCACTTACCAGTGATAACTTTCGTTCTTCGAGTATATAGTTTGTGAATACACACTCATGGGTTATGCGCCTGCGCAGAACAGCCGATCGGAGGCTTGAAAAGCTATTGGTCAAAAGTTTTGGCGGTAAGACCGCCCACCGTACCGCCCACCCTGAGGCGCCCGCGCGCCATTTTACCTCAGTTCCATACTTAAGCCAAGCACAGGATAAACCAACTGATCTCATCCGTGCAGCTCAAGAGGGGAGGCAGGGTGGGTAGTGTGTATTCACAAACTATATACTCGAAGAACGAAAGTTATCACTGGTAAGTGAAACCGAACTTTCTCCTTCGTATAGTTTGTGAATCCACACTCATGGGAGATTAGCAAGCTCACACTTACTTGGTCGGTGGGCAGTCGGATGAGATGATCCCACGATGAGCTGAAGAACCCGTAGGTGGACCCGTCAGGGGCGTTGAGTCCGGAGCCCCCTGGTGAGGACGACACGGCCAAGCCTGGCGTCCGCAGTGGCTCTGGTGTCCACCCTGTAGTGCTGGACAAATGTGGAAGGTCTGGACCAGGTGGCAGCCTTACATATGTCCTCAAGCGGTGTGCCCTCCAGAAAGGCAGTGGATGTGGCAACCGCCCTGGTGGAATGCGCCCTGACATGCGGTGGAGGTGGCAGTGAAGCTGACTCGTAGGCCAGGTAGATGGTAGAGGTGATCCATTTGGAGAACCTTTGAGCAGAGATGGGTTCACCCTTGGACTTTCCCCCATAAGCCACAAAGAGGCGTTGTGACTTCCTGAACTCTCTAGTCCTGCTGGTGTAAAACAATAAAGCTCGTTTCACATCCAGCGTGTGCCAAGTCCTTTCTTGGGCGTTAGTGGGGTTCTGGAAGAAGGTTGGCAAGGAGATAGTTTGTGCCATGTGAAACTTGGAGACCACCTTGGGTAGAAAGGTGATGTCCGCTTGGAGGACGACGCGGTCGTTGAAGAACTGGAGAAAAGGTGCGTCTGCTCGCAGGGCAACCAGCTCACCAGCTCGTCGTGCAGACGTGATGGCCACCAGGAATGCTGTCTTCCATGTGAGGAGACGAACATCGGCGGTAGCCATGGGCTCGAAGGGGGTCCTGGTGAGCGCGTTAAGAACGGTGGACAGTGACCATTGAGCCGTCGGTGTCCGGGCCGGCGGAAAAGCGTTCTTTAGTCCCTTGAGGAAGCGCTTTACCGTTTGGTCGCGGAAGGCCCCGGAAGCGGGCGAGCCAGCAGGAGAGTGCGCTACCACTGCTGCGAGATGCACTCGGATGGAGGTGATGCTGAGGCCAGACTCCGCCAGCTGGAGGAGGTAGGTTAAAATGTCCTGCAGTCCCACCTGCATGGGGGGCGTTTGCCGGGCGGCCAGGAAAGCACAAAAACGCCTGTATTTGGAAGCGTAGGACTTCCTTGTGGAAGGGCGCCGCGCTAGTTCAAGGATCCTGGCCAGTCTGGGGTTATCCTCCACGCGGTGAGGTGGAGGCTGGGCAGGTCCGAATGGTGCAGCTGGCCCTGCTCCATTTGGAGGAGTGTCGGTGATTCCGGCAGTGTGCGATACTGTGACGACATGCGCAACAGTAGCGGAAACCAGGGTTGGCGCGGCCACGCCGGTGCCACCAGAATTGCATTGGCTCTGTGTTGGTGCATCCTGGTGAGTACCTTCTGGACCAGAGGAAACGGAGGAAAGGCATAGAGATAGTCCTGATCCCACCGTTTCATGAAGGCATCGCCCTCGGAGTTCAGTCCGATGCCTGCTCTGGAGCAGTACCTGCTGAGTTTCTTGTTGGACTCCGATGCAAAGAGGTCGATGCTCGGCGTCCCCCAGACCTGGCACAGGGACTGGAACACTCCGTCGTCCAGCTCCCATTCGTGGGTCGTCGAGGTGAGACGGCTCAGGTGGTCTGCCAAGACATTCAGTGTGCCCTGAATGTGCACTCCAATTGGGAAAATGTGCCTCTCCAGGCACCATTCCCACAACTGCACTGCAAGGTACAAGAGGGTGGTGGACCGTGTTCCTCCCTGCTTGTTGAGGTACGCCACCGCCGTGGTATTGTCCGAGGCCACTTGAACCGCCTTGCCGGTGAGCAGAGTCTCGAAGGAGCGCAGGGCCTTCCAAATGGCCAGCAGCTCCAAGTAATTTATGTGGTGCACCGTTTCGTGCGGTGTCCAGGTGTCGTTGACCGTGAGAGTCCCGCAAGCAGCGCCCCAGCCGAGGTTGCTCGCGTCGGTCAGTATCTGCAGCGAAGGTTGCGGGGGGTAGAAACTCTTCCCCGTGGCCACGTTGAGTGGTGTAGACCACCACAGCAGTTGGTCCCTCAGTTCTGGAGATGGGGTCAACCGTTTGGATTGGCTCTCCCGAAGTGCGTCGAACTCGTGAAGGAGCCACGATTGCAGGGACCTGAATTTCAACTTGGCATGGGGGATCACTGCCGTCGTTGAGGCCATCAGGCCTAGAAGTCTCTGAGCCTTCTTCGCCTGGATGCACGGTTTCGTGCGCAGTTCGCTCACCCCCTGCGCAATGTCCCGTAAGCGTTTCTGGGGGGCGTAGGCTCTCGTCGTGAGCGAGTCGAGTACCGCTCCAATGTACTCGACGCGCTGGGAGGGAGTCAACTTCGACTTGGTGAAGTTGATCCTGAGGCCGAGACTCTCCATGAGGTGAACCGTGTATTGTGTGTCCCGAACGGCCGACGATTTGGTGGGGGAGACGATCAACCAATCGTCGATGTACGGGAAGACCCTGATGCCCCGTTGGCGGAGGAATGCAGCCACCGGAGCCATGCATTTGGTGAAGACCTGTGGTGCCGTGGCCAGACCGAACGGTAGGCATCGGTACTGGTACACGGAATGGTCGATACGGAAGCGGAGAAACCGTCTGTGTTCCTCGAGGATGGAAACGTGGAAGTAGGCATCCTTGAGGTCTATGACTGTGAACCAGTCCCCTTTGTTGATGAGGGGGAGGACGGTCTGTAGGGTCACCATCCGGAACTTCCTGGTGTGGATGCATTTGTTCAGGCGGCGTAGGTCCAGGATAGGGCGAAGGCCTCCGTCCTTCTTCTGGACCACGAAGTACCTCGAGTAGAAGCCGTTGTCCCAGTCGGACGGTGCTACCCGCTCGATGGCTCCCTTGGAGAGAAGGGTTGCTATTTCTTCCTCCAAATGGGGGGACGAGGTGGTGAGACGATGTCTTCCTACTCGAGGCACCCGCACGAACTCGATGGCGTAGCCAGAGGACAAGATCTTTAAGACCCACTGGTCGTCCGTGATGCCCGACCATGCCTGGAGGAAGTTCCGGAGGGGGAGGTACGGGATGTGGAGCGAGAGAGACTCGGCCGTCGCAGCTTCAAACGCGGGGCTTGGGCCTCGCGGTCGAACGCTTGTCCTGTCCGTAGGGCCGGTAGCGGGGTTTGTGTTGTCGCCGCTGTTTATAGGAGCTGGATCTAGGCTGCTCCGTCGGTCCCTGCTGCTGTGGGTTGCCCTGGAACCGCCGTGTGAAGGGCTGGAACCTCGGCCTGGTGGAAGTTGCCGGCGTGGTGAGCCCCAGGAACTTCGCCGTGGAACTGGTCTGGCGCATCTCATTCAGGACCTTATCGGTGTCCTGACCGAATAGGCCCTGCCCGTCTAAGGGAAACTCCTCGATGAGCTTTTTCATAGCGTCATCGAGGGAGGTGTCCCTGAGCCAAGCATGGCGACGGAGGTAGATTGCGGAGGCCATGTCTTTTGCCGCATAATCGTTGATATGCCGGGCAGTGCGCATCAGCTGCTCGGCGACGAAGTCCCCCTCGGTGGCCAGCGCGTCAATCCTCTTCTGGGCATCGGCGGGCAGTTTAGCCGTCTCAACCTTCACCTGCTCCCAGAGGTGAGATTGGTACAGGCCCATGGCGGCCGAATAGTTTGCGGCCCGAAAGAATAGGGAGCCGGTGGCGTAAAACTTACGCCCCACCGCGTCCAGTTTCTTTCCCTCCGGCGTCGACGGGACCGGGAATCCGCTGGTGGCCGTCCTATGCTGGAAGGCCTTGACCACCAGGGAATTCGGCAGGGGGTGCGCCTGCAAGAACTCGACGTTCTCGTCCAGGAGCCGGTACATGCTGTCGAGCCTGGACGAAACGGAGTGTGCCGCCAAAGGTTTCTTCCACGTCGCCCTCGCCGTGGTCATCATGGAGGGGAGCATGGTTATGTGGACCGGTCGCACAGCACGCCTGTCGAGCTTCGCGGTCATCTGATCCTCACCCTCCAACGGCGGTTGGTCGACCTTCAGGTTGAGGGCGGTGCCGAGCCTCGTGAGCATGGCGGTCAGTGAGCGCTGGTCCTCACCACGCGGTGGGTCCACCGAGCCGATGGCCTGTTCCGGCGTGCGCTCGGCGTCGACGTCTCCCTCGTCCTCCTCCGACGACGAGCTGGACTCATCGGAGGACGAGGGAGGCAGTCTTTCGTCCACGTCCGGACCGCGCCAGTACGGCCTGGGCGGGCCGGCGGGATGGGCGTCCACCGCATCAACGTCCGGACCACACCACGACGGGTTGGGTGGGCCGGCGGAGCGGGTACTCGACCCACGGGAGGTCGGTGGGGCCGCGGCAGAGCCGGGATGCCCGGGGCTTGCGGTGGTCGGAACCGGAGCCGCAGAGGCCGCAGGCGTGGAGGTCTGGAACCTGGTCGCAAACGACGCCATGACCTGGAACATCTCTCGGACGAGGGCCATCTGAGACGCGTCCGAGTCCGCTGGCGGTGGAGCTCCGGTGGCCGGCGGGATGGTGGCCCACGAAACGGTGGGAGCCGAAACGGTGGCCGGCGTCGGTGTCGGCGAAACGGTCGTCGGAACGGTGACGACCGCCTCGTCCGTCGGCGTCCTGGGCCGTGGAGAGACGGAGGCCTGCCTCGGCGAGGAATTTCTGCCCCGAGGAGGAGAGGAGAGCACCTGAGGTGGGCGAGCTGGAGCCCCAGCCCTGCGTCCTTTCTCAGGTGACCCGGAAGACGACCGTCCTCCCCAGATGGAGGATCCCGGAGAAGGACATCGGGCAGTCGAGAACGGCGGCGAAGGCCCGGGAGAGGCGGGTGTGCGCGGAGTGGGGGGAAGCGACCGTCTCTTCTCCGACCCACGCTTGCGCTTCTTCTCACCGTTCTTGTCCTTCTTCTTCTTCTTCCTCATCGGAAGCACGGAGGAAGAGGCCGGCGGTGGTTGAGCGGCAGCGGCGGCCGTGGAGGCGGACGCGGCGGGAGCCAGAGCGAGCTCCATCAGGTGAGCCTTGAGGCGATTGCTTCGGTTCTGCACCGCGAGGCGCGTAAACTTTTTGCAATGCGGGCAAGACTGGCTCTGATGCGACTCTCCCAAACAAAAAAGGCACAGGCTGTGTCCGTCGGAAGCCGGAAACTTCTTAAGGCAAGCCGTGCACTGTTTAAACGCTGCAGCCATCAACCGAGGAAAAAATTCTTCCAGTGGAAGTTTCTGGAGACGAGTACCCCGAAGGGCCGACCAGCCGCCACCCCCTTGAGGGGGGAGACGGTGATCGATGCGAAAAATTGGCTACTGAATCCACTCAAGAGAAGAGACAGAGCCGGGGTGGCGATCCTGCCCGGAGGACAAGATCACCGAGAAAAATTGTTAAGATTTGCCAAAAAGACTTTCCCTCAGAAGGGCGAAAAAATTGAGGAAGCTCTCAACGATCGTCCTGCTGCTACGGCGGAAAGAAGAGAACTGAGGTAAAATGGCGCGCGGGCGCCTCAGGGTGGGCGGTACGGTGGGCGGTCTTACCGCCAAAACTTTTGACCAATAGCTTTTCAAGCCTCCGATCGGCTGTTCTGCGCAGGCGCATAACCCATGAGTGTGGATTCACAAACTATACGAAGGAGAACTCTGTAGTTTACCTTGGTTTGAATCATTCTCTGTGGAATATTGTTCATGGCATTGGAAAGCCAACCTTCAAGGCTTTTTGCAAAATTACGAATGGCTTGGGTCAAGGCACCTATGTATGAAAGAATACAAAACAAATGAGAAAAAAGTCAAGGCTTGTGTGTCCTGTATGATTAATGTCCTTGAATATTACAACTACACAGTAAAGTGATAGACTAAATGCTAATGCATAGTACTAATCACTGTTGGAACAATCAATAGAAATAAAACATACAGTATAATAAAAACTGTATTGTGTTAGCAATGTAGTCATAGAACAGCAAATATGTGAAGGCCACGGTCCAAGCCCTGACTGCAGTGGTAAATATGTGTCTGGGCTATAACAACACAAGAAATCATTTTTTAAAATTTGTATGAAGAACTCCCATACTGCAACCTAAAGTAGCATGGATTCTTGCTGTAAAACTTGGCTGTAGATAATCATCAGTGACATTTATGTAAAGGAGCACAAACAACTCCAGACTTTAAGAATGTCGTCAGACAAAGACTATTTGCGCCTGCTCTACAATTAAACAAATCAGAGACTTCTCTAAGACTGCAAGTATTAGTAAAGTACTTCTAAACTTCTAATATATGCAAAATAATTCTAGATAGGATTTCTATTGTTTCAATATTGACAACAATATACATAATTGATTGAAACACAGACTAACACAGCTACTATTCCAAAAAATAATGGATTGAGGTTCAATTAGGACAGTATTATTTTCCTTCTGCCCAGTTGTTAGATTACCCTGCTTAACTTGGAATCGCAGTTATGCCTGCACATAGTTAAATGTTAGCTTTTATTAGTATTTTAACAAGCAGTGAACTTTTCAATTTTCAAAAGCTAGCATCCATAACTAATTCCAGCTATTTTAAGCATTTGATAAATCTTTTAGTATCTATGGAACAGACACAGACTTGCTGTACCTATGAACACAATTACAGGGGCCACAGAATGGTTACACATAACAAA
The DNA here is from genome assembly GCA_035047305.1 of Bradypodion pumilum. Classification (NCBI taxonomy): domain Eukaryota; kingdom Metazoa; phylum Chordata; class Lepidosauria; order Squamata; family Chamaeleonidae; genus Bradypodion; species Bradypodion pumilum. Next base: position 117,474,363 of record JAWDJD010000002.1, read on the forward strand.
TACAACACTTAATTTTTTAAAGAAACAACTAACACTTACTACTACCCCTTACCAATCAAAACAGACACAAACACACAGTCACAGTCTTAAAAAGTATTTCTACAGGTCAGGAACAGTTTACTGTTAGAGAATTTTAATGTTTAAAAGGCAGGAGTCTTAAATCTTTGTTGAGGACATGGAGCTTTTTTGTAGTCAATCAGTTTTCTGGGCTGCATCCTCCCCTTAGATTTATATAGGACAGAAATTGCTAAATCAAACTTTATGTGCACTTATTTGCCAGAATGTTTCATCATTGCATTCAGATATTCTTTTTCTGCTAATGTTGCTAGAAACTGCTTGAATTGGTGATACTAAACTGAACTAAACATAGTCAACAGCATACCGTTTATAGTTAAAAAGCACAGAGACAAGTGTTTTAATTGACTTGAATGAAAGTAGAAATCTCTTACAAAATGCTAGCAGAATTTGTCTAATAGCTTCTCAAAAATTAGATATGCAACACAAGAACGGAACTCTACTACTGTCTTAAAAGAAGTGGGTATTAACTTCCTTGGCCAAGACCAACAGGGAAACAAACATTAGTTAAGATATCTTTCTTTGGAATTAAATATACAATATTTGCAATTTAAGGTTGAATTTCCCGTATTTCCCATTTCATCTTGGATACCAGAAGTATTGTTATAAAAGCTGGTATCTAAAATAAATAAATAAAGGGAAACAAGCACTGTCAAAGAAATAACAAAAAAAGGGGGTCACAGTTATATACAATAGTTACTGTCAATAATCCTTGTCATGACCCTTATATTGTGAAAATGGACAAGAGGGGTAATAGGTGAGTTAAAGTAGGGGTTCGCAAGCTTTTTGCACCATGGGCCAGACCATGCCCCCCCCAGACAGATGTGTGGGCCAGAGGCATGGTTCTTCCTGCCACTTCCTCCCCTTCCGGTGGCAGCAGCAGTGGGTGTATTCACAGCGCATTTTTTTATTTTTCACTGCTTCCTGTGGCGGCGGGAGCAAGGGCGGCATGTTTTCAGCGGTTTTCAGTGCTTCCGGTGCATTTTTGGCACTTCTGGCAGCTGTGGCAGGGACCTCACTGTGGCCGAGATTGATTGGCGTCATGGGCCAGATTAGGCCCACAAGCCGTAGGTTGCAAACCCCTGAGTTAAAGGAACCAAAGGTATTCAGAAGCATGTGCAGGTGGTGGGGAATTATACTGTATCATCAGACAGCCTATAGTGTAGTAACCACAAAATGCTTACTGGTTTCTAGGAGAAGTGGGTGAAGAATGGAAAAACCAGGTGATTGGGAGAAATGAAATATTTTGGAGGAGTACATGGCTGGCTGACAGGTAGGAGGATAAGCAAGACTTCAAAATGCAAATGTTTTATTAGATACAATTTCCCCCTTTTCAATGTTCAGACATGGGAGTTGCATAAAACTACCATGTCCAATCCCTCATTCAATGCAGGAATCTAAAGTACATATGACAGATAGCTGTCTTTCTCCTGAATGCCTTCTGCTTTGGCGAGCTTACTACCTCCAAAGTATTTTGTTCCATTGTTTAAAAAATATTATACTATCTCCCTTACTCTTTCCCCCCTCAATGTTCACATCTTTCAGTCTCCTGATCACCCTTACTCTCCTTTTAACCTGCTCCAATCCATCTGTATCCTTAAAATGTGGTTTTAGCAGTAGACACCATACCTGTCAAGTTTGGGATTTAAAAATAAGGGAAATTTTGGGCACACCCCTCTGAGGGTGTGGTCAAATCTGTGGGCATGGCCAAATCTGGCCATGTGACTTGCTGGGCTCTAGTCATGCCTGCCACATGATCATGAAAACATCTGCAAACACAGATAGCACTGACTCTTTCGCTGTAAATGGAGATGAGCACTGCACCCTAGAGTCAGATATGACTGGCTTTCAAGCAAGGGCAACCTTTACCTTTACCTATTGTTAGATCCAATGCTGCCTGTCATATCTGACTCTAGGGTTCAGTGCTCATTTCTGTTTATAGCCAAAGAGCCAGCACTGCCTGTTTGTAGATGTTTCTGTGGTCATGTGGCAGGCATGACTAGACACCAGAATGTTGTTACCTTTCCCACTAAAGTGGTCTCTACTTTATCTACTTGTAATTTCTTGATTTTGAACTGCTAGGTTGCCAGGAGCTGGGACAGAGATGGGAGCTCAAACCGTCATGTCGGCCTTCCAGCTAACAAGGCGAGCTTCTTAACCACTGAGCTGCAGTGCTGACTGGAAGGTGGCAGGTCAGCAGCTCAATACCTGAGTACTGCAGGATGGAGTGAGCTCCTGCCTCTGTCCCAGCTCCTGCCAACCTAGCAGTTCAAAAGCAAGAAAATTTAGGGAAACAAATACAGTATCTGGATTAGTCCAAGCCCCTTCCCCTCATCTTCCTGTTTGTTTAAGCTTGAGTCCCACCAACCTAGTGGGGCCTCCATCCCACCACACAGAAATGGCTCATCTTCTTCTGCCTCTTTCCTCCCATCTAGGGCCTTATTTTTTCATCCTCAGGCGTCTCTTTCCCTAGGGTCTACCTTATGTTTATCAGACCACCAACTCATGTCATTATTTGTACTTTCACTGTTATTTTTGCAGTTCTGAAGACATGTTACCTGTATTATATTGAAATTTGTCTGTTTGAGTGATGATTAATCTATTTTTTGGACCATAAGACACACCCAGTTTTCAGAGCAGGAAAACAAAAAATAATAATTTAATACTGTATTTTGCACCACCAACCAGTGGTGGTGCTGCAGGGGAAATGCGCAGGCAGGCCAATTGCACTGAGGAAGGAAGTGATACTCTAGCCTAGCCTCTTTCTCTCCTTTCAACCAGGAAGCATGTTTTCCCCCTCCATTTTGTCCACATGAGATAGAGACAAAGGCATCAAGGTAAGTGAAACCCTTTTATTTAAAGCACAGGTTTGGTTTCCCACTTAAATGCATTGGGAACATACAAACAGAAAACTTTTGAATACAAGAAATTTATTTCCAATGCATTTAATTGGGAAATTGCTATTTTCGCCCTCTAGTGGCCACTTGTTTTTCATATGTTCCCCCCCCTGCCCCAAACAGCTGAACAGTAGTCTTCGGCCAGCTGCGGCTCTTGTAAAATATCCTTTTACAACAGCCACAGCTGGCCGAAGACCAGCATTTGGACTATAAGACGTACCCTCATTTTCTCCCCACTTTTGGGGGAGGAGAAGTGCATCTTATGGTCCAAAAAATACGGTATACAAAATGCATTCAAACCATGTCTCCCATTCCACTTTATATAACTGCAAGTAGATAAATAGGGAACACTTTGGTGGGAAGGTAAACAGCATTCCGTGTGCCCATGTCTAAGTCATGCTTGCCACATGACCATGGAAACGTCTGCAGAAGCAGACAGCGCTGGCACTTGGTTTTGAAACAAAGATGAGCACTGAACCCTAGAGTAAGATACGACTGGCATTCAAGCAAGGTAAAGGTATCCCTTGCTTGAAAGCCAGTCATACCCGACTCTAGGGTTCAGTGGTCATCTCTGTTTAACCTGGTCCGGACCCTGGCCCCTCACCCACAAAAACACACACACCATCGCTCTCCACACCCACACCCACCAGCACAAAGGCGAGTCTCTCTCTCTCACAGAGAGAGAGAGAGAGAGAGAGAGAGAGAAGTAAGCAAATCAAAAAGACAGACAGACAGGAAAGTAAACAAAACAAAAAGACATAGACTTACCCAGAAGGGGTAAGCGCCGGGGCATCCATGCTGGCCCAGGACCAGCCATGTCAGGCAGCCCCCTCCCCTTGCACAGGCCCACGGAGGACAGAGTCAAAGGAACGGAAGCAGAGAGATGACGGCCCCGCCCCAAACCACCTTCTCTCTCCCCTTCCACAAGCAAAAGGCCACAGTGGCCTCTGGTGGCAGGAAAAAAACTGCAGCTTTGGGATTTTTTTTTAAAAAAAATGATAAGAACATAAGAACAGCCTTGCTGAAACATGCCACAGCCCATCCAGTCCAGCATTCTGTCTCACACAGTGGCTCACCATTTCCTTCAGGGTATTCCCAAGCAGATGCCTTCAGCTGCTTAGGATTCCCTGGAAATGATATTGAGAGATATCCTGCCTATCTCTCCAACCCGGAGGTTGAACTTAAGTATCCATAATTATAGCCATTGATACTCTTGTCCTCCATGAATTTGTCTAATCCTTTCTTAAAGCTGTCAAGACTGACAGCTGTCACCACTTCTTCTGGCAGGGAGTTCCATAGGCCAGTAATCCTCTGGGTGAAAAAGTACTTTCTCTTATTTGTTTGAGAACTAGTACCCAAAAGTTTCATGGAGTGTCCCCTAGTTCTAGTGTTATGCGATAGGGAAAACAGTTTTTCCTTATCTACTTTGTCCACACCGTGCATGATTTTATAAACTTCAATCAGGTCACCTCTTAGACGTCGTCGTTCAAGAGTGAAGAGGCCCAACCGTTGCAGCCTCAGATGGTAAGGAAGGTGTTCCAGTCCCCTAATCATTCTGGTTGCCCTCCTCTGCACTTTTTCCAGCTCCATAATATCCTTCTGGAGGTATGGCGACCAGAACTGTACACAGTATTCCAGATGGGGCATCACATAGATTTATAAAGAGGCAAAATTACACTTGCTGACTTATTTTCTATACCCTTCCTAATGATCCCTAGCATTGAGTTTGCTTTTTTCACTGCTGAGGCACACTGGGTTGACACCTTCATTGAGTTGTCCACCAGGACACCAAGGTCCCTTTCCTGGTTTGTCGCAGAGAGTTCAGACCCCATCAGTTTATAAATGTAATTGGGGTTTTTTGCCCCAACATGCATCACTCTGCACTTACTAATGTTGAAACTCATTTGCCACTGTTTTGCCCACTCCCCCAGTGTCAAGAGATCCCTCTGGAGCTCCTCACAATCTCTCACAGTTTTCACTACCCTGTATAATTTAGTGTCGTCAGCAAATTTGGCTACCTTGCTTTTTACTCCTACCTCTAGATCATTTATGAAGAGGTTGAAAAGCAGGGGTCCCAGTACTGAACCTTGGGGGACCCCACTCTTTACTTCCCTCCACTTGGAGAAGTGTCCATTTACTGCTACTCTCTGTTTCCTGTCCGTTAGCCAGTTGCTGATCCAGGACAAGACCTGTCCCTTTATTCCATGACTGGTAAGTTTATTCAAGAGCCTTTGGTGTGGGACCTTGTCAAAAGCCTTCTGAAAGTCCAGATAAACAATGTCAACTGGATCCCCCTTATCCACATGCTTGTTGACACTCTCAAAAAATTCCAACAGATTAGTGAGGCATGATTTGCCCTTGCAAAAGCCATGTTGGCTTTCCTTTAGCAGCGCCTTCTCTTCTATGTGCCTATTAATTCTATCTTTTAGGATGGTTTCCATCACTTTACCTGGGACACATGTCAAACTGACAGGTCGGTAATTTCCTGGATCACCCCTGGATCCTTTTTTGAAAATTGGTGTTACATTCGCTACCTTCCAGTCATCAGGCACAAAGCCTGATTTGAGGGAAAGATTATATATTTTGGCTAGGAGATCAGCAATTTCATCTTTAAGTTCCCTGAGAACTCGTGGATGGATGCCATCTGGTCCTGGTGATTTGTTAGTGTTTAGCTTAACAAGACATGCAAGGACCTCCTCCCTGGTTATTTCTATCTGGCTTAATTCTTCGGTTTCCCTCCCTACGAAGATAGGCTCTGTTTTGGGCATGTGGCCTCTGTCTTCTTCAGTGAATACTGAAGCAAAGAATTCATTGAGTCTCTCTGCAATCTCTGTTTCCTCTTTAATAACCCCTTGCCTTCCATTGTCATCTAATGGTCCAATGGCCTTCCTAGTTGGGTTCTTACTTCTAATGTACTTAAAGAAGTCTTTGTTATTTCTCTGAGTATTTTTAGCTATACGCTCCTCAAAGTCTTGCTTTGCTTTCCTGATTGTTGCCTTGCATTTGTTCTGCCAGAATTTATGTTTCTGCCTGCTGTCCTCATTCGGACAAGCCTTCCATCTTCTAAATGAGCTTTTCTTGCTCTTGATCACTTCCCGAACAGCTCCTGTAAGCCACATTGGAGTCCTCTTGGACCTGGCAGTGCCCTTTTTCCTTTTGGGTATGCATTCCAATTGAGCCTCTGTTATTGTTTTTGTAAACAGCCTCCAAGCCTCTTGGAGTGTTTGGACTCTCTCAATTTTCCCTTTCAGCTTCTTTTTTACTAGTTTCCTCAACTTTGGGAAATTTCCTTTTTGAAAATTTAAGGTCTCTGTGTTAGATTTTATCAGTGACTTGCGGTCTATGATCAAGTTAAACATAATTGAGTTGTGGTCACTGTTCCCTATTGGATCAGTCACATTAACATCTTGCACCAGATCCTGAGTATTACTCAGGATCAAGTCAAGGATTCTTGTACCTCTAGTTGGGTCTTCAACCATCTGTCCCAGGGAACAATCATTTAGCATATCTAGGAACTTTATCTCTTTATCAGGTGCTGAACAACAGTTCACCCAGTCTATGTGAGGGTAATTGAAGTCCCCCATTATAACCAGGCTTCCCTTCTTGGATGCCTCCTTTACAACATTCTCCAACTGCCAGTCTCCCTCAAGAGTTTGGGTCGGAGGCCGATAGTATATGCCTACTGTTAGACCATCCTTGTGGCCTGGTACTCTTACCCACAGAGCTTCTAATGGTGACTCCAAATCACCTAGATATTCCAATTCATACGATTTTATCACTTCTTTGACATACAAGGCCACACCACCTCCCATTTGCCCCTTCCTATCCTTCCTGTACAGTTTGTAGCCTGGGATAACTGTATCCCATTGGTTATCATCCATCCACCAGGTTTCAGTGATACCAATAATATCAATATTCTTATCTATTGCTAAGTATTCCAGCTCCCCTATTTTGTTCCGGAGGCTTCTGGCATTTGTATACAAGCATTTATATATGCTTTTCTGACACAGTCTTTTGTGTCCAGTTGCATTGTTAGACTGCCTCTTGCATCCTTCTGCTAGAATGCTAGTGACTAGCTCCTCGCTCTGCTCAGTAATTTTTGCATCCTCCTCACTACTCAAATACACACTTTCCCGAACCGGATGCTGCCCAGCTCCTGTCGGCTTTCCCCCAGTTATCAGTTTAAAAGCTGCTCTGCAACCTTTTTGATGTTGAGTGCCAGCAATCTGGTCCCATCATGGTTCAAATGCAACCCATCCCTCCTGAACAGATTTGGCTTGTCCCAAAATGTTCTCCAGTTCCTGACAAATCTGAAACCATCCTCTCGACACCACCGCCTCATCCACGCATTGAGGCTTCTGAGCTCTGCCTGCCTGGTAGGTCCTGCACGAGGGACAGGCAGCACTTCTGAAAATGCTACCTTGGAAGTCCGGGACTTCAATCTTCTTCCTAACAACCTGAATTTGGCTTCCAGGACAGACCGCTTGGCCTTTCCAACATCATTGGTACCAACGTGTACCATGACAACTGGCTCGTTCCCAGTTCTCTCTAACAATCTATCTAGATTTCTTGTGATGTCTGCAACTTTTGCACCTGGCAGGCAAGTCACCATACGGTTATCATGTGCATCACAAATCCATTTCTCTGTATTTCTAATTATTGAATCGCCTAGTACAAGGAGCCTCTCTCCTGCAATCTGTTCATCTACATGCACCTCATTAACCATATTAAGGGAGAGAACCTCAGTTTGTTCCTGTTGTTTATCTTCCTGGATCTCATCAAGTGTGATGAAGGAGAGATCATCAGGTGGAACCAGTTGTTCCTCTATGTGTTCCTCATCAGGTGTGATGAGGGAAAGAGCCTCAAATTTATTTTGTAATTTCAGACTCTCAGAGTGATCCCCTACTCTCCTCCTCCTTTGAGTCACATTCCTCCAACCATCTCCCTCCTGAGTTAGTGAAGGGCCTTCTCCCTCAGAACTGTGCCCTGTCTCTTCTTTGTCCAGCATAGTCTGCTCCGCTCTGTCCAAGAACAGCTCAAGCTCCTTAATTTGTTGATGGTTAGATATGCGGGCCTCTAGCTGCTGGACCTTCTCTTCTAGTAGTGCAACCAGCTTGCACTTGCTGCAAGTGTAGTTCTCCATATGCTTTGGCAAGAACACAAACATGGCACAAGTATTGCAGGTAACTACAACTGTTCCCTCAGAATCCATTTTAACAAGTGCAGTATTCTGGGCCTCAAAAATGTACACGTTTACTACCTTTCTACCTAGTAAGACTATATTCCTTTGTTACTAGTTTGCAATCTTGTGTGCTGTTAGGCGCGCAGGCCCCTAAAGCAGCTCTACTCCAAATGCAAAACTTACCAGTGCTCACTTCCTTTGTTTGGCTCTCCTCAGCAGCAGCTCTGCTTAAGAGCACATGCAGAGTCAAAAGGGCTGACCCTGAAAGAGCTCAGAGCTTTTAAAGGCTAGTGTGGCTCCGCCCCTATGAGTCACAGTTCAGGGAAGGGCCAGGTGTGGCTCTGCCCCCTGCTTCTGGAAACTTCTAACTGCTTTCTCTGTTTGAACAGAGGTCACTCTCAGCAGTTTAAATTATCAATTTAAATTAGTGGAGGCCTCTAAAGCAGCTCTACTCCAACTGCAAAACTTACCAGTGCTCACTTCCTTTGTTTGGCTCTCCTCACCAGCAGCTCTGCTTAAGAGCACATGCAGAAAGGGCAAAAAAAAATATTATGGGGAAATTAATAAAACGGGAGGGGGTGGAAAGAGGGGTAAAAATACAGGGTTTTCCCAGCCAATAAGGGATACTTGACAGGTCTTGTGGACACAGAACTCAAGATAAAGCCCAACCAGTGCTGAATAGAAAGGAACCAGTCTATCATGTGCTCTAGAGACTATACTTCAGCCTAAAATAGCATCTGGGTTTTTTTTGCAGCCACTTCACACTGTTGGTTTATATTCAACTTGTGATCTACAGCAATTCCAAGATTCTTCTTTCATGCAGTATTGTTGAGCCAAGTATCCTTCATCTTCTAACTGTGCATTGCTTTCTTTTTCTCATGTGTAGAACTTTGCACTCACCCCTGTTAAATTTCATTCTGTTGTTTTTAGTTCAGTGCTTGAGCCTATCAAAGAACTTCTGGCATATTTTTGTCTTCCAGAGTACCAGCTAGTCAACCCATTTTTGTGTCATCTGCAAATGTGATTTAAAAAATCCCTGCATCTCCAAATCATTAATATAAATGTTGAAAAGCATCAGGCCCAGGGTTAAGCCTTATGATACCTCACTTGTAACACCTTCCCAGTCTGAGAATGAACCACTGATCAGTACTCTCTGTGTATGATTCTGTAAACAACTGTGGATCTATCTGGTAGTTTTTCTATCCAGCCCATATGTAGTTAATTACTAATCAGGATATCATAGGGTACTTGTTAATAGGTTTGCTGAACTTCAGATATATTACATCCATAGCATTCCCAACCTCTAACAAAAAATGAAATAAAATTAGACTGTCAAGATCTGTCCTTCACAAAACTTGTGTTGGCCTTGTTATCTACTGTTTTCAAGGTGCTTACAGACACTTTACAATCTGTTCCAGAACTGTCCCCAGGATTGATGTCAGCTTGACTGATCTGCAGTTCTCTGGTTCCTTTTTGCCCTTTTTGAAACTAGGGACAACACAAATCCTCTTCCATTTATATGGGACTTTACCCAACCGCTATGATTTCAAGAAAATAATAAAAAGTGGTTCTCTGAATTCCTCAGCCAGTTTCTTCAATATTCTTGGATGCAGTTCATGGGGCCCTGGAGATCTGAATTCGTTGAAAGTACAGTAATGAGATTATTTCCTGACAGTCTGGGTATCAATTTCAGATTGCAATCCTGTCCCTGATCCTTGTACTTCACATTACTCACATTTGTTAGCTTGCGCACATCAACTTCGCCTTTAAGCAAAATACCCTTAACTAAATAAAAACCAATAGCTTTTGAAAAAAGTCATATTTTTAAATAATAAAAATAGTACAGTGGAACCCCGGATAACAACAAAACTTGGTTCGCCAAGTCATGTCATTAACCGGATTTTGTCGTTATCCGTGCAGCCCCCCGGCGGTGCTGCAAGGAAAAACCTCCAACTGACAAAGGAGTTTGGCTTGCAGCACCGCCGTGTGTGTGTGTGTGTGTGTGTGTGTGTGTGTGTGTGTGTGTGTGTGTGTGTGTGTGTCATGGGGTGTCGGAAACAGCACAGATAAGGTCCCTTGAGCCTCCCATTTTGGCTTCTCCGCCACCTCTGGGAGGCTCAAGGGACCTTATCTGCGCTGTTTCCGACACCCCGTGACCCTCCCGGGCGGTGCTGCAAGGAAAAACCTCCAGCTGACAAATGAGTTTTCCCTGGCGTTTTGGCTTGCAGCACCGCCGGGGGAGGGTCACGGGGTGTTGGAAACAGCACAGATAAGGTCCCTTGAGCCTCCCAGAGGGGGCAGGGGTGGTGGAGAAGCATAAATAGGCAAAAAAAATTCCGTCACGGTGGAATTTCCCCCCACCCATTTTGTTTGGCTTCTCCGCCCCCTCTGCCCCCTCTGGGAGGCTCAAGGGACCTTATCTGCACTGTTTCCGACACCCCATGACCCTCCCGGGCAGTGCTGCAAGGAAAAACCTCCAGCAGATGGAGTTTTCCCTAGCATTTTGGCTTGCAGCACTGCCTGGGGGTGTGTGTCGCAGCATGTCAGAAGCAGCGCGGATAAGGTCCCTTGAGACTCCCAGAGTGGGCAGAGGCAGCAAGAAGCTAAAATGGGTGAAAATAATTCAGTGGTGATGGAATTTTTTTCCACCCATTTCTGCTTCTCCGCCACCGTGGGTGCCTCTGTTAGGCTCCGGGGAGGCGATCCGGACTGATTCTGACCTCCCCAAATCTCCCCCCATGCTGCTCCAAGCCAAAAACTGCACCCGACGATGGAGTTTCCCCCAGTGTTTTGGCTTGGAGCAGCGTGGGAGGAACTCGGGGGGAGGTCAGAAACAGCCAGGGTTGCCTCTGTCCACCTAACTGGGTGAGAAAAGTTGTGGCCAACTTCTTTCTTTTCCCCCAAAAAACAAGATGGCAGCTGCAACTTTTCTCAGTTATTGGGCGGGCCAGGGAGGTGCTAGGAAGGCAGAAACAGTGCGGAATAGGTCCTCCCAGCCTCCCAGACACTCCCGGGTAGGCGGAGAGCCGGACACAGGCACCCAAAGATGGCGATTTTTTCGTCTCCAACCAGCATGAACAGGTAGGAGACCAAACATGATGCACCAGATAATGACATAACATCGTTGTCTAGGACATGACTTTTCAGAAAATCCAGTGTCGTTATTCGAATTCGTCGTTGTGTGGATGGATCGTTATCCGGGGTTTCACTGTATTGCAGTTCAAACAGAAAAGTAGGTTGGATATTTTCTTAATGCCTATGCATAAAAATCAGTGTAAAATGCACACTAATGTTAACAGTCATTTTATAGTTGTCTTCTAACGATTGAATTGTTTACAGTCTTAATTTTATGTTTGACTCTGATATATGATCAGTCTCTACTTAAATTACAGTAGAATATGGACCAGCAGCTTAGTATCACTATTAGGCTCAATTACAATCAGTAGGGATCAAGTGAGAAGTATCCAAAGGTGATGTCCCACAGGTGGACTAGCAGGAGCCAGTGCAGCCTAAAGGATGAGATCCCTTTTCTACCACATGTCTCTGGGGTACCCCCAAAACAAACTTTGGAGGAGTGGAAATTCCTGTGAAGCCAGGTTTAGGAAATAGAAATTTTGTTGTGAGTAACAGCAGAACATAGGATTCGTCCCAAACATATTACAGCGGTACTGCTATTTGTGTATGTGAAATGAGATGTCTGAGGCAGGCTGCTGGAATGACTTCTTCTTGTGCTGTATCTGATTCTGAATATTGGCGATCATCATGGCGATGTGAATATAATGCAGTGGCCTTTCATCTGCCTTCCGAATTGCAGCATGACCCCTGTACTGCTAATCCAGTTCCTCAAATTACTTTCTGGTCCTGTCCTTTTGACATGCAAAGCCCTCCTCAGCCCCAGGCCAGTATTGATGAAGCTGCTACCCTTCATCAAAATGGATTAAAGTGGGATTTAATCCATTTCAGGACCATCACCCTTCCCTGTGGACTTCGCCAAGGCTGCTAGTCCTCAGGGTTGTCAGGTTAGTTAACTGCTGCCTGATGCTCAGTGTTGAGTTGCTAGCAGTATGGTCTACTTTATCACCATAGCAGGATAACCTGGCCAGACTTGCTGGAGTGACTAGAAGGGATCAAATCAGGAATCAGGGTATAAGGGAAAGAATTGGAACAGAACCAATCTTGCACTACATACGGAGACAGCAAAAAAAACATGGTTTACCCATTCGGAGAAAATGTCTTGGAATTCCATACTTTACAAGGCATGTGTGGAAAGAGGAGAAGGACAAAGACCATGAGGCAGACCCAGAGGAAGGTGGGGAGAGATAACATCAAAGAAATATTACAAGAATACCAAATAACACCGTTGGGGGCCACTAGAAATGCCAGAACAAGAAGCACGCATCTCCCTTGACACCAGATGGGGTAATTTTATGTGTTTGATGATGTAAGTGTTGTGCACCGCCCAGAGTCGCTTGCCAAGTGGACGGCAATATAAAGTTGATCAAATAATAAATAAAAGAGGAAGCAAAGAAGAAGATGACTGCTATTGGTTGCTATTTTTATTTAGTGTGTGGCTATGTTACTATACAGTATTGCTGTTTAGCTACCCTTGTTTTTAACGGTGTAAACTGCCCAGAGTTAGAGAAAATCCTAGGATAATAATGATATCAATATCCTCAGTTATGTTTCTAACAATATTTTGTGAAACAAATAAACTGACAGATTTCGTTGTAATGTCACAATAATTTAGGAAAACTAGTCAGAAGAGGGGACAAAAACCCTACAGATTCAAAGAATGAAGAAAGTGACTGTAACGGAATAGAAGAAACAGAAACAAGATATGAACCTGCGACACTAGAACCAAGTAACAACACAAGAGATTTCAATACAGTAAAACCTCTACGTACATATTTTTCCGTTCCACAAGGTTATTTCTATGTCGAAAATTTTGTATGCCAAAAATACATTGCATTATCAAAAGAGGACACTAGATGTCACCGTATATTTTTTCGTATGTCAAATTTTTCCTATGAAAAATTCGTATGTCGATTTTTTTAAAGCCAGGATTTCTATTTATTTGTATGTTGCATTTTTCGTAAGTAGAACCGTTCGTATGTCGGGTTTCCACTGTACTATTTATGCACAGAATGTGAATTGTAATTTAGTGGTAAGCTCAAAGGAAGTAAGGTTTTTTTTATGAGTTTCAATGTACAGTGTAACTTTTTTGGATAAATGATCAGTATGCAGTTTGTTTACAATTAATCCACAGACTATTTACAGGATTTGATGATATATGAGAGTATTTGGAGGGAGAATTAGTAGACTTTTGGGGGAGAGTATGTGGATGTCATGAATATTTTTTAGCCAGTTGCAAGATGCTATTGTTCATACTCACATAACTCAGTACATCCAACTTCGAAACTCCCTGGCTCCTCATACTGTTTTCTTGTCATTAATATATTTTGCTTCAAAATTCCTATTTTTACTTTTCTTATCCAATTCTACTGAACCTAATCCTGAAATTTCAGCCAGAAATTCTTTTTTGTCTTAAACATAGTACTTTGTTTTACTATGACTAACAAAAAACAATACATATGGGAAATGAAGCAATTAGGGAAACTTTCATTCCGTTAATATGTAGTACAGGTTACCCCATATCCATGGGTTCAATATCCACAGTTTCAATTATCTGTGGGTCTAAAAACATTCAATTTTTTTAAATCCCTGGAAAATATAATATGTCAGAAGAGATTAAGAAAATAGATTAAGAAACGATGGCAAGAGTACACAGAGGAACTTTACAAAAAGGGCCTCAACACCCCTGACAATCACAGTGATGAGAGCTTTGAACTGGAGCTGGACATCCTGGAGAGTGAAGTCACAAAAGCCCTAAAAAGTACTGCTAATAACAAAGCTAGTGGGGTTGATGGTATTCCAGTTGAATTATTGAAGGCCCTAAAACATGATGGAATTAAAGCATTGCATTCTATATGCCAGCAGATTTGGAAAAAACAACAATGGCCACAGGATTGGAAAAGATTTTTGTTCCAATCCAAAAAAAGAGCAATGCCAAAGAATGCTCAAATTTTCGAATCATTGTGCTCATCCCACACGCTAGCAAGGCCATGCTCAAGATAATATAGGATAGGCTTCAGCAGCACATGGAGAGTGAACTACCAGAAGTGCAGGCTGGTTTCAGAAGAGGTCGGAGAGGCATTGCCAATGTACGTTGGATCATGGAGAAAACAAAGGAATATCAGAAACAAGTCTATTTCTGTTTCATTGACTACACCAAGGCCTTTGACTGTGTGGACCACAATAAAATGTGGCAAGGAATTAAAGAGATGGGAATGCCAGAACACCTTGTATGTCTCATCAGAAATCTGTACAGGAGTCAAGAAGCAAGAGTTAGGACAGGATATGTAATGATGGAGTGGTTTGGAATAGAAAAAGGAATAAGACAAGGCTGCATTTTGTCACCCTGCTTATTTAATTTATATACAGAACACATAATGCGCAATGCAGGGCTGGATGAATCACAAGTTGTAATTAAAATCGCTGGGAGAAACATCAATAATCTGAGATATGCAGATGATACTACCCTAATGGCAGAAAGTGAAGAAGACCTAAAGAAGCTCTTGCTTAGGTTAAAGGAGGAGAGTGCAAAAGCTAGCTTGAGACTCAACATCAAGAAAACAAAGATAATGGCAGCAGGCCCAATCACTCCCTGGAAAATAGATGGGGAAGAAGTAGAAGCAGTGACAGACTTTACCTTCGTAGGATCAAAGATCACTGCAGATGGGGATTGCAGCCATGAAATAAAAAGGCAACTGATGCTTGGGAGACAAGCTATGAGAAACCTGGGGAACATAGTGAAAAGTAGAGACATCACCTTGCAATACAAAAATTCGCATAGTCAAAGCAATGGTATTCCTGGTGGTAATGTATGGGTGTGAGAGCTGGACCATTAGGAAAGATGAGTGCAGAAGAATAGATGTCTTTGAAATGTGGTGTTGGAGGAGAGTTTCGAGAGTCCCCTGGACTGCAATGAGAACAAATAGGTCAATCTTAGAAGAAATCAACCCTGACTGCTCCTTAGAAGGTCAAATAGTAAAGATGAAGTTAAAGTACTTTGGACATCAAATGAGAAGAGAGGATTCACTTGAGAAAGCCTTGATGCTGGGAAAGGTTGAGGGCAAAAGAAGGGGATGGCAGAAAATGAGATGGATAGCTGGCATTGTTGACGCAATTTTTATTTTTATTTTTGCACATTTATATCCCGCCCTCCTGGTGGGTACACCACTCAGGGTGGCTAACAATATAATAAAAATTACAATAAAAACAATTCAATGACAATAACTAAAAACAAATCTACACCCCAATTAAAACCAGCATTAAAACACAAACAAATCGTCATTAAAAAACAACCCACCCCCACCCTAGCCCTGTTAAAACAGAATAAACAAGCCTGGGGGGCAGCCCCTCACATAGGCTAAATCAGCCACCGGGCCTGACTGGTAGAGTCAAGCGTGCCCCAAACTTGCTGAAAGAGCCATGTCTTCAGCCTCTTTCTAAAGGGGAGTAGATCTGTCTGGAGACGCAAATCAGGTGGTAAGAGGTTCCACAGGGCTGGGGCAGACACGGAAAAGGCTCTTTTCCTGGTCCCAATAAGATGTACTTCTTTCACTGATGGGACCACCAGAGAACCTCTCCTGTCTGCCCTAGTAGGATGGGCTGAATTCCTTGTGGCGACGCGGTCTCTTAAGTAACTTGGTCCAATGCCATGAAGGGCTTTAAAGGTCAAAACCAGCACCTTGAATTGCACCCGGAGGCACACCGGCAACCAGTGCAGCTCCTGGAGAAGTGGTGAGGCACGAGCATAACGCCCGCAACCCATCACGACCAGAGCAGCCGCATTCTGGACCAGCTGAAGCCTCCGAATGGTCACCAAGGGCAGCCCCATGTAGAGCGTATTACAATAATCCAATCTGGAGGAGCCCAGAGCATGAGTGACCATGAGCAAGGAGTCCCAGTCCAGAAACGGGCGCCGTTGGTAAATGACACGAAGCTGTGCAAAGTCCCTCCTAGCCATGGCTGCCACCTGCTCTTCGATCAGTAGCCACGAGTCCAGGAGGACCCCCAAATTGCGCACCGGATCTGACTGTGGCAAAGATGTCCCAGCCACGACCAAAGATGGTAACTCCCGGGATAACACGGGACCCCGCACCCAAAGCCACTCAGTCTTGCCAGGATTCAGCTGAAGCCCGTTGTCCCCCATCCAGACCCGAACAGCCTCCAGACACCTGGTCAGGACATCAACTGCATCACTCAGGTCCCCACGAGCTGAGATGTACAGCTGGGTATCATCTGCATACTGATGATACCTCACCCCATGGGAACGAATGATCTCACCCAGCGGTTTCATGTAGATATTAAACAATAGAGGCGAGAGTACCGAGCCCTGAGACACCCCACATGGGAGCAACCTAGGGCTGGAAAACCCACTCTCTAAAGACACCGACTGAGTCCGGCCCACCAGAAATGAGGAAAACCAAGACAACACCGTGCCCTGGGCCCCCAATCCTTGGAACAGGCCCAGAAGGACACCGTGGTCGACGGTATCGAAAGCCGCTGAGAGGTCAAGAAGAGCCAGGACAGAGGGGTTGCCTCCATCCCGCTCCCGCCAAAGACCAAGAGTGCGACCAATGCCGTCTCGGTACCATAACCGGGCCTGAAGACTGACTGAAACGGGTCCAGATAATCCATATCATCCAGAACCCCTCCTTTTCAGGAGGGGATATTTCCTGCACCGTTGAAACATGCTTTGGTGCGCCCCCTCCTGAAGAAGCCATCCCTCGATCCAGCAGTCATAACCAACTACAGACCTGTTTCCAACCTCCCATTTTTGGGGAAAGTATTGGAAAGGGCAGTGGCGCGTCAGTTGCAGGGGGTACTGGATGAAGCGGAATATCTGGACCCCTTCCAGTCAGGATTCAGACCTGGATATGGTACTGAGACTGCATTGGTCGCGCTGATGGATGATCTCTGGCGAGAGCGGGATGGCGGTCATCCGTCCGTCCTTGCTCTTCTTGACCTCTCAGCGGCTTTCGATACCGTCGACCACGGTATCCTTCTGGAACGGCTTTGAGGATTGGGGATCCAGGGCACTGTGTGGTCCTGGTTTTCCTCATTTCTGAGAGGCCGGACCCAGTCGGTGTGGTTGGAGAGCGAGAAGTCCAGTCCTAGGTCCCTAAAATATGGGGTGCCTCAGGGCTCGGTACTCTCTCCTCTCCTATTTAACATCTACATGAAGCCGCTGGGTGAGATCATCCGTTCCCAGGGGGTGTGGTACCATCAGTACGCGGATGATACACAGTTGTACATCTCGGCCCGTGGGGACCCCAGTGATGCAGTCAAAGTCCTTTCCAGTTGTCTGGAGGCAGTTGGGGTCTGGATGGGGGCAAATGGGTTACAGCTGAATCCTAGTAAGACTGAGTGGCTGTGCATGGGGGGTCCTGTGTTATCCCGGGAGCTATCATCTTTGATTTTGGATGGGGCTATTTTGCCCCAGACCGACCCGGTGCGCAACTTGGGGGTCCTCCTGGATTCGCGGCTGCTGTTAGAAGAACAGGTGGCGGCTGTGGCCAGGAGAGCCTTCGCCCAACTTCGGGTGATTCGCCAGTTGCGCACACTCCTGGACCTGGACTCTTTGCTCATGGTCACTCATGCTCTGGTGACCTCCAGACTAGATTATTGTAATGCACTCTACATGGGGCTGCCCTTGATGACCATTCGGAGGCTGCAGCTGGTCCAGAATGCGGTGGCCCGGGTGGTGATGGGGTGTGGACGTTATGCCCATGCCTCACCACTGCTGCGGGAGCTGCACTCGTTACCCATTTGCCTCCGGGTGCAATTCAAGGTGCTGGTTTTGACCTTTAAAGCCCTATATGGTAGTGGGCCAGGTTACCTTAGAGACCTAAGGACGTTTGTCCGTCCAACCAGAGCGGACCGGAGGGGCTCTCTAATAGTGCCATCGGCCAGGGGGGCTCGCCTCTCTGGCACAAGGAGGAGAGCCTTCTCTGTGTCCGCACCGGCCCTTTGGAACCTCCTGCCTGTGGAACTGCGTCTCCAGACGGAGTTGTTGCCCTTTAGAAAAGAACTAAAAACCTGGCTGGCGGGCCAAGTTTGGGGTGCAGGTGGAGGGGTGGCTTCCGTTGGGTGGTTAATATAGGGGAGGATGCCTGCCCCACGGTTTCTTCAGTTCCTGCACCCCTCTCTTTTTAGGGGTGGGTTCTTATTGCTGGTTTTTATCTGTTTTATTTGTTTTTGTCTGTTTTTACCCACTGTTGTGAACCGCCCGGAGTTGGCTTTGGCTGAGTGGGCGGTATAAAAATGTAACAATAAAAAAATAAAAAAATAGCCCCCCTGGAGCTGCCGAGCCACTGCTTTTTCCAACACCTTCACCACAAAGGGAAGGTTGGAGATAGGTCTGAAATTAGAAATAACAGTAGGGTCGAGCAATGGCTTCTTCAGGAGGGGTCGAACCAGCGCATGTTTGAAAACTGCCGGAACCACCCCCTCCCGCAAAGAGGCATTCACCATCGCACCGACCCAACTGCTCGTTGTTGCCTTGGCAGCTCTAACCAGCCAGGCCGGGCAGTGGTCAAGTAAGCAAGTGGTATCATGCACAGCTCCAAGGAGCCTGTCCACTTCATCAGGGGCAACGGGATCAAACCGATCCCAGATAACATCCTCAAAGCCGTTCCAGCCCACCCCAGGCGATCAATTTCCACATCAGGATTAAACCCCACACGGATGCGAGCAACTTTCTCTGCAAGATGGTCAGCAAAATTGTCAGCTGATCCCTGCCACCCAGGACCAGCCCCCCCCCTTACCCAGAAGGGACCTGGTAACCCGGAACAGGGCCGCTGAACGATTATCAGCAGAGGCAATGAGGGAGGTGAAGTACTGGTGCTTCACCACCCTCATCGCCATGAGGTAGGCTTTAATAGCAGCTCTAACTCGTGTTTGGTCACATTCACACCGGGTCTTCACCCAATGGCGCTCAAGGCGTCTCCTAACCCGCTTCAACTCCCTCAACTCATCAGTATACCAGGGAGAGCAACGCGGTCTGTGAGAAGGGAGAGGCCGCACTGGCGCGATTCTATCCAAGACCGATGCCACCTCCTTTCCCCAGAGGGCAACCAAGGTCTCAGTCGAATCGTGCAGGCTGTCCGGAGGAAAGTATCCCAACTCCATCTGAAATCTCTCGGAGTCCATAAGTCGCCGGGGTCGGACCAATTTAGTGGGTCCAGCCTCCCTACGGTGACGCGTTGCTCCCCGAAAATCAAGATACCAGATAGTGATCTGACCATGGCACTGGTGTTATCTCTATATGATGTAATATCAGATCACTCAGCCACCGCTCCGACAGGAAAACTAAGTCAGGGGAGTGGCCACTACTCCTGGTGGGACCCCCAATTACTTGAGTCAGGCCCATAGATGCCATGGAAGCCATGAACTCCTGAGCAGCCCGAGAAGCTGATCCCAGCGATGGCAAATTGAAGTCCCCCAGGACCATAAGCCCCGGAAGCTCCAACGCCAACGCCGCAATTGCCTCAAGCAGGTCTGGCAGGGAATCTGCAACTCTGCAAGGGGGCAGGTACAGAAGTAGGATTCCCAACTGACTCTTGAGGCCCAACCGAAGCAGCAGCAGCTCACAACCCTGTACCTGTGGAGCGGTAGCCCTGGTAACTCCCAGTGATTCCCGGGCTACAATCGCGACGCCACCACCCTTCCCCATACCCCTAGGCTGATGCCACACCCTGAACCCAGCTGGACACATTTCTGATATAGGAACCCCATCCTCGGGTGTCAGACAGGTCTCGGTGATACATGCCAGGTCGGCCCGCTCCCCTACAATCGAATCACAAAGAAGGGGTGCTTTGTTGCAGACCGACCTAGCGTTCAACAACAGCAGCCTAAGGGAGGGGTCACTCCGAACCTGCTGATCAAGACCCAGAGACTGAGCGGAGGGGCTAGAACAAGGGACAGGTAACAAGCATCGTTCCCTCATTCCCCGTGTGCGGCCCGCCCCATCGCTCCCGCTTTGTGCAATGGGCACAAAGCTGGGTGGGCTGAGGAGGATGTTGGAGGATAGGGGTGCTTGGCGTGCGGTGGTCCATGGGGTCACGAAAGGTTGGATTTGACTATGTGACTGAGCAACTATGGTACATTATCAGAGCTGGCCACTAGAGGCTACTGTCTGCATTGTAAATATATGGTTTGCTGTTATCTGCAGTTTCAAGTATTAATGGTAGGTCTCAGAAAGTATCCCTGGTGGTTAAGGGGGGGATGGGGAAACATCTGTACTTAATATGTAATAACAAAATTATGATTACATTTCTGTTTCTTCAGAGAAGCTAAGATAAGTGCATGAAACTGAAATGCCCTGGAGAACTAAGCTTTCTTCCAAGCAGATATGTAGAAGACTGATTTAAACTTCACAGAACCCTGTCAATTATGCTCAAATTCAGCATCAAAATAGCTTTGATTAATCTCTGCTAGATACTAACATCTGACAAGGGATTCCAGATTCCCAACACTACATTTGGAAGTCCTTCTACATGGCACAACAGAGCTCACACTAGGCCAAAATTGTTTCTACTCACCTACCAAATAATGTTGGCAAACCAAGATTAGACCCAATTTATCCCAATTCATTCCATTTCCTCTTGCATGGGTGCAGAGGATGATGGATTAAGGATTCGAGACCACATACTGTAGCAATGCATTGCACCATATTTCTCTCTTCTTGGCTTGTTGATCTTGACAACACACTGCATTTGCCAGATGGTCTGGCAAATTAGTTTATTTACTCTTCTAGTGCTACCAGATTCTTCCACTTGAATACAATTCAAGGCTCTCTAAAGTGTGCAGTAGGGAACTTTTTTTCTGACACTCCTTGTACAAGGGATTGGCATAGTTTTCCAAGATAACATTGATGAGAAATTTACAAACATAAGAGAGAAACCATGCCTGACCAGATTGCTGTCATGTTAACCAGACTCATGAGTATATTTTTCTTATGGAGCACTTTTTTCTTTCTGTAGTACTGATGGACGTGGCTCGGATTCAGCTACCTTTAATACTGGGAATCAAAGCCTCATTTCACTAGCCCTGAGTAAACTAGAAAAGTAGCTGGAATGCTGTGGTAAGCCCTAAAATTATACTGAATCAGCTTGTTTCCCCCATTTTGTGTGTTGTATATGCCATCAAGTCAATATTGACATGGCATCCAATATGTTTTTGACGGCAAGGAAGAGGTTTAAGGAGAGGCTTTACCATATCTACCCCATCTCCCAGTAATTTTCAATGGTCAAGTGAAGAATCAAATCCAGATTTCCTGAGTCCTAGTCTGTCACTCTATCCACCATGCCACACCGGGTAACCCCTTTACCTCATGGGCAAGAAAGGCAAGCAAAGGCCAAACTCCTTTTTTTGTGAATATTCTAGAACTGTTTGTCCACCAGGGAGCTGTTGATAGTTACAAAAGTTAAGGCTCATATTAAAACTAAAATGCGATAATCGCATTCAAGAATGATTGTGAATCTATACCTATAAAAAGGTGCGTGGGCCATTGGTGTCTGGCATGCATGCCCACACCCATCCCTAGTATCCCGTACCGAGCCGCCTACACTTACCTTAAGACCCTGTGAGCATCGCCGCAAGGGTCCAACTGCCAAGAGTGGGGCAACCACCCCACGAATCAGAACAAAAAAAACACCGTACGGTTCCCAGCGTCTTCCGCACCACGCAACCCCTCAGCCAATCAAGCTGAAGGGCACGAGCATGGAGAATGGTGGGAAGCCGGCGTGCGCACGCTTAAAAAAACTGCCGATGTGCCGGCTAACCTAGCGGGGAGAAGAAGGGGAGCCCATCTTCTCCCCGCACGCCTGCCGCTTCACTCTGGGAGACGAAGGCCGAGAACGGCGCTCTGTTCTCGGCCTTTGCCTCCCGGAGTGAAGCCATCGCTTTCCGCGGGGGGCAGGGGGCGAAGGCACCGGTACCTTCGCCACCCTCCAACTGAGGAAAGTGAACAACTTCCCTGGGAGCTCCATTCGCTGCCTTTACTTCTCGAGGAAGTATTTCGCTTTCAATGGGGGGGGGGGGGAAGGCATCGGTGCCTTCGCCACCCTCCCTCTGAGGAAACAAACCAATTCCCCAGGAAGCAAAGGCAACAAACGGAGCTCTGTTCACTGCCTTTACTTCCTGAGGAAGTGTTTCGCTTTAAATGGGGGGGGGGGGCAAAGGCACTGGTGCTTTCAGCCCCCGCCCACCGAGAGAAGCGAACAACTTCCCCGGGAAGCAAAGGCAGCAAACAGAGCTCTGTTCACTGCCTTTACTTCCCGAGGAAGTGTTTTGCTTTCAACGGGGGGCGGGGGGCAGGTGGGCGAAGGCACTGGTGCCTTCGGCCCCCACCCACCGAGGGAAATGAACAACTTCCCCGGAACGAGGAAAACTTCCCCTTCCCAAAACCACTCAAGCAAAGCCGGGCACCTCTGCTAGCGTATTATATATTTTGGGGGGAGGGATATACAAAGGTCTCTAGATCAGTGGTGGCAAAACTATGACATGCATACCAGAGGTGGCACTTGGAACCCTTTCTGTGGGCACCCATGCAGTCACCTCAGCATATTCACCCCTGCCCCTCTGCCCAGCAGCCCAATGGAAGCTCTTCCTCCCTCCCCCAGCACAGAGTTCACCCCGCCCCTTTGCCCAGCAGCCCAATGGGATTGTTTCCTCCCTCCCGTTGCTGTGTTGTCACTTTGCGATAAAAAAGTGGGTTTTGGGTTGCTGTTTGGGCACTCGGTCTCTAAAAGGTTCACCATCACTGCTCTAGATCATAACAAAATGTATTTAAACAAATAAATGTCAAATAAAATATTTTATGCCTATTACTTTTACTAAATCTTTTCAGTCAGGATATAGTCCCAGATATGATACAGACGGCATTGGTTGCGCTAATGGATGACCTCTGGCGGAAGCAGGACGTACATTATCCGTCCATCCTTGCTCTTCTTGACCTCTCAGTGGCCTTCGATACTGTCAACCATGGTATCCTTCTGGAATGGCTCCAAGGATTGGGGATCCAGGGCACTGTGTGGTCCTGGTTCTCCCCATTTCTGAAGGGCTGGACCCAGTTGGTATGGTTGGAGAGCAAGAGGTCTAGCCCTAGGCCCCTTCATATGGGGTACCTCAGGGCTCTCTCAGGGCATCTACATGAAGCTGTTGGGTAAGGTCATTCATTCCCACGGGGTGAGGTATCATCAGTACGCTGATGATACTCAGTTGTACATTTCGGCCCATGGTGATCCAAGTGATGCTGTCAAAGTCCTATCCGGGTGTCTGGAGACTGTTGGGGTCTGGATGGGGGACAATGGGCTACAATTGAAACCCGGAAAGACTGAGTGGCTATGGATTAGGGCCCTGCATTATATCGGGAGCTACCATCTTTGGTTCTGGATGGGGCTATTTTGCCCCAGAGAGACACGGTGGTAACTTGGGGGTCCTCCTGGACTCGCGACCCCTGCTCAAAGAGCAGGTGGCAGTCGTGGCCAGGAGGGCTTTTGCACAACTTTGTGTGATCCGCCAGTTGCGTCTGCTCCTGGACCAAGACTCCTTGCTCATGGTCATGCATGCTCTGGTCACCTCTAGACTAGATTACTGTAATGCATTCTACATGGGGCTGCCCTTGATGACCATTCAGAGACTGCAACTGATCCAGAATGCGGCTGCCTGGGTGGTGATGGGGTATGGGCGCTATGCCCACACCTCGCCACTGCTCCAGGAGCTGCACTGGTTACCGGTATGCCTGTGGGTGCAATTCAAGGTGCTGGTAATGACCTTTAAAGCCCTACATGGTAGTGGGCCAGGATATTTAAGAGACCGCGTCACCCCAAGAACATCTGTCTGTCCAACCAGAGCAGACCAGAGGGGTTCTCTAATTGTACCATCTGCTAGAGGGGCTCGCCTCTCCAGCACAAGAAGGAGGGCCTTCTCTGTGTCCGCACCAGCCCTATGGAACCTCCTGCCAACAGAGTTACAGCTGCAGATGGAATTGCTGCCCTGTAGGAAAGAACTGAAAACCTGGCTGGCAGGGCAGGTGTGGGGCACCGATGGAGGGGTGACCTCCACCTGCTGGCTTATATAATTTAGGTTTTTTTCTCTCTTTTAATGGATGGGGTTTTTAAGGGCTTTTAATTAGTTTGATGTTGCTTTTAATTTTTGTTAGCCACCCACAGTCGTTGCCAAGTTGGGTGGCAATAGAAATTTGAAGAATAAATAAATAAATAAATAAAATTCTAATAAAAATTACATAAATTTCACATACTGACATATTGGCTCCACAGTTTATAAAAACACACAGGGCAAAACTGATATTTGTTCTTAATCCTGTAAGAACACTCAAGTTGTGTAGTATAAATAGGAATGCTTTATTGTACCTCATTCAGAATTGAAAGTCAGTAACATGACCTTACAAAACTGAATGTGCATCTTTTCTGAACACATTGCAAGAAGTATAATAGCAAGCAGCACTTACTGTGAGTTCAGAAGAAAATGTCTTTGTTTACTATATGTTGCTTTGAGGCCTGACAGCATCTGACCAAACTACAAAATAATTGTCCAAAGAAAAAACACAATGTTTCTAAAGTTATATAGATTCCCCCACCCCATGAAACTATTGGTCATTATTACTAACTTACATTCATACCTATTTATTATGATGTTTGGGACACATCTAATATTTTATAAAGAAATTTTTTTACTTGAATCCAGAATAAATTATTTTTCTACATGAAATAACAACAAATGATACTCTATGGATGTGATTTTTTAATCCTCTAGAAATAAAAACTCTTTTCAGTTAAAACAATGGGGTACACAGAAAGCACCTCCTTGAAGATTGTGGTACTTTTGAACCACAATCGGGCATACCCTGGTAACAGCAACCTTGTGTTGCCGGCTAATCTTTCTCACACTAGGTCAGGCGAAAGGAACTGCAAAATGAACTCGGCAAACGGTGCCTTCATTATGGCAGTTTCACGTCTCGCCTAGACAAGGAAGAAGTTAAAACAATTTGATCTTAGCTGGCAATTATATTTTGAGTCTGTAGCATTTCTGGAATTTTTAAAATAAAAGAACAGTGAAGAGGCTCAAGCAAATGTTTGCACTATATTTCTGATCATGCCACTGAGTTTTGCAACTTACAAATCCCAGTTATTCTCTCAGAACTATCATGTTACAGTTGATTCAAATTCTCGGTAAGATGCCAGGAGCATAGGTCCCCCATAGAAATGTTAAAACAACCCCTTCTTAGATGCAATCCTGTCAGTAGTAACATGCACTTGAAAACATGCCTTGTGAGGACACATCATCACATGTAACACAACTGGACACTTAAACTCAGGTCCTCACTCTAGTAAAGTTAAATCAAAAATGAAGTTGAGACAAACAGGACACACACTTGAACCTCCAATGTTTTGGAATATTACACAGAACAGGGAAAAGTTCACAACAATTTTGTTGTTGTTGTTGTTATAAAAGAGAATGTGCACACTATTGTGGCAGCAAAAGGTACAGTTCAGATATGCATATACCATAAACATGTTAAAGCCTAGTTTTTTCCAAAAACAGAATTTGCAAAGCTAACTTTAAATGTAATATCTATTATTACAGACTGTTTTCTCTACAGTGTAAATAAAAATAACTGGACCCACACTGTTCCTTGGGAGGTAATGTAGGTTCCTTGGGAGGTAATGTAGGCACAAGATCACCAGAAGGAAAAAAAATCCTTACAAGACGTCATCTATATTCAACTTACTAGGAATAGGTCTAAGGACGTCAGGAATGAGAATCTCCACCAAAGCTTGGTACATCACATGGTCACAGTTACACATCCATTTCAGAATTGACTCATTTTTGCACAGAGTAATCAGCTTTGCTTTCGGAAGTCGAGTTTCTATTTCACTCAGATTGCTGGTGTGAACAAATGTATTCAATGAATAAATGAAAATGCATTTACATGAAGATAAAAAAGAAGAACAATGGACTTCAAAGCTTTTTTAAATAAAACATTAGAGATGTTTGAAACGCATCCAAATGCCCTGAAGCACTTTGTGTTGTAATGGCTGATACATGGCCTCCAGAATTTTAGTCAAAGAGCACTTATTGTATGCAGCAGTGATAAGAATGGTTTTTGGATTGGATATTATTTCATGAGAAAATAACTGGGGCCTATTATAAAATAAAATGGTATGCAATCAAATATATAGTGTAGTTATCATAATAAAAAGGACAGTTTAATTTAGTAATTAAAGAAGTAGCATTCCTAATAAGTGTGTGATATTTAGATATCTATTTTATTTGAAAATTATACTAAACCATAGGCCATTTGGGGGAGGGGGGAGGGAAAGATGACTAACCTTGGTTCAGTGATAGTTGTGCCATCAGTTGTCGTTGAGGGAGAATAGCGCCAAAAGGTCTGCCACAATTTTTCTATTAGGCTAAACTGAAGATTCACTACAACATCCAAAATTGCCTAAAAGTGCAGAGCAGACAGCTTTTTTTAAAAAAAACTGAATTTGAATGGATAAAATACTGAACACTCTGACTGGAATCCTAGTCTTCCTCACAATGGAAAATATGAGAGTCATTATATTTAGGATTATGCCATAAATAATAATGTCCCACTGTACATTTGTATTTGCTCATTCTCATAAATGAACTTATTACTCAGCTCTGTATGGCACAGACAACTGTACCCCGAGGAGCAACATCTGAGGATCGTTACTAAGAGCAAACCTCCAATGGCAAAAGGGATTAAAAACCAATATCATGGTATGTTTTATGTCCAAATACAGTATAATTAATTCATCAACTACTCTACAGGAGACTAGAAGACATGAAAGCATGGAAAATACAATTCAAAAGCTAGCCTATGAAGAGATAATAAATGACAGAATAACGTTGACCTGTACCTATGAACCTCCTTATAATGAGGTACTTATACTTTTCTACATGGTATTAGAGTCTCATTCCAACACATCAGACTGCTTAAACAAATGGAAGGAACTGTTCTGAAAAACTGCCAAGGTCACACTCACAATCTGGTACAATCCAGGTGACTCACCTATCCTCCTGGCAACTATTCAACTTTCTATTATCAACAGCTGGATGGGGGAAGCTAATTACCATGTAAAGCCCAAGATCGCTTAAACAGATTTTGAGATTACACAGTTTTTCTTAGCCTGCTCTATCCATATCTAGAGCAATTTTCCCCAAACTCTTTCACTAGAGACCTTTGCGTATAGTTAATACTTACACTGCTATGAGCTTTAGGACTTGAATTCAGAATTTGAAGTTAGTTTTAAATCTTAGTTACACTTTTTTGGTAAAGACTACTGGTTAATGAGAAAGTAAACATCCCAGCAGTCTGTTTTCCAGGAGTTTGTGAACAAGGGCTATGTGGGCAGGATCCTACACGTCATATCATGCAGAACGGCGAGATTAATGCAAGACACTTCATCAAATATTTAGTAATATTTTAAAATTACCTTATACCTCAGCTCTTCACTCAATAGCTAGTTGGTACATTCAGGATCAAGGCCACAACTTAACCCAACTATCCAACTCTCCATAGGAATTTCAGGTACTGTACCTGATTAGCAGCTTCTCATGCTGTACAGTAAGCCATACAGGAAACCAGGAGGCACATCTTTTTGATCCAACAAATAAGCACGAATCTCAATGGTTGTAAGCAAGCCACTTGTGGCCCACAAGTACATATTTTCCAATGTACACAAACACATCTGTTCTGTGTAATATTAGTTCTCTCATTAATATTCTGCTTTTCAACAAACAGAGCTTATTCTAGGACATACTACTGCATGTCAAATCAAGGATTTTGACTGCACTAGAAGATGTCAAAAGGGAAATAATTTTGGAGCATACTTTAGAACGTTACCTTTTAAAGTTATCTGTTATGTAACTCATTAAGTTCCCCAATCAGTTACATAACATATCCCTTTAATTATCTTTAAAATGACAAAACATAGTTTGGGTAGTTTGATAGGTTACTCACTGCATTACTCATTTGTATGTGTGCGTGTGGCTATTTGGTTACTTTAAAAAAATCTATCTACAAAGGCCAAGAAAAGGGCCTATAATTGAAAATAAAAAATTACACCACACATCAAAATGTCCTCCAAATGATATTACAGAGAAAAGAGTAATGACATTATTATCCTAATTGAAAAAGGAACATTGTTATACCCTTGTTATTTTTAAAGTAAAGTGCTTGATGTAACACTGTTACTCATAACATACTACTACCCAACTCTGCTTTGGAGAACTAATTGTCCTTACCTCACAGTGCTCTCGATAGAGACTCTGCAATGACTTAATATCCTCAAAAGTAGTACCATCTGGTAGAGAAGAGATTTCAACTTCTCCAAACTCTGGAAGTGCTCGAGATGCATCTGTTTCCATGACAACATAATGGAAGAAAGATATTGTAGACCATGTCAATCACAATTTAATTAGGAAAACACTGAACAATATGAAGAAGTACATATCCAAAAGGTCAACATGTTAGATTCAAAACCAAAAAGGCTTTGGATTTTATTATAAGTTTAATAGTTTGCAATTAAAAAGGAATAAACTAGCTGGATAGTTCAGCCGCTTAGATATCTCGCTGCTGAGCTAGGGGTTGTGAGTTCAATTCTTCTTTGTGCCTCCAGATAAGAGCCAGCCTCAGTAGTCACAGATAAGCTGTACAGTCCAGAAAACACCTGGAAATGGTTACCATAAATCAGAATTAATTTAACAGCACACAATTATTTTATTATTAACTGAAGAGGAATCAGTGTTGTACACCCTTAAATTAAATCTTTTAAGAAAAAGTAACCAGTTCTGTTAATTGATGCATGCTCTATAAAAAGGAATCAGAGATTGGAACCTGCCTTATAGGACATCTAGTCAAATCCTCTGAACAATATACTTAGAGCATCCCTAGAGTCTATACTTAAGGATAGTTAAAAGACCGCATCACCCCAAGAATGACTGTCCATCCAACCAGAGTGGACCGGAGGGGCTTTCTGATTGTACCATCAGCTAGAGGGGTTCGTCTTTCTAGCACAAGAAGGAGGGCCTTTTCCGTGTCTGCACCAGCCCTATGGAATCTCCTACTACTAGAGTTACGACTCCAGATGCAACTGCTGCCCTTTAGGAAAGAGCTTAAGGCCTGGCTGGCGGGGCAGGTGTGGGGAACCGATGGTAGAGTGACCGCCGCCTGTTAGTTGGTTAATTAGTTCCTCCCCCTCTTTTTTAGGATGGGGAGGGTGGGGCTTTTATAATGCCGTGGGTATTTTAAATGTTTATTTATTATGGCTTTTATGTGTGTTTTATGTATTCTGTTGTTAGCTGCCCGGAGTCGCCCCTGGCGAGGGGGCAGCAGTACAAATATTAAATTAAATTAAATTAGAGCACCCCTAACAAATGATTGTTCAGTTTCTGATCCCTAGAAAATGGCTGTTCTGTTTCTATCTAAAGAGGAAACCCTTTGAATGAATAAAAAGTAACGGTAAAGGTCGCCCTTGCTCAAAAGCCAGTCATATCCAACTCTAGGGTTCAGTGCTCATCTCTGTTTACAGCCAAAGAGCCAGCACTGTCTGCATCTGCAGACATTTCTGTGGACATGTGGCAGGCATGCCTCAACATGAAGACGCTGTTTACTTTCCCACCGAAGTGGTCCCTATTTATGTAAGTGAGTGACTAAATCACCAAAAGCCTTGGGATCTGCTCCTCTTATACATGGGTGAATTGAAGGGCGTTTTTTATGCCTGAATGTTTTTTGTTTTTTTAAATCAAAATCAAAATCACCCTTGGATTTTTTTCATCCAAAACAGCTTTTTTTCTGTGCCCCTGAAGCACTTCTAATTTTTTCATATCAATATGTTTCAATAGACTTTCTCCCCATGTAGATGGTGCTGGATGCACTATAGAGGGAGAGGAGGGATGTGTTTGTAACTGGAGTTTTGATGACATTAGCTTTTGGGCATGATATTCAGGACTATGGCAACATGCTCTCAGGGTGTTTCCAATAACTCAATCATCCTCCTTTTAACAATTAATATATGAGAATAGCACTATGACACCCTGTCATCTTTTTGTTATGTTTTTATTATTACTAGCTGCCTGTAACCAACCACCACGGAAAATATATATTATTTGGCTGGCATTGTCCTTCCAAAAGTACTTTGAAAGGTGTTAGCAAATAATGAACACTGCTCAAGCTTTAAACATTTAACCAGAAGGGGCCAGGCTAAATCTATATAGTAGAAACAAAAGCAATCACTAGGGCATAGCAGTACAGTTAGAGGTACACCAGTGGAACCAACTGTCTTGAGAGGTGGTGAGCGCTCTAACACTGGAAGCATTCAAGAGAGAATTTGACAACCATCTATCAGATCTGCTTTGATTTGGATCCCAGCATTGAGCAGGGGTTGGAATCGATGGCCTAAAAGGCCCTTTCCAACTCAGTTATTATATGAAAACTCTATAAAAGAACTTGACATGGCAAGAAACGGCCAGAATTGCTATTATCTTTTATCCTCCAATTTCCTTTGACTTCTAAAGCTAACTATACTATGATTTAAAGTTAACAATGTGCTATTATTAATGATAACCTTTGGCTAACAGTAACCAGTATTTCCTTTGTAATGAGAATTTAAAACCAGCGTTTTGAAGTGTGTTCAAAAGGAATCTGGTTAGTGTTAATCATAACAGGGTTCAGTTTCATTATAACACTACTGCATAGTTTAACGCTACTGCATAGTTAAAGCAAGCCATAGTAGACAGAGAAGAGTAGGATTTCTATCAGTAAAGAAAACACTTTATATCAGATCAGCTGACTGGTGGGGAATTGATGGCACAGGAGATGCTGTGGGTCAACTGGCTATGATCTCAACCAGCAGTTGGAGCCACTCTCTGCTGCCAGGGCGAACTATGGTCACTGATCAATGAAGATGGACTTCAACTGATGAGGGAGACATCTCCAGCTGATCTGCAGCTGCAAGGAGATCAGGTGGGGCTGTCTCCACCGATTGATTGTAATCTGTGTCAACTCATAACACAAGTATGGATGTGTCTTGATTTCCAAAAATTGTGCATTAGTTCCCAATATAAATAGTTTATTTGAAACCGCTGGTAGGAGGTAACTGTTCTACACTGATAGCAATATCCATTACACTTATATACTGCTCAATAGTGTTACTACACTCTCTTGGTGGTTAACAAGTTAATTAGCATTTTGCCCCAACATGCTGGGTACTCATTTTACCGACCTTGGAAGGAGAATAGGCTGAGTCAACCTTGACCTCTGGTCAGGATTGAACTCACAACATTTTGACTGCAGTATAGCAGTTGAACCACTGCACCACCAGGGAAACTT
Organism: Bradypodion pumilum; assembly: GCA_035047305.1. Lineage (NCBI taxonomy): Eukaryota > Metazoa > Chordata > Lepidosauria > Squamata > Chamaeleonidae > Bradypodion > Bradypodion pumilum. The sequence goes on from JAWDJD010000002.1 coordinate 117,506,026, forward strand.
AAATAGGTGTAAAATAAATCAATTTGGACTTTGCTCCTATTCCTGCCAATGTTTATCTGCGGTTTCCAAGATAGACTTGTGGTAGGGGCTGTCACAGTTTCCAACTGATTTCCTCTTTGGGACAATGAAGAAGTAAAAGTAAAATGCTATACAAATAAATTATAATGCTGGAAAAGGTATAGAAATGAGAAGTCAAAATTATCTAAAGCAGGGGTGGCCAACCTATGGCCCACGGGCCGAATCCAACGTGCGGTGCCAATTAATCCAGCCTGCGGTGAGGACCCTGCCACTGCCACCGAAAGCACCGAAAACACAGTGAAGATGTGGCAAAAACAGCTGAAGATGCGGCAAAAACAGGCTGCTCTTGCCACTACAGGAAGCAGCAGAAGTGGTGAAAACAGCTGAAATCGTGCTGTGAATGCACTTGCTGCCACCGCACCCAAAAGAGGAGGAAGTGGTGGGAGGAAACACGCTTCCAGGCCGCTCAGCTGTCTGAGCGGGCGTGGTCCAGCCCATGGCATGAAAAGGTTGGCCACCCCTGATTTAGAGCAGTGTTCCCAACATGAGGCACACGCCCCACAGGGGGACTTCAATTCCCAGAAACCTAATTCAGTACATTGGCTGATCAGTGCTTTGGGGAATTGACTTAAGCTTCTAGGAAGTGAAGTACAAAAACTAAAGGTTGGGAAACAGTGGGCTAGACTAAGCTATTGGGGGGATTATATGCTATCTGTAAGTTTCCTGAAGGAAGATCACATCTGCTTGAATCTTCTTGTTCCAATTTATACGCCAGCTTTAGCAAAGCTCAATTTCCTTCTTAGAAACTAAGAAACTATGGTATGGGTCATAAAAAGGAGGAGGATTGGATATACCAATTTTTTTTAAAAAAACTACTATAGGGCTCTCCACCTCAAAGGCATAATTAAAGTTTTGACTATGAGAGATATTATATGAAGGAGTTAGAAATGAAGGAATTGCAGCATTATGGAAACAAAAATTTTCTAGATTAAAAAAGTCTATAATGTGAGAATTAAAAACAATTTGATGAAAGGAATGTTGAAAATATGGAACGGATTGAAACAGAACTTAGTCCCAAATATCTCCCTGATCACAGAAATGTTAGATATGAAATCGTTCCCAATTAAAAATAGTAAATTGAAAGAAATATTACAGAAACATGGGATAACTTTGCTTAAAGAATGGTTGCATTTGTGTAGAAATAGAGAAAGGAAAAAGGAAATTTATAATGAATTGGGTTTGAACTGGCTTCAAATACTATCAGTAAATAATTGGAATAGAAAATACAGTGATCAATGTGATATAAACAGACAAATGACAGACTTTGAGGATTTGGTTTATAAGATAAGAAAAGGATTGATAGGAATAAAAGGGCTGGTGAAAAATATATATAAAATTTTAAATGTAGTAAAAGAACCCCAAGATATTTTGAAGAAAAGTTGGGAGTTGGACTTCAATATAAAAATTACAGAGGAAAATTGGGGGGGGGGGGGGATGGATAAACAGAATTATGAGAAATTTATCAATAAAGGGTTAAAGAACATAATTATAAAATATTATGAAGATGGTATTTGACGCCAGTTCGGTTGAATCAATATGATAGTAATAAATCAAACAAATGTTGGAGGTGTCAAAAAGAGTTAGGAACATATAAGCATATGTGGTGGGAGTGTGAGATAGTATCAAAGTATTGGGGGGAAAATAGAAGCTGAAATAAGGAAAATAGTGGGCCATAATTTCAACTTGGGGGTAAAAACTGCATTGTTAACAGACTTTGAAGAACTGAAATGGGATGAAAAAGGAATGATCTAGAATCTATGTTTTTAACTGTCGCAAGGCAGCAAATTGCATAAAATTAGAAAAATGATATGAAATTGGAAACGGTAAATTGGTATAAATATCTATGAGATATGGCTCTGAACGATAAATTGACATGTGAATTAAATGGTAAAAAGGGGATAGTGAAGAAGAATAAACTTTGGGACATCTGGAAACTATTTCTAGATTATATCTTGAAGGATAACATGGGCAATAAACCAGCACCTGAATTAATGAGTTTTTTGGGGAAAGAAGAAATTTTGTGTAATTGACATGTGGTGAATTCATTGGAAAATTTCTTTTCTAGATTTTTTTACTATAGTACTGTATTTTTTCCCCCTTATAATGTTTATTATTCTGTTTAAAGTTTTTCTTTTTCGTTTTTACTTAGAATGGAAGTTAAGGGGAGAAACAAGACTTAAAACGTTTATATTTTGGTGAAATAAAGAATTAAGAGGGCATATGTCACAAAAGGATTAATTTGAGAGAGATTTTTTTCTTCTTGTTATATTTGAAAGTGTTGTTATGATTATGTACAAATTTGCTTAAATTATACTATACGTGGTTTTTTTCCTTTTAACTACTTTTGTATTTTTGTACTTTTATATTTCACTTCACTTTTTTTCTGAAAAAAAGAAACTATTGTGAAAAGATTAAATATTACAGAAATGTACAATCCATATCACATTAAATCTGGAACAGCTCCACCAAATACAATTAAGTATTTCAAGAATTAAACTGTTATATTTCCTAGTCAAATATTAAGAATATGCTAATATTCAAATATAATACTGTAAAATACAAATATAATAGCTATTTTAATACTTGGAGAACATAATACAGTACTGTACAATACAAATATAATAGTTATTTTAATACTTGGAGAACATACTTCTCACATACCCAAAAACTGTTGATGATGCTGACTTTGGGCAATTACAGTTTGTTCAACAGATGTGCCTGTCTGCTGACCACTTGTGAAACCATCCGAGACTCCATCCACTTTCTGCATAGGCTTGTACCTGAAACAAGTCAGTCATAGCATGGGGTAAGACTATCCCTTTGTTCTCTATCTCTTCCAAATAATCAATGTGTAACACAATCTTTCAACTTTAACTAATATACGTTTTACACAGATGTCTTTCATTTCCAATAATGATTTTTAACTTCTAATGATGCTATACCTTGAGCAATGTTGCATACCAAAACAAAAATGATTTGGCTATTTATTTCAAATGCAAACATCCAGTCCCTTTTATTTTTTACTTTTTACAACTTTTCTCATTTGTGGGCCTGAAGCAACACAGAGTGATCCAGACAGAAAGACCTGTTCTAGAATCCTCAGTTTTTTCACCCATTATGGCTGCTCTCATTTTATTGGAGCCATTACTTGAAATTGACATGTAAAATTTAACTCTATCCTATTTCCTTAACCTCACTGAAAACTAAGAGCATGTAAACCAAGACTAACTGATTTCTCATTGGTTTCAGTGTGACCAAAACGTAACTAACTTAATCTTGATACAATCCTTTCTATTTTCAGGGAAACTAGATGAAAAATCCTACGAAGATACTGAAAGGAGTTTTGTCACATGTAAATCATTATCATGATTTTCTTTTACCCATTCTTACAAAATTCCCAGGTAGACTAGGGGAATTCAACATTTAAATTTTCCTGAAGTGGTGAGATTTTGCACAGCTGTTAAGAGCCTGTCGTACTTCACTGCCAACAGAGTGTGCTCTATTTCTTTGACTGGACCTATATAAATGACAGTCTCAAACATTTATGGCAGATGGTTATGCCAGGTTTCCCCCCCTTAGAATGAGTTAGAAAAAAGCACATGCTGCAAGGTGTTGGCCTGTTCACCTGCCAAATAGAAACTTACTGCTTCAAAAGAAGTCTATATGTGGGACATCATATGCATACTACCTGGTGTTACTTTGTTTGATGAGCTGGAGATTGATTCCCAATCAACAGCTATCTGAGGTGTAATTTGAAAACCATATCTCCAATGCAGCCCTTTTCTATCCATCAGGTATCGGTAACTTTGCTTTAACTTTTCTGTCATCAAAATGTTTATCAACCAAGTTACTACTATACAAAGCTTATTCAGTGAGCATAAATTGATCAATCTTAATTCAAAAGGCCTTCAAGTGTTCATCACATAACAAACAGTACCGAAAAGAACTAACAAGCCATAGTAGTTCTTAAAAAGCATTAAAGCAAAGTTACCGATACCTGAAAATATGTGTTCTGCTATGTAATTGAAAAAACCCTCTCACGTTATATTTACATCCTAATGTGATATCAAGAAGGCAATTTATTTCCATCACCTCCTTCAGCTACAGTATTTAAAAGGAAAGTCTCACAAAATGCCAAGTCTACATGAACATTCATTAAAAACAGAAATGCTTAGTATCAAACTATAATACAGTATTGCTGCAGAATATTATTTTTGTGTAGATAAATCTATTCCCATTCTTTAGAAAACACCTGAGTAAATATCTAACTGACTATGTTATCAGGACTGTTTCTTACCCTCCCCTCCATAAGAAAGCAGGAAGCTGTAAAATATGGTTAATCTAGCAATACTCTACCTTTGTTTCTGCTGCATGGGTTGCTGTCTCATGGCCATATATTGCATGTCCTCTTGTAGTCGATTAAGAGGAGAGTCTGGCTTGACACGAATCCCATAGTAATGATATTTGGAGTTCCCCCTTTTGGAAAGAACAAATAAGGAAAGATATGTAACCTAAAGTTAATGGAATACTTCTTTATTGCTTGAAATTGAAACCCCATTTAAGTTGTTGGCCGTCATGACATTTTGTGCACTTAGAAATAAGACTAGCATCGCTCTTCAACTGGCCTCTCTACACCTACTATGCTTTAGCTTCACCAAACCAACATAAGTACTTATAATATCCAAAGGCAAGGAAAATTTTTAAACTACATTTCCTACCAATTATTTATTATAGAGACCTTCTGATTTTGTCTCTATTATTCTTTTTCAAAATTAAAAATGCATGATGCATTGTAACTTTCCCTCAAATTATTCAAACGCAATTATATAGGCGACACTTTCCTTCTCTACTTCTGACTCTAAAGCATTAGATATGCAGCAACCACAACTGTACACTCTACTTGAAATGTAGCCACAACAGAAATGTCTATAAATATATTTAAACATTAGTACTGTATTTCCTGGTTGTTTGTTTCTTTTCCCAATGATCTTTAACAGGATACATCACAGCTGCCTCTCCGGCTGTTCGACATTTACTTGATTTACCAGCCAAAATCCCAAATCCTCTTTCCTGGCCAGTTACTTGAACCCTCAAGTACCTTGAGTAAAGCACATACTGGTTGGTATACATGGCAAGTGACTAGTTTCTGATTAGCAGTGGTAAGTTGAATGAATGCCAATTTTGAACTACAATTGTGTGTCTTTAAGTGCCACAACAGGGTACACAGAAAGGGTCTGCTTGAAGATTGTGGTATTTTTAAACCACAATCGGGCATACCCTGGGAACGACAACCTTGTATTGCCGGCTAATCTTCCTCACACTGGGTCAGGCAAAAGAGACTACGGAACAAATTCACCATAAACTAACTTCATTTTGGCAACTTCACACCTGGCCTAGACACGGAAAGAGAAACCTCAGATCAAGTAAATTGAAAATACTGATCTTGCTTATATGGAAAGAGAATGGTTGTCCCCCACCTATTACTTTTAATTTAACCGCTTTGGGTCGCCCTTGGGCGAGGAAAGCGGTATAGTAATGCTGTAAATAAATAATGCTGTAAATAAATAAAAATAAATAAATTTGAAAAGAATCCAGGCTGCAGGCACTGAAGTACTGATTCTCAAACAAGGTATTTCAAAAGGGAAAAAGCTAGTACTTATGTTATAAGAGCATGTGTGGTACAGATTTGCCAGCAAGGAGCTTCATGAGATGAAACCTTGTATACATTCAGAGGTAGGAGGGGGAGAAATGTCACAGAATAGATTAAAAGCACAGGTTTTCTTTAAAGTGTAAAAAAAAGGGCTCGATTTAAAGAAAGTAATGAAGTAACAGTCTTCCAGAAAGTGGTACATTTTGCCATGAGTCTTCAGAGAATTAAGATACAATTTTGTAAGATATATTCCAAATGGAAATCAGCTCTAGATCTGGGGCAATCTGAATGCTTGACCATGTAAAATCAGGATCCAATTAGCTGACTCTTAGCTAACCTTTTAACTCCTTCCTGGACTATTTGAAACACACTTGTATGGAGATTGTGTCTCATTGTAAAAAAGGGATATAAAAAGAATACTGAAAAAACCTAAAAATACTGGTATCAAACACACACACACACACACACACACACACACACACACACACACACACACACACACACACACACACACACACACACACACACACAGAGTATTTAAAAATATAGAACAAACGTTCAGAAGCTCTCATGTCTAAGCTGTGAAATCATTGGGGTGTGTGTGTGGTGTGGTTGGGAACGGTCTTGATTTTAGTAGAGATTTGTTGCCTACATCCTGCCATAACTTCCATGCCACCCATCTTGTCACTATACCACTACCTAGTAATTTTAAAAATAAATAAATCTAAAAATGCTATGTGCCATAAAGTCATTTCTGCTATGTGGTGACTATATGAGCAAATGACCTTCTAAATGTCTTATCATTAACAGCTCCGCTCTGATTTTTCAAACCTTATAACATCTCATGTTAAGCTGTTCCCTTCTCATATTGCTCCCTCTCCTTGTCATATAGGCTTTCCAGTAACTTCTGCTCAGATCTTGTAAACTAGCGGCTGTGGCTTCCTTTATTAATACAACACATCTCACCTTTCTCTTTTCCTACTGCCTCCCACCATCATACCACCTTTCCTAGCAATAATATATTTTCTAGTCAGTTCTGTATTCTCATTAGATGTGCAACTAGGCTGAGTTCTGTCTCTCATTTTTGCTGTAGCGAGTGTTCACACTTGATTTGATTGAGCACCCACTTTTCTGCCTTTCTGACTCTCTTTGGTATCTATAAAGCTCTCTTCTAGCACCAGATTTCAAATGAGTTGCCCCCCCCCTCATTTTTTCTTGTCTTTCTGCTTTTTAAACATATGGCTGACTTTGACTTTGGTTTCAAGTGACAATCGTTGTTAACTCCCAACCCCCCTTTGTATTTCTAAAGATAAGGTGACATCTTTTGGAAAATATGCAAGCAAGGGTTTGAAAACTGGAAGACAGCTTTCTAGTCTGCATTCTGTGAAACAGGCATAGCTACATTAGTTTACCAAAGACATTAAAAGGGTATACAGGTTTCTCCGTGGTATGTGTTACACTGACACTTTTTCTTCAACATTTCATTAAGTCCAAAACAACTCTTCAAAATATTTTGACCCAGAGAGACTACAGCTACATCCCAGCTGCCTTCACTTGTCTTCCCTCAATGAACCATATTACAGATCATGTAATCACCTTCTGGGATCCTCTTTTGTTGTTCAGTCACACAGTCGATTCCCGGCCCTTTGCGACCGCATGGACCATTGCCCTCCAGGCACCCCTGTCTTGCATCCTCCTCCTCAACCTGCACAGCTCTGTGCCCATTGCATCTGCAATACCATCTAGCCATCTCATCTTTGGCCGCCCTCTTTTTCTTTTGCCCTCCACCTTTCCCAGCATCAAGGCTTTCTCAAGTGAATCCTCTATTCACATTTGATGTCCAAAGTACTTTAACTTCTTTACTATTTGACCTTCAAAGAAGCAGTCAGGGTTGATTTCTTCTAAGATTGACCTATTTGTTCTCCCTGCTGTCCAGGGGACTCTCAAAACTCTCCTCTAGCACTAGGTAATTGTCTAGCACTAGATAATCCTCTAGCACTCGGTAATTCAACATGAGGGAATTTGCTGATGAAATTTCTGCACAGTTTATGTACATTTAAACTTCCATTTTAAAAAGCCAGGAAATTCAGTTTTAAAACTACCTTCCAGCTTATGAACGTGAGTTATCGATCCATGATTTCAAATGCCAGGAAATGGTCTAATATTACAGCACAATATTGTGCCCACACTGCCAACAGGAAAAAGGATGCAAAATTTTATACTGCAAAAGACAGCTGTGATGATTGCTTTGTGTTTGCGTGAGAAGTGATTGACTAATGAAAATAGGAGTCAGCTTCCGGGATTTTCCCATGTTTGATGTCTCCTTGTGAATGGCAGTGAGCTGAAGGTATCCTGTAGACCAGTGGTTCCCAACATGGGGCCCCTGCCCCACAGAGGGACTTCAATTCCCAGAAGCCTAAGTCAGTACATTGGCTGATCAATGCTTTGGGGAATTGACTTAGGCTTCTGAGAATTGAAGTCCAAAAAAACAAAGGTTGGGAAACACTGCTGTAAACCATTATGATCTGCTGACATCAGTGTTGTCAATATTCAGGCTGCCCTTTGCTTCTGAATCATGAATACAACGGAAACACAATAGTCCACATTCATAAAACTGGAGGATTTTTGAAGAATTTAATATATAAGAAGCATGTGTGTGCAAGAAAATTTGGTTTAATTTAGTTTAAGCAAGTTTGAGTTAGAAATGAAGAAGCTTAGATGGGAGATCAGTTTTGAGGCTGTTTTTGTGATATCGGAGTTTGAGAAAGACTAGAAATAGTGAGGAAAAAGAGAAAGAGCTGTGCAGTGGGATGTCTATTTTTCTGTTAAGTATACAAGCACAATGTGTTTTTAGTGGAACCTGTGCAAGACCAAGCATCTATACAGATATACTATGTATTATAAAAAAAACAAATTTGCTTAAGATAAAAAGAAAGAGGTAAGAGAGAGTTCAGATTTATGATAAGAATGCAACACCTCACAATAGCAAACCTTCTTATTCCTTGTTTTAAAAACTAAAATTATTTTTGGCTTTGTAATGCTGGCTTTTTTTTTTTTTTGAAGCAGCAAACATAAGATATCATACCAGTGAATGCTGGAATCCTGTGGCTTAGCATAGTGAGTTGCACTAAAGTTGACCCAACTGAATCAGTAGGAATTTGTTGAGTCAACTGTTCCATAAGTTCAGTTGATTCAAATGGGCCGACTCTGCTTGTGATTTACTATGCTAAAGTAAGTTGCAAGTACTGTAGAGTAGATCCATTTGAATCAATGGAACTTACAGAGAAGTTGACACACAACACCCACACTAATTCAATGTGCATATTCTAGGGTGACTTACTATACTAAGAAGAGGATTTCAATCACTGTCAATGTTGTGTCACTAAAATAACACAGGTTGTGTACATTTTACCAAAGGTATTTTTACTTTTTTTTTAAACGGCAATGTAAAATGCAGCCCTAAACTGTGGCAATGAGTAAGCAGGAGTCAAAATGAAATACTGTCTGTTTGCCTGATTTGGGTAAAAGGAGTCCCTTTTATAAGTTGAACAGCAACCCAAGCTTAGTAAGAGATTTGGAGAAAGTTATCATTTAGTGCGGGGGTGCCCAAATTACAGCCCATGGGCTGGATCCAGCCCATGGGCCATAGTTTGGGCACCCCTGGTTTAAGCAGAGAAAATGGCAACCTAAAATCTATCGCATCCTGTTGCAAAACATATCTGTTGCAAAACAGATTGCAAGTCATGTTTTACATCCACTTCTGGTGGAAGGAACCACTTGACCGGCCTGCTAAACCACGTGACTGGACCGCGGCCCAAAAAGTTTGGGCACACTGATTTAGTGGGTAGCAGAATGTGGAGAGGTGCACCACAGGGCTTGATTCATTTTGTGTGCTGGTATCTCTATGTCGTTTCTCAACAGCATTGTTTTGGTCCTGTTTCTATCAGTAGATGGATGCTGTGCTTGCTACTAGAGGAAATGAATTTCCTAACAGTTAAGAACATTGTTTCTTTACACTAACCTGGTTCCCAATCTTCTGGTACGTAGGCCCATGAAAATTGACCGTATCAGTTTCCCAAAAGAGGCAGCATTGACTGGGTCCAATTTATGCTCCTGACAGTGTCTCAGGTAATGGTTGTAGAGGGTACTTCTGGGGAGACTGACTCCTTCTGCTGTTTCATAGTTGTCTAAAAGCCATTGGAGCTATTTCGGTTTGGGAACAAAGAAGAAAAATGAATTCAATATAACTATGCAAAACAACTATTCCTTCACTGTAATGCAAACAACACAAACACTTAAACAGCTTTTATTGTTTAGCTAGCCAAACTATTTTTAGTCTTGATAGTTCTCCACAGACAATTTACATGAATCCTATCACATTAAAATAACTACCCAAATACAGGAAAACTGCAGAATGTTAACACACCTTACCTCAAGCAATATCAATTACTTTGAGAAAATAACTAAATATTTATTTTGTGTTTACTAATAAATACTTTGACACAAGTGGTAGCAATATTGCAATAAACAATACTGAAGTAAATTCACACAAATACACAAGCACTATTCTTATGAAATGATGCTTTGTTCTATGCTTTTGTATTATTTGGACTTGAGATTACTATAGTATTTTGTGTCATAAAAATTGATAGCTATGGTTCAAAATATGTCTGCTACTGACAAGGAGAATGTTATATTTTGTTCCATTAAAATCAAATTTGGGGCTTTGACTCTTTGTTCTATTTATGCTCCTTTTTGGTGCTTTAAAGATAGAACAGTAGTTGCAGAAAAATTTGCATGAACATCAATGGTCATATGTTAGGTAGCAATACTGTATATTCAAAGTAGATCACATTTATCACAAGAATAACAAAACATTTACAGTCAAATTATTCTAACTTTTAATATAGCTTTAATGAAATAAAACATTTAGAAAGCAAAAACACATGTATTTTAATTAAATTTGTCTTCAGTTGCTACATTTCAAAATTAGTTTCCAAGTTCAGAACAAGACATAAAGGTTCTGGGATTCTGGGATTTAGAGTTAAAAAGCCCCAAAAATGGCACATGTCTAATAACTGAACAAAAATCAAAAGGTTCAAATACAGTTAACAATCATTATATCATGTTCACAGACCTTATTCACAGACCTTATTGGACAAATGTGGTTCCCCAGATGTTTCTGGCCTCCTCCTCCCATCAACCTTAAGTATTCCAGACACAGTCCAGACACTGGTGAAAAATCTGGGGTCTAAAAATATCTAGACGCTACAACTGCCTACTATATCATGCATCATAATGAAAATAATTTCATTCTGAAATGCATAACAGCTAAACCTTAGTCCCATGAAACCTATTTCCAAATGCCATCTAAGTTTAACATATGAGTTAATATTTAAACAAATATAAAGTTATGAAAATATCAAACTGATGATACCAATAGTGTAAATATTACAATATTAACTGAAATATATTAATCAGCCCTCCACACAATCAGGCAGAAAAATGCAATTAGTCATGATGTAAACCACAAATGTCATACAGAATAAAAACAAGCAAAACAAAAGAAACAAAAAACAACAATCCCAAAATGCTGGTGTTACTACTAGATCCTACTAAGAACAGTAGATTTTGGGTCATTTTTATCAGACTTTTAATTCTGACAATCATCAAAGTTTAAAACGAAACTCTGACAGAAGATATAAGGAAACTATTAAGGAGTTCCTTAAGAGAGTGAACTGTTAAAGAGAAAGGCCAGAATTTAAACCTTGCCTTTACCATCATCTCATTGGTTAGTCTTTTAGGCCACCCACTATTTCTCAACCTCATCTTCCTCCCTTCTCTCCCGTCTGAAACACGAAGCAAAACGAAGAGCTTTATTAAATATATAACATTACATGGGTACGTGTTATTTTATTCAGATAAAAATGGAATCTTGAACAAACCTTAAGTGCTCCATAATCTCACGTCTATATTATGCCTCCTCTGTGTGCAGAAATTTGAAATGTAGTACTTAACAGTTTCTATTTCGAGAACTCCACAAAATCTATACCATGATAAATAAATCAAAACTTGGCTTGGGAAGAAATCTTGATGGTCAAAATGAAATCTTAAGGACAGAATTTTCTGAACTGATGAACAGTTAATACTTCATACTTGAAGAACAGATAAACTTTGTACAGTAGGAGAAAACAGACAACAGATCCAGTATAAAAGAGGCATGGTGAAAAACTGCTTGAAATAAACAGCCATTAAAAATATTTTCAGAGCTAAAAGGAAACAGAACTGAATCTTAAACATTGATGGAATTTACCTCCAATTAAGCTGCATTATGAAAACAAAAATAAGAAAAATCTTTCTTCAATGGACTGGGATGGGTGTTGTGTAAGAGGACTGCTGCTCCACATGTGATGGAACTGCTTATACCAGGGGTGCCCAAACTTTTTGGGCCGTGGTCTGGTCATGTTGTTCAGAGGCCTGATCACGTGGTTCCTTCCACTGGAAGCAGAAGTAAAATGCACCCACACATGCGCAGAATGCTGCCATAAATGCACCTGCAGCTGTCATAAATGCATTTATGACAGCCATGGGCGCACTTACGACAGCGTTCTGCGCATGCATGGGTGCATTTTACTTCCACTTCTGGGAACAGCACGGGTCAGATGAATTGGCATTGGGAGCCAGATCTGGCCTGCAGGCCATACTTTGGGCACCCCTGGCTTATACACTCAAACAACTCTTCAAAATATTTTGACACAGATTGGCTACAGCTACATCTCAGCTGCCTTTGCTTCTATCCTCCCTCAGCAACCATATTACAGATCATGTAATAATCATCTGAGATCCTCTAGCACAGGAGGTTCTCAACCTTTTTAAGCTGGAGGCCAGGCCACACTCCCTCAGACAGCTTCGGGGGCTGGACAACCATTTTGCCCTTCCTCCACCACATGGCACTTCCTGGTGTGGTGGAGGCAGGGGGGGGCACATGAAATGGCACCATGGGCCACATCCAGCCCAGGGGCCGGAGGTTGAGAATCCCTGTTCTAGCACTAGATAATTCTACATGAGGTAATTTGCTGATGAAATTTCTGCAGTTTATGTATATTTAAACTTCCATTTTAAAAAGCCAGGAAATTCAAATTTTTTTTTACAAAAAGTTTTGATAATATTCAAAAGTCATTCAAATATAACTTGCTCAGTTTAGAACAGGGGTGGCCAACCTTTTTCCGCCGCAGGCCTGACCATGTCCCTGGACAGCTGAGCAGCCAGGACCATGGCCCCCATAAATGGAAGCATTTATGACTGTAAACCAACAGTTTTTTTTAACAGGGCAATACCTAGGCAGTGGCAGACAAACCTTACCCTTTGAGGCAAGTAGCAGGTGGTGCCTCTGATATTAAAAGACCAGAAACAGTGACACAAAATTAGTGTAAGATAGGCACATCTGTGTGTAACAGATAAAGGCAACTTCCAAATTTACATTCATATGCCCCTGAAATATCAAGTAGCAGATACAAACAAGGGATGTATATCAAAGTAAAAAAAACACCACAAATAAGAAGAAAGCATTAACAACGTGCTCTGTGTACAAGACAGGAAAACAAAATATAGTAGCATTAAGACTTTGTTTTTAACAGTTAATAGTCTTTTTCTTTCGTGTCCTGATCAAACCCTGGACTGCCAAAATGTTAACAGTGAGACTCTGTTACTAAAATACCATGAAATGTTAAGCAACAGCACTGTAATTCACTACTTTGGGAATCTCTCCTGGAACATCCTTGAATCAAAATCTTGGCCACATATTGCTATAATAGGTCATCATCATCATCATCATCATCATCATCATCGAACTGCAGAGATGGAAAGGACCCTATGGAGCATCACGACTGGCCCTAGTCTACAAAGCAATCCAATTTGTTCATCAGCTCCTTTAGCCACTTTCAACCACATTCATTCGCCACAATTCTTAGACAAACTCTATTTAACATTCATGCAAGAAAAAGGCAGGCGTAAATGAAATGGTCACAAGTAGTAATGTATACAGATTCAAGTTTAAAAGCTCAAAGAACTTGGAACCAATATTATGAAACACCCTAGTCAATTGCTTTACCTTGAAGAGGCTATAACTGTGGTGGGGATGTGAGGTCCCATCTCCAATGCCCCAAATGCAAATCCCTATCCAATGTTTCTTGTCCCAGGCATCAATGAGACATTTGTACAGTCAGAACAATGGGCTGAAGAGACGCTCCTAAAGATGTTCAGCTGGACTTGCTTACAGTGCTTTCATGATCAGGATCTGACAAAAGTAGGACTCCTGATCACAGAAGTGCTGTAAGCATGTTGAAAACAAATGAATTTTTAAATTCCCAAAGCAAAGTCCTAGTGGGTAGGGATCTGAGGTTGAAGTTTATGTGCTAGACCCCATCCCCAATGGTTAGGACTTGCTCATTTTCAGGATGTGATCTTTTCTGTTAATAACTCTCATTGTTCTACCTCAAAGTTTAACATTTCTTTGTTTCCCAAAGTATTTAAAATGGGAGTATGGATTAGATATCTATACACATCAATGGATGATGAGAACTATGGGAATAATGTATGTCATTTTGTGTCTGTTTCATACCTGCTAAGTTTAAAAAGCATGGGGAAAAACAGTGGTGGGATTCAGCAGGTTTGCCCCAGTTCGCCAGAACCGGTAGCAGAAATTCTGGCTGTCCCCGCCCATCCAAGTTTTTAAATAAAGTAGTCCCAATTCGGGTGCAATGCAGGGCTTTTCCCCCTGGCCACTGCCACCATACCACATCCACAGAGCAGGGAGTAAAAAAAAAATTGAATCCCACCACTGGGGGAAAACCATTGTTGGTCTAATTGTTATGGTAGCAATTGTTATAAATGCAATAGCCTGAAATAAAATCTGAAGAATTCATAAACTGTGTGGATTACTAAAACAATGCAATGTCTTTATATGATGGCCATGGAAACAATCACACTATTAATTAATTTTGATCTGGCAGATAAATAAAGCAATCAGCTCCTCTGTGTGGTATTTAATTAAGAAAATGATCTCCTTTCAAAGATGTCAAAAAATAATGGGGAAGATATACTTAAAATTAATCCTGTTGTTTTTAGGTGGTTTGTTGAATCCCATACTTTATTATTTATTGGTTTTGGCATTCACATAAGCAGGGATTGGGGGAGAAAGCAGACACACACAGCACAGATTCAAACCTTCATCTGCCTCTGGAGGCTCCCAAATGGTTAATCGTGTTCTGAGAATCTTCTACTAGGTGACTGACTGTTTTTATGGCCCTGAGTATGACATGGGCTAAAAGGAACTTTTTCCCAAACTAGAAATTACCTTGTAAGGTTGTTGACCAATCACATCCTCCAAAGCTTCTGGTGTATAAACTGGTCATTTTTCACTGGCCATTTTTCAAATTAAAAAATAATTAATTTTGTGGGAAATGTCAAGGGCTGATACTAAAATAAAATTGAACTTTATACCATACCTTTTTCCCCTTTATCCAGAAAACAACAGTGTAAGACACAATGTATAATTATTTTAAGTAAACCACCACTGCAGTGGCTCAAGTGGCTAGGACGCTGATTGGGAGGCGGAAGGTCAGCAGTTCGATTCGCAAGTACTGTAGGATGGATGAACTCCCTCCCGTCTTTGTCCCAGTACCTGCCAACCTAGCAGTTCGGAAGCAAGAAATTGCAAGTAGATAAATAGGGACCACTTTGGTGGGCAGGTAACAGCGTTCTGTGCGCTCTGGTGTCTAGCCATGCCTGCCACATGACCACGGAAACGTCTGCAGAAGCAGACAGCGTTGGCTCTTCGGCTTTGAAACAGAGATGAGCACTGAATCCTAGAGTCAGATACGACTGGCTTTCGAGCAAGGAAAACCTTTACCTTACTTTAAACCTCTTTCCAGAAGAAAGCAATATAAGATCTAATAATATAATTTTAATAATATCTACCAAAACACTTCATGCTAATTGTTTACTGACACAAGCACCAAAATCCCTTTGTGTTATGCCTCTGGAAAGCTTGCAACATAATTTCACTAGTGATTAATAAGTATCTGCTTGTATTTTGGGATGCATCAGCTCACCACATTGTTACATGTCAAATCTCCAAATGGAAATGAGAGAAAGAAACCGTTTGAATGTGAAGGAGTGAATGTGAAGGAGTGAAGAAATAACATGTGTATCATCAAAACTGTTCCGGTATTGTCAGTTTTTCAAAATAATTTTTCTTCATCAGGATATAATGTTAAGTATTTTTCTGTAGACAATAGAATGATAACAAGGTCAGGGGACGATGGAAACAGTGCAGATAGGTTCCCCTGACTCTCCCAGAGACGGCGGGGTGGTGGAGAGCCCAAAATGGGGAAAAAAGTCTGTCGTGATGGAATTTTTTCACCTATTTCAGGCTCTCTGCCACCCCTGCTACCTCTGGGAGAGTCAGGGGAACCGATCCACGCTGTTTCCGATGTCCCCCAACCATCCTGGGCGGTGTTGCAAGGCAAAACCTGCAGCCAACAAAGGAGTTTCCTCTGGCATTTTGATCATCCCTTTCTTCTCTCTCCTCTCCATTGAATATCTCCCAAATCTGCTCTAGTGCATTCCCTTACCCCCGGAGATCTGGAACACAGTCTGAGGATTGCATGTGGAAATGTAGCTTTTCTGCTGGCAAGAGAGCACCACTGGACACAAATGAATGTTTCTGTGTCTTAAGGATAATGAACTAGTAAAAAGACAAACCATTATTTGCAATTGTTGTTTTTTACTAGCAACACCATGTCCATGTGGGATGATGCTGGACAATCTTTAGGGTATAAAAACAACATTCATATTTTTAGAAAAGACACACATATCCACTGGACTTGCTCAGAATAAAACAGTTTTTGGGCATGCAGAACATTGCACTTCTGAAATTAGCCCACATCCCTCTTGGCATTCAATAGCAAGAAAAAATTGTGTAAATATTACATTCTGCTCAATTCTGCATATTGTGGTCTAAAACCTTACTAGACCATAGACTACATAACAAATACCATATATACTCGAGTATAAGCCAAGTTTTTTAGCCCCAAAAACAAGCCCCCAAAAGGGCACACGGCTAATTCGAGGGTCAACGGCCTCGAGGGTCCCAAGACCGTGCCGGATTGAGATATGCTGACAATTTATTAAATTTACCTTATTTTCATGTATTTTGATTATTGAAACTCACTAGGAGCTGCTGCATTTCCCACCCTCGGCTTACACTTGGGCCAATCTATTTTCCTGGATTTTCAGGTAAAAATTAGGCACCTTGGCTTATATTCGGGTCGGCTTATACTCGAGTATATATGGGAAACAAGACGGGAAGAGCTAACAAATGCATTTCTCCTGGGGGGGGGATAGGAGTTCTTTATTTCAATAATCTGACCATGATAACACAAAACATGCTCTTTTTTGTTTCTACAACCCTACTTTTGTGGGTTGTAGTAAAAGTTTTTGAATGTAAAAGTTTTTGAATGTAAATCAATGGCATGGATCCAGTATTTGCTTCCTATCAAGGAAAGGGCTTTTTCTGTCCATGGATATCCAGACAAAAATAAAAATAAAACAAATTAAAACAAAACAAAACCAGAGACTGTTATATTTTACTGTGAGCTTTTATGGACACATCCACTTCTTCAGACATATAAAAGTTCATATTAAATATAAGGTACCACAACATTTTAGGTATGGATATACTTAAATAAATTAACATGACTACTTGTTTGAAAAGTTCTATCCATGAAAGGCTTCTCATCCAGTATATCATTTTCTCTGTTAAAATTCCAAGCTACCCACCCACAATCCTGAATGTTTCTGCTATTATGAGAATCTAACTCTGGATTAAATTCAGTGTCACCTGTGAATTATGATTTAGGCATGGTTAAAATACTGTATACCCACTAAAATCAAGTAAGCAAATTAGTCACAAGAAACCAGTTGTACTGTGTTGGATCACAGTTTTCACTCATAAAAACTCATGAGTGGGAAGGGAGACTCAATTTTGGTTTCAAAATAAAACTGCTTTTGTTGATAATCTTATGAGTTCATTCTTCTATAGCTCTAGTAAAACACTTGTGACTTTGAAGTAATGCTTCTATATTGCATGAACCCTTCAGGAGGGCTCTGTGCTGATAGGACCAACGAAGGCTGAAGAGCAATGATCCAATAGTATCTCACTGCAGTAGTGCCTCTATTTTGTCTATACATGAGTGGAGATAACTTACGTGGGAGATGATAAACACCCAGTGTGTTGGTGGAAAAATGCTAATTACCTCGTGAACCACCTAGAGCATGCTCTAAGAGTCTCTAAGCACTACAAAGCTTTATATACAGTATTTTTGCTATTGCTATAAAGCAGGGATTCTCAACCTTTTCAAGATAGCTCAGGGGGCCAGATGGCCATTTTGCCCTGCCTGCCACACATGGCACTTCTAGGTGTGGCGGAGACAGTGAAGGGGGCCACATGAAATGGTGTCATGGGCCACAGGTTGAGAACCCCTACTATAAAGACATGATCTGGTGTTGAGGCCACATGTCCACAGAAATGTCTACAGAGATGAGCACTGAACCTTAGATTCAGATATGACTGGCTTTCGAGCAAGGGTGATCTTTACCTTTGCCTATAAACACATGAACACAGATGAATGGGAAAGTGGCCTAACCTGTTGCCTCCCTCTGTTCACCTCAGCCTTTGAAAACCAAGTCTGTTCTTATCTACATATTTCTGTTTCTTCACCTGGCCACTTACATCCTGGCTTCTGCTTTTTTTTTTTAACCACAAAAGCCTGACAGAATCTGGGGAACTGGCTTTCTTACAAATATTGTAATCATTCCTTCACATTTAAAAACACTGTTTCTAGTCCTAACCATTTCAAATGACAACAGGAGAGAGAGAGAGAGAGAGAGAGAGAGAGAGAGAGAGAGAGAGAGAGAGAGAGAGAGAGAGAGAGAGAGAGAGAGAGAGAGATATATATATATATATATATATATATATATATATATATATATATATATATATATATATATATATATATATATATATATATATATATATATATATATATATATATATATATATATATATATATATATATATATATATATATATATATATATATATATATATATATATATATATATATATATATATATATAGTTTTAACAACAGTACGTAGCCTATGTTAAACCAGATTTATTTAAACTGTTATTTGGGAACACACATTTTACCAACAAGAGTAGTAATATTATAAGAACTATAAAATCAAAGGACTCCACAATTTTATTGCACTGACATTTTCCAGGGGAAAGAGATGCAGAAGTGAACTGCTGTGAAGTTTAAGATTTAAAGTAGAAAGGAAGAGAAAGAAATAAAAGGCAGCAAAACAAAACTAGAATTCAGAAGGCAAGTTAAGCATGCAGAACAAGCAAGGGATTAGTTTACATGAAGAAGAGGCAACTTACATGGCTGTTGAGAAGAGAACTTCTGTGAGTGGACAGACCATCAGACTTTTGCAGTGTTTCAATCGCCATTTCAATCTGATAATAGATGTCATTAAAAAAAGGGCTCAAGACAAGATAGTAATAAAAGACTGACTACAGAAATGTGATAGATTGCTCAAAGTTCAAAAAGGAAACTTTTAGGTTAAAGACAATTTAATGAGGGCACAGTCTTAAAATCTTTACACGAGTAAATCTTGCAATCTCTACTGTTTCTATAAAAACAGAAAGATGACATTTTTAGAAAGGCTACTTTCTTTCATGGTTTATATTGCTAAACTACAACACAAACGCTTATGAACCTTGGGCATTTGTACAGTCCAGACAAAACAAAAAAGCATCCTAGTAATTAATACAAAAAGGAATTTGAAACAACTAATTGAGGGTGTGGTCCCTGCACACTTAAATGGCAGTGAGTCTCATTGGATGCAGTGGCACTTAATTCCAAGGAAATATAGGCAAGATTGCATTCTGAAGTAAATTATTTGGGGACATGTTATTTTGCCTTATGTTTTAAAATCCCTACACAGACTTTGTAAACAATCAGACTTTATTCAGTGGCATAACATTGTGGACCTGAGGTACTCACTTAAATTGTGAAAGATACCCATTTGCCATCACTCAAGTGATTTTCCACAACTACGTATCCTGTTTTGTTTTGTGGTTGATCATTAGAAGGCAAACACAGATATAATTTGTAAGCTTGATTACTGAGACACTTACTACTTAGGCCAGGGATAGGCAACCTACAGCCTGTGGGTCGGATCTGGCCCGTGGTGCCAAATCAACCGGCCCATGCCCTCACTCCAGCCGCTGCTGCTGGAGTCAGCCGTGGACTCATTTATGGCTATTTTAAATGTGTTTATGACAGCTACGGACTCATTTACAGCTGTTGTAAATGCATTTACAACAGCCGTAAATGAGTCTGCAGCCAAATCCGACAGCTGCTGGACCACCAGTCCAGCCCGCAAACTGTATGAGGGAGCGTGACCCGGCTCCCAACTTCAAAAGGTTGGCAATACTTGACATAGGCAAACACTTTATGAAAGGAAAAACAGGTTAATTTGGTTAACTACAGAAAATAAACGTTATACTGTATCTGATATTACTCTTAAAATTCTTGCCATGCCATTTTTCACCACCAGGGAAACACCAGCTGCTCAGATTTTAAAAAGCAAAACAGAAAAAAGTATTAGTAGTTTGTGCTAAGATAATGAGTCTTAACATATACACAGTATTACAGTACAAATGCACACATGGACACACATGCAAGAAGACACCCCGATCTTCTTTGGATTGTAGTTTTCTACAGACATCCTTATGCTAAAAGATTATATTTTGAATTTTTAAAAAACCATTAAAATAAAACACAAATATAGAGATCTAATTCAAAAGAACTTCTCATTTTCCTTCAAGCTTTTGAGAGTAAGAAAAACAGGCTACTGTGCTGATTCACAGTGAAAGAAAACAGCATGAAATTAATTAATTGTTTGGGGAGAAAAACCTCCACAGGATAGACAAGGCATAAACATGCTTTTAAGTCTTCTGAATTGAAAGTTTATAGTGAGCATTCTACTCTGATTAAATTACAAAGAAAATAATCAAAGTTGCTGTTTGTCTGACTGTGTCAAACAGTTGATCCACAGTCAATTTTTTTTTTCAGGCAAAGATCTTCCCCAGTACTACTGTCAAAGATCATTTTAATTAGAGATGTCAGAGTTGAATCTTAATTTGTGTGTATGTGAAGCATATACTCCATCACTCAATTACAGGCCCTCCTGAGATGGTGCAGAACTCAAGGCAGCTCTACTATGAGGCTGGGTGAGGCTGTCACCTGAAACATCTCCCTTGGCCAGCACTTTAAGGACCCACAATGTTAAGGAGAGCTGCTACTAAAAACAGTTCTCCAGAGCTGGGATCTGCGTGGTTTGCTTTTTCTTCACCACCATACACAACCACTTCTGCAACTCCCTCCTCTGAAATATGACAGAGCGCTGCCATCACAACTAAAACCTCCTCATCTTCCTCTTCTCCCTTCATCCAGAGGAAAGTGCAGAGGTGTCTCTTCCACTTCCTCTCTCTTACTAGGCCCAAGCCACTCCCTCTTCAGAGTAATGTAATGTGGTATAGTGTGATGTGCTAGGGCAAATTAGGGTGGGTTGCTGGATGTGCATGCAAGTGACATCAGGGATGTGGCTTCAGTTCTCAGCTTATGTTACAGGAGAGTTTCAACAATTAAACAGAACTGATGGAAACTCAAAGCGCTTTCCCCCAAGAAATACTATGTATTTAATTTAATTTTTAAATGATTGTAACTGTCCACTTCAATAAGAATTCCCAAGACTTCTTACAAAATATATTAAACATACAAAATACTACCAGAAGTTTAAAAACATCTCAGAGGAAACTAATTAGCATTAAAACATATCAGAAAAAGAGAAGGGGGTAATTATCAGGGTGTTTCAAATGCCTGGTGGAGGAGACTATTAGTATCAAAAAGCTGATAAACAGGAAGATCATAAAGGGGTTTTATGGACTATGTAGATAGGACACTGTCCTATATGTCACTGCATACAGGCAAAACTGCTTAGCATACTGTTAAGAGCCCAATTTAGTTTAACAGACTTTGCTCACTGATTGTATTTTTTAAAAATTCAAAAATTCTTGTTCCAAAAATTAAATGAAATAATGGCCAGGATTCTATTGCTAGTCTCGATGAGGTATAGGTCAACGAATCAACTTTTGAATGGTAAGTAAACAATTACATAAATCCTACTAAACATGGGGTCTATTCTAGTTGGGACTAGCAATAGGATGTTGACCAATAAATTTAAAACTCAGAGAACATTTTTATTTCTAAAACAACAAAAGGCCAAGGATCCCAGTTCACAGAACGTTGAAAAAATAATTGTCAGGGTTTTCCTAGTTTGTTTAGCTGTTCCCCTGCAAGAGAAACTGATTCTACGTGCTTGCTCATGGCTTAGTAATTTTGGCTTATTGTGAAGAATCTATAAGGCTACTGGTGTTCAACCTCATGTGAAGAGTATATGAACTTTCCTCCACTCAAACAAAACCCTATGCAAGGATGAGAACTCAGTTTTATATTGCAACATAAACATGTTTGGAATGAATAATCAAGTTCTATCAAGTTATGATAATGCAGGTATAATCAAGGCCACAATGCACCTGTGTGACATAATTGTGTGTCATTAGCTGTGTGACAACTAATTTATTGGGGTGGGGGATGGGATTAATTATCAACTTGATTTAGTACATTTTATTTTAGTGATCAGAAGTTGAAATTTGTCTGCCATTATCAATGATCCACAAATATACTTCCCACATCACCACTTGCTAGTAAAATTATTGTTCTAAGATTTCAACCTCCTCCTGTAATCAGAGAAGAATAATACTCTCCCTAAAAGCAGAAGAGAATGTCAGGGACTTTCCCTGATACAGGACAGAACCTCAAAGACACTTGAAAGACTGTGATACTTCCTGCTGATTTCCAGGAGTCTCAGGACCAAGTGCCCAAGGTTGTGGGGAAAAGGCAGCATACCACTTGAAACGCCATGTTTTGTCTTGTTTTTGCTTGCTTTCACTAGCAGAGGTAGATATTTACTTGTGATTCAGAAACATACTCTTGCGAGAGAATGCGCAAATTGTACATTTGGATCTAATAATAGGTTTCTGAGTGTGATCCAAACAAACCATTGCTTCATGCTATGTATCAATCAAGCTATTAACAGTTTGCAGTAAGAAAAAGGTGATTTTGATTTTAAGACTGACCAAAGGTCTTAGGAACATCAAATTCTCTAAAGCTTGGTCAGATGCCTCTGACATTTAGCAATTTCACACAAAATTGTTAACCTGCATGATACAAATAATATGGTGAAAAGTCTTCTAATGCAATTAAATGCTTCATTGCATTTAAGCTGTGAATGTTATGTTATCCATTATTCCTGCTATATCAATAACAAGGAAAGTATAATGCACTGAAAATCCTATGTAGAATAGGGCCAATGAGATTTAACGGATG
This sequence comes from Bradypodion pumilum, assembly GCA_035047305.1. Classification (NCBI taxonomy): domain Eukaryota; kingdom Metazoa; phylum Chordata; class Lepidosauria; order Squamata; family Chamaeleonidae; genus Bradypodion; species Bradypodion pumilum. Next base: position 117,529,335 of record JAWDJD010000002.1, read on the forward strand.
GGGCTTCAGATACAAATAAATGAATAATAAAATCCATAAGCAAAACGAGCCCAGAAGAAGAGGTCATGCTACTATCATTGTTTTTAACAAAATTTTGCAATTATTTTAAGGGGGATGCATTTTTTTCTTCTAAAAAAGCTTTAGGGGGAAATAACATGTTTGGGTATATTCTAGTAACAATAATTAATAAAGGCAGTTTGTAAATATGAGGTATAGATTATCTGAGGTAAAAGCCACTGTGGCCTGTTGCCGTGTAGTTTTTCTTCCTGTCCTTGTCCTTAAAAAAGAAGTAGTAGTTGCATGGCAACAGCACTAGGCAGATTGTGCCTTCATTCAGCAAGCCCTTGCTTTCTGCTACTGAAAGCAAACATGCTGGAAAGAGATAATGAAGATCCAGGGATCTAACTACAAAAATATATAACAACCTGAACCACTTACTGTAGCTGGAGAGGCTCGTGTTGTATGAGTCACAGAATGGCCAGAGTTTTCCATTGAATTGCCAATCAGGTAGGTGCCTCCAGTGCTGCTGATGAGCTGTCCTCCAGTGACCCCCATCTGAATACCTCCAGTGCCCACCATACTGTGAGAAGAGACCACTGTTGTCACCTGTGCAGAACTTCCTTGTGTGTCAAAGTAATTCCCCCCAGTGTTTTGGCTGTACATCTGTGTTTCTGTGTAAGGATACGTTGTTGTTCGTCTTAAAGGAAAAGAAAAGGAAAAAGGTTGTTGATGTACACGTGTACAGTATGTCCTTTCACAAGAGAAAGCCAACAATTTCATTGTGAAATTGACTACACAACACATTTTAATTAAATAACATTATTTATTTATTTATTCTTTCTTACAGCACGTTTTAGTGAAATAAGTACTGTACTTCTTAAAAATCAAACTCTTATCTCCTAATGTGTTAAAAAAAATCCTGGAAAAAAAATCTATTTAAGTCTTACTAGAAAGCAAAACCAGAACAGTAGCAGGCTATTTTCCCCCAAAGTATTAATAATAATAATTTTGTGTCAAATTATTCTGGGTTGAAAGGATTTTTGCGAGAGAAACTCCGCTCAGGGAATAACCAAGTGAGGCTCCTTTCATGTCCTCAAGAGCTGGGACGGAGTCGGGCACTCAATCCGTCATGCAGTACCTGGGTTTCGAACTGTTGACTTGCCGGCCTTCCAGCTAACAAGATGAGCTCCTTAACCACCTAGCCACCGCAGCCCCTTTCCAAAGTATTAAAAGAGGACAAGAATATCATGGGCATGTGAGGAATTTTGCCCATCTTAATGAAGCCACTTCCAAGTGTTCTGAACTTGGAATACAAAATATCTATTTGCTAAAAACATATTAGCACACATTTAGTGTGCTTTGATTAGTGAAAAGATCCTTGTTCAAACAAATATATTGGGATTGTATATTCTAAAATACATGAAAATACTGGACAACATGTATTACAATTTATGTATGAAAGCATAATACAAAATATCTACCCAATGGAAGGAAAGGCTAGGATTTTCAGGATTCTAAGATGTCACCAGGAATGACTGAGAAGGATGGGGGAGGAATTAAATAATGTATACGTGTACATGCGCACACAGGGATAATGAAAATTGCAATCATCAAATGGCCCACCCTGGTATAAAAGCAGGCACTATCCAAGCAAAACTAAGAGATTGTGGGCGGGCAATGAAGCACTGTTCCAACATCCCCAACAATATCTATCCAGACCTTGGCCTTCCCATGGAGAAAAGAAAGGTTAGGAAAGTGTATTTAATCACATGTTTTAAATAGAAGCCTTTATGTAATTGGAAACTGATATACACTATCAGAGTTTCTAATAATACGGAGGATTCTAGTCACACCCTCCCATCTGCTTTCAGACCTCCTTTTTAATGCAAGAAATCTTATAGAAGAAGAAAACCAAATATGCTAAGTAATGTGGTAGTTGCATGGAGAGAGTTGGAGATTAGTAATTCCAGACCACCCTTGGGATGTCCACGTCTACTTCCTGCTGCCTTGAGCTCATTGGAGCAAAGGGGGGGGGGATATGATGACACATAGAATAACAAATAGATTGAAACTGAGCTGGTAGGGATAGGGACAATGAGAGCAAACTCCCCTTATGGACCTATGTTCCACCCCCATTTTTAGCTTCCTAGTGAGCAAAGAGAATGACTGCAGAAGGGCCATTTCTACTTGCTCAAGATATTCCAGAGCCATTTCTGTTATATACCTCATTGGAAGCAGGGAGGAATTAAACAGTAGCAAATACTGCTCAACAGTATGGCACTCAAAGGGTAAATCTCTCATATTTTCTGAAGTGTCAGGAGTAGTAGGCACATGGCACACACCCACACATTGATTTATTTGCAGCTGAGTCTGTTAAGTTCAATGTAAATGTCATGACAATGATCTGCTGTCTTTTATAAATCGGAACTGCTGCCATCTCATCTTGCCTTAGCATGCACCTGAGCTGAAAGCACCCCTGTTTTTTCAATCTGCAAATTCAGTATGACTCATTTACCTGCAACACAATGATCCTTCTGTGCATAACTCTCTCCCCACCCCCACCTCACAGGTTTACAGATGCACTTCATACTAACAGGAAAGGGTTTTTCCTTGCATTTAATTGTTTTTCATTCGTTTTTACTGTAAGTTATTTGCTTATAGGTAGTCTAACTTTTGAGGGACTGCAGTGGCTTAGTGGTTAAGATGCTGAACTCGACAAATGGAAGGTCAGCAAGTCAGCAGTTCGAGATCAAGGTGCTGCATGATGGAGCAAGCTTCCATCTCTGTCCCAACTCCTGCCAAACTACCAGTTTGAAAGCAAAAAATTGCAAGTACAGTAGATAAGGTGGGAAGGTAAACAGTGTTTCATGCACTCCGGTGTCTAGTCATGCCTGCCACATGTCCACAGAAATGTCTGCAGATGCACAGTGCTGGCTCTTTGGCTATAAACAGAGATGAGCACTGAACCATAGAGTCAGACTGAACTGCCTTTCGAGCAAGGGCAATCTTTACCTTTACCTAGTCTAACTCCTACAAAAACTTGCACCTACAGAATTTTTTTAACAGTGAGTCTAAGAAAATATATGCCAAATAAAATTTCCTAGTCTAAGTGTCATAAGACTGTCTTCTATTTATCTGTCACACCACTAAATAACATTTCAGCTTCTATTATGTAACTATTCTAAAAATACTCCTCTGCACAGTATAATATTGATAAAATGCAAGAACAAGTTGCTTATCTGTAACTGTGGTTCTTCAAATGGTCATCCATGAATTCACACAACTGTATCTGTGCTGAAGTCTGGTTTGAAAGCTAAAATCTTTTCCCCCATTAGTCTGTTTGTATGCTCCGAGACTCTAATGGCTTCTCCTCAGTCTCTCTCTGTCCCCTGCCCAAAACTACAGGGAAAAGGTGCATGGGAGACAGAGGGGAGGATAGGTGGATTGTGTGAATTTATGGATGACCATTCAAAGGACCACAGCTACAGGTAAGCAACTTGTTCTTCCTCGTGGTCTCAGTGAATCACACAACTGTGTGGCTTACAACTCAAATGCTGGAGGGATGACGCACCAAACAGAATAGTTGCTTATAGCACAGAACAGAACACTGCTCAGCTGAAGGTAGCACAATTCTTTGCTTATATATTCAGCCTGTAGTGTTCCACAAAGTTGACAGCCAGGGCAAGGCAGCCACTTTACAAATGTCCTGGAGTTGAACACCTCTGAAAATGCTGTTGAAGTACTCAAAGCTCTAATACAGGGGTTCTACACCCCCGGGACTAATCCGGCCTATGCATATCATTAATCTGGCCCATGGTGACTACCCAGGCACCTCTAGACCTGCCCACCACCACCAGAAGTCATATGTCACTTACCATGGTGGCAGGAATTGAAACATTTTTCTTTGGTTTTGGAAAGGCTCTGCCGCTTCCCAGGGTAGCAGGAGGCTTTTTGGAGCATGTTTGCTCCGGTTTGGGATTTTTCTGTTGCTTTTCAGCTGCTCTTCGGCAGCTGGAGCATGACTGTGGGTGACTTCCGGTGCCGGGCGGAGAATAAGTCAGCACATGGAATCCCAGTGCAGAACCAGGAAGTTGGCCGTGGTCATTCTCTAGCTTCCGAAGAGCAGCTAAGAAGCAACAGAAAAATCCCAAACCAGAGTGAACATGCTCCGGAAATCCTCCTGCTACCATGGGAAGCGGTGGAGCCTGTCCAAGAACCCACTAAAATGGTACGATTCCCATCACTGCTGCTGCTGATGATGAAAATGCAATTAGTGGACGCAGCCAGGCCTCTGGCCTCCACAGCTGAGTGTCATACCTGTCAACTGCGGCTCTGGAAAATACGGGACCTGCGCAAACGGTTCTGCGCAGGTCGCCTTTTACGCATGAGTAGAACGGCGCTACGCAAGCGTAAAACCCTTCTACACATTCGTAGAAGGCTACTCCACTTGCGTAGAAGGCGACCTGCGCAGAAGGGCTGCGCAGTACCTCATTTCCCCCGTTGCCAAATTCCGGGGTTTTGGCAGCGCGGGGCGGGAAATGGCGCAAATCGGTGCCGAAAACTGTGAAATCCCGGCCAATCCAGGAAGGTTGGCAGGTATGCTGAGTGTGGTGATGGGAACTGACCCCTGGCAGGAAAACGTTGGGAAACCCTGCTCTAGTAGATTGAACCTTGACTGTCAATGGTAAAGTGACTTTAGTTAGATAGTAAGCCAATTTATTACAAAAACCATTCCATTTGAAAGACGTGAAGACACAGCCTGACTTTTCTGGATCCATGGTAGTAAATAAAAAAATAACTTTTTTCTAAATACTTTTGTTCTAGACCAAGGGTTAGGAAACTTGGCTCTCTAAGTGTTCTTGAACTTCAATTACCAGAAGCCTAAGTCAGTACACCTGCTGATCAGGGCTTCTGGGAATTGAAGTCCAAGAACATCTGGAGAGCCAAGTTTGTTTACCCTATCTAGACAAATAAAAGGCAAGTGAGCATACAACTTTAAGAGTGCATCGTCATTCCCAAGGATGAGGTAAAGGAAAAAACTTTGGAAGAAAATTTGATTGTGTAGAATGACAAATAGAAACAATCTTAAGCAAGAAATCCTCATCAAGGTAAAATGTCATTTTATATGGATGCAACTGTAAAAAGTAGAAAATGAGGCCTAAAGTATGGTGTGATCAGTCTCCATTACGAAAGAGTCAACATTGCTGCTCAGTTTTCCTGTCAGACTTTTTGAAATAGACATGGATCTAGGTTTTAGTTTGATAACAGTAGGTCTGGGGGTAGGTTTGATTGAGATTGCTCTGATAGTGATATATTTTAGAGGAATACTGGTAAGTCTTCATGAAGTTCTAGAATGTCTTTGATTGTATTCATAATTTTAACATAATACTCCCATATGTTTTGCTGCTCTTTCTTAACAGGTCTTTCATCAGTTCATTTGTCTTAGTGTTGAAGAGATGGCTGTTGATCTTAGCCATACATGATGTGTTAAAGCCACAGCAACTGCCATAGACATGGCACAAGAATCAGCCACATGCCTTGCAGAATGGTTTATAAAGGCAGGTAATGAAGTGGTTTCCTGCTGGAGCAAGGTTTTTCTTGTCATCAGGAAAGTATGTGACTAGAGGTTTTCCCACATGTTGTTCAGTCGCACAATCAATTTCGACCCTTTGCAACCCCATGGACCACTGCGTGCCAGGCTCCTCTGTCATACGTCAAGTATTCATAGCTAATGTATTTCCCACATACATTGAAAATAAACATTCAAAACAACTTGATAATCATCTTCTTTCATGTCCAGATCAAACTTTAAATTGCCAAAATGAAGCAACTTTCTTGGCTTTGTCGTTGGCCAAAATTAATTCATCAGTGGTACATGTTTCTGGTAGTAGCCAACAGACCAGCAGGTGAGCTGGGTTTTGTGTCTCTTCACATTCACACAGCATGTTGTTCTCCACCAGAAGCCCCTACCTGAGCATGCTGAACTGACATTCAGGCACTCTGACCCTCAACCTATTCAAGGCCCTTCAAGTGACATACAGAAGGTTGAGATCCTCAGCTATATCATCCTTTAATGTTATTATTTGTCTGGTGAGCTCCTTTCTCCATCTTCTAATTTGATTTTGCTCTTGTGTACCATCAAGAATGTTTGTACTTGCCATAAAGCTATTCCTGGATCTGAATCAGTGAACTTGGGGCACAAGTCCGAATGACTTTTTCCAGAATACAATTTCAGCCTTGACTGTTTTAGAGTGCATCCTTTCTGAAAGCTTTATAAATTGAACAGTTCTCAGAAAATGGCTTAAGTCCAACTGCATGATTCATGGAAACCACAAAACATAATATAACTCTAAGATTGCTGTAACGCAAGTACATAATTCTTCTCACTTTTGAGTTTAGAAAGTAGGTTTATACTCTTGAGAATTTTTGCAAAATTATGAGAATTGTTGGGTTGCAGTTGTATATGGCACTTCTTTTGGAATACATCCTACTGAACTTGAAAGGCCTTACTGTTTAATATACATATGTACTGTAGTATAAGAGTTCTAGTCTTGCAGAACACAGCTGCAAGAATTAACACAAAAAAACGTTAATTAAAATTTAGCAGATAATTGGTGCATGTCTTTCTAATCTTCTGCAGTGGATGGGGATAATAATGAATGACATGTTGGCAGAAAATTCCAAACTTCATATTAAGGTGAACAACTTCATAGGCCAACTACAGAAACTGAGAAGCTTATGAAAAGGTACAAGTGCACACAAAAAAGTAAGCAAAGGCTTTTGTGTATACTTATGCCTCTGCACAATCTTAGTTTTTGTAGTTGGCCTATAAAGATATCAGCTCAATATGGAGTTTCAAATTTATTTAGCACTAGCAAGTCTTTATTTTGTGCCAAGATACAGAGGTACCCTTTTGTATATTTTTAGTTAGTCTTATAATTTATTTATTATGTATTTATTTATTTAAATTTATATGCCGCCCCCTCGCCGTTGGGCAACTCTGGGGCAGCTCCACAACATAGGACATAAACAACAAAGACATAAAACCATCATAAAAATAGAAAAGAAAAACCCTCCTAAAAACTTTAAACAACAGATATAAAAAGCCCCAATTAAAACTATAAAAGACCCACCCTCCACCCATCAGTGCAAGAAGGATACTTTTCTAAGATGAGCCAATGGGCAGGAGCAACTTCCCTGTCAGCTGCCCACACCTGCCCCATCAGCCAGGTTTTGAGCCCTTTCCTAAAAGGCAGCAATTCCATCTGCATCCCTGGAAAATGTAGGACCCTGAACCCACAGCCACTTAGTCTTGCTAGGATTCAGCTGTAACCCATTGGCCCCCATCCAGACCCCCACATCCTCCAGACACCTGGATAGGACCCTGGCAGCATCACTGGGATCCCCACAGGCTGAGATGTACAACTTAGTGTCATCCGCGTGCTGATGGTACTGCACCCCATGGGAACGGATGATCTCACCCAACAGTTTCATGTAGATGTTGAATAGGAGAGGTGAGAGCCCTGAGGCACCCCATATTGGAGGGGCCTAGGGCTGGACCTCTCACTCTCCAACCACACTGACTGGGTCCGGTCCTTCCGGAATGAGGAGAACCAGGACAGCACAGTGCCCTGGATCCCCAGTCCTTCGAGCCGTCCCAGATGGATACTGTCGTCGACGGTATCGAAAGCCACTGAGGTCAAGGAGAGCAAGGACGGATGGATGACCTCCGTCCCGCTCCTGCCAGAGATCATCCATCAGCGCAACCAATGCCGTCTCAGTACCATATCCGAGTCTGAATCTTGACTGAAAGGGGTCCAGATAACCCACTTCATCCAGGACCCCCTGCAACTGACATGCCGCTGCCCTCTCTAATACCTTCCCCAAGAAAGGGAGATTAGAGATCGGTCTATAATTGGAAGGGACAGCTGGATTGAGATGGTCTTTTTAGGAGGGGGCGCACCAGAACATGTTTTAAAGGTGCAGGAAACACCCCCTCCCATAACGATGCATTGATTATTGCACCAACCCCAGCCTCCTGTCACCTCCTTAGAGGATTTCACTAACCAGGAAGGACAGGGGTCCAGTGGGCAGGTAGTGGCACAAGCAGCTGCAAGGAGCCTGTCCACTTCATCAGGGTCAACTGGGTCGAACTGATCCCAGATGGCAGCAAGACTGTGATCTGAACCCCTCCGGACCCTCCCCAACCATGCCAGGATTGAGCCCTGAGCGAATCCGATCAATTTTCTCCACCAGATGGTCAGCAAAGTCCTCAGCCGAACCCTGCCAACCGGGCACCGCCCTCCCCCCCTTACCAAGGAGAGACCTGGTTACCTGGAACAGGGTGGCTGGCCAGTTATCAGCGGAGGCAATAAGGGTGGTGAAATATACCCATTTCACTGTCCTTATCGCCACTTGTTAGGCTCTGATTGTGGCTCTAGCATATGTTCGGTTAGCATCGCCCCGGGTCCTCACCCAGTGGCACTCTAGGTGTCTTTGCCCATTTGAGCTCCCGCAGATCTTCCATGAACCATGGGGATGACTGAACTCCATGGGTACAGAGAGGCTGTAGTGGTGCGATTTTATCCAAGGCTGCTGTTGTCATCTTGTACCACAGATCTACAAGTGCCTCGGACGAATCGTGTTGCCAATCCAGAGGAAAACTCCCCAGTTCCCTCTGGAATCCATCAGAATCCATTAGTTGCTGGGGCGGGCCAGTTTAATAGGCCCTGCCTCCCTACAGTGAAGCGCCTCTCTCAGAAAGTCTAGAGTCACCAGATAGTGATCTGACCATTGCACAGGTGTTATGACTAAATTCTGTAGTTTCAGATCACTCAACCACAGCTCCGACAAGAAAGCTAAATCCGGTGTGTGGCCACTGCTCCTGGTCGGACCCTGAACTACTTGAGTCAAGCCCAAGGCTGCCATGGAAGCTATGAACTCCCTTGCAACCTGAGCCCACTCCCAGCGAAGGCAAATTGAAGTCCCCCAGCACCATCAGCCTAGGGAACTCCAACGCCAATGCTGACACGGACTCAAGAAGCTCAGGCAGGGAATCCCTTACCCTGCAAGGGGGCAGGTACAGGAGTAAGACTCCCAACTGACTCTTAGGGCCCAACCGCAAGAGCAGAGCCTCACAACCTGGAACTTGTGGAGCCGTGGTCCTGGCGACTCTCAATGACTCTCTGGCTACAATGGCAATGCCACCACCCTACCCTTCCCCTCTAGGCTGGTGCCAAATACCGAAACCTGCTGGGCACATGTCTGACAACAGTATTCCATCTTCTGGATTCAGCCAAGTTTCGGTGATGCATGCCAGGTCAGCCTGCTCCCCCAGAATGGAATCTTGAATTAGGGGAGCCTTGTTACAAACCGACCTGGCATTCAGCAGCAGCAGCCTAAGGAAGGGGCACTCTGGATCAGCTGCTCAGGACCCAGAGGTGTAACCAAGGGGCTGGAACAAGGGACAGATATTAAACATTGGTACCGCAATGGAACGGATTAAAATCATTGTATGAGGTACCACTGTATACATATTATGTATTCCAGGGACTTTTCACTGAATATTCTGGACTTATGGATAACTGAAGCTGCAGATATGGAGAGGGGGGCAAACTGTATTTATAATTCGTATAATAAGAATTATCACAGAGGGATGGAGGAGGAGAACGATAGTTTTGCCCCATTTATAGCAATATCTCCACATCTTCACAATCTGCAAAGACCTGTCATTAGAAAGAGAACTTTTCCTATCAAAAGAGTCAGCAAAGCATAGTACTTCACATAATTGGAAGATTTGGATTCTAGTCCCTATTGAGCCATGGAATTCATATGGAGACCTTGTATTAGCCACTCTCAACTTGACCTATTCACAGGGTTGCTGTAAGGATAAAGTAGAGAAGAAAAGAGTCATGTACTCTGCCTTATGCTAGCTGGAGAACAAATAGGAGAGCTATAGAGATTTGTGTTTTGGGATGATGACTCCCAGAATTATCCAGGTAGCACTGACAATCTTCTGGAAAAGTATGTAACCAAAAGCAATAGATAGTACTGTCAAAGAAACTCATCAAAAGAATTAGTATTCTTTGTGTCTCAGGTAGGCCCTCACAGATCAATATTCAGAAGAGTCACAGATCAATAGCTTATGTAAGTGTCAATAAAAATAAAGAATATAGCAATTACAGTATGCCCACTTGCTAAAGATTTCTACATAAATGTTGCATGGCTAATATTTCGAAGGATGTTGTATATCATCTTCCATTGTAAACAATTAACACTGCAAAAAGCTAGCACTTCTTGCTACTGCTTCATTTACAAATTTAAAACGATGCAGATATCAAATAAAGTAGTGTAGAGAACTGTTAGCAGCCAAACCATGTGTACCATGACACTAATTTATTTATCTTGCCAATGGTTTAGTTATTTCATCTCTATTTTAAAGGAAAACATCAATCAGCAATTTTATCTCATCATAAGTCTCACTTCTGTAATGTAAAAAGCAAACATCTGCCACCTTGTAAACCTCTATACCAGGGGTCAGCAAACATGGCTCTCCAGATGTTCTTGCACTTCAATTCCCAGAAGCCCTGATTCAGCAGGTGTACTGACTTGGGCTTCTGGTAAATGAAGTTTGGTAATTGAAGACAAGTCTGCTGACACCTGCTCTATACTAACCACAGAGCATCAACAGCTACAATAAAAAATCAATAGTGAAGAAGCTTCAGGGAAAAAAACGGATGGAATTAACGGGATCAGTAATTCACAACAGGGAAAGCAATTTCACTGCAATTTTGTAAAAGCATTTTCTGCATAGGAAAAAATATAACTGGCACACAGGTCGCCAATATAAATATCAGAGAGCACCTTAAAGATTAACTCTTGTATTTAAATGTGAGCTTTCATGGATCAAGTCCATTTCATCAAACATACCCACTGATATGCTTGCACAGACTAACACAGCTACCACTTTAAAAATATCAACAATATAGTCACACAAGATCTGCAACCACACTGCAAGTAATATCTGGGCTGCACATTTTTCTACACAGGCATTCGATTTTGGTGTTATTGGATCTTATGAAACAAGATCCTTGAGAAAGAAGATTATATAAGGCTGGGATCAGTAACAAAATTTGTGCTAGGACATTATATGCAATCAGATGTTAACGTTAAGAAACATATGGGGGAGCGATCATGATTACGTAGCTTGCTGTACATTTCAAAATACTCATGTAGGGACAACTTGCAGCTATTATTACTACAGTTCTTAAATATAGCAGCATTACTTTTTACCTATACAAATACAGACACAATGGTATATTGCAGGGAACTAATGACAGAAATTGTATGCATGATAATTTTTTCTATCTCTGATGAATGAATTATAGGAGAAAAGTATGAACAAAAATTTACAAACAGAAATTTATTAACAAATTATTTGGAAAAGCTTTATAATAAAATATTGTATTCTGAATGCAATTTCTTGAACATGTATATTTTAGTAAGGTAAAGGTTTCCCTTGCTCGAAAGCCAGTCGTATCCGACTCTAGGGTTCAGTGCTCATATCTGTTTCAAAGCCAAAGAGCCAGCGCTGTCTGCTTCTGCAGTCATGTCATGTCATGTGGCAGGCATGACTAGACACCGGAGCACACGGAACGCTGTTACCTTCCCACCGAAGTGGTCCCTATTTATCTACTTGCAATTTCTTGCTTTCGAACTGCTAGGTTGGCAGGAGCTGGGAACTCATTCTGCCCTGCAGTACTCGGGAATCGAACTGCTGACCTTCCGCCTCCCAGTCAGTGTCTTAGCAACTTGAAACACTGCAGTACAGTAAACTACTGTATTTAGTATTCATACATGTAGACTGCAACTGCAACTTTATAAAATAACAAAAACCTTTCACTTTGCACCAGTCAACAAAACCACAGAACACTTGCTCTGTTTATTTTGGTATACCATGTATTACTACAATTTAAAGGCGGCAGGGGGAGGGGGATCTATTTCTTTACTAATTCTATTTTAAAATTGTCCAACAACCATTTTTTTCTAATGGATATAACACTTTCATTAGGCATTTTTATGGATATCTGATACTCTGCTATGCTATCTACCCTGAAGTAATAATATGTAAATATGCTGTTATTAGTACATTACAAGATTAAAAATAGTATTTCTTGAAATTATTTCAATTGCTTTTTTAGTACCTAAGCACTGTAACTATAAAGAAGCATTTATTCTAAACGAGTTTAGACAGACTGTTATACAAAGCTTTATAAGAGCTGTATAATAAGATTTAGAAATTAGTTTAATTTTGGATATTATTGGGATAGAGATGTCAAAAACAACTAACTTACATAGCTCCATTTGTGTAGACTGTATCACTTCCCTCCACATACTGCACTTGGGCCGGGTATACATGTTGTACTTGTTGTACAGTTTGTACTTGCTGAACCTGCAAATAGAACAAACACACAAATAGACACCTTGTGAACTTTTCCAGCAGAATGTTATATTATTATTATTAGACAGAACAATCTCTCACAAAATCTATTAAAAATAAAAATATATAAAAAATACATTATCCATTCCTGAAAACATGAAATATATAAATAATTCACATTAGCAAATGATCTTTGCTAGTTAAAATTGCAACAGCAAATAAACCTTAATGAGAAGCACAATACTTTAAAATTAATCAAATGTAGCAAATGTTTAAATTAAATGTTTAATTTTAAAATACTTTAAAATTAATCAAATGTAGCACACTGTTACATTCTTTCTAAAATTTTACAAAGAAAGGGCTTTCCAAAGTTGTGACAACACCCTTATAATGGCTCTATTCTTGTCAACAGTTTTCATGTTGAGACTTTGAACAGAGATTCTTTAACTTCAACATCAAGTTAGCTCTGCCGTCGTAATTATTTGTAACATCCATCTTGATGGACAGAGCGCTTAAGCTTGAATATTTTTGTGGTCTCTGATATGGCTGATTAAAAGCTACTGTACTTATACAGATTCTACAATTTCATGTCTGCCTGCACAGCAGAGCCAGGGCTGGAGTGGGAATTGAGAGAAGGCTCAAGGACCATTACACAGGGTGGACCTAACCAGAGAGCAAAGTAAGAGTTATTAGCTGCTGGTGAAAAGATATATTCCAGACATCAAATCTACCTACTGCAAAACACTAGGGAAGAATAGGTTAATATACCTTTATGGGCTGTATTTGCCAATTTGGGTCTCCTTCCTCTTGCTAGTTTTTTAAATTTTAAACTAAAAATCAACTTTGTTGTGCCTTTGTTCTGCACTGGTGGGGTCTGATTCTTCATTCTGAGGTTGTGCATCTGTCTGCAGAATTCTAAATGCCAATGAATGTAATGCTAAGGAACAAAACATGTGCACACACAAAAGGAAAATGCATCGGTTGTAGCAGCGTACACTACATATGTGAAATATGCTCTGCAGCTTTCCGCAGCCAAAGAAAATTGCTGGGGATACCCATGACAGTCTTTTAATTAATCAAGACAGATACACTGTTTACAAACTTAATACAGTAAAACCCCATTTTACAGAAACCCCGTTTTACAGTTTTTTTTTGCTGGAAATGTGTCCCGTTTTACAGAAAAACACCGTTTTACAGAATGCAATTTCCCAGAGTGCATTGCACCTGGTGGGCTATAAAAGACCACCCACAGCCATTCTGGGCCAGGTGGGTGGCATTAGAGTGGTCTGGAGAGGAGTTAGAGTGTTTCTTTATTTTTATTATTTGGGGGGTGGGATGGGAACGTTTTCCCCCAATGCGTTCTTATTGGACTGCCTCATTTTACAGAAAAAATTGCAGCAAGGATTTGGACATTGTATGAGGCACTGCGGCAAGGATTTGGACGTTGTATGAGGCATCGCGGCTAGGATTTTGCATGCCTCATTCAAAGTCCAAATCCATATAAAGTCCAAACTTGTGGAACCAAGTTTGGACGTTGTATGTGGTATCACTGTACTAAAAATTAGGAGGGAAAAAGGTGACTCAGGAAGTCCTGATGTGTACTCAGAAACATGGGAGGCAATCCAACCATATGTTGGTGTTGTTCTTGTTGTTTTGCCACTAACAGGCAGAAGAGGGCTTTTAAATAAATAAGAAGTTTTTGCCAAGAAAAAATCAGGATGGGCTTGTGTGGCCTTGAACCACTTGCGGTTGTCCACCCTTGCTTTACTATGACAGAATTTGCACTGGCGCAGTGACGTCACTGGATACGTGCAATGAAGTTTGTGTTCACTACACTTCAAACTCCCAGAAACCTAGTTGGGGGTGGGGAGAGAAGTAAATGTCATCTTAATTTAAAACAGCCATTCTGATGTATAAACCTTTTTTAAAAATAAAATACAATCATTCTGAATTTCATATGCATTTTATCCCACATGTCTATTAGATGAGTATAATCCTCACAGAGTACTGTAGAGTTGCCATATGTAACGGAAAACCGTGAATTTCACATTTTGTAACTGTCCCGCATGGTTCCATAAAAAACATGGAAAATTCAAGGTTTTCAAACCACTTGATTTGGAAGAAAAATGTTTCTTGTACTTCTATTGGAACGGCCAGCAGGTGGCAGTAGCAGAAGCTTGGTAAACAAGGGGGTGGGGAGAAACGCGCCTTGGCCTCAGCAGCAGTGCGATACCTGAATACTGCAGGATGGAATGAGCTCCTGTCTTTGTCCTAGCTCCTGCAAACCTAGCAGTTTGAAAGCAAGAAATGGCAAGTAGATAAATAGGGACCACTTGGGGGGGGGAGCGTTCCCTGTGCTCCAGTGTCTAGTCATGCCTGCTGCATGACCACGGAAACGTCTGCTATCGTCTCTGTCCCAGCTCCTGCAAACCTAGCAGTTTGAAAGCAAGAAATGGCAAGTAGATAAATAGGGGCCATTTCGGTGGGAAGGTAAACAGTGTTCCATGCACTCTGGTGTCTAGTCATGCCTGCTGCATGACCACGGAAACATCTGCAGAAGCAGACAGCGCTGGCTCTTCGGCTTTGAAACAGAGATGAGCACTGAACCCTAGAGTCGGATATGACTGGCTTTTGAGCAAGTGCAACCTTTACTTCTGTCCCATTTTTGTGAGAGGGAATTATGGTAACCCCAGAGTACTGACACACAGATGTTATCTTTAAAAATAGCAGAATTAGTAAATATGAAACTGGCCTGACAACGGTATATTACTCATCCTATTGTGGAAACTGAGGGGAGGCAGCAAACAGTATATCCACATATTCAGGGGATGAATCTCATTCCAGTGCTAAAGTGCTTTTTAATTATATGCCTCTGTCACTCTAATTAAATTGTGTAAAACTGTCATCTTTATATTCAATCTTTATTTTTCTGTTTAGTTGCATTGTTTAAAAGCCTTTAATACAATTTCTTCCTTTTATGCCCAATAAATGTCTTCTCTTTAAAAACAAATAATATACTTTCTAGCAAACGGAGATCTTCTCATCCTTTTAACAATTACCTCAGATGCTGCTGGTGTCACTTCCACATTTTTGGGCATGTTGTTGTTTATGGTTGTTGGCTCTGTTTTTGCTATAGTTGTAGAATGTTAAATTACTGTATAGCGTACACAGTGGGGAAATAACCCAGATGGGTGGTATATAAATACAATTAATAAAACAAATAACCACATCAATTTTATTTTATTTTATTTCAGCCTTATTTTATTTTGTGTATGCCCTTACTTAAGACATTAGGTTAAAGAAGTAGTATACCAAAAGAAACAATAATTTTCAAAATGTTCTCCATTAAATTATGCCTGTAACGATATTTGTACAATATTTTGCTGACATGGCTACCCAAAGGTTGGAGACCACCACAACTGATGCTTATCCTCTCGTTTTTTAAAAGGGAGGTACTGTATATATTTTTAAATGTCTAGCACCATGGTTTCCAACGTGGAGCACATATCCCACAGGAGGACAATATGATTTTAAAGAGGGCAATTCAAGAATGAGTTATTAATAGTGTATGGCCTTTTAGGCTTCCTCCACATGACTAGTTCACTTTTTGAATAACAAGAATTATGTGTCAAAGAGGGAAGGCATCAGGATTTTAGAGATGCTTAGATTGGACATGGCCAAAAACAGGTTGGGAACCACAGGTCTAGCAGTTTAGAGAACCACTGGGTATGGTAGCTAGACTGGTTGCCATAGTCATCATCTTTTCTTTTCTTTCATGAATGCATCAAGGCCCCACTCACAACATATATGTTAAGGCAGAGGCTCAGAGGAGAAGGAAGAGGGTGGCTAAAGTAGTGCTATACATACCGTGCAGGTAGATAAGCAACACTGGAAGCTGCCCCTCTCCAAATCAAATACTGCTCAATCTAATTCAGTACTGTCTAACCCAGTGTTTGACCAACCATTGGTTTTTACACTTCAATTCCTAAAACCCTAAGTCAATTTCCCAAAGCACTGATTAACCAATGCACTGTACTGACTTAGGCTTCTGGGAATTGAAGTCCCCTTTGGAGTGTGGGCCGCATGTTGTGAACCACTGGTCTAACCTTACTAGTAATGACTACCTAGCCCTAACTTGGAATGCCAGGATACATGAACTAAAGCCAAAGTAAGGGAACTGCTGCCAGCCATGCTATTCTGCAAAGGTGGTGACCAGTGCAAGTCCAGAAGAACAAGCAACAGTGCTTTTAGATTTCCGTCTGGTTACCACCACATGTGCCAACCAAGCCTGTCAAAAGTAGAAATGGCGGGGGGCGTGGCTAAGATGGAGGGCAAGTAGCACGGACTTTTGATTGGCTCGCGCTAGTAATGCGATTTAAAGAGGTTAATCCTAAAGTGGTGAGGTAAAATTTCCAAAGAAAATGAAGTGCTTGAGGCTCCGAAACTGAAGATCATTATTTGGCACCATTAGGAGACTGGAGGTCAGAGGATCGGGCGGGGGGAGAAGTGCGGCGTACCGTACCACTAGAGCCGCTTCGTGGTTCGGACGGGATCTCTAAGATCTGCTTTTGGCAGAGACGTCATTCCTTTCATGTTGGAATAATTAAAGACGGTGGCTGAGGTGGTGGATGTGGCACGAGTTGGAACGGAGCAGATCCTGGAAAGTTACAGTAAGTGCCGAGAGTGTGAGAAAGTGAAGAAGAAGGAGGAGGAGGAGGCTGGGCTGAAGTAATGGCGGCGGAGGCATAAAAACGAAACTTAGCAACTAAAAGCACGATACTGAGGGGAAGGGAAAGAGAGGAGCTGTGGAAGGCTTGGAGGAGGAAGAAAGAAAGTAGTTCGTGGATAGAAGGTAAGCCTCAAAGTTTGAGAGGTGATATAAATTTGCTTTGAGAACGTACTTGGGTGAAGCTCTGGGTTGGAGGAGGAGAGGAATAGAGAAAAGAGCCGTGCTGTGAAGCTGCCGTTTGCGGTTGGACTTTAAAATGGGGTTTGAGCTTTAAGAGAGAAGTCTGTGAAAGTTCGGTTTCACTTACCAGTGATAACTTTCGTTCTTCGAGTATATAGTTTGTGAATACACACTATTGGGTTATGCGCCTGCGCAGAACGTCGATCGGAGGCTTAAAAAGCTATTGGTCAAAAGTTTTGGCGGTAAGACCGCCCACCATACCGCCCACCCTGAGGCGCCAGTCCGCCATTTTACCTCAGTTCCATACTTAAGCCAAGCACAGGATAAACCAATTGATCTCATCCGTGCAGCTCAAGAGGGGAGGCAGGGTGGGTAGTGTGTATTCACAAACTATATACTCGAAGAACGAAAGTTATCACTGGTAAGTGAAACCGAACTTTCTCCTTCGTATAGTTTGTGAATCCCCACTATTGGGAGATTAGCAAGCTCACACTCACTTGGTCGGTGGGCAGTCGGATGAGATGATCCCACGATGAGTACGATGGTCAGGTAGAGTGAACTGTCAAGGGCGATGAGCCCGGAGCCCCCTGGTGAGGACGACACGGCCAAGTCTGGCGTCCGCAGTGGCTCTGGTGTCCACCCTGTAATGTTGGACAAATGTAGAAGGTCTGGACCAGGTGGCAGCCTTACATATGTCCTCAAGCGGTGTGCCCTCCAAAAAGGCAGTGGATGTGGCAACCGCCCTTGTAGAATGCTCCCTGACATGCGGCGGAGGTGGCAGTGAGGCCGACTCGTAAGTCAGATAGATGGTAGATGTGATCCATTTGGAGAACCTCTGGGCAGAGATGGGTTCACCCTTGGACTTCCCTCCATAAGCCACAAAGAGACGCTGTGACTTCCTGAACTCCCTAGTCCTGCTGGTGTAAAACAATAAAGCTCGTTTCACATCCAGCGTGTGCCAAGTCTTTTCTTGGGCGTTGGTGGGGTTCTGGAAGAAGGTTGGCAGCGAGACAGTCTGTGCCATATGAAACTGGGAGACTACCTTAGGAAGGAAGGTGATATCCGTGTGAAGCACCACGCGGTCATTGAAAAACTGAAGAAACGGTGCATCTGCCCGCAGAGCAACCAGTTCACCAGCTCGTTGATAGCCACCAGAAATGCCGTCTTCCACGTGAGGAGACGAACATCCGCGGTAGCCATAGGCTCAAAAGGAGTCCTGGTGAGCGCGTTGAGAACGGCAGACAAGGACCATTGTGCTGTTGCAGTCCTGACCGGCGGGAAGGCGTTCCGCAGTCCCTTGAGGAAACGCTTTACCGTATGGTCGCGAAAGGCACCAGAAGCAGGCGAACCAGCCGGAGAGTGAGCCACCACCGCTGCGAGATGGACCCGGATGGAGGTAATACTAAGGCCAGACTCCGCCAAATGGAGGAGGTAGGCCATGATGTCCTGTAGTCCCACCTGTGGAGGGTACGTCTGTTGGGATGCCAGGAAAGCACAAAAGCATCTGTATTTGGAAGCATAAGACTTCCTTGTGGAAGGGCGCCGTGCTAGCTCCAAGATCCTGGACAGTCTGGGGTTATCCTCCACGCGGTGAGGTGGAGGCTGGGTAGGTCCGAATGGTGGAGCTGGCCGTGCTCCATTTGGAGAAGCGTTGGTGATTCCGGCAGCGTGCGATACTGCGACGACATGCGTAACAGTAGCGGAAACCAGGGCTGGCGAGGCCATGCTGGAGCCACGAGAATTGCATTGGTCCGGTGTTGGTACATCCTGGTGAGGACCTTCTGGACCAGAGGAAATGGAGGAAAGGTGTAGAGGTAGTCCTGATCCCACCGTTTCATGAAGGCATCGCCCTCGGAGTTCAGTCCGATGCCTGCCCTGGAACAGTACCTGTGGCATTTCCTGTTGGACTCCGACGCAAAGAGGTCGATCCTCGGAGTCCCCCAGGCCCCGCAAAGGGACCGAAATACCTCGTCATCTAGTTCCCATTCGTGGGTCATCGAGGTGAGACGGCTGAGGTGGTCGGCCAAGACATTCAGCTTGCCCTGAATGTGCACTCCAATTGGAAAGATGTGTCTTTCCAGGCACCACTCCCAGAGTTGCACTGTAAGGTAAAGTAGGGTGGTGGACCGCGTTCCTCCCTGTTTGTTCAGGTATGCCACTGCCGTGGTATTGTCCGAGGCCACTTGAACCACATTGCCGGTGAGTAGGGCCTCGAAGGAACGTAGGGCCTTCCAAACGGCCAACAGCTCCAAATAGTTGATATGGTGCACCATCTCGTGAGGCGACCAAACATTGTTGACCGTTAGAGTCCCGCAGGCAGCCCCCCAGCCGAGGTTGCTTGCGTCGGCCAACACCTGCAACGAAGGTTGTGGGGGGGTAAAAACTCTTCCCCATGGCCACATTGGGTGGCATCGTCCACCACAACAACTGGTCCATCAGCTCTGGAGACGGAGTCAGCCGTTTGGACTGGCTCTCCCTGAGCGAGTCGAATTCGTGGAGGAGCCATGACTGCAGGGACCGGAACTTTAACTTGGCATGAGGAATCACCACCGTCGTTGAGGCCATGAGGCCTAGAAGTCTCTGTGCCTTTTTCGCCCTGATGACCGGTTTGGTCCGGAAGTCGCTCACCCCTTGTGCAATGTCCAGCAAGCGTTTCTGGGGGGGGGCGAAGGCTCTGCTAACTAGCGAGTCGAGTACCGCTCCAATGTACTCGATGCGCTGAGAGGGAATCAACTTTGATTTGGCGAAGTTGATCCTGAGGCCAAGACTCTCCATGAGGTGAACCGTGAATTGTGTGTCCCGAATGGATGACGAGCTGGTGGGGGAAACAATCAGCCAGTCGTCGATGTACGGGAAGACCCTGATCCCCCGCTGACGGAGGAAGGCAGCCACCGGAGCCATGCACTTGGTGAAAACCCTCGGTGCCATGGCCAGACCGAACGGTAGACACCGGTACTGGTACACAGAATTGCCGATTCGGAAGCGGAGGAACCGTCTGTGGTCCTCGAGGATGCCGACATGGAAGTAAGCATCCTTGAGGTCTATGACTGTGAACCAGTCCCCGTTGTTGATGAGGGGGAGGACAGTCTGTAGGGTCACAATCCGGAACTTCCTGGTGTGGATGCACTTGTTCAGGCGGCGCAGGTCCAGAATTGGGCGAAGTCCTCCGTCCTTCTTCTGAACCATGAAGTACCTCGAGTAGAAGCCGTTGTCCCAATCGGACGGTGTCACCCGCTCGATGGCTCCCTTGGACAGAAGAGTTGATATTTCTTCCTCCAAATGGGGGGACGAGGTGGTGAAACGATGTCTTCCTACCCGAGGCACTCGTACGAACTCGATGGCGTAACCAGCGGACAAGATCTTCAAGACCCACCGGTCGTCCGTGATGCCTGACCACACCTGGAGGAAATTCCGGAGGGGAAGGTATGGGAGGTGGAGCGAGAGAGACTTGGCCATCGCAGTTTCAAACCCGGGACTTGGATTTTGCGTCGGAATGCTTGCCCTGTCCGTAAGGCTGGTAGCAAGGCTTGTGTTGGCGCCGCTGTTTGTAGAAACCGGGCCTGGGCTGGTCAGTCGAGCCACCCTGTTGCTGTGGGTTCCCCCGATACCGGTGCATAAAGGGTTGGAATCGTGGCTTGGCAGGCTGAGCCGGCGTGGTAAGCCCCAGGAACTTAGCCGTCGAATTTGTCTGTCGTAGTTTGTTCAGTACCTTATCGGTGTCCTGTCCGAACAGGCCTTGCCCATCAAATGGGAACTCCTCGATGAGCTTTTTCATGGCATCATTGAGAGAAGTGCCCCTGAGCCAGGCATGACGACGGAGTAAGATGGCAGAAGACATGTCCTTGGCCGCGTAATCGTTAATGTGCCTGGCCGTCCTCATCTGCTGCTCTGCCAGAAAGTCTCCTTCTGCCGCCAGCGCATCGAATCCTTTCTGTGCATCGGCGGGCAGTTTAGCAGCAAGGACCTTCACCTGCTCCCAGAGGTGGGACTGATAGAGGCCCATGGCAGCCGAGTAATTAGCTGCTCGTAGGAAGAGGGAACCGGTGGCGTAAAACTTACGGCCCACCGCGTCCTGCTTCTTCCCTTCCGGAGTCGAAGGTACCGGAAAACCACTGATGGCCGTTTTATGCTGGAAGGCCTTGACCACCAACGAGTTCGGCAAAGGATGCGCCTGGAGAAACTCAACGTTTTCGTCCAAGACTCTATATATTCCGTCGAGCCTGGACGAAACGGAGTGTGACGACACCGGCTTCTTCCATGTTGCCTTCGCTGACGTCAACATGGATGGAAGCATGGTGATGTGGACCGGTCGAATCGCCTTTTTGTCCAATTTGGCGGTCAATTGGTCCTCACCCTCCAGTGGCGGCTGGTCCACCTTCAGATTAAGAGCCGTCCCCAAACGAGTCAGCATTGCCGTGAGGGAGCGTTGATCCTCACCACGCGGTGGGTCAATCGCGCCGATAGCCTGGTCGGGCGTCTTGTCGGCGTCGATGTCCCCCTCGTCCTCCTCCAAAGACGCGCTGGAATCATCGGAGGACAAGGGAGGAATCCTGGTATCCACGTCGGGACCGCGCCAGTACGGCCTGGGCGGGCCGACGGGTTGGGAGCTCACCGCATCGACATCTGGACCACATGAAGATGATATGGGTGGGCCAGCGGAGCGAACGCTCGACCCTCGAGAGGTCGGCGGAGCCACAGCAGGACCAACATCCCTGGGGCTTGCGGTGGTCGGCACCGGAGCCGCAGAGGCCGCAGGCATGGAGGCCTTGAACTGTTGGGCAAACGATTTTGCCATAGCCTCGAACATCCCTTTAAAGAATTCCACCTGGGATGCATCCACCGCAGATGGTTGGGACGAAACGGTGGCCGGCGAAACGGTGGTTGGAAGGATCGGAGACAAAACGGTGGCCGGAATGGTGGTTGCCGGTTCGTCTATTGTCGGAGTCCTAGGCCTCGGGGAGACAGAAGCCTGCCTCGTGGGTGGACGGCCCCTCTCACGAGGTGGAGAAGAGAGTACCTGCAGTGGGCGAGCTGGAGTCCCAGCCCTGCGACCTTTTGCAGGAGATCCCGAAGAGGACCGTCCGCCCCATATCGAAGATCCGGGTGAAGGATATCTCGCGACCGAAAAGGGAGGCGAGGGCCCCGGAGAGACAGGAGGGCGAGGCATAGGCGGGAGAGATCATCTTTTCTCCGACCCATGTTTCTTCTTCTTCTCCCCATTTTTATCCTTCTTTTTCTTCTTTCTGATGGAGAGAGTGGAAGAAGGAGGAGGAAGCGGTAGAGGCCGAGAGGGCTGAGAGGCACCAGTGGAGGTGGAGGCAGCCGTGGTGGGAGCCAAAGCGAGCTCCATAAGGTGCACTTTCAACCGGTTGCTCCGGTTCTGAACTGCAAGTCGAGTAAAGTTCTTACAGTGAGCGCAGGATTGGCTCTGGTTTGATTCTCCCAGGCAAAAGAGACAGAGGCTATGCCCGTCGGAGGCAGGGAACTTCTTGAGGCAAGCAGAACACTGCTTGAAGGCTGCAGCCATCAAAAAATTCTTCCGACGGAAGGTTCGAGAAGGTGAGCACCCCGAAGGGCAGGCCAGCCGCCACCCCCTTGAGGGGGGAAACGGTGACCGGAGCGAGTAGGTAACTGAGTCCACCAGAAGGAAGAAACAGCACTGGGGTGGTAATCCTGCCCAAAGGACAAGATCGCCAAAAAAATTGTTAAAGTTCGTCAAAGACTTTCCCTCAGAAAGGACGAAAAAATGGAGGAGGCTCTCAACGATCGTCCTGCTGCTAAGGTGGAAAGAAGAGAACTGAGGTAAAATGGCGGACTGGCGCCTCAGGGTGGGCGGTACGGTGGGCGGTCTTACCGCCAAAACTTTTGACCAATAGCTTTTTAAGCCTCCGATCGGCGTTCTGCGCAGGCGCATAACCCAATAGTGGGGATTCACAAACTATACGAAGGAGAATGGAGCTTAGCCAGACTTCATTTTAAACTTGTTCCTCCGGACAGAAAGAAAAAGCTCCTCCGGGCTTGTTACAAAGTATCCTCTTCTCTCTCTCTCTCTCTCTCTCTCTCTCCCCACTGAGTGCTTCCCCTCCTCCGCCTTGCAACAGTAGGTTCCTTTGCTACAAAGTTACGGACGCAGCCTGGCTTTTGTATATCATTTGGGAGCTCTGTTGGAGTGATTCAATCTTTAGTTGGATATTTCTATTAATTTTTTCCTTCTTCTTTGGTTTGGATTTGCTTCACCTCTAGGTCCTGAGCAGCTGACCCAGGGTGACCCTGTCCTTAGGCTGCTGCTGATGAATGCCAGGTCGGTATGTAATAAGGCCCCCCTGATACAAGACTCCATTATGGGGGAGCGGGCCGACCTGGCATGTATCACTGAGACCTGGCTGAGACCAGAGGATGGGTTCCTCTGTCAGAAATGTGTCCAGCTGGGTTCAGTATTTGGCACCAGCCTAGGGATGAGGGTAAGGGCGGTGGCGTTGCCATCATAGCCAGGGAGTCACTGGGAGTCACCAGGGCCACCGCTCCACAAATTCTGGGTTGTGAGGCCCTGCTTCTGCGTCTGGGCTTTAAGGGTCAGTTGGGAGTCTTACTCCTGTACCTGCCCCCTTGCAGGGTAAGGGACTCCCTGCCTGAGCTCCTCGAGGCCATCTCAGCGTTGGCATTGGAGTTCCCTAGATTGATGGTTCTGGGGGACTTCAATTTGCCTTCGCTGGGGACTGGCTCCGGGGTGGCTCAGGAGTTCATGGCTTCCATGGCAGATATGGACCTGATTCAGGTAATTCAGGGCCCGACCAGGGGCAGTGGCCACACACCAGATTTAATCTTTTTGTCGGAGCGGTGGCAGAGTGATCTGAGACTACGGAAATTAGACATAACACCTGTGCCATGGTCAGATCACTATTTGGTGGCTCTAGACTTCCTGGGTGCGACGCTTCATCGTAGGGAGGCAGGGCCTATTAGAATGGCCCGCCCCCGGCAACTGATGGATTCTGATGGATTCCAGAGGGAACTGGGGGACTTCCCTCTGGATCGGCAACACGATTCGCCCGAGGCGCTGGTTGACCTGTGGAACAGGATGACAACAGCGGCCTTGGATGAAATCGCACCACTACGGCCTCTCAGAGCTCATGGAGCTAGGTCATCTCCGTGGTTCACAGATGAACTGCGGGAGCTCAAACGGGCAAAGAGACGCCTAGAGCGCCGCTGGGTGAAGACCCAGAGAGACTCCGATTGGACACTAGCTAGAGCCGCTATTAGGGCCTATCTAGTGGCGATGGAGGTGGTGAGGCGGCAATACTTCACCACCCTTATTGCCTCCGCTGACAATCGCCCGGCCACCCTGTTCCGGGTTACCAGGTCTCTCCTTGGTAGGGGGACCCCGGTGCCTGGTTGGCAGGGGTCGGCTGAGGACTTTGCTGACCATCTAGTGGAGAAAATCGATCGGATTCGCTCTGGGTTTAATCCTGGCGTGGATGGGGAGAGTCCGGAGGGAGCTGGAGTACAGTCTTGCCATACCATCTGGGAGCGGTTTGATCCAGTTGCCCCTGATGAAGTGGACAGGCTCCTTGCAGCTGTGCGCGCCACTACCTGCCCATTGGACCCCTGTCCCACCTGGTTGGTGAAAGCCTCCAAGGCGGTGACAGGTGACTGGGTTGGGGCTGTGATCAATGCATCATTGCGGGAGGGGGTGTTTCCTGCACCTTTAAAACATGCTTTGGTGCGCCCCCTCCTGAAGAAACCTTCCCTCGACCCAGCTGTCCTAACCAACTATAGGCCTGTCTCTAACCTCCCCTTTTTAGGGAAGGTGTTGGAGAAGGCAGTGGCGTGTCGGCTGCAGGGGGTGCTGGATGAAGCGGATTATCTGGACCCCTTTCAGTCAGGATTCAGGCCGGGATATGGTACCGAGACGGCATTGGTCGCACTGATGGATGATCTCTGGCGGGAGCGGGACGGTGGTCACCCATCCGTCCTTGCTCTTCTTGACCTCTCAGCGGCTTTCGATACCGTTGACCACGGTATCCTTCTGGAACGGCTCCGAGGATTGGGAATCCAGGGTAATGTGTGGTCCTGGTTTTCCTCATTTCTGAGGGGTCGTACCCAGTCGGTGTGGTTGGAGAGTGAGAGGTCCAGTCCTAGGCCCCTCAAATGGGGGGTGCCTCAGGGCTCGGTGCTCTCTCCTCTCCTATTTAACATCTACATGAAGCCGCTGGGTGAGATCATTCGTTCCCATGGGGTGCGGTACCATCAGTACGCGGATGACACTCAGTTGTACATCTCGGCCCATGGGGACCCCAGTGATGCCGTCAAAGTCCTTTCCAGATGCCTGGAAGCTGTGGGGGTCTGGATGGGGGCTAACGGGCTACAACTGAATCCCAGCAAGACTGAGTGGCTATGGATAGGGGGTTCTGCGTTAACCCGGGAGCTACATCGTTGGTTCTGGATGGGGCTATTTTGCCCCAGACAGACCCAGTGCGCAACTTGGGGGTCCTCCTGGATTCACGGCTACTGCTAGAGGAACAGGTGGCGGCTGTGACCAGGAGGGCTTTTGCCCAACTTCGGGTGATCCGCCAGTTGCGCCCACTCCTGGACCGGGACTCCTTGCTCATGGTCACTCACGCTCTGGTTACCTCCAGACTAGATTATTGCAATGCGCTCTACATGGGGCTGCCCTTGACAACCATTCGGAGGCTACAGCTGGTCCAAAATGCGGCAGCCCGGGTGGTGATGGGGTGTGGGCGTTATGCCCGTGCTTTGCCACTGCTCCGGGAGCTGCACTGGTTGCCAGTTTGTCTCCGGGTGCAATTCAAGGTGCTGGTTTTGACCTTTAAAGCCCTATATGGTAGTGGGCCGGGTTACCTAAAAGACCGCATCGCCCTGAGGACGTCTGTCCGTCCACCAGAGCGGACCGGAGGGGCTCTCTAATTGTTCCATCAGCCAGAGGGGCTCGCCTCTCTGGCACAAGGAGGAGAGCCTTCTCCGTGTCTGCACCGGCCCTCTGGAACCTCCTGCCAACAGAGCTACGTCTCCGGACGGAATTGCTGCCTTTCAGAAAAGATCTTAAAACCTGGCTGGCGGGTCAAGTGTGGGGTGCAGGTGGAAGGGTAACCGCCATTGGGTGGTTGGTGTAGAAGAACTCTTCCCCATGGTGCCTTTGGATCCTGCAGCCCTTGTTTTTAGGGGGTGGGTAGTTTTAACTGTTTTAACTGTTTTAACTTGTGTTTTTAATTTTTATTGTGAACCGCCCTGAGTTGGCTTTGGCCGAGTGAGCGGTATATAAATGTGATAATTAAATTAAAAATTAAAATTAAAATCAAGGTTTTTGCACTTGGATTATAATTACCTGTGGATTATAGTAATTATATTGATCTCCCGGATCCTTGATGTAAAGTAATAGAGAGGTGGAATCTCCAATCAAGTTCCCGGGTATTAAGATTTTGGCTAAGCTGTGTCGTGTCACTGCAACTGGAATACAGCAGTAGGGAAACTTGGTTGATTGAACTTTGAGGGTTCCGGGGGACTGAAAAGGATCGCTGCACTGTCCTCTATTATCATCTTTATTACCCTTTGGAAATTAGGAAAGTGATTCTACTTTACAGTTGGGAAATTTGATGTGATTAAATTCTGGAACAGTTCCAGGGAGAGGACTTTGCGGGTTTGAAAAGTATTGCTGCACTGAAATTATTGTTTGATATTACAATGGATAAAGCGGCAAGGAGTAAAGGGAGGGAAGAGAAAGTTGTGAAACCAAAAAGGAAGGGTAAAGCAAAAGCTGTGGAACCTCCTTCATCGTCATCTTCATCATCGCCTGAACCTCCACCTGACCAGACTCAAATAATGGTGGAATTGGGTAAATTATTCCAAAAAATTGAGAGGATGGAAGAAGCGAGGGTTAAGGATAAAAATGAAATGTTGGTTAAATTAACAGGATCGATTACTGATCTTTCTAAAAAAATGATTTAAATACGCATAAGCTGGAGGGTAATGGCAAGTTGATGCAAAATGATATGAAAGAGATGAAAGGGGAAATGAAAGGGATGCATGAGGAGGTGAAAGAAAATAAGATGAAGTTGGATGAGCAAGAAAAAAGGATTAATGCGATGGAAGAGATGATGAGAAAGCAGAATATTGTGATACGTCATATGACTCAAAGAATGCCAGACCAGCTAAGAGACAGAATAGTTAATTGGTTAAATAATTTGAAAATGGGAAAAGATTTTGTCAACGAAGACATCGTAAGTGCTTATAGAGTGGGACCGAGAAGGGGGGAAATTGAACACAGGAACATATTGGTTAAATTTGCAAATTGGGGGGACAAACTGAAGGTGATGGCTTTTTTAAAACAAGCAGGATCTGGCGTTCTGAAAATTGATGGAACTGATGTGGAGGTATATAATGATATTCCAATTAAGGAACGTGGTTGGAGATACAAAATGAAACCGGCAACAAAAATTTTGATAAAAAAAGCAATAAAATATAATTGGAGATCTCCACAACAGTTAAGGTTTTTCTATGACAAAAAGATGCAGGTGATAGATGAAAAGACCGATGCTTTGGAATATTTGACTTTACTTGATTTGGTCAGTGCGGGTTCAAGTGAATGGTTCGAGCTAAGGAGAGATCTGTTGGCATCAGGAGGGATAAGAAGAGATTATAAGAACATAAGAACAGCCTTGCTGGAACAGGCCACAGCCCATCCAGTCCAGCATTCTGTCTCACACAGTAGCTCACCATTTCCTTCAGGGTATTCCCAAGCAGATGCCTTCACCTGCTTAGGATTCCCTGGAAATGATATTGAGAGATATCCTGCCTATCTCTCCAACCCGGAGGTTGTCCTTAAGTATCCATAATTATAGCCATTGATACTCTTCTCCTCCATGAACTTGTCTAATCCTTTCTTAAAGCTGTCAAGACTGACAGCTGTCACCACTTCTTCTGGCAGGGAGTTCCATAGACCAGTAATCCTCTGGGTGAAAAAGTACTTTCTCTTATTTGTTTGAGAACTAGTACCCAAAAGTTTCATGGAGTGTCCCCTAGTTCTAGTGTTATGCGATAGGGAAAACAGTTTTTCCTTATCTACTTTGTCCACACCGTGCATGATTTTATAAACTTCAATCAGGTCACCTCTTAGACGTCGTCGTTCAAGAGTGAAGAGGCCCACCCGTTGCAGCCTCAGATGGTAAGGAAGGTGTTCCAGTCCCCTAATCATTCTGGTTGCCCTCCTCTGCACTTTTTCCAGCTCCATAATATCCTTCTGGAGGTATGGCGACCAGAACTGTACACAGTATTCCAGATGGGGCCTCACCATAGATTTATAAAGAGGCAAAATGACACTTGCTGACTTATTTTCTATACCCTTCCTAATGATCCCTAGCATTGAGTTTGCTTTTTTCACTGCTGAGGCACACTGGGTTGACACCTTCATTGAGTTGTCCACCAGGACACCAAGGTCCCTTTCCTGGTTTGTCTCAGAGAGTTCAGACCCCATCAGTTTATAAATGTAATTGGGGTTCTTTGCCCCAACATGCATCACTCTGCACTTACTAATGTTGAAACTCATTTGCCACTGTTTTGCCCACTCCCCCAGTGTCGAGAGATCCCTCTGGAGCTCCTCACAATCTCTCACAGTTTTCACTACCCTGTATAATTTAGTGTCGTCAGCAAATTTGGCTACCTTGCTTTTTACTCCTACCTCTAGATCATTTATGAAGAGGTTGAAAAGCAGGGGTCCCAGTACTGAACCTTGGGGAACCCCACTCTTTACTTCCCTCCACTTGGAGAAGTGTCCATTTAGTGCTACCCTCTGTTTCCTGTCCCTTAGCCAGTTGCTGATCCAGGACAAGACCTGTCCCTTTATTCCATGACTGGTAAGTTTATTCAAGAGCCTTTGGTGTGGGACCTTGTCAAAAGCCTTCTGAAAGTCCAGATAAACAATGTCAACTGGATCCCCCTTATCCACATGCTTGTTGACACTCTCAAAAAATTCCAACAGATTAGTGTGGCATGATTTGCCCTTGCAAAAGCCATGTTGGCTCTCCTTTAGCAGCGCCTTCTCTTCTATGTGCCTATTAATTCTATCTTTTAGGATGGTTTCCATCACTTTACCTGGGACACATGTCAAACTGACAGGTCGGTAATTTCCTGGATCACCCCTGGATCCTTTTTTGAAAATTGGTGTTACATTCGCTACCTTCCAGTCATCAGGCACAAAGCCTAATTTGAGGGAAAGATTATATATTTTGGCTAGGAGATCAGCAATTTCATCTTTAAGTTCCCTGAGAACTCGTGGATGGATGCCATCTGGTCCTGGTGATTTGTTAGTGTTTAGTTTAACAAGACATGCAAGGACCTCCTCCCTGGTTATTTCTATCTGGCTTAATTCTTCGGTTTCCCTCCCTACGAAGATAGGCTCTGTTTTGGGCATGTGGCCTCTGTCTTCTTCAGTGAATACTGAAGCAAAGAATTCATTGAGTCTCTCTGCAATCTCTGTTTCCTCTTTAATAACCCCTTGCCTTCCATTGTCATCTAATGGTCCAATGACCTTCCTAGTTGTGTTCTTACTTCTAATAATGGTGAGGCAGATGAGGGAGGTGCTGTGGGAGGAGAGCAAACTGGAGGTGCTGGAGCAGAATTGTCATTGATAGTGGTGGAGGAGGAGTCAAGCAAAGGCTAGAAGGAAAGGGAAGGAAGGTGAGAAATTTTTTAAAGGCTAATGGCATTTTTAATAGTTTGTATTTTTAAAACATGGAGAGCGCGCTTGACCTTTAACTAACATGCTTATCTTACACGTTCCCTCCCTCCCCTCTTTGGTAACCAAAGGCGTTTTTTTTCCCTTCCTTTTTTGAAGGAGAAAGTGGTGAGGGTGTTACTGTATGTTTTCTGTTTTATGTTTTCTTCTAATTATTATAGGTTAATTGGTAGCACGCCCAAGGGAGAGCTCAGGAGAGATAAAAGTGTGGGACGATTTAAATTATGAGACCGATAAAGATATTAACGTGGAATGTAAAAGGTACAGGATCTCAAATTAAGAGGAGGAGGATAGAATCAGCTCTGAAGAGGGATAAACCGGACATAGTCTTTTTATAAAAAAATTCAAGAGACAAACAAAAAAATTTTAAGTTGGATGCAGCACTATGAAAAATCGTATGGTACATCGAAATCAAGAGGAGTTGCAATTCTGTCTCGAACAGACTGGGGTTTGAGATAACAAATAGTATTTCAGATGTGGAAGGGAGATTTTTGATAGTGAAAGGGAAAATAGGTGACGAGGAAATAATGCTGGTAAATATATACGCCCCAAACGATCATCAAGCGGAATTTTTAGAAAAAATGCGTACGATATTAGTAAAAGAAAAATCAAGGAGGATGATTGTGGCTGGTGATTTTAATTTAGTAAAATCAAATCTGGATTGTACAAACATATTAAGAAGTGGAAAAGGGATTAAAGGGCAAATGTTGGATAATTGCACTAGGTTTGAAAGATTCCTGGAGAGAATTTAAGGGATCAGAAAGGGTATATTCTTATTTTTCGCAGGTTTACAACTCTTATTCCAGAATTGGTTATATATTTGTATCTGAAAATTTGGTTAAAAATAAGGAGGAAATGGAAGTCGGAATTTTTAAGGAATCTGATCATGCCAAGGTGATACTGGATTTGAAATTACGGAACGAGATTAGATCAAGGACAACTTGGAAATATGATCCTAACCTATTCAGAGATCAGAAGTATAAAGAACAAATTATGAAGAGTTGGAGTGAAAGTTGGCATTGGAACGATAATGGTGAGGTAGAATACAATGTGGTCTGGGATTCCATGAAGTCGGTTTTTAGAGGGGAGTGTATAAAGTTGGTAAGTAATAGATATAAAAATTATAAGTTAACACAGGATAAGCTTGGAAAGGAGATAAAGCAGTTACAGGAGGAGCATTCAAAAACAAAGAATAAAAAAGTTTTTGCTAATTTATTAAGATTAAAGACTGAATTGGCAGGTAAAGAAATGGAAAAGGTGAAAAGAGATCTGGTTTATTTAAAAGCAATAAAAATTCAAAATTATTAGCAAAGGCAGCAAAGGATAAAAGGGAAAAGAGGGAAATCGGAGTCTTGATTAATAAACAAGTAAAGAGCTAATTATGGAAAGTTGGAAAGAAAGTTGGCAATGGAACGATAATAATGAGGTTAATTTTAATGTTGTGTGGGATACCATGAAGTCGGTATTTAGGGGTGAAAGCATAAAATTGGCAAGCTTTAAATATAAAAAGAATAAAGCAGAGTACACAGAAAAAGAAAGGGAAATAAAACAATTACAGGTAGAACACGCAAATAGTAAGGATAAAAAATTTTTTTTGAAACTACAAGGACTTAAGGCAGAAGTAATGGGTAAAGATATAGACAAAGTTAAACGAGATTTGATTTATTTAAATAGGGAATATTTTGAATTTAGTAATAAGAACTCAAAATTATTAGCAAGGGCAGCTAAGGTTAAAAGGGAAAAGAGAGAAATTGGGGTGTTAGTGGATAGGCAAGGTTCAAGGTGCAATAAGAATAGCGATAAATGTAAAATAGTTAGAGAATTTTACCAGGAACTATATGCAAAAAAAGAAATAGATAAAGAAAAACTTAAGAAGATATTGGAGAGGCAGTTAGGAAATGGGATAAAACAAGAGCATAGGGAGAAAATGGAGGAAAAAATAACTGATAAAGAGGTTAGGGGGGTAATAAGTGGATTGAAGATAGGGAAAGCCCCGGGGGATGATGGACTATCAACAGAGTTCTATAAAGAATTCAAAGAGGTAGTGGTTCCGAAATTGGTGAAATTATACAATTATATATTGGATGGAGGATCAATTCCGACCTCATGGTATAACACCACAATTGTTCTTTTGCCAAAACTTGGAAAGAACTTGGAAAGAGTGGATTCGTACAGACCAATCTCGCTTATAAACCAAGATGCGAAGATCTTCACAGCAATATTGGCTAATCGTTTAAATAGTTTTATGGGGGAATATATAGAGGTTGATCAAGTTGGGTTTTTAAAAGGACGACACATGGCGGATTTGACGAGAAGGGTATTAGATTTAATAGACAATGTCAATCAAACAAAGGAAAAAGTGGGATTACTATCATTGGATATTTTTAAGGCATTCGATTCACTGCAGTGGTCTTCAATTAAGGAAATAGTTAGAAAATATGGGTTTGGGGATAAATTTAATAGGGTTATAGATTTACTATATCAAAAAGGAAACGCTAAGGTTAGAGTGAATGAGGAGCTAACGGACCTGGTAAAGCTAGAGGCGGGCACTAGGCAGGGTTGTCCTTTATCCCCTATCTTGTTCATAATGGCAATGGAGATTTTAGCTAAAAGTATAAGGGAAGACTCAAATATAGAAGGGATTATGGGTAATAAAGTGAGTATGTATGCAGACGATACATTGCTTATGGTGAAGCACCCGGAACAGGTAATGGATAGGATTAAAGATCATTTACAAATATTTCAAGCTATAACTGGATTAAAGATAAATTGGGACAAGTCTGAATTGATGTTGTGTAATTTGAAAGTGAGCGAGATGGGTAGGATGGTGTCGACACTTAATATACAAGTTAAAGAGAAGCTGAAGTATTTAGGGATAATTATTTCAAATAAATTAGAAGATCTTAAACGATTGAACTATGACAGCTTAAGAATTGAATTTAAGAATAAAATACAAGAACTCCAGAAGTTAAAGCTGTCATGGTTCGGTAGAATTGCTATGTGTAAAATGATATTGTTACCAAAGATTAATTTTCTATTTGATACACTAGCGATCCATTTAAAAGAGAAAGAAATTAATGCGTTTCAAAAAATGTTTAATGGGTTTTGTAATGGAGGAAAAAAATCTAGGCTTCCAAAGAAACTATGGTATATGTCTCAGAAAAAAGGGGGTCTGGGTATGCCTAATTTGCTAGTATATTATCGAGCATTTCAAGTCAGGAATGTTGTGAAGATCTTGGCAAGAGAAAAGGTGATTTGGGAACAATTGGAAATGAAAGAGTACAGAAATATTGGAAATTT
The DNA here is from genome assembly GCA_035047305.1 of Bradypodion pumilum. Classification (NCBI taxonomy): domain Eukaryota; kingdom Metazoa; phylum Chordata; class Lepidosauria; order Squamata; family Chamaeleonidae; genus Bradypodion; species Bradypodion pumilum. Next base: position 117,562,728 of record JAWDJD010000002.1, read on the forward strand.
GATTTTCTTGGGAATGAAGGATAAGGTGAAAAGGTCAAACAATACTATGATGAAAGGTCTCATGGAGGTATGGAAGAAGGTAAAAAAAGACATGGTTCCGAATCTCTCTCCAATTTTGGAATTGACTGATATGATGTGTTTCCCAATAAAATTAGATAAAGAAAAAATCGAAATATTGGATAAAAATGGGAGGTTGTTATTGAAGGATTGGTTAAAAGCATGTGAAGTTGATGACGAGCGGAAAAAAATGTTTGAGATTTTAAATTTGAACTGGTTTCAGAAGTTAAAGGTGGATAATTGGAATAAAAAATATAAAAAAGAAATAGGGATAGATAGAGTACATACAGAATTTGAGGAATTGGTAAGGAAGATTAGAAAAGGGGAAAGCAGTACTAAAGGTCTTGTAAGCAAGCTCTATAATATATTGAATAGAGGTGCAGATCCACAGGAGGACTTGAAACGGAAGTGGGAACAAAACTTGAATATAAAAATTGGGGAGATTGAATGGAAAAACAAATGGAAAAAGAGAATTATGAGAACAATGTCTGTAAGAATTAAAGAACATAATTTCAAAATGTTGTGGCAATGGTACCTGACACCATTAAGACTTTACCAGATGGATAACAAAAGAGATAAGTTATGTTGGAGATGTAAAGAATATGACGGAACATATGAACATATGTGGTGGAGTTGCAAAAAAATAAGGGATTTTTGGGCAAGAATAGAAAATGAGTGTGATGAAATATTGGGTAAAAGTGTTAAGTTGGTGTCGGGTACCATTCTTTTAACGAATGTGGAAGGTTTGGGTTTAAATAAAGAGGAAAAAGAACTATTGGAAATTATATTGACAACAGGTAGACAATGTATAGCAAAAAATTGGAAAAACGATATAGATATACAGATTGGAGAGTGGTATAAAGAAATGTGGAGTTTAGCACTGAATGATAAATTGACCTGGGAGATTAAAGTCAAAAGAGATAATTTAAAAGAGAACAGATTTTGGAATATATGGAAACCGTTTGTGGATCACTCTATTATGGCAAGCGATAGTTCAGGACCAGTACCATCACAAAGAAGCTTCTGGAACTGAGTAAAAAATAAACTCTCCGGGCATTGTATATATACACTGGGTGATTATTATTTGTTAAAAAAGATTAGTGCTAGTACAGAAAGTTTTTTTTTTTTTTTTATCATTTTGGATATTGAAATAATGGTTTTTAATATTTGGTGGTTAAATAGCAGTTAATGAGTATAGATATTGTTATGTGCTAGCATATAGTAATGTTTGTTAACATGATATTAAGAATTTGTTAGTGTATTGTATCGTTAATGTATTGTTAATGTTTTTTTTTCCTTTCGTTTTCTGTATGTCTATTAAAAACTCAATAAAAAAAAAATAAAAAAAAAATAAACAAGGGATAAGATGTAATAAAATAAAGGATAAATGTAAAATTGTGAAGGATTTTTATCAAGCTCTTTATGCAAAGAAAGACATAGATGAGGGGAAACTTAAAAAGCAACTAGAGATGCAAATAATTAGTGGTATAAAACAGGAACATAGGGACAGAATGGAAGAATTAGTGACAGAGAAAGAAGTAAAAGAGGTAATTGCTAGATTGAAGTTGGGAAAAGCCCCTGGGGAAGATGGCTTGCCCGCGGATTTTTATAAGGAATTTGGAGATATTGTGGTATCAAAGATGGTAAAATTATATAATTATATATTAGATGGTGGGCAAATCCCGACTTCATGGTATAGGACCGCAATTGTACTTTTGCCAAAACTGGAAAGAATTTAGAGAAAGTAGAATCCTACAGACCCATTTCATTGATAAATCAAGATGCCAAGATCTTCACGGCAATACTTGCTAATCATTTGAATAATTTCATGGGGGAATATAGAAATACTGATCAAGTGGGGTTCTTGAAAGGAAGACATATGGCAGATTTGACCAGAAGACTAGTGGATTTAGTGGATACGGTGAGTCAAACAAAAGAAAAAGTGGGATTAATATCTCTGGATATATTCAAGGCATTTGACTCTCTACAATGGATTTCAATTAAGGAAATAATTAAAAGTTATGGATTTGGTGTCAAATTTAGAAGGGTAATTGGCCAATTATATCAGCAAGGAATAGCCACTGTCAGAGTAAACGATGAGGTTACAGACGAGGTAAAGTTGGAGGCAGGTACTAGACAGTTTATTATGACAATGGAGTTATTAGCAAAAGCTATAAGAGAGGAAGGAAAAATAGAGGGGATTATGGGAAATAAGATAAGTATGTATGACGATGACACTTTGATAATTGTAAAACAACCAGAGAAGGTAATGAATAGAATTAGGCAACATCTAAAGGAATTTGAGGATATTACTGGGTTGAAAATAAATTGGGATAAATCAGAAATGATGCTTTGTAATATGGATGAAAAAGATCAGAAGAAGATAAAGGATATAGTAAATATTCAGATCAAGAATAAGCTGAAATATTTAGGAATAATTATATCAAACAAATTGGGAGAGCTTAAAAGACTGAACTATGATAGTTTGAAAACTGAAATTAAGAACAGGATACAAAGTTTTCAAAAGTTGAAACTGTCATGGTTCGGGAGAATTGCACTCGCTAAAATGATGTTGTTACCTAGAATAAATTTCTTATATGACGCGTTAGCAATCCAATTGAAGGACAAGAAAATTAAGGAGTTTCAAAAACTGATTAACAACTTTTGTAATGGTGGAAAGAAATCCAGGTTACCCAAAAAAGCTATGGTATTTACCGCAGAAAGAAGGAGGGTTGGGAATGCCGAATTTGATGGCATACTATCGGGCATTTCAAATCAAGAATGTCGTGAAGATCTTGGCAAGGGAAAAGGTAATATGGGAGGATATTGAGATGAGGGACTATAGACATATAGGTAAAATGGTTTTTCTAGGTGGTAATTTAGAAAAGGTAGTGACTAAAAATATTATGATGAAAGGATTAATGAGTGTATGGAAAAGGGTGAAGAAGGATCTGGTTCCGAATGTCTCTCCAATATTGGAAATTTTAGATATGGTGAGTTTTTCAATTAACATAAATGAGGAGACAAAGGAGGTTTTGAAGAAAAATGAAGTTATCCTGTTGAAAGACTGGTTCCGGATATGCAACGATGAGGCTAGTAGGATAAAATTGTTTGAGCAACTAAAAATTAATTGGTTTCAGAGATTGAGGATTGTTAAATGGAACAGTAAATATATGAGTGATTATGATTTGGAAAGAGAAAAGATGGAATTTGAAGAGCTGATTCTAAAAGTCAGAAAGGGGGATAACAATATTAAGGGACTAGTCAGTAAATTGTATACAATACTAAATAAGGATGGTGATCCACAAGAGGATTTGAAATTAAGGTGGGAACAAGAATTGAATATAAAGATAGGAAAGGATATATGGAGAAATAAATGAAAAAAGAGGATTATGAGAACTATGTCGGTTAGAATAAAGGAACATAATTTTAAAATGTTGTGGAGATGGTATCTGACCCCAGTGAGGTTACACCAAATGGACAATAAAAAGACAAAATGTGTTGGAGATGCAAGGGCTCTATTGGAACGTATGAACATATGTGATGGGGTTGTAAAGTGGTTAAAGATTTTTGGAAAAGAATTGAAAAAGAAATCGGAGAAATATTGGGCAAGATGATTAAATTGGGCTCAGGTACCACCTTGTTAACAAATGTGGAAGGTATTAATTTAAACAAGGATGAGAAAGAGTTATTAGAAATAATGATTACAACATTGTATTGCTAGACATTGGAAAAATGATGTAATTATACAAACTGAAGAGTGGTATAAAGAAATGTGGAATTTAGTATTGAATGATAAATTGACTTGGGAGATAAAGAAAAAGAGGGATAATTTGAAAGAAAATAGATTTTGGAATATTTGGAAACCTTTTGTGGATCACTCCCTTAAGGAAAATGAAAGAAACAGACCTGTACCTGAGCAAAGTGGATTTTGGAATTAAACTATTGAGATACCTTGAGCTCTCCAGGGCAATGTAAATAAACACAGGGTGTTTTACTGTCTATATATATTTTTCTTTTTTTTTCTTCCTTTCCCCCCCTATTTTTCTCCTATTTATAATGGTACTATATGACTTTCTGGAAAAGGAGTTTTAGAGATGACAATTAAGGTTATGGCATGGGGTGATATAGCGGGTACCGAGGGGTGGGCCGCACTCGGGGAATGCGGGGCAGATGCTTAGTATCTGTCCCTCATTCCAGCCCCCCGGTTACACCTCTAGGTCCTGAGCAGCTGACCCAGGGTGACCCTGCCCTTAGGCTGCTGCTGATGAATGCCAGGTCAGTATGTAATAAGGCCCCCCTGATGCAAGATTCCATTATGGGGGAGCGGGCCGACCTGGCATGTATCACTGAGACCTGGCTGAGACCAGAGGATGGGGTTCCTCTGTCAGAAATGTGTCCAGCTGGGTTCAGTATTTGGCACCAGCCTAGGGATGAGGGTAAGGGCGGTGGCGTTGCCATCATAGCCAGGGAGTCACTGGGAGTCGCCAGGCTACCGTTCCACAAATTCTGGGTTGTGAGGCCCTGCTTCTGTGTCTGGGCTCTAAGGGTCAGTTGGGAGTCTTACTCCTGTACCTGCCCCCTTGCAGGGTAAGGGACTCCCTGCCTGAGCTCCTCAAGGCCGTCTTAGCGTTGGCGTTGGAGTTCCCTAGACTGATGGTTCTGGGGGACTTCAATTTGCCTTCGCTGGGGACTGGCTCCGAGGTGGCTCAGGAGTTCATGGCTTCCATGGCAGCTATGGACCTGATTCAGGTAATTCAGGGTCCGACCAGGGGCAGTGGCCACACACCAGATTTAATCTTTTTGTCAGAGCGGTGGCAGAGTGATCTGAGACTACGGAAATTAGACATAACACCTGTGCCATGGTCAGATTATTTGGTGGCTCTAGACTTCCTGGGTGCGACGCTTCATCGTAGGGAGGCAGGGCCTATTAGAATGGCCCGCCCCCGGCAACTGATGGATCCTGATGGATTCCAGAGGGAACTGGGGGATTTCCCTCTGGATCAGCAACACGATTTGCCCGAGGCACTGGTTGACCTGTGGAACAGGATGACAACAGTGGCCTTGGATGAAATCGCACCACTACGGCCTCTCAGAGCTCATGGAGCTAGGTCATCTCCGTGGTTCACAGATGAACTGCGGGAGCTCAAACGGGCAAAGAGACGCCTAGAGCGCCGCTGGGTGAAGACCCAGAGAGACTCCGATTGGACACTAGCTAGAGCCGCTATTAGGGCCTATCTAGTGGCGATGGAGGTGGTGAGGCGGCAATACTTCACCACCCTTATTGCCTCTGCTGATAATCGCCCAGCCACCCTGTTCCGGGTTACCAGGTCTCTCCTTGGTAGGGGGACCCCGGTGCCTGGTTGGCAGGGGACGGCTGAGGACTTTGCTGACCATCTAGTGGAGAAAATTGATCGGATTCGCTCGGGGTTTAATCCTGGCGAGGATGGGGAGAGTACGGAGGGAGCTGGAGCACAGTCTTGCAATACCATCTGGGACCAGTTTGATCCAGTTGCCCATGATGAAGTGGACAGGCTCCTTGCAGCTGTGCGCGCCACTACCTGCCCATTGGACCCCTGTCCCACCTGGTTGGTGAAAGCCTCCAAGGGGGTGACAGGTGGCTGGGTTGGGGCTATGATCAATGCATCATTGCGGGAGGGGGTGTTTCCTGCACCTTTAAAACATGCCTTGGTGCACCCCCTCCTGAAGAAACCTTCCCTCGACCCAGCTGTCCTAACCAACTATAGGCCTGTCTCCAACCTTCCCTTTTTTAGGGAAGGTGTTGGAGAAGGCAGTGGCACGTCGGCTGCAGGGGGTACTGGATGAAGCGGATTACCTGGACCCCTTTCAGTCAGGATTCAGGCCTGGATATGGTACCAAGACGGCATTGGTCGCACTGATGGATGATCTCTGGCGGGAGCGGGACGGTGGTCACCCATCCGTCCATGCTCTTCTTGACCTCTCAGCGGCTTTCGATACCGTTGACTACGGTATCCTTCTGGAACGGCTCCGAGGATTGGGAATCCAGGGCACTGTGAGGTCCTGGTTTTCCTCATTTCTGAGGGGTCGGACCCAGTCGGTGTGGTTGGAGAGTGAAAGGTCCAGTCCTAGGCCCTTCAAATGGGGGCGGGGGGTGCCTCACGGCTCGGTGCTCTAGAGAGCGGACCGGAGGGGCTCTCTAATTGTTCCATCAGCCAGGGGGGCTCGCCTCTCTGGCACAAGGAGGAGAGCCTTCTCCGTGTCTGCACCGGCCCTCTGGAACCTCCTGCCAACAGAGCTACAGCTCTGGACGGAATTGCTGCCTTTCAGAAAAGAACTTAAAACCTGGCTGGCGGGCCAGGTGTGGGGTGCAGGTGGAAGGGTAACCTCCATTGGGTGGTTGGTGTAGAAGAACTCCTCCCCATGGTGCCTTTGGATCCTGCACCCCTTGTTTTTAGGGGGTGGGTAGTTTTAACTGTTTTTAACATGTTTTTTTTTAAAAAAATTATTGTGAACTGCCCTGAGTTGGCTTTGGCCGAGTGACAAATAAATGTGACAATTAAATTAAATTAAAATTAAATTAAATTTAAATAACCATTAAGTAATAAGTCAAGAGATTAAAAGTATAATGATGGTTTTTAGGTATTAGGATAGGTGTGCATAAAAAATTTTTAAAGTTGTTTTTGTAATTTTGTAATTTTGTAATTAGAAGAACTTAAACAATTGAACTATGACAGCTTGAAAGTAGAATTTAAGAACAAAATACAAGAGCTTCAGAAGTCAAAGCTGTCATGGTTCGGAAGGATTGCTATGTGTAAAATGATATTGTTGCCAAAGCTTAACTTTTTATTTGATACACTAGCGATCCATTTGAAAGAGAAAGAAATTAATGAGTTTCAAAAGATGTTCAATGGTTTTTGTAATGGAGGTAAAAAATCTAGGCTTCCAAAAAAGTTATGGTATTTGTCTCAAAAAAAAAGGGGGTTTGGGATTGCCAAACTTGCTAGCATATTACCGGGCTTTTCAAGTTAAGAATGTTGTGAAGATTTTGGCAAGAGAAAAAACAATTTGGGAGCAATTGGAGATGAAAGAATATAGAAATATTGGAAATTTGATTTTTTTAGGAATAAAGGATAAGCTGAGAAGACCAAATAATACTATGATGAGAGGTCTCGTGGAGGTGTGGAAGAAGGTAAAAAAGGATATGGTCCCAAATCTCTCTCCAGTTTTAGAACTGACTGATATGATGTGTTTCCCAATAAAGTTAGATAAGGAAAAAATGGAAATATTGGATAAAAATGGGATGCTTTTATTGAAGGATTGGTTGAAAATATGTGAGTCTCTTGTTGAGCGGAAAAAAATATTTCAGATATTAAATTTGAATTGGTTTCAGAGGTTGAAGGTGGAAAATTGGAAGAAAAAATATGGAAAAGAAGTAGGGCTAGATAGAATGCATACAGAATTTGAGGAGTTGGTATGGAGAATTAGAAAAGGGGAAAATAGTATAAAAGGTCTTGTGAGTAAGCTTTACAATATACTGAATAGAGGGGTAGATCCACATGAGGATTTGAGACGGAAGTGGGAACAAAGTTTGAATATAACAATTGGGGAGATGGAGTGGAAAAACAAATGGAAAAAGAGGATTATGAGAACAATGTCTGTGAGAATTAAAGAACATAATTTTAAAATGTTGTGGCAATGGTACTTGACGCCATTAAGACTTTACCAGATGGATAATAAAAGAGATAAGTTATGTTGGAGATGTAGAGAATTTGATGGAACATACGAACATATGTGGTGGAGTTGTAAAAAAATAAGGGATTTCTGGGGGAGAATAGAAGCTGAGTTTGGTGAAATAATGGGTAGGAGTGTTAAGCTGGTGTCAAGTATCATTCTTTTAACGAATGTGGAAGGTTTGGGTTTAAACAAAGATGAAAAGGAATTATTGGAAATTGTATTGACAACGGGTAGACAATGTATAGCTAGAAACTGGAAAAATGACATAGAAATACAGATTGGAGAGTTGTATAAAGAAATGTGGAGTTTAGCACTGAATGATAAACTGACATGGGAGATTAAAGTGAAAAGGGATAACTTAAAAGAGAATAGATTTTGGAATATATGGAAACCATTTGTGGACCATTCTTGTACGGCAAATGATAGTTCAGGACCAGTACCATCTCAAAGAAGTTTTTGGAGTTGAGTAGCAAATAAACTCTCCGGGCATTGTATATATTCACAGGGTGTTTATTATTTATCTAAAGATTAATGGTAGCACAGAAAGTTCTTATTATTTTGGATTTTGAAACAATGGTTTTTTTCTTACTATTTTGTGGTTATATAGTAATTAATGAGTCTAGATATTGTTATGTGCTAACATTCAGTAATGTTTGTTAAGATGATACTATGGATTTGTTTATGTATTGTATTGTTAGTTATTGTTTTCTTTTCTTTTTTTGTATGTCTTTGAAAAATTCAATAAAAAAATTAAAAAAAGTTGTTTTTGTATTATGTATTTTGACTATTTTTTAAGTATTATGTTGTATACTTTATTTGTTTTGTATTGTGTTTCGCATTTTATATGTATAAACATTTAATAAAAATTTATTTAAAAAAGTAGAAATGGCAATTGCTTGGTGCAGTCTTCATTTGCAGTCATGGATGAGGCTGTTCAACCTACTTCAAAGTTCACTTAAACTTGTAGCTTGCTCTGCAAATCAGATTTATTTCAACCTCACCTTTGATGTGGGTCTATTGCGCAAGGGACTTTGTAAACAATGAAAATGGTGTATGGTTTGTAAATATCTTCTGTATAGGATATACAATAGTGATGGTGTAAGCATGCCTTCTCCACAATCATAATCTACACCAGACAGCACTTCAGAACAATGCAAACCATAAATATAAGTCAATAGAGCATCATAAGGGGCTGCAGTAGCTCAATGGCTAAGAAGCTTGCCTTGTTAGTTGGAAGACTGGCAAGTCGGCAGTTCGAGACTCGGGTACTGCATAACGGATTGAGCGTCAGTCTCTGTCCCAGCTCTTGGGGACATGAAAGGAGCCTCATTTGGGCGTTCCATGAGCGGAGTTTTTTCTACAAAAATTATTTCAACCCAGAAAAAGTTCTGACATGAAATTATTATTATTATTATTATTATTATTATTATTATTATTAGTAGTAGTAGTAGTAGTAGTAGTAGTAGTAGTAGTAGTAGTAGTAGTAGTAGTAGTAGTAGTAGGAGTAGGAGTAGTAGGAGTAGTAGGAGTAGTAGTAGTAGTAGTTTCAAGACTCTGGGCCAGACCACTTACATATTGCCATCATCTGAATGTCACTTTTCATGCTTATCTCCTTCCATATAATATATGGTTTATTTATAATTGCAGATCTTTGTTTGGATCACATAAGACATAATGATCTCTTCAGCAGATTTAAGTTAGCTAGTTTTACAATGAATGCTGTCTTAATTTCCATTTAACCAATACACGGTAAAAAAGATTAAAATGTCATAAAATAGCCAAGTAACTGTCTTTTCTACTTTGTATAACCATATTGGCAGATTATATGGGCAATTTCAACATAAATATTAATTGAAGTATTTCTTTTTGTGTACAAATCAAGTAAACAGTGTTATAACCTGTAAATGGAAGAATAATCCTTTTAACCAATTTAACAGATTGTGTAAAAGATTGCTGTAAACTGAAACAGCAATGTCTGAAGCATTTCTCTTTAGTAAATACATGAGCTCACATCCACACAAAAAATTCTTTGATCATTACAGAGTGTTCCTATGTGTTTTTATTTGTTTGTTTGGCATGGGGAGAGGAATTGATTGATGCTTTGATCATCCCAGTAGTTGTGTTCAGATGAGGGCAACTGTTGGCAAATGTACAGGTACATACCAGTACATTCTATTTATACACAACTTGAAATATCCTCCAACATTTTGCTCTCCTCCTTTTCAAGAAGGAAAGTCTTAGCTTGAGCTATAAGTCCTGTGTTTGCACAAAACACGTAGATTGTGCGCCGGGGATGTGGAATTGGGTGAGTGGAAGAGAAGATGCACCACCATCTAGTGGTGGTGTTAAAAAGTCTGTAATGTTAGCAAATTTCCCCAGATTGACACTGTTCATTATAGTTTCCACCTTGTGACATGTGGACACTGCACCATGGCTGGGGGAAAGGGGAAGATCAGTATGCACAAACCCTATATTAAGAAACTGATTTCCTTTTAGGATTATTTTCAAACATAAACATTGTGTTATTTCACTATTTTGATACCTATTGGCCATATGCAGGACCATGGTATGTTTCTTAGCATGCTTTATATCAGTGTTTCCCAAACTTTGGTTCTTGGACTCCATTTCCCAGAAGCCTAAGTCAATTCCTCAAAGCACTGATCAGCCAATATACTGACTTAGGCTTCTGGGAATTGAAGTCCCCTGTGGGGCGTAGGGCCCACTTTGGGAACCACTGCTTTATATAGAAGAAAAAAGACAAATATATCATTACTGAGAACACATCCTCATTCAAAATTTGGGCTCATCAATGTAATTTAACTTCTGCCTCAAGTAAAAACCACAACACAATCCTACTAGTCGACTGATTTCTATATATTGCATCATTAATGGTGTGGAAGAGCTCTAATGAAACATTGTTTCAATATGACAAGATCTACAAAGATATTTGCAATGCAGCTTTACACTGCTATATGATCTCTATTCAGTCCAGCTGATCTGTATCTCAGGAAGCCTCATTGTTTTCAATGGGGCTTCAACGCATCCATGAGAGTAAAGGCTGTGGATAAACTGGGGTCTGAATATCTTTGTTTTGCAGGAGGAAGTAGGGCTTCAACCATAGCATTTTGCCCCAAACTACAACTTGGGGAATGTAGCAGTAATAGGATGATGAAAGATCTTTATGCATCAGTAACAGTTTAAAGAAAAAGCAATGAGTAAGAAGACAGGTTGGCCTAAGCAAATAAGACAATGTACACCTTTTTAATTTCAAAAATAAACTAATAGGGATAAAGGTGTGATGAAATTTTGATTTCTGGATACCTTGCAGAAAACATGCCGCTGTGTGGCTGCTGTGAAAAAAGATTCTGTGTTGCACACTAATAGAAAAGGGAAATAAAGTACAGTAAAATCCCGATTTACAAATGCCTCGAGTTACGAATGATTCGACTTACGAAAGGGTTTTGTGCTGAATTTCATGCCCCGATTTACGAAAATGCCCTGGTTTATGAAATTCAGCAAAACCCTGACACAAGTCTTTAGAGATCAAAATGGCGCTGCTCCCATTTTGATCACTAAAAATCCACCCGCCCCCACCACCAGAAGTCTCAAGAAGTGATTTACCATGGCGGCGGTGGAGGCGGCTGGTCCCCGGGCAGTGCCACAAGGCAAAAGGCCAGGGGGAAACTTCTTCGTGGGCTGCAGGTTTTGCCTTGCAGTACCACCTGGGAAGGTTGGGGTATGTCAGAAACAGCCCGGATCGGGTCCCCTGACCCTCCCAGAGGAGGCAGAGAGTCCAAAATGGGCAAAAAAAATCCATCACAACAGTTTTTTCACCCATTTCGGGCTCTCTGCCACCCCTGCCGCTGCTGGGAGGGCCAGGGGACCCGATCCGGGCTGTTTCTGGTGTCCTCCAACCTTCCCAGGTGGTGCTGCAAGGCAAAACGCTGGGGGAAAAGTATTTCATCGGCTGCAGGTTTTGCCTTGCAGCACCGCCTGGGTAGGTCGGGGGACATTGGAAACAGCGCGGATCAGGTCCCACGACCCTCCCAGACAGCAGGAGGGGCAGAAAGCCAAAAATGGGTGAAAAAATTACATCATGACAGAGGTTTTTTGCCCATTTTGGGCTCTCTGCCACCACTGCCACTTCTGAGAGGGTCGTGGGAACCGATCCGCGCTGTTTCTGACGTCCCCCAACCTTCCTGGGCAGTGTTGCAAGGCAAAATGCCATAGGAAACGTCTTCATCGGCTGCAGATTTTGCCTTGCAGCACTGCCCTGGAAGGTCAGGGGACATCGGAAACAGCCCGGATCGGGTCCCCTGACCCTCCCAGAGGTGGAGGAGCTGCGGCAGCAACGCGGTTCCCACTCTGGAGAAGAACGTGGAAGCAGCAGCAAAGGTAAGGAGATTGCCCCATTTAAATTACATTTTTTTTGGGGGGGGGGTTTCCTGTGCCTCCCTATGGGGATGCGAGTTATGCAAAAACTCGAGTTACAAAACTTGCTGTGGAACGGACTTTTTGCATAACTCGGGGTTTTATTGTATGATATTTATTGTCTTTTATACAAATATCTAGTCATACCTGGAATATTATACATAATTCTGATCAACACTATCTCAAAAAGGATAGAAGAGAATGGGAGAAGACCTGATAAATTATTGTTTGGCTATTTGACAATTACTCATACATATAGTTAAAATAGCAAAAAAAACAAAACAAATAAATAAATAAATAAATCTGATGGGATGAAATCTGTGAAAGAAATATCTCTTCCCTCCACACACTTGTTTTCTAGGGAAACAAGATATATTCTGATGATGTTTTTTGTACTTAAGACTTACCTAGATCATGTCCCAAATATAAATGGCACAAAAATAGCCCATTTGCTAACATTCAGCTCATCTGATTGTTAAAATATGCAGGGTGGTCAACACAATTATGGAAGCAAAATAGATGTTTCTGAATTTTTTAAAACTGGTCACATGATGCAAAGGCCAATGCAAATCAACCCAACCCTTTTTGTTTCTGCTGTGGAGGCTTTCCCCCCATGTTACTGGGGGATTACTAGCCAGAGTAACTAGAATTGTGTTTTACCAGAAGTGTAACATATGCTGCGAATCAAGCCACAATGTAGCCGCAGCAATGTAGACTTGTCAATGTAGTCATAGCCTTAAATTAGACAAATTAGGCAAACTACACTAATTCCCACCTTGCAGTGCATGCAGCAGTTTAACAAAAGGCAGAGGTTACTCTGCCAATCAATATAACTTTAAAAGTTTGTGTCGGAACAGATGTTGTTCCATCTTTGCACAAATACTAATGCTATTTTCTCCTTGCAGCAGTGACATATCAAACTGTATAGCAACTGTACCACTGTATCTATTTCCAAGGGAAGGGAAGGATGCAAAATATATTGCAATGTGATAAAATCAAAGCCTGTGCCTTATTACTCATTATTTTCACTGTCATTTACAGAAGAAAGAAATATCAAAACAAATTATGTGCTTGTATAAAATCTGTTATCTCAAAGGAACAACAGAGCATTTAATATGTACAGCATGTTGCTATATGATGTTTGTCAACAAAAACAAATGTGCAGAAAAATATCCAATACAAAAATAAAAAGCCAGCTTGTATTACAGAAAAACTAAACATTTTAAAGAAAAACTACTGTTTTATACACAATGTATTTCTAACAAAGGATTGAGACAAATCTAATCAGTTTAAAATGTATTCAGATTTACAAACCCAATATGAATTTATTTTAATTACACTTTAAAATAAATCAGAGTAAATACCAACCTTAAAGAAAAAATGCAGAATGTGCACATTTGAAATAATTTTGCTAAGCATAAACTCTAATTATTCTCAACACATAACAACCGGTGGCTTAGTGGTTAAGATATAAATATTTAAGATTTGTACATGCCAAAAATGGCTCATTATTATTAAATAATTTATTTGGTACATTCTCAAAATTACTAAAAAAATATTTTGTTCTTACGAGAGACAATTTACGATTTTCTTATTTTTAGTGACTGCAGGTCTTTCCAAAAATAAATACCTATTTTAACCCTACTCAAAAGTCCCTCAACATATCCAGTATAAATTCAGGTCTGAAAGGTGACACCGAACAGGGATCAACCTTGGAATAAAGTGCTCTCCTTTCATACCACAGGACTTTCTTGCTGTGTCTACCCAAAATTGATCTATTAGCTAGAAATGTCTATTTGGTTAGAAATCCCCAAATATTGTTGTATATCGTACAGAAGTTCTTTTTTCCCCAAACGCAAGAGATCCTTGTTCATTATCTCCAATGGTTATTTTTCCTCCCCCAATTAGCAGTCCTACCGTAATGCTCTGAACATCATGAAGATGGTGCTCTGTGAAGAGTGCTATTACTCTTTTTCCCATGTCACTTCACTTACCTCTCCACTACCTTAACATGCTGTTAGCTTACAGAGATCGGTAAAGAGAGAGCGGAAAATCTACCTATACTTGATTTTAACTCACATAGAACTAACAGCATTTATGGCTGATTTGTGAATCTCCTGCATCTCATCTGATTTGGCCTTTATAGCTATAGTCTGCAAGAAACACAACTATGCAGATTGTGCACATTATGTTAATCCTCCTATTGGACCCAGTCAAACAGGACAACTCAACCAATGGTAACAGAAACATGGGAGTGAGGATGGGAGGAAGTAGTGGATATTTTATGGATTTATACAGCACAAAAATGTCTTCTTGATCTCCTTTTTGACCAAAGCTGACAAACACGTACCTGTTGTTGCACTGGCAACTGTTGTACCACCTGGGTGGGCACAGCTGCCTGCCCAGCTACAGAAGTCTGTAAAGTCACTGTTGAACCTGTGTCTGACCCAGTCTCTGACGTCTGCATTGTTGTATCTGTTTAAAAAAACACAACACCACACACATTAAGTGTTATACTTATTTGCACCTTTTACATTTCTAAACAGTCATCAAAAGGCTTTTCCCTTATACTCTATTGATATATATTCTACTTAAGCTGTCATAGAATCAGAGGAAAATGGAAAGGGAAGAGGCCTGTAAGGCAAGTGACTCCAATCAGTTGAAAATTCTCTCATCATACATTAAGTACCATTTGGCTCTGTTAAAACCCTGATCCAAGCAAAATTGCAGACTTATTCAGCCCTTCAGCCTGAAGACCACCTTCAGGATGGTGTTGATGTGGGTGAATAGTCCAGCCTAATCAACTCTACATTCTCACCTTGGATAAAGAAGGGCTGCCACACAAATAAATGCTGGAAGTAGTGAATACATTTACTGTATATTGAACTGAATGTGCTTACAGCACTGAAAATGCAGAGGTCTACACACTTTTTCAGTGGGAATACTAACAGCATGGCTTATGTGCTCCACCTTTTCTTACCATGTTTTGAGTCCAACATGGTCAAACACCTTTCCTGCTGTAAACTATTGTACTTACAAGACGTGTTGTTTTCTTCTATTCTACAATTAGCAGCACAGCGGTACCTCGCACAACTAACACTTCGCATAGCGAAAAATTCGCACAATGAAGTTTTCTTTATGCAATGGCGATACCCCAGATAATGATTTTTTCATTATGTGGGGTTTTTGGTAACCGTTTAACGGGAACCCAAGTTAACGAACTTTTTTTCGTTATGTGGGGCATCTCCTATAGGGAACCGCATAACGAAAAAAAACCACTTAGTAAAGAGATCTGTGGAACGGAGTTTTCTATTATGCGGGGTTCTACTGTAGTTGTATTTCAGGACAATCCAAGGAACTGAGCAAACACACGTGTCCCTATTTCAATACAGCGGTACCTTGGTTTAAGAAAGGCTCAGTTAATGTAATTTTCAATCTACGAATGAAAATCCATTGAAAATAATGCCTGTTTACAATTTCACCCCCAGAATGGATTAACTGGTTTTCAATGCATTCCTATGGGAAACTGCATTTCAGTTTACGGATTTTTTGTTTTCAATGCATTACTATAGGAAACAGCAAAACGCAGTCTTATGGGAAACCGGTTTATGAATTTTTCACATATGAAATGTCACGGAGAATGCATTAAATTCATAAACCGAGGTACCACTGTATCAGAAATGGAGATCAGTGGCCCTTCAGACATTTTAAGTCTGCAACTCTATTTCAGCTCTAACCAGTACAGCCAATAATGAAAGATCCAACAACATTCAGAAGACTGCTTTGGTCTATTTCTGCTTTTGATATTTTCCCAAGCCAGTCAGGAACACAGGTGTATGGAAGCAGTATATCTTGGATGGACCTGCTGTAAAGGAATCTAAATGTTTTTACCATTTGATTAGGTACACGAACGTGCCTGAGTGATTTACTTAGTATGGTGAGTCACACTGTGGAGAAACGAAACCGTTTCTTCTTGTTATTGTTTTGAATTCCTTAACAGCAGGGCTTCGTGCCAGGTTTAAACAGAGCCTCTAGCGGAGCACATAATTATTGAGAGGAAAATTTACCCATAAGCACATTCTCAGGTTCATACACTTTGATCCCTATGGTGCAAACACCCAAGAGTGGGGGAAGGGCAACCTTCAAGCAATCTTGAAGTAACCTTAAAGTGACTCTAACGTTGTGGGATGGGCAATCCCTGATAATGATCTAATACCAAGGACATTTCCCGTGGGGGGAAAGGTGCATTATGCTTCATAAAACACCCTTTAAAAAGGGCTGTCAGAGCTCAGTAGAGACACTTTTACTTTCTGACTTTTTGGACACTTTTTGGAAGCTTTTGAAGCAGGAAGGAATACATTCTAAAGGGAGTGAGAATGGACTTCTAAAGCGAGATGCGGCCTTGGAAGGTCACCCCTTCAGAAGATAAGGAAACTGAGTCTTCGGACTTAGTCTGAATTCCAGAGACTGCACTTAGAATATTTTCCAGCCTTGATACTTTGTCAATTTTCTGACATCTCCGGACTTTGAAGGTTTTTAGATAGCTTGACTAGCTATTCTTAAGAGAATAACCACGCTTTGTTATTTTCTAGGGACCAAGTATTTAGAGTACTGCATTAGATTAGTTTGCTAGAGAGAGAGCAACTGATGTGCTTCTTAGTTAGAAGTAGGACCCAGGAATGGGACTATTTATTTTGCATTTGCTGAACCAGATTTTATTCTTAGCCAGTGTTATGCTTTGCTTTCTGAAGCAGTGTTTTGCCTTATGGACAATGCTTTACTTTTTATTCAAATAAAAAGCCTAAGACAATCCTAGATCTTATTTCCAAGAAGTTTGGACTTTGCTTGCCAACAGGCTACCATGTTTATTCTTATACGCTACCATACTCAAACCTTCCATGGCTCAACGTTTGGAAATCAGGACCGGAGGGGAGGAGAGGCTGACCCAGGAGTGACACACTAGTCACGGGGCAGCAGTTTGGAGCTGTGGGAGTCAAAATAGTCCTTATTCTGGGGAAAAGAATTTGGCAGGTGCTGAGACAATCACACCAACTCCGTTCTCACCCCGTCCGGACATATGGTGTATCCCTAATACCTGCAACTGGGCAAGATGCTTCATTAGGATGGTTACAAGCACTCAAAAATTCTTTTTCTATGTGGTTTTCCAGGTTTTGTGGCGCCAAAAACTTCTTTTCAAGATTTCCACAGAACCTGGAAAGTGGCCTTATCCCCATTTTTCTGCAAACGAAACTACAAAATTCTGTATTACTAAATGCCCTTCCCAGACAATCTTTCACCACAACAATGCCATTCTACACAGTTTTAACAATCTAGTAATTCATTTATTCATGCAGGATATGTAACATTCCTGTACAGTTCAACAGTTCATTCCAGAAAATATATATATATAATGGGTTTGAGAGAGAGAGAGAGAGAGAGAAAGGTTCTTCAATCCCTGGAAGCAGTGATTTCCCCTTTATGTCTGTGCATTCTCTTGTATTAATTATTTCTCCTATATATTCATATCCTTATTCCTTTCCTTCTTTTTTTTAAAAAAAGCTAATACAACTTTTTGTTCTAGTTCCTTCTCCTACCTTATGATAGCAGCTTTTAGGTTTTGCAGCTTGCAGGTAACATACTTTTTTAAAACCAAATTCTTCTTGTTGTTCTGCCATATCTGAATCCAAATATTGGTGATCCTAATGGCAATCAGCCAAGAAAACTGTCCTAAGAATATAATACAGTGGCCTTTCATCGGCCTGCCGCATTGCAGCACAACACCCATACCACTGATCCAGTTCCATGAGTTACTTTCTGATCCTGAGCCTTTTTGGCACACAAAGTCCTCATCGGCCCCATGCCATTAACGATGAAGTTGCTGCCCTCCATCAATATGGATTCAAGTGGGCATTAATCCACTTGAGGACCATCGCCCTTCCCTGTGGTCTTCGCCACCCAAGACATTAGTCCTCAGGGTTGTCAGGTTAGTTAACATTCACCTGACATTTGGCATTGAGTCACTGGCAGCATGGTCTACTCTATTACCATAGCAGGTAATACTATATACAAATACTATATTGTTTCAAATTTTTACCATTGTCATTTGTTTTAAAAAGTGTACACCTGCCCCTCTCCTCCTTAACACAGGCATATGTTTAGACTAAAGTTTCCATAAACACCAAGAATGTCAGCTTTGGAGTTTTTGTGAGTCATAATAATAAAAAGTAACTTTTTAAAACTCTGGCAGATGCTAATCAATTACTTGATTTCTAGAAGATACACTGTTAGCATTGAAGAAAGGATGTTTTCATTTCCAAGAAAGTAAAGCAGGCATAACCGTAATTTTTAATAAAAAGAGACTTAAAAGCCAACTGTTATATAGGTCAGCGGATTGGAAAGCTTGGCTGCAGAGTCAGGCACGAAGAAATGAAACCCATGCTTTGCTCCCCAGAACAGAGGCCAGTGGAGATCACCTGGAGCATGTATGGCTGATGTAGTTATGTGTCCTGCTACCTAGGTAGCTTTGGTCAAACAGCACAGTCCTAGAGCAATGCATAAATTTACCTGAATCTTCTGCTAAATTTAGTACTGCTTGTCTCTAAATGATAATAAATTTAGAGACCCAAAAGGAATTGAGTAGGTGTGGGTGAATAAATCATGGCTTATAAAAAAAGTTGGGTAAGCAACTAGGATTGAGAGAAGATAGAGCACACACCTTCTAGAAATGGTTAGAAATTTTCCCACTTCATAGTTTCAACAGATGCTGGAAAACGTTTAAATGTGTTCTCCAGTGCTAATGAATGCCCTAACACTTGGACTCGTTGAGCTTCAAGCTAGCTACTTCCCAAACAGGGAAGACCGGAATCTGTATAATTTTCAAATGCATACGCTACTCAACAAGAGAAATGCTCTCTCTCTCTCTCTCTCTCTCTCTCTCTCTCTCTCTCACACACACACACACACACACACACACACACACACACAGATTGTAAACGGCCGAGTGGTGCTTGCACCAAAAGGGCAGGGTATAAATGTGAATGAATGAATGAATATTCAAATGTGAATCCTATGCAATTGACTGCTAACTGTATAAAGTAATGCAACATAAACTATTAAAGTGTAAATTCTTCCCTGCCATTTTTCCCTTTAAAGAGAAAACATATGGTTAATAAATGTACATTTCCTTTCAGTATGATGACCGATCTTTTGGAAGTATAACAAGATGAAAGTTGAGAAGGGTACCTCTGAATTTCTAAGTTTTAGGAATATTTTCAAGTAGTGAGCCTATACATATTTAACCTTATATTATCTATAAAGGTTCAAATCAATACATAAACATATGTGTCAATTAATATATACAGAAGTCAGCAAATGAGTTCAATAACATGCAGCCTGTGATTTGAGCAGAGGAGCTCCAAATCTGGGAGTATGACATCTCCCTCCTTGACCATGAACTGCCTGGAGCCCAATACATGGACTGAAATTCTCACTTAGCTATAAATTTCACAGACAGTATTTTAATCCTATGAAAATGGAATATTTGAGACCTTCCTTACAAAATTTAAGGACCGCAATTGTGAGGTAGCAGTATGCTTACTGCTTACACAACATATATAATAAGGCACTTCTATAATTTTTCATTTGACTGTTCTTTGCATCAACTGAGGCAGATATTTATTTATTTATAAATTTTTATCCCGTCCTCCTGATGAAAAACATCATTCAGGGCGGCTAACAACATATATAAAATATAATATAACCACAGATAAAACAATAACCGTTAAAAAATACCAACCCAACCCACTAAAAACATTAAAACACATAAAAACTAATCAGATTGTAGCTAAAAAACACCCTCACCCTCCCCCACCCAGCATAAAATAGCAAAAAACAATCAACAGACAAAGGTATTAACAGTGAAAAACAGGATCCCCCGAGAGGCTAAATAAGCCAGCGGGCTTGTACAGAAGAGTCACACATGCCCCAAACCCGCTGACATAGCCAAGTCTTCAACATTTTTCTGAAGGGGAGAAGATCCGACTGGAGACGCATATCATACTGTGAAGTAACTGTTAGGACAGGTTTTTACTGTACTTTCTCAAATTGATATTTCCTTATCACACCATAAATAATCTGTCCTGTACAGATAAAGAACACTGTGCTGTTTTACAGTAATGCCACCCATATATTAAAAAAAACTGCATATGATCATAAGCAAGACATGCCTGGCTCCAGGGTATTCATCCTTGCCTAATGTGTCTGTCAGGTGAGTCACCAGCAACAGATGCTTGTTTGACAAAAGACCTTTTCATTCTGGCTAATTAAGCAGTTGGACACACCCGTCTCGTAATGGATCTGCTTTATGGAATCCACACTAGCGGAATCATATGGATCTACAAATAAATAGGTCAGATTTTGAAAGAAGACTAAATTAACCTCTAGGATTGGAATATTGTACCATCCCAGCTGCTGATTATGACAAAATTAGCATTGCTTTAATTTAAGCAATAATGTTTGGAACACGTTTCATTATAAAAATTTCTACCTCTCCTCGTTTTTTAAAAAAGTTGTTCAGGGCAAGATGCAACAGCAGAAGCCTTCAGTCTTATACGTAGGAATGAATGGTTTTACAATCTGATCCATCAATTATCTAGCAAATCACACAGTACAAATATATCATCTTAATAATAACTATTTTGAGCAAGCAGTTTTATCAGCAAGTAATTTTCTATTCTAAACTCTACAGTTTACAACTCATTGCACTGCCTCTGCTTTAATGGCTATACAGTAATACTTCGGATAACGCTAAAACTTGGTTCCACACATCTTAGCGTTACCCGCTTTTTAATGTTGTGCGATACATTGATTACACAACGTTAAAAAAAGCCCAGTTCCCTTTCTGAAGAGGAAAGGGAACAGAGGGATGATCCACCTGACTCTTTGGAAAGGGCAGCGGGGATTCCATGCATGGAATCACCACTGCCCTTTCTAAAGAGGCAGGCGGATCAAGCCAAGCCCCAAAGTCGGCAGGACTGGCCTCCGACTTTGGGGCTTGGCTTTCCGGTGGTCTGAGCATCGGAGCGCTGGCTTCCTTGGGGTAAGGGTTCGCGTGCCCGGTCTCCCCCCAAGCAAACGAGCGCTCTGAGGGGGGCAAGGGGGCCTCCATAGCCCCAAGAGTCTATGGAGAAACAGGCACTCTGAATGCTAGTTTGCTTTGGGGAAGAATGGGCGTGCCCAAACCAACAATCTGAGCGTCGGATTGCTGTTTTCCTTGTGGTGTGAGAGAGCGCGCCCTCTCACCCAGAGGAAACTGGCGATCCGATGCTTGGGTCTATGGAGGCCCCCTTGCCCCCCCCCCAGCAAGGGGGCGTCCGGAGATCTCTGCCCCAAAGCCTGCAGAGCTAGTCTCCAGCCCTGCGGGCTTTGAGGCAGAAATCAACATTGGGGAATTTGAGGAAAACTTTTGCATCACACAACGTTATCTTTGTGCGGTGCAAAGGTTTTCCTCAAATTCCCCAATGTTACCTGGTTTTAACGCTGTGCGGTGCAAATGTTAACTGGGGCATTACTGTACTAAATGTTGTTGAGGCAAGGGAGCATAATTATAGAAGACATCTATGATTAGGCAGAATTTTACAATGATTTATTCTAGAATAAAATGCATATAAAATTCAACTACAAACACTTAGTAAAAAGTATGAAAATCCTGAAAACTAATTCATTAATGTGAAAAGAAAAAAGCAGACAAAATGTCTTTCATTGAATTGCCTGAGCATATACACAAAAGCAGGTTTGGTCTGGGTGAGTTGCATCTTCTTTGTCCTTTGTCATTAATACACACACACACACACACACACACACACACACACACACACACACACACACACACACACACACACACACACACACATTAAGATTTGCAAATCTTGGCAATCCCAGCAAGAGCAAGTGAGGAGAAGTGGAACAAATGACACTTCTGCTGACCTTAAAACTGATGTTGGGGAATCACAAGTTCATGTCTTCCTTTTCTTCTTTGAAAATCTATCTTTAGATGGGATAAATTGAAACTGCATAGATCTTCTTTTCAGGTTTGTTCACATATAATTATCAAATATCCAAAGGAGCACCTGGTACAAGTTCAGTTGATGACAGATTCATCAATGGGCCCAACGCAATCAAGTCCCAGGTTGAATAGAAGAGTACAATGCCTGAACAGGACCCTTCTGAGTGGAAAGTGTCCCTCTCCTAGATAGGAAAACTGACAAGATTTCTATCCTAGACATTGATCTTCCCACTCTCCTAAACCAGATGTTAAAAGAGCCTCAGAGACCATAAATCTTTGAGATATGCAGGGCACATCTAAGGAGGTACCAAAATGACGTAAAGATGTGAAAATCTAACAAAATGCAAGATATTATACTGAAAAAATAATTGAAATGGAAATAAAATGAAAAGCAACCCATTCTTAGCATGCAAAAAGAATGGAAGTTGATTTCTATGTAAAAGCTAGAGAACTATCCTAATACAGAAATTAAGATTTTCTGAAGTCAGGAGAAAAGGAAAACATTGTATAATGCTCAAATATGGAAATGATTTACACTAGAAAGGAGAGGCAACAGCATTCTCTCTCCCTCTCTGTATGTGTGTGTATGTGTGTGTAACATGATAAAATAAAACAATATAAAAGTATAATGGCATGTCAATAAAGTTGCATATATTGGTTTAAAAATATCAAACATTTGCAATAGTAAGATTATCAAGGATATACCTGAGAAGAGCATACGGTAAAATGGAAGTTTTCTATTAGGAGATTACAGCATCAAAATTGATACACATTAGTGACTGGTGTTTTTAACACAAAAATAGCAATTTAAAAAAGAGAGAGAGCCTAGTAACGAGAAAATTAGAATGTTTAGATTAAGAATGAGGAATAAAAGACTGAGATGTTGACATAATTCTTCAAACAGCAAAACTGTTACACGATTAACACATTCTTTCAAAATAATACAATTACACAATTAACACATTCTTTCAAAATAATGCAAGCAGGAAAGGGACGAGCTCTAACAAGGCTTCTACAAATGAAACTGACCATATACTGTCCACAAGCAAAAAAAACAAAAAACAAAAACTGTCAAGGAGGCAACAGCACTGCACAACATTAGTCCAGGAAATGTTCATAAAATTCAATAAGCAAAAGTCAAAATTAACACAAAATTTGAGAGAAGAAAATGAAGAACAAAATCAATGTTTAAAATCAACAGGAAAATTCACAAATGACAGAAATGTAAACAACACCAACAATATTTTAACCGGTGGCTTAGTGGTTAAGGTTGCTGAGTTGGAGACTGGAATGATGGGTTTTGATACCTGAAAGCTTGGGGGTATGAAAGGAGCCACAATTCGGGCGTCCCCTAAAAATCCTTTCAACCCAGAGTAATCTCTGACACAAAAACAACAACTACCAGAATGTTAGAAGTAGGCTAAACCATAGCGAAAAAGCCACTGAAAGAAAGTGAAAAGAAATGTGAAAAGAAACATTATTTTTATGTTCACATTTATATGCCGCCCACTCGATTAAGGGCCTCAGGGCGGCTAACAAAAATGTAAATCATAACAGCGAATAAATCACATAACAGTATATAAATCATATAACAACAAATATATCACATAACAGCAAATAAATCACATAAATTACATGATAAAACATCATAAAATATTCCTAAATGTCCATATTCATCAATGTCCATTTAAAGTTCCATAGCAGCACAAATAACACATCCTCATCTGTCCACAGGGGCCGCAGTGGCTCCTATTTATCTATTTATTTATTCAAATGTATATTCCTATCCTATCACGAGCTTTCCTTCTCCCCGGCCCAGGAGGGAGGAGCCTGGGTCAGCTGGGCGGTGGTCTCCAGCCGCCCACAGAAGCTGACGGCTTTTCTTCTCCCCAGCCCCAGGAGGGAGGAGTCCAGGTCAGCTGGGCGGCGGTCTCCGGTTGCCCTCAGAAGCCATCAGCTTTTCTTCTCCCTGGCCCCGGGAGGGAGGAGCCCTGGTCAGCTGGTCAGCGGTCTCCAGCCGCCCTCAGAAGCTGATGGTTTTTCTTCTCCCTGGCCCCGGGAGGGAGGGAGCCCAGGGTAACTGGGCGGTGGTCTCTGGCCACCCACAGAAGCCGACAGCTTTTCTTCTCCCCCACCCCCCTTTTGAAATCAGAAAGGGGGTGGGGGTTACAAGAAAAATTCTACGAAGTTGGCATTTCCATAGGGTTAGAACACATCCTAGAAGTCACTATGCATAGGTTTTTAAAAGCTGCCTGGATGACAATTAAAACACACTGTTGTTTTTCAAATACTATTTCTTTGGTCCTAACAGAGTCTTTGTTCTTAAAAAATATATGGAAACTATTTGGAATTACATGAAAATCAGGCAAATAGTATCACATAACAATTACTAAAAACAGTGCACTATTAACAACATGAATTAAATATTAATAAGAAAGTGTTTTCCAACAAAAGCTAAGTAGCAATTTTGCAGCCATAGTATAGGTGGCTGACAGTCATCTTCAAGGAAATCACACAAATCGCCTTTGTATCTATTATAGGAAAATGTAATTTATTACAATAAGATTGTACTGTACTAGAAACAGATTATGTCAGATAAATAATTAGAAGTGCAGTTGCTTTTTTTTATAAAGTAAGGAAATCCTACAATGGAAGGAAAAGGCATGAATTTGTCCACCAGGTGGCAGAAGATAAACAGAGGAAATTGGCAGCACCATTCCAGATTTTTTAGGATAGGGCTGTTGCATTATAACAGCCAGATCCAGGCAGGTAATGAAATGTCTGCTACTGTATCTGAAACCAACAAGTGTGTGTTATTCAAAGAGATCATTGCTAATTAAAACTTGTAAAAGACAAGTATCCTCCTTTAAAATATTTTAACCCGATTGACAAAAAATGAAAACAACTTTTTTTCCTTGTTCTTAATTCTACTGTATGCGTAGTTACTTTCCCTACCGAAGTGGTCCCTATTTATCTAATTGCAATTTCTTGCTTTCGAACTGCTAGGTTGGCAGGAGCTGGGTCAAAGACGGGAGCTCATTCCGTCCTGTAGTACTCGGGAATTGAACTGATGACCTCCCACCTTCCAGTCAGTGTCTCAGACACTTGAGCCACTGCAGTAAACAAGGTAAACAGTGTTCCGTGTGCTCCGGTGTCTAGTCATGCCTGCCACAAGACCACTAAAATGTCTGCAGAAACAGACAGCGCTGGCTCATCAGCTTTGAAACAGAGATGAGCACTGAACCCTAGAGTTGGATATGACTGGCTTTTTGAGCAAGGGAAACCTTTACATTTATACATAATTATTTTAAATAAATGGGTTATTAGCATTTGTAGTTGCAGAAACATATTGATAACCACATGTATTTATAAGTATACATGGGTGTGGCGGTTAATGTATTTCATCTTTTGCAAAACATGTCTTGCAATATATGTGCTTACTCAGAGACAAGTCTCATGATATTCAATGGTGTTTACCCTCAACCTCAATTATGTTTTCTGAAGCACTATATGTTAAATAGTGTTTTCATGGTTCTAAGCTTTTGAGAATAGCAACATCAAGGCTCTTGGCCGTTTCTGATAATGATGTTGGGTCCATAAGACATCTCAGCCAGGGGCAGATGGCCTTGCTCTAGCATGCCTGCAAAATGAAAGTCACCTTTCTATGTACATGAGATAAACAAAGTAAAAATGATGGAGTTGATATAAAAGCTTTAAACACGATGTTAGCTATTTCTTTTCATCTGGGAGTGTGTGTATTTTGGCTAGATTATGCAGTCAACCACTTTAGCAGTGACGGTCAGCTGTACAACACCCACTGCCTAGTGAAATACATTTACTGTATACAGAAAGAGCAGAAGGTGCTGTATTGCTCCAACAACATTTCTACTACAACCTGTTTAAGAGTCCTTTGGCCTACCAGCATTATGGAAGAAGTACAATCTGTGTACTGGTAGCTTCAACGGAGCTTTTGGGTATCTTGGAGATTTCCTTTACATGTTGCCAAAATCAAATGTATGGCTGCCAGGAGTCGTATGTTTTTGGGTATCATTTCTATCCATCTGAGATATTCTGTAATATCCCTGCTTCACTTTTCACAGATCAACAAAATGGCTATCACCCTCAAATTAATCTGTGCTGAGAAACAATAAAAAGTAGGAATCTGTAGAGGTCCACAAGGCAAATTATTTACAGCGAGTGGAGATGAATTAGACTGAAAGGTAAAATGGGACAGAAAGGTTGGAGAACATGACATCAGCCTAGGTAGTAAGGAGCAAGCAACTATGTGGTCAGACTGTAGCAATGGAAGATGGGGTAAAAGCTGGCTGAGACTTTTATTAAAGCAAAATCAGCAGAGAAGTGGGGTTTGAAGCAAAGAAGAGAAAGGCTGGAGGTTATCATAAATGCGAATGAGATATGGAGCAGAAAACAGTGAATTATGATAGTGAACAGATACTCATGGTAAGCCACATTTGGAGGAGAGAAGCAGTAGAAAAAAGTAAATCCTACTCATCTTCTCCTCCATCATATCTTACTCCCTTGTCATATCTCTACCTCATTGAGATGCTCATCAGAGGTTGGATGGAATGTTTGCCCCAAGATAAGCTGCCAGGTGGGACATAGAATGATTGAGTCCGAAGGGGCCTATTCAAGGGGCCATTGAATCCAACCTCCTGCTCAATGCAGGAATCCAAATCAAAGCAGGCCTGACAGACAGTTGCCCATTTTTCTCTAATTAGTTCCATGTTATACTGCTATAACAGTTAAAAGGTTTTTCCTGATATTCACCCAATATCTCACTTGCTATAGTTTGAGCCTGTTACTGTGAGGAAGTGGACTTGATCCACGAAAGCTAATGTTAAAATATGGCAGTTGCCACAATGTTTTCTGTCTTTTTGTTTTATTTTGTTTACTCTCTGATATGCTTGAAACACAGACTAACACGGCTACCATTTCAAAAAAATAAATAAATAAATCCCTTTCTGTCTTTTGTTAAACTTGTACCTGAAGAATGCTTTTTGTTGCTTTTAGAATCTCTTGTTATTAAACTGAACTCATTCTCAGTCTTCCTAACACCATCCCTGCATTTTTTTGCTACTTGCCTGTACTTTTTGTTTGGAGCTTAGCCTTCCTTCCACTTCCTATTTTTTGCCCCCCCCACCCTTTTTTTAAAGCTGTACTGAGCTTTTTGTGGAGCCACATTGGACTTTTTTTGTTTTTGCTGTCTCCTACCATTCTTGTTGGAATTGTTTGGAATTGTACCTTTAGAATTTTTTTTAATTAAATTTTATACATATAAAATACAAAACACAATACAAACGTATACAACATAATACTTAAGAAAAAGAAAAAAAATATTGAAATACACAGTAAAAAAAAGAAAAGGGGAAAAAACAACTAAAAAAAAGATGTATACACCTACCGAGTTCCTAAAAACCATCCTTGTAAATAAAAACTCTTGACTTGTTACTTAAAATTTATTCTCTAACCTTAACTACACTCTCTAAATCTCATTTTCCAATAAGTCAAATAGCACCATTATGGGTAGGAATACAATAATATAAATGTAAATAATAAATCACCCTGTGTTTATTTACATTGTCTTGGAGAGCTAAGAGTATCTCAGTATTATTAATTCCAAAATCCACGTTGATCAGGTACAGGTCTATTTCTTTCATCCCCCATAAGGGAGTGATCCACAAAAGGTTTCCAAATATTCCAAAATCTGTTTTCTTTCAAATTATCTCGTTTTTTCTTTATCTCCCAAGTCAATTTATTGTTCAAGGCTAAATTCCACATTTCTTTATACCACTCTTCAGTTTGTACGTTTACATCATTTTCCCAATGTCTAGCAATACATTGTCTAGCCGTTGTAATCATTATTTCTAATAACTCTTTCTTATCCTTATTTAAATTAATGCCTTCCACATTTGTTAACAGAGTGATACCTGATCCCAGTTTTACCATCTTGCCCCAAAATTTTCCAATTTCTTTTTCAATTCTATTCCAAAAATCTTTAACCACTTTACAACTCCACCACACGTGTTCATACGTTCCAATAGTATCCTTTCATTTCCAACACATTTTATCGTTTTTATTGTCCATTTGGTGTAACCTCACTGGGGTCAGATACCATCTCCACAATATTTTAAAATTATGTTCCTTTATTCTAACTGACATAGTTCTCATAATCCTCTTTTTCCATTTATTTCTCCATATATCCTTTCCCATCTTTATATTCAAAGAAACTCCTAATCATCTTGGACTCCTTTTCCTGTTAGGATCTCCAGCCATGGGACTTTACCTATCATTGTCCTGAGTTAATTAAAAATGGCTTTTCTAAAGTTCAGCATATGGCTACACTCTGCTTTTGTTTCCTTTGAAATCGAGAACTCAAGTAGAAAATGGTCACTTTCCCCCAAAGTTGCCAGGTGGAACTTACAGGGTGGAGAATTCTGGGACTTGCATTCAATAAGTAAAGAAATAAAATGGCACATCTTTAAAGACCAGCCTAAATCTTACCAGCAGCTAAAATTGACATGAAAACATGTTTCAGAGCAAAAACCTTTTAATTTTGCACATAAAAATTGTACTATGTAAAACTTGCATTTTGGGCAAAATACAATTTTTTTTATAAAACATGCATTTTTGTTCCAAATAACCCCTTTTATGTAGCTTTTTTCAGGAGGAAAAGTTACAAATTATAGGGAAGAGAGGAACTCTGTCATAATCTTTCCAAGGGAGAATTTCTTTTCCTTCTAAACCAGGAATTCTCAACCTTTTAAAGCTGGGGGCCGAGTCACGCTCCCTCAGATAGCTTTGGGGGCTGGAAGGCCATTTTGCCCTTCCTCCACCACATGGCAATTCCTGGTGTGGTGGAGGCAGTTGGATGGGAGGGGCATGAAATTGTGACACGGGCCGCAGGTTGAGAATCCTTGTTCTAAACCATCTGAATCTTAAACATGAGTGGAAAAACCCAGAATGTTGGTAGGAAATAGCAATGTATACAACACTTATCATCATATAAATCTCAGCTTGCTTTTTTAGTAACATAAATTTTACTCCATTAGGTGGAATATGAAATTGTACTTGTCCCAGCTCCTGCCAACCTATTAGTTCGAAAGCAAGAAATTGCAAGTAGATAAATACGGACCACTTCGGTGGGAAGGTAAACAGCATTCCATGTACTCCGGTGCCTAGTCATGCCTGCCACATGACCACGGAAACGTCTGCAGAAGCAGACAGCGCTGACTCTTTGGCTTTCAAACAGAGATGAGCACTGAACCCTAGAGTCAGATACGACTGGCTTTCAAGCAAGGGAAACCTTTACCTTTACTACTGTATTTGTTTTTCAAATGCAGAAATATAAAGGTCTTAGTTTTTCCTGGATATATTACCAATATACCCTATGAAGGGAAAGATAAAATTTTCTGCAACCAAGTATATGTGTCTCAGTTTCTGTTATTTACCATGTAAGATAAGGAACCATAGATAAAATGCAATATTTGGACAGAAACAGTATTCCTTCTATTGTGACTATTTTAACTAAACTAAGCTGAATAAGATCTCCAGATGATAAACAGCAATCCATAAAAAACACCCTTCCCTGGTATGTATTATCTTAGGAAATTGGTACCACTCATGAGTTGCAGAAACTCATTTTAGATTTGAGCATTGTATTTATTTGTAATATGTGTAGGCATTATTATTCTCTAATTTTGCAGACTGTCTTACATAAAAACCTTCACACTACATACCGTGTTTCCCTGAATATAAGACACTGTCTTATATTTTTAAAAACTCCAAAATTAGCACAAGGTCTTATTTTCAGGGGATGTCTTATTTTTCCATGAAGAAGAATACCAGTCTCGACCGCGCTTCCCCACTCACAACCAAGGGAAGCGTCCCTTGGTTGTGAGTGGGGAAGCGCGATCGAGACTGGTCTCAGCTGTGAGGCGGCCGGCATGGACCATAAGAAGGCCTGCCGCGTCAGAGTCTCGATCCCGCTCTCACCAGGGGAAAATTCCCTTGGTTGTGAGCGGGGAGGCAATCGAGACGCTGATGCGGCAGGCTTTCTTATGGGCCACGCCGGCCGCCTTACAGCCAGGAGGTAAAGAGGTCTTATTTTTGGATGGGGTCTTATATTTCAAAGGTAGGGAAAAAAGGGGGGTGTCCTATTATGGGAGGAGGTCCTATATTCGGGGAAACAGGGTAGTTGCTGGCATTTTGAATAAGTAAAACCTTCTCTTAAATAGCACTTTGCTCATTCCAAAACAGAAAAACATTTCTTTGCAATTTTAGAAGCTTTTCAACAACAGAACAACTGAAACCTGTCCTTGAGAAAAGAGAAATTAAAAAGTATTTTCCATATTCTTCCATTTCTTTCCAGGCTTTCACACTGCCAGTTTGTGTTGCATTATTTTTATATTTTGACTGTGAAATAATGAATTAGAGTAAAAGGATGGGATTTTGATTCCCTACTATACTTCCCAGGAGAAAAGGCAGCTTGCTTAGCCTTGGGCAAGTTGCAAAGTCTTAGGGTAGCCTAAGACTTCTAAGTACAATGGAACTTTGTATAACAAAAATAATCCATTCCACGAGGTTGTTCACTACGCGATTTTTTTCGCCATGTGATTTTTTTTTTTTGCTATGCAAAAATTCCTATGGGGAAACTCACATAACAAAAATTTCTATGGGGAAGCTTGCATAACGAAACGTTTTTCACTATGTGAATTTTCCCATAGGAATCATCATTATGCCAGTTTCCCTGATAGGGACGCTATTTTCACAGAATGAAAATTTTCGCTATGTGGGTGCCATTTTTCCAACTTCCTTTCATTATGTGAGTTTTTTGCGATAAGAGCCCTTCATTATACGAGGTTCCACTGTACTTTATACACAGAAAACCCTGAAAAAGGTGGTCACCATTATTCAGAATTTACTTTACAGCGAGTTATTATTATTATAAATTACTCAGAAAACCTGAATACAAAATAAATGCTTATAGATCAAAGAATAACTTTCATAACACTGCAATACTCTACCATTGCAGATAGAAATCACTACACAACCTTAGTTGTGGGTCTTATTCAGTTACAAGTATGAATTATAACGTTTTATGCCCGACAAGGTGGGAAACACAATACAGATTTTAAGGGCTGAGAACAAAAGTTCAACATGAAAATGAAAATATTCCAATTATTTACCTTCTTTGGAAGCTTAAAAGTGGTATGTGGGTGTTTCTAGCCAGTCTATCACAGGAGGAGGCAACATGATGTCCTCTACATGTTTAGTACTATAATCATATGAGCCTCTTAAAATGTTGGTAATGATGGCTTGTGGGTAGTATATTCAGAGATGGTTGCTTTTGCATGGATTGATTTGACCCATCAGGGTCTTCGTGTTTGAATGTCCTTTTCTTTCTCTTTTTTTCTGGTTTCACTGTCAGTGGTGGCAAAGATCACTTGAGTTTGGTAGACTGTCTTGTTGGAGTGCTTGTTGTTGATCTGGTCCCAATGCTAACCATGGATACTGCCAGAGACGGTGCCATCTGTATAATAACCACTGGTATTTGGGGACAATTGCAATTGTCAACATTTTCTTCGTATATGAGAAATGGTCATCTGTAATTATTGATAGCAATTCGGGCTATCAGATTAGAAGAGCTGTCTCATAAAGCAAGTATGGTCTCATGATTTTTATGTCCCTGAAGGATAAATATATTTAGGCTTATATACTGTGCTGCCTAACCCAAACAGAAAAGGCATTTATAGCATCTGTCCATTAATGTAATTTTCTCCCCACAAGAACATTTCTTGAATAAAGGTGCTGGTGCCATAAACAGGAGTGGAGGTGGAAAGATTATGACAGAAGAAAAAAGGAAGGTAAAAATAAGGATTTTTATTCATGCATTCATTTTGGTAGATGAGATAGCAAGAAGGAATGGAGAAAATACAAAATAAACAGTGTTTACATAGACACATGACCTAGCCAAAATAAACAATTGGAGAGGCTCCAAAATTCTGCTGAGGTAACTGGAGGGAATCGGACTGCACAGCTGTTCATACTTCTGTGTGTGGAGCCAAACTCAAAAGCCCAGCAAAGCATGGAAAGCTGTAGACTTGATCTCAGAGATAATGAAGAATCAAACTTCTAGCCCAGGCTCCGCAACTAGACACTACAAAAGACTAAGTTACATCATAATGTTTCTATTGCATTTCCACACTTCCTTCCATTAGCCAGGCTAAATGGTTACAGCATTGGCAGTCCAACTGAACAGTCTGGATCTTCATCTAGAGGACATCAGCTTGTCTATCCCTGTTGTATCAGAAGCAGAAGCCTATGAGTATAGGGAACCTCGTTGGTCAATACAGAAGACTAAATTCATAGATCTTTTCATTGTCAAATAGATACAGCTCAACCTACTCGTGAAATATATTTTATTATTATGTAGAGAGGAATAGTAACTGAATGTAAAAATTAATAAATTGGCCAATAAGATACAGATCTGTGAAATGGTATCTAACCATTTCTTCAAATCCTTTCACTGTTTTTCTCCAATAGATTTCCCCTTAAATTCAGTAGGACACTACGAATTGGCATGCTGAAGACTCTATTCTTCATCTTTGACAAAACTCACCAAGCTACTAACAAAATAAAGACTTTATGGGACAAAGTTTGAACATTCAGGTCTCTTTTCTAATAACTCATCTTTGAATTTTTGGCAAGTTCTCATTTTTAAAATGTTATTGAAAATATTTTTTCCTACTAGTTTAGGTTTAAAAATAAGGCTGTGAGGAACACTGCTCTCTGACCTTCTATTTTTAACAAATTTGTTTCAATCGCTACCTTTTCTTTTACAGGAATATTTAACACTATGCCTCTTGAATATAATGAACTGTTGGGAATATGATTTGTACATTCTGCAAAACAGCATGGCTCTGTAGATATTCCACTGCTATCAACGGTATTTCCTGGTGAGTAGCAAATAGAGGCAGCCGTTTGTTATGCTGGCAGTAATTCTCAAAAAATGCCCAAAATTCAACACATAAGTCAGAAAACAACTTTATAGAAAATAACAAAATGGAAGATATACCAATTCTCTGTCCCAAATAGTTTTGTTGCCTTCAAGATACAGCCAAAACAAAATGCTAGCTTTGGAGTAAAATAGTTGAGATAATACTACTTGATAATTGCTTATGAGAGCCGTCTCATGAATTTACTCTTATGAATTTGAGTAAATGACTACTTTTGCTGTTTCACCTACCTTTTCTGCTTTGAGCCAAAGCGGTCTCTTTCTTTCAGAAAGTCTTTGTAAACTAAAGTGCATGTTATCTACTTATGACTCAAGCCAGTAGTGCATAGTGAAAATTATGAGGTCATATTGCTTCAGCCAATCAGCTTGCTGAAGCAGTACTGCAATTTTATTATAAATCAGGGCAACTAGTAGCCCTCCAGATGTTATTGGACTGTGACTCCCATCAGCCCTAGCCAGCACAGCAAACTGTGAGAGGCAGGGAATTGATTGCCACATGTTGCCTACCCATGGCCTCTAAAGCAAGGGTGCCCAAACTACAGCCCATGGCCAGATCCAGACCCCGACGCCAATTCACCCAGTCCATGCTGTCTGTTTCACCCCCAGAAGCAGAAGTAAAATGTGCCCATGCATGCGCAGAACACTGCCATGAATGCACCTATGGTGCATGGATTTGTTAAATAATCAGATCTGTGCTTTAGGGTTGTTGGTACAGTATTTCAGAGCCATAGTAAAGGGTTAATCTACAGTTTTACATAATGTTATACATTTGTAATTCATAAAATAAACTTTCTTGTTTATAGAACACTTAATATTTGGTCCCTATCAATATAGCTGCAGCTGAGTAGAGCCTAAACATCAAAATGTTATAGAGATGATACATCATCATCATCATGTCAATTCTTTTTCAGGATCTTCTAGTAGAGAGTCATCTTGAAATAACCTTGAACATATTGGCCAGCAATATGTTAATATGTTCATTATTGCAGTGGCCAAAATAGCAAGTATATTGAAGATAATTTAATCTGAGACCTCATTTGATTAAAATTATGCCCCATTCAATCTACAGAATAACACTTTCTCCAGTATATATTGCCCTGTTCTTCCTATATACATTGTGCCCAAAGATAACCATATTAATTGTTCTCCTTATTGTTACCACATTCTACTACCTCAGCATTACTAAGCACCAGAAGTCTAATTTTCTTCAGTTCAAGTGGAGCCTGTATTTTTTTGAAGGCTTCTTGTTTCTCAAAATAATTCCCAATGCTTAGGAAATCCACCTCCTACTCTTGACACCACTAACACATTCATGAACAATGACCTCTCAGCTCCATCTGTCTAGTATGCTCTGCATAAGAAAAAGAGACATTTCAAATAAGATGATTTTGTAAATCCATTTATCTAGAAGTTAACTTTTGATTTCTGGACTGGACAGCATCATTACATTTCTCCATGTTATTAAAGCTGGTATGCTATGACTGCTGATTCCTCCCCAATTTAACTAGACAAAGAATGATATTACTATACTATAGGCTGCACGAGAATAGTGCTATATTATTATGCAGCAGAGCAAAACAACATTCTACAAGAAAATTCTAAAAATGGGGGCACCCAAACCAAACAAACAAAAAACCTTTTAAACTAGACTTTGGATCAAAACCAAATTTGGTACACATGTAGCAGACAGTCTGCTCTTCCTATGAAGGGTTTTCCAGTTACAATATGATATTCTTAAAAGTAAAACTGTTCTAACCATTGCGCAGAAAAAAGGAACCTTTTATGTTCCAGATTTAAAATAGCTCATATAAACAGAAAATATACATCTTGCTTATTGTGAAAGAAATCCCACCTAAAGATGTGAAGGCCTGGAAAAACAAAACCAGAAATTTTCAGCGGGAAAAACAATATTTTTCCATCCCCCCCCCGCCTATTTTTCCCCCTGAAAAATTGAAATTAAAATTAAAAGGAAAAAATCAATTATGGTATGTTTTTATTTTAGCATGATGAATAAAAATATTTAAGAGAAGGTGTTCATATATTCTCCAAATCATTTAAAAACTATGTACAGTATCAGGTTATTCTGTGCACTGAGGCCAATCAAATCCTAAATTACAAATTGAACTCTCCAATGAAAGAGCACTGCTATTATCACAAGAGGGGGGGGAAGTGTTCAGTTTCATTTTTGTTTGTGGGTGGGTCTGTTTGGTTCTTTTCTATCCTCTTCACTAGGCCTCAATGTACTGGAAGTACAGAGCAGCAAAAAAGACCTGAACGTATATACTTATTATAAAAATGTAAGATAATATAAAATGTAAGAGTTTAAATTTATCTGATTTTAGAAAATTGAACCATATGTTAGATAAATTAGTTTATCTTTATAATTTTCTGCAAATAATAATACTTCCCCCACCCCAACCATAGCTTACTGTTTTCTTGGAAGCTAGTCACTAAATCAAGGGTTCCTAAACTTTTTGCACCGTGGGCTTGACTGTTTTTGTAACGGGAGGGCCTCTGCAAGCACCCTGAAGTTTACTCTCGCACAAGCATACACACCCCAAACACACACAAGTTCTGAGACAGACACAAGCTGTTTCCTTTCAGGCTGGAGGGAGGGAAGGGAAGAATCTGAGGACAAAGGACTACCAGCTGTTTTATTACTACACTAGCATTTTTTGCCCAGCGGTGCCGGGCTCTTTAAAATGGTTTTGGATGGTTTTTGTTTTATGTTTATGCAAATTGGGTTAGTTTTCAATTGTGGTTTTTTAAATTTTTATTTTTACGCATGGGCTTTTATAAACTGATGTTTTATTTTTTGTATTTGGTTTTTGGTTTTTAAAAAGGAAAGGATGATATATTTTTTTATAATTATTGTATTTAACCAAATAATGAGTTACTATGTGATTTTTTTTTAATAGTTGTACCTTGGATAATAGTTTTTAAAATGTATAATATGGTTTTTTTTTAAATCAATGTTTCTATACTGTGTTTAGATGTTTTGTTCTGTTTTTTTAGTGAAAACTTATTTCTTTTTTTAAAAATTATTTGTGATTAGTGTGAATATTTTTGAATGTTTTGATAACTTATTTCAGTAATTCGGGAATTAATCTTATTATTTTGAATATTTTTTAATGTTTTTACTCTTGTGGCCTCTGGGTGGGGCTGGTGAGCTTTTCTTGTACTCTACAATTTTTCTCTACTGTCCTCTGGGTGTCGCTTCCTCTTCCGGTAAGTCATCTCTTTCTTCCCTCAGTTTAGTTCCGGTTGTCATGGAATGAAGACGTCTCCTGGTAAGCTCTCTGGTTTAAAAAATTTTTTGGGGGGGTTGTTTTGGGTTTGGGGGGTGTCTGTGTGTTTATTATTGTTTGTTTTTGGATGTTTTTGTGTTTCCTTTTTCTGTCTTTTTTGGGTTTTGTTTATTTTTGACTGTTTTTGGATTTTGTTTTTGGATGTTTTGTGTTTACTTTTTCTGTTTTTTTTGTTTTGATTTTTTTACCATTGTTGGAGTGTTTTTTTGTGTTGGGGTGGTGGTATTTCCGTGGTCCGGCCTGGGTGGCCAGACCACGGAAATTGCCTCACCGCTTCATGCGGTGTTGGGGTGGGGGTTTTTCCGTGGGCCGGCCTGGGTGGCTGGACCACGGGAATTCCCATCGCCGCTTGATGCGGCATTGGGGTGGGGAGTATTTTTGTGGGCCCGGCTGGGTGGCTGGACCATGGGAATCCCATCGCTGCTGTATGTGGTGGTGGGGGTGTGTGGGTTTCGTGGCCTGGTTTGTTTGTTTGTTTTTTCACACCGGCTGCCTCAGCTGCAGGATGGCCAGTACCAGGGGGTGGGTTTCATTCCCGCCGCCTGGCCTCGCTGGCTGGGCCACGGGAAGGGCGGCGCCGGGTGGTATTTCCTCCCCGTGGCATGTCCTCGCTGGCCGGGCCGCGGGAAGGACAACGCCGTGGTTTTTTCCTTCCCATGGCCTGGCCTCGCTAGCCAGGCCACAGGAACCACAGCGGCAGTTTTTATTTTTATTTTTCACGCACCGACTTCCTCAGCATTCTGCGTGCTCATGGCACGCAGGACACTGGGGCTTGTAGTTTGGCATGTGCGTTTTTGGCTTATGCAGCGGGTTTTTTCTGCGGCTTTGATTTTGATTGGCTGTGGCACGTTTCCGAACGTTCCTTTTGCTCACGCCGCTCAGCCTGATTGGCCCTGGTGTGGTGCGGTGCAAGGAACATTGGGGATTGAAGTTCCCTTTTTTGTTTGCGTCTGGGGGGCTCCTGCCCCACTGGCGCAAATTTAAACCCGACAGTTACGTGTGACCTGGGTTCAGGCGAGTGAACGTAGGCCCATTACGGGCTAGTAGGGCCTGGCTAAACATCCTTTGTCACATTCCAACAGTTAACGCACCATTTTATAGGTATAGATAACTGTAAACCAGGAAATGG
Source organism: Bradypodion pumilum (assembly GCA_035047305.1). Lineage (NCBI taxonomy): Eukaryota > Metazoa > Chordata > Lepidosauria > Squamata > Chamaeleonidae > Bradypodion > Bradypodion pumilum. The sequence continues at coordinate 117,600,467 of JAWDJD010000002.1, forward strand.
GAGTGACCCTTAAGGTGATTGGTCAGCATTAGCTCAGTGCATTGCCAGGTTTGGGGTAAACGTGAGGTAATACTCATGAGGTGTGCTCGTGATCAAGCTTGGTGAAAAACAGGATGTTAGGTGACCCTCTATTTTAGGGGAGATGAATCATAGGGCTGATCTTCAGCCAAGTTTCCATGGCCTCGTCTTCGTAAGCTACTTCCACCTTTTTGAAGACAGCCAGGGATTCCTACACTTGACCACAACCCCCGGACAGCTGAGTGGGCCCATCACGTGGCTCCTCCCGCCGTAAAAACTGCCGTAAAATGTGTCCACGGCTATCATAAACATGTTTATGACAGCCATGGATGCATTAATGAAAAAAAAACATTCGTTATGCGGGGTTTTTGGTAACTGGGGTATACCCGGTCTATGGGAACCCCAGATAACGAACATTTTTTGTTTGTTATCTGGGGCATCTCCCATTAGCTTCACATAACAGGGAAAAACCACACAGCAAAGCAACTTGCAGAACGGAGTTTTTTGTTATACAGGGTTCTACTGTATTTTAAAAGGAGAGGGAATATCTTTGAGAAAATATGCACACATTATGTTCGTAAATCTTTTGGTCTGATATTTTTTTTTCAGGATGCCTAACTCAAGAAAAGGGTATGGAAATTGGAACATAGCTTCCTAATCTGCTTTCTGTGGAGCAGGCAAGGCAACATTAGTTGATTCAGAAGTTAAAAGATTTGTCTGTTTCTCTGTTGTATGTGTTGCACTTACTCACATCTGTGCTCGGCATTTCATTAAGTCCATAAGAAGCCCTTTAAAATGACAGAGAGATTACAGCCACATCCCAGCTACCTTTGCTTCTGTCCTCCCCCAACAACCAGAGTACAGATCATATGCTCATCTTCTGGGATGTTCTAACACTGAGTAATTCTACATGAGGGCAATTTCAGTTGGAACTTGTATCTAGTGTATGTAAGGTAAAGGTAAAGGTCGCCCTTGCTAGAAATCCAGTTATATCCGATTCTAGGGTTCAGTGCTCATCTCTGTTTAGAGCCAAAGAGCTAGCACTGTCTCCATCTGCAGACGTTTCCATGGACATGTGGCAGGCATGACTAGACACCGGAGTGCACAGAACTCGGTTTACCTTCCCACTGAAGTGGTCTCTATTTATCTACTTGCAATTTCTTGCTTTTGAACTGCTAGGTTGGCAGGAGCTGGGACAAAGACGGGAGCTCACTCCACCATGCGGTACCCAGGAATCAAACTCCGACCTTCCAGTCAGCGAGTTCAGCATCTTAATCACTTGAGCCACCACATCCAGTGTACGTACAGTACACGTCCATTTTTTTAAAATTAGGAAATTTATTCCTCAAAAATCACCACTCTAGTTTATGATTTGGTTCTGAAGAATCATAAAATGGCTGATAAAATTCACACTAAATATCAAATTCTCTTTCCTGAATTTGATCTCTGTGACAAACACCCTCTTTCAAAATATGTGAGGAGTATATTGCAAGTAGATAAATAGGGACCACTTCGGTGGGAAGGTAACAGCGTTCCGTGCGCTCCGGTGTCTAGTCATGCCTGCCACATGACCACGGAAATGTCTGCAGGAGCAGACAGCGCTGGCTCTTCGGCTTAGAAACAGAGATGAGCACTGCACCCTAGAGTCGGATACGACTGGCTTTCGAGCAAGGGAAACCTTTACCTTTACCTATAACTAAGTAACAGAAATCAGCTAATCCTCCACAGCTCAGAATAAAATATTTTTAAACAGTTTAGTTTACATTTCAAATTATTTGTATGGTTCACACTGACATTAGTAATAGTTTAAAACATACAAATAACTTGAAATGCACATTAAAGGGGAAAGTTCTTTAAAATATTACTAAATTAACTTAGTTTAGAACTACAGTAATGTTTATAAGTCTGGCATATCTGTCAGTAAGCCATGAAAAGTTGTGCTATTTTATCAAGTCCTTTTAACTGGCCACAAATAATGCCTCTTAAATAGAATGGCAATCTTTCGAATAACCTTCAGGTTTTTTTGCAAAAAATTATAGCATTGAGAACATTATGTCCGAATATATATTTACAGCCTATGGCTGTCCAAAACTATGACACAAACCTAAGCATAACTGCCATTATCAGAAATTGTAATTATAGACAGGAATATTCAATTTTTGAGCATTTGTGCAATTCTAAGCCTCCATCTTCACCAGAAACCTACCCACACACATGCACTTTTCACATGATGGATCTGACAGAGAACAGTATGACAGACTTATGATACTGAACTAAATTTGTCTAGCCGCCACTGGCAACTTATTCATAGCTGCTGTCCCCAGATGAATGTGCAATTAATAGCTATCAGACTCTCCTCATTATGCAATTCTGGAAATTTCAGTTATTTTCTCTTCTTTATACTTTAGGTATGAAAATATTAATAGTTAAGAATGGGTTCTTTAAAAAGCCAAACAAATGAATTATTTCAGAAATTACTGAAACAAAAAAGGAACTAAACAGATCTGATAAGATAACAATCATGAATAGACAAAAATCAAACAAAAAACAACATCAATCACACCACATGTTATTAAATATATTGGGATCCTTAAACCACCAGGCCAAGAGAAGCTTTACTTACTACACAGTTACTACATAGTTACCACATAGTTAGCTTACTTACTGCATAATAATGCACGTTAATTCTTATGTTTCTTTTTTTTTTACCATATTCATCTCTCTTAATTTTGCAATATCCAAAGTTAGTATTAACTTCTGAAGAAAGCAGTGAATTAGAATCCAGACAGATACTGGTTTCCCCCCCATCTTATACCTTGAGTAAACTTCATTTACTTTTGTTTTTCCTTGTCACCTCTCTTGCTACCCTTCTTAAAACTAAAAGCCCATCATATTTCTTAGGAGTTTGGTACCTGAACTATTAAGTACTGTACTTTCGACTGATAGTGGGTTTTGGGGAAATTACAAAAGATCTCTTGATTCACACAAGTTCACTGTGAAAAGAAAACCATGACAACTATTTGTACTCTTGCTTTATTATTGCATCTGGCATGGTCACTCTTAGAAATTCAATCTATTATCGTTGCTAGGCATCAGTTGCTGTGCAACCTAAAAGGGTATGTTGTGCGTTCAGTCTAAACATAAGAAGCATTAATAAACCTGTAGGCCTCAGCACAGAGTTCTAAATAGTATGTCCAAAGACTTTAAACTGCTTCTTGCATAATTAGTACTAATCAAAAGAAAACATAAGAAAATCTAGCAAAATAAAAATGTCCGATAAAGAAAACACACTAAAAATGGTGCAGCCCAATCACTTCCACCTAAGTGCAATTAGGTCTGTGGTTAATACTGTTCTATAAAGATATATAACATCCCTTAACCTTTTTCTTAAAGCACTGCATTAAGATAGTGAAACTAGTAAATCTACCTATAAATTCAGATCATATATACTCGTAGGTATATGTTACATATGAATTCTGATTAATCTTGTTTCTGGAATTTAAAAAAAAAAACAATTTCTGAAAAACTGAAAAATTTAAAACAGTGACATATATTTCCTTTGTTAATACTACTCTAAATTATCATACTTCTAGCTGTACCAGCACTAATCTACGTGTGCTACAGATCCTGAAACTCATAGACACTTTTGTGCCAAGAAATCAAACTATCATGAATGTTTTAGACCAGGAGTTCTCAACCTTTTTAAGCCGGGGACCAGGTCACGCTCCCTCAGACAGCTTTGAGGGCCGAATAACCATTTTCTCCTTCCTCCACCACATAGCACTTCCTGGTGTGGTGGAGGCGGTGGGGGTCACATGAAATGGTGCTGTGGGTCGCAATTGGCCCATAGTACGCAGGTCGAGAATCCCTGTTTTAGACCATAACAAAACTGGCAATTCAAACAAGTACAACAAAGCTTGAGATATAAATATATACACAAACAATGTGTAATTTTTGGAAATACTTACAAGTATACATTTGCATTTATTAACTCAGGTTCATTTCTTTTTGTGAATTTTGAATGGATTAAGTATATTTGTTTTTCTTAACTAATGCCACAAATCTATTGTTGGAACTAAAACAATAAAAATGGTCAAGCACTGCACCATTTCTAAAGTTATTTATTAAAGTGATCTATATTTAGCTTATATTTAGAATGCGTGGAAGAGGCCATATTATTGTATTGTGCTATGCTAAACTATGCTGACAGAGAAATCTATCAAACAACTGAACTAAAAGATATACCTCTCCCATTGCACATGGCGGACTTGGGGTGGGGTGGGGACTCATGCTGCCTAGAAGTACTGTACATCCCAGCCAGGTTCAAGTGACAGGCTGACCTCCCCAGTCTTGTTATCTATGTCACAAGTACTGTATAGATAGAGGGAGCAAAGAGCGCTGAGTTTATTTGTAGGGACCAAATGGCAAAGATGAGTTACTGTAAATGAAAATATTTAAAACAATTGAAAGTATCTTTCATTGGAAAACTAAAAAAAAAATGAAATATAATGGGTTAACAGAAAGTAGTGTATTTCTATAGCAGGGATTCTCAACCTGTGGCACCATTTCATGTGTCCCCCACTGCCTCCACCACACCAGGAAGTGCCATGTGATGGAGGAAGGGCAAAATGGCCCCCTGGCCCCCGAAGCTGTCTGAGACAGCGTGACCTGGCCCCCAGCTTAAAAAGGTTGAGATCTCCTGATCTATAGTGATATGAATTACAGTGGTACCTCACTTAAAGAGCATAATGCGTTCCACAGAATTGCTCTTTAAGTGAGTTTGTTATTTAAGCGAAACACCATTGTAAGTGACCAATTGCGACTTCTGGCAAGGGGTGTGTGTGAACCCCGATTTAGTTGTTAAGCGAGTTTTTGAGTGGTTTTAGTTGTTAAGCGAGGTGACCATTCAGAGAAAATTCTGCTCTTTAGGCAAGTTAGTCTCTAAACGAGGCACTCTTTATGCAAGGTTTTACTGTACTTGCTTTTATTTGTTTGTTATATTTCTATGCTATCTTTTTTCCTGGTAAAGAGGCAAATAATTAAAAATGTTTGACTAAGAACATGATGATTTACATGTTTAAGAAACAATTAATAATTTAACAGTAATTTAAAAGTCATCTAAACATTAAAAAGTTTAAAACTACGGTTACAAAGATTGTACACAAAACATCAAAAAGAGACATAATCTTGTCCAATTTAATCATTAAAAGCCTGCCTGAAAAAGCAGGTCTTAAACTGTCAATGATGGGGTACACAGAAAGAGTCTCCTCAAAGATTGTGGTATTTTTGAACCACAATTGGGCGTATCCTGGTAATGGCATCCTTGTGTTGCTAACTAATCTTTCTCACACTCGGTTAGGTGGAGAAAAATGCAGCATGAACTCACCAAAAGGTGCCTTCGTTTTGCCAGTTTCACGTCTGGCCTAGACACAGAACTGTCAACAATTAACAATTGGATTCAGAACCCAGAGTTTTCAAGTTCCTAACAGATGGAAATTTTATTTTAACAAGTGTTTTAACATCATAAAATGTATCAGATTCCTTTAAACAACATGTAAAATTGTTGCATTTCATATATTTATGAAATTTACATGGCAATTTTAGCAATGTTTATTTAAAAGCAAAGACCATTCTGCTTCATCGCTTAGAGGCTGTCTACATGGGCATATAACCAACTCTCTTGGATGATTTGGGGTTGAATTGTTCTGATTGTGTGAATATATGTTGTGTGCTAGAACAAACCAATAAGCCCCAAACCGCTCCATTTTGAGACTCTGTCAGGGGACTCTCCTAATTTTGCCACACTGTTTTTTGTCTCATTCCCAGTGTATGCACATGGTAGGGACAGGATAAAATAGAACACTGCCACTGATCAGCTGTAGCAAGCTAATGTCATTATTAGGAGAAGCAAGCTGTCATTTAGCTCCTCCGCTATCTTCAAGAGATCCCAAAAAACCTGACAGTCTATGCCAGAAGGGCCAGTGTAGGGAGGCCTTTGGTTTTATAGGTGTATCTACAGTACTACAGCCTCAGAAGTACAGATCCTTCCATCTATTCAAGTAAAACTGTAAATATATCCAATTTAAAATAGCTAGAACACTAAGGAATGCAGCACTATAACCTTATCTTTGAGAAGTACTGTATTTTCTGGCGTATAAGACTACTTTTTAACCCCGAAAAATCTGTGCCAAAGTCGGGGGTCGTCTTATAGGACAGGTACTTAACTGCAGCTGACAAGTATATTCCAAACTCTATATTTTAACTGGAAAAGTTGGGGGTCGTCTTATACGCCGGAAAATACGGTAGACTAATTTAAATAAAATGGTGCATTTTTGAAAAAAGAAACTACATTATTTGGACAAAAAGCAGCCTTACAGAGGTACAATATTAAAAACATGTACCATATCTGGGCACAGCATTAAAATTCTAAAAGTGAAAATGTAGCTCTATTTATTTGTAAAGCCTGAAAGCAGGATGCAGGGTTCAAGAGAGGCAGTGATGTGGCAATACAAGTACACCCTGGCCCACGCCCCCACCAAGAAGTCATGTAAGCCTTTGTATGTTTCACAGAAAGTATTTATGACTTCCAGGGGTCCAGGAACAGAATAGCAAAGTCTGGATGAGCACCATGTCTTCATCCCCTTTTCAATCTTAAAAATTCCTAGGCAGAAGTAAACAAGTAGGGCTCTGTATGCTCTACAGAGGTCACCTCCTGAAGAACCATCACCCCTGTTGTATCCAAAGCTTAATTCTGTTTCAAAAGACAAACCGCGCCAAAGCTAAATAACAGATGTGCACCATTTCTAAAGGTACGAAATTCAAATACATGTCAAAGCGGGAAATGTTGAACTTTGTTTGTCCTCCGGAAGCCCGCCTAAACGTATCTTGTTTTTTAATGGTCAGATCACTGTGTATATAGAGGCCACCCCCGTACATAGTCCCCAGTCCGAGTTATGAGCTGAATAAAGAATCAATGAGTTTAACCCGATCCTGCTGATTAGAGTACTTCTTGTTCCGGACTCAACAACCCCCCAGGGAAAACTGTGGAGCTTTCTCTCAGGAATTATTGCAGCAGAAAAATGAAGGCTTAGAAAGAGGCCCTAGCCTTGTCCAAGTGAATGAAATGGTGCCTGACCCATTGTTTCATACTTTTCTTGTGCAGTCCACATTTACTGTTCTTAAATACATGCTGTATTTTAGCCTTCATGTAATTTGTTGACAAAACTTGTTTTTGAGCTGCTAAGATAAATCCTTCCATTTCATTCTTCAATACTCCTGGCTCTTGACCAGCCTCAAGCCAGCTTTCAGTCAGCCTTTGCTTCAATATTTTTCAAGTATTGACCATGCATAGGCTTATTTTTTCAGACTGCAACTTGACTTTCAATCATTTCCTTTCTGTATTCTGCTTTCTACTTCACTGTTTTCAAAAGACCTCCTTTATTAACTTCCTTAAGCACAGGCTCTTCATTTTTCTTAATGCAACCATTCAAGCTATGCTTCTCTTCCACATATAAAACAGTATTAAGCATTTATCATCATCAATCATCATCAAAGATGTACACAGTTCAGCAGACATTTGCACCAGTTTTGGAACCCCACTGCTCAGGTCTTAGCCTAAAAGTCAGTGAGGCATCGCCTGATAATGTGCTACTCTCTACAACTGCTCTATTGTGATCTTATCAATACCAACCAAACTCAGATGTTTTTTCAATCCTTTTGGGATTGCTTCCTGTGCTCCCATCACTATTGGTATCATTGTTGTTCTTTCCCCCAGAGATGAAGTATTTCAGTTTTCAAATCCTGTTATTATCTCCTGATCTCTCCAGTTTCTTTTTCTTCTACCGGACCATCACCTGGGATTGCCACATCAATCAGATGATGATAGGGATGATCTTGCGTAAAAATCTTACTACAAATTTTGTACAGCACATCAGCATTCAAAACTAACTAGCCTCAACAATAGCAAACGTATCAGCAATCAAAACAAAACTTCTGGACAAATGGGCCATAGAAAGTAAACAAAGTTTGCCTATTTTAAAATAAAAAGAAATGATGATCCAGATACTATTAGCTTCATTAAAGCAAACACATTCTATCTGTATGAACATCAAAGCAATCTAGTGAATAACAGACTCCTGCACAGATCTGTAAAGAATAATTCTAAATCAATCCAATTTCCTTTTTCTGTCAAAATAACCAATTTCACAGATAGAAAGGCAGCTGATTTAAAGTATGTCTTGATTTCAACAGGCTTCTGACAGTTCCACATGATAGTAGTAGAAGTACAGTGAAGAAAAAGTAATTAACAAGTGCTATCATAAGATGGGCACACAGCTGGCTGAAAAGCTACAGTGCCCAAGAGGAGTAATTAATGGATCAGCGTCAAGCTGGGAGGAAGTAGAACGTAATGCTTCAGTTCACAGGGATCTAACCTTGGACCAGTGATGTTCAGCATCTCTGTTAATTACTCAGATAAAGATCTGGTAAATAATCATTAAATTTTCAGAAGACTCAAAAATAGGAAGAACATGTTAAGGCTATTACCATAATTCACAGACTTATTTCTTAACATTGCAAGAACTGGCTATAAACTATAAAACAAAAATTAACAGCACCTATTTCACACATTGTAAAACAAATACAACTACAGAAAGAAAAATAATACAATAGTGTATTAATGTGTTTCAAAATGACTTTGGAGTAACAAAAAGTATAACTATACAGAAAATTTAATTTAATTTAATTTAATTTTTGCACTTATATACCTCCCACTCAGGTGCAACCTGACTCAGGGCGGTTTACATGGCAGACAACAAATATATAATAATAATAATACAGTAACACATCTCCAAAGGTACAGTTACAAAAACTCAAACCACAAAATATAAAATTCAATTACAGCAAGAGAAAACAACAATGAATATGACCTCCCTGGGGGTCGAGGGGTCTGAGGACGCCGGGGGAGATGGAATTCCCCCGGCGTCTGGCGCTGGGCTGGCTTCTCCACCGGTGAGGTCAGAGGCAGCATCAAGAGTCCTGCCACCTCTACGGCCCTTAGGTCCTCCCTGGGGGTTGGGGCGGTAGGTGTCCGAGGATACCGGAGGAGATGGAAAGCCAGCCCCCCCCGGCGTCCAGCACTGGGTGGGCTTCTCCGCCGGTGGGGCCAGAGCCTCAGTGGTGGCAGCAGCAGCGTCTTTGAGCCTCTCAGGCCGCAAGAGGCTCCTTTTAAACCCACCCACCACCGATGGACGGGGCGGGGAGGTTAAAAAAAACTGAACAGAAGTGCATAAAGTACATCACATCACATGGAATATTGCTGCTCTTTCCACCCCTGGATGTACACCATGCAAAAAACTATGACCAGTTTAAATCATTCATCCACAACTAACAAGAAAAGCTTCGCATGAGATAACTACTTCTAAATGCCAGTTTAAACTATACAGTGGAAGCTCGCTCAACAAATTTAATGCATTCTCCGGGACCTTTTGTACTATGAAAAACTTGTAAAGCAAATTTCCCATAGGAATGCATTGAATGCTATTTCCCATGTTGTTGTTGTTCAGTCGCAGTCGTTTCTAACCCTTTGCGACCCTATGGACCATTGCCCGCCAGGCACCTCTGTCCTCCACCATCCTCAACCCGCCCAGCTCTGTGCCCATTGCGCCTTCAATACCATCTAGCCATCTCATTTTTGGCCGCCCCCTTCTTCTTTTGCCTTCCACTTTCCCCAGCATCAAGGCTTTCTCAAGTGAATCCTCTCTTCTCATTTGATGTCCAAAGTACTTTAACTTCATCTTCAATATTTGACCTTCTAAGGAGCAGTCAGGGTTGATTTCTTCTCAGATCGACCTATTTGTTCTCCTTGCTGTCCAGGGTACTCTCAAAACTCTCCTCCAACACCACATCTCAAAGGCATCTATTCTTCTGTGCTCAGCTTTCCTAATGGTCCAGCTCTCACAACCATACATTACTACTGGGAATACCACTGCTTTGACTATGCGAATTTTTGTTTGCAAGGTGATGGCTCTACTTTTGACTATGTTCCCCAGGTTTCTCATCACTTGTCTCCTAAACATCAGTCACCTTTTTATTTCATGGCTGCAATCACCATCTGCAGTGATCTTTGATCCTAAGAAAGTAAAAGCTGTCACTGCTTCTACTTCTTCCTCATCTATTCTCCAGAGACTGATAGGGCCTACTGCCATTATCTTGGTTTTCTTGATGTTGAGTCTCAAGCCAACTTTTACACTCTCTTCTTTCAACCTAAGCAGGAACTTCTTTAGGTCTTCCTCACTTTCTGCCATTAGGGTAGTATCATCTGCATATCTCAAATTGTTGATGTTTCTCACAGCAATTTTGACCCCAACTTGTGATTTGTCCATCCCTGCATTGCACATTATGTGCTCTGTATATAAGTTAAGTAAGCAGGGTGACAAAATGCAGCCTTGTCTTACTTTTTTTACTATTCCAAACCACCCTGTCATTCTATATTCTGTCCTAACTGTTGCTTCTTGATGCTTCTTGACTCATGTACAGATTTCTATAAAGTGTTTTGGTATTTCTATCTCTTTAATTACTTGTCACATTTTGTTATGGTCCACACAGTCAAAGGTCTTGGTGTAGTCAATGAAACAGAAGTAGACTTGTTTCTGATATTCCTTTGTTTTCTCCATGATCCAACGTATGTTGGCAATGTGGTCTCTATTTCCCATAGGAATGCATTGAAAACCTAAATCTGTTAACCAAAATGCAGTTTCCCATAGGAATGCACTGAAAACCAATTAATCCATTCACCGAGAAGAGAGTGCTAAATTGTAAATATGGGTTCAATATGTGAGAAACATTAGGAAGAAATTAGTATTAAATCAAAAAACTATTTACAAGAGCTAATAAAGAGTTAAGCAGAAGTATAAAGTTAAAATAATAGCTGCAAAGAAACCATTGTGCCATCAGATTTCAAAAGCATAAACACTGAAGATGAGAAAGTAGTCAATAGCAAAATCTGTAGTTGTAATTGCCTCCCAGAGCTACTAGAATTGCCCACTATAAGGATGGAGAAAGATCGGAAAAAATCCAGTACAGTAAAAACACATATAATAGTTTTAATTGGTTTCAATGGGTCCATCGTTGTACGAAAAAATCGCTGTACGATACATGTATCATAGAGCAATTTTCCCTATGGGATGATTTATACAACGATTTTCAACATGGAAATGCTAACAGTGCAGGGTTGCTTTTTCCCTGAGAAGCGCTTTCCCACGGGTAAAGCACTTCCCAGGGCAATAGCAACCCAGCACTGTTAGTGAGAGCGATTCTCGCTGGGGGCCCTGCTGTTTCCGCAAGGGGACCAGCAAGAATACATTTCGCTAACAGCACAGGGTTGCCTTTGGCCAGAGAAGTGCTTTACTGGCCAAAGACAACCCTGGTTGTTAGCGAGAAGCTACGAACCCCGGGCAGGCATGGGAGGGAGGGAAGATGGAGGAGACCCACTGGCCTCCCCCCTTCCCATGCCGGCCCAGGACTCAAAGCTACAAACCCAGGGCAGGCATGGGAGGGAGGGAGGGAGGGGGCCACCCGCTGCAGCGTAAGAAGTGGAGGGGACATTTTAAGCTGCAGCCAAGCCCCAGGACTTAGGAGAGTGGCGGCGATGGATAGGATCATTTCCCCTGACTGATGGAAAAAGATCCCATCGGTCATTGTCCGTCTCCCAAGTCCTTTTTTAAATTTTTATTAAATTTTTTAACAATAATACAACTTTAAAAAAACAATAACTATGAATAAAAATAGACATCATACTTACAAATACAATATATATGACAAAAAATAGGAAAAAAAACATGGGAATACAATTAAACTACGACTTAGTAATATACTACCTTCCCCTTTCTTCCATACATCTTTAATTATATTTCCAAATTTTTTAATACATTTTAATACTCTTGCAGTTATCCTAATATACATGTTCAAACTCTGTTCTTAAACTCATCAGTTTAATACAACTACTAAGTCAAAGTAAAAATACAATAGTTAAAATTCACTAAACAGTTTTCACATAATACACCCAGTGTTATTTACAATGCCCTGGAGAAAACGGAGTATCACAGTCGTTTTCTAACCCCAAAAACTTATTTGATCAGGTACTGGTCTATTCCCTTTATCCCCCTTCAATAAGTAATCCACAAATAATTGCCATGTTTTCCAAAATCTATTTTCTTTAACTATACCCTTTTTCTTATTCATTTCCCATGTTAGCTTATTATTCAACGCAAGATCCCACATCTCCTTATACCATTCTTCTATTTTCAAAATTGCTTCATTTTTCCAATTCCTGGCAATGCACTGTCTGCCAGTTGTCAACATTATTGACAATAGTTCTTTTTTATCCTTATTTAAATCCATATTTTCTACATCTGTCAACAAAACAGTACTTGGCCCCAATTTGAGTCTCATACTCATTGTGATGGGCAAATTAAAAAGGAAGACATTTATTCTCATTAATTTTAATTGTGTGAAGTAAAATGGCCAGCTAGATTTTTATTCTATGATGTAATGCTAATTACCAGATGCCCAGGTGTTAGCCAGGCATTCTTTTCACACACACACATATTGACGCCAAGATCTGAAGACCCTATGTCTGAGGATCTGACAGATACATTTATTTCACCGGATGAGAGATAAGGAATCTCATGCACGCATGCAGATGCGAGATGCAGCTGGCAGAGTCCAGGTGCCCAGTCATGATGTCGCCAAGATGACATAACTGGGAGTTTTTACATTTTTGAAATGGTGGGTTGTGAGGAAAGAAAAACCTATATAAACTGATGCTTTTTAATCATCAGTAGGTGAGTTTTCTCTTGCCTTGAGAAATGCTGTCCGACTTTTCTTTTCCTTAGAAATCAGATCATGCCAGTCTAATTTCTATTTCTTATTCACGTTTGTTTTATGATTTCTATTTTGTATTTTTAAATGTCTATTTTAACCGCATAATAATCTACCTCATTTTTGTAAACCAATAAAAGCTGCTAATTTGATGATATTAGTAGTTTCTGGTTTGTTCTCCTCTAAACTGAGAAAGAGGAGATTTTTAGAAGTCCAGCACAAGCCATAAATTTAAGGTTTTGTCAGGAAGGCTGAATTCCAGCAGCCCAGAAGAGGACAAGGCCTCTCCGGAGTTCGTTTTAAGAACAACTTTATCTCTGCGGTACCTTCCTGCACCGAGACAATTATTAAATCTCAAGGTAACGCTGGACTTTCAAAGTGCCTTAGCGGGAGGGGTAGCGTAAGAAGGTGATGTTTGGGTTAAAGAAGAAACAGTCTCATAAATCCTTCATTGCTATTTTTAATTGTCAGCTGAGGCTGATTACTCAGAGAATCAGTGTACCTCAAAACACTGCCTGCAAAAGATACCCTGAGCAGGGATATCTCTGAGAAAGTGTTATGCCGCCTCTGCACTATAAATCTTTTAGGCTGTTGTCTGTTCAGTTACCCAGAGCAGAGTTTTAGTCTAAGAGAGGGAGAGCCCGCGACACTCATAACAGCACAAATCTCTTTCTCAATTTCCCCCCCAAAATCCTTTACCACATTACAACCCCACCACATGTTTTCATATGTTCCCAGTGTGTCCTTACATTTCCAACACATTTTATCCTTATTTTTATCTATTATATGCAACCTCACTGGGGTCAAGTACCATTTCCACAACATTTTATAATTATGTTCTTTCACTCTAACAGACATTGTTCTCATAATCCTTTTCTTCCATTTATTTTTCCAAACCTCATCTACAATCATTATTTTCAATTCTTGTTCCCAATTTATTTTCAACACTTCTTGTGGATTACCATCTTTATTTAACATTATATATATTTTACTTACTAAACTCTTAATACCCTTTTCTCCCTTTCTTATCTTTGTTATCAATTCTTCAAACTCGGTCATACCTCTTTCCAAACTGACTTCCATCAAATATTTGCTATTCCACTTATTTACCAACACTATCTGGAGCCAGTTCAACCTCAGTTGTGCAAATATATCTGCTTTTCTCTCTCCATCTTTACAAACCTGTATCCAGTCTCTCAACAGGAAAACATCATTTCTTTTAAAAAAACTTCTTTCACCCTTTTGTCAATTTGTATTGGAAATTTTTTCATATCCTCTATTTCTATTATAGGAAATGTATCTGGAGCCAATTCCATCTTCAACTTTTTCCACACTCCTAATAATGTCTTCATCATTTTATTTTTTGTAACAAATTTCCCCATCTTACTATCTAAAAAGACCATCTTCCCCATTTGATTTAGATCCCTCATCTCAATTTCTTCCCATATTGCCTTTTCCCTCGCTAAAATTTTCACAATATTTTTAATTTGAAAAGCTCTGTAATAATTATTCAAATTTGGCAATCCTAGTCCTCCTTTCTGAAATAAGTACCACAATTTTTACAATTCTAGGTTTCCTTCCACCATTACAAAAATTATTTAACAAATTTTGAAATTCCTTAATTTCCTTATCATTTAATTGGATTGGCAGGGCATCAAACAAAAAATTAATTCTCGGTAACAACATCATTTTACATAGCGCAATCCTGCCGAACCAAGACAACTTCAACTTTTGATATTGCTGTATTTTATCTTTAATTTCCATTTTCTGTTTTCCATAATTCAATTTCTTAAGATCCTCAAATTTATTTGAAATATTTATTCCCAGATACTTCAAATTATCTTTAACCTGTAATTTAAATTTACCCTTTATTTTCTGTTGTTCCTCCTTATCAATATTACACAGTATCATTTCTGACTTATCCCAGTTTATTTTCAAACCTGTCATCTTTTTAAAATCTTTTAACTGCTCTTGTATTCTTTCTAGTGCCTTCCTAGGATGCTTCATTGTTATCAAAGTATCATCAGCATACAAACTTATCCTATTTCTTAGTATTCCTTCAATATCCTTATCTTCTCTTATAGCCTTTGCCAACAACTCCATTGCCATGATAAACAAAAATTGGTGTTACTGGACAACCCTGCCTTGTTCTAGCTTCTAATTTTACTTATTCTGTTCCCTTTTATTTCTCTTTTCTTTAGCAGCTCTTGCTAATAATTTAGAATTCTTATTACTGTATTCAAAATAGTCCCTTTTTAAATATACCAAGTCCCTTTTTACCTTTTCAATGTCCTTTCCTACCAATTCAGTCTTTAATCTTTGCATCCTGTCAAAAACCTTCTTATCATTTGTCTTTACATGCTCTTCTTGTAACTGCTTTATCTCTTTTTCAACTTTGTCTTGTGTTTCCTTAAATTGTTTATTTCTAATACTGGCCAACTTAATACTCTCCCCTCTAAAAACCAACTTCATGGCATCCCATACCATATTAAAACTCACCTCATCCGTATAATTCCAATACCAACTTTCCTTCCATTTTTAAATTATTTGCTCTTTACATTTATGGTCTTTAAAAACTTTAGCAGCATATCTCCAATTCCTTCTAATTTTCTTTACTCCCTCTATCCTTAATTCCACCAACACTTTTGCATGATCTGATTCTTTGAAAATTCCCACTTCCACCTCATCTATATTCCTGATCATACTCTCTGTTACAAATATATAATCTATTCTGGAATATGCATTATGCACCTGTGAAAAAAATGTATAAACCCTTTCCGACCCTTTAAACTCCCTCCATGTATCTTTCAAGCCTAGAGATTTCATCCATTTATCAAGAATCTGCATTTTAAATCCTCTTCCATTCCTTGCTATATTTGTACAATCTAAGTTCGACCTTATTAAATTAAAATCTCCAGCTACAATCATTTTTGTTGCTTTTTCTTTCTCCAGCATACCATAGATTTTATCTAAGAAATCCCCTTGAGGATCATTTGGTGCATATATATTCACTAAGATTATTTCCTCATCATCAATCTTCCCTTTTATTATTAAATATCTACCTTCCGGGTCGGAAATACTATTTATAATCTCAAAACCTAGTCTACTCGAGATCAGAACCACGACCCCACTTGCTTTTGAAGTACCATAGGACTTTTCATAAATTTGCATCCATCCTAAAAAAATCTTGTTTGTATCCCCCCATTTTTGATGATTTTCCTGTAAAAAGGCTATATCCGGCTTATCTTTCTTCAGGGCTGATTCTATTCTTCTCCTCTCCACTTGAGAGCCAGTACCTTCACATTCCATGATAACACCTTAATATTTCTCATTTCTTAATCTTAAAAACCATCTTCTATGACCTCCGCTTCCTCCTACGGGCGTGTTTCCCTGCACCACACATAAACAATAACAGCTAAAACAATAAACATTCATACCTACCCTCCCCACTTCTTTCTACAAAAAGTAGCCCTTGACTATCAAAGAGAGAATGGGGGAACGTGCAAGATGTGCCTACTATCTAACGCTCCAGCGCACAATCTTATTTTTGAAAACACACAAACATTTATAAAAGTTATTTCTCTCCCCTGCATCACTCCATTATCTTCTCCATCCACTAAATCCTGATTCACCCTTAGTCGACCACCATCAATGCTTTAGAATCCACATCTGTTCCTACCGTAGCACCCCTCTTCAAAATTTCCATAGTCTCTTTTTATTCCCCCCGATTCTATTAAAGCTTTCCTTAATCCAAGCCATTCTTGTGAAGCTGCCTTAACCAAACCAATTAAACACAAATATTCCAAAGCATCCATCCCTGCATCAATTGTATGCATTTTCTTATCATAAAAAATCTCAATTGTTGTGGAAATCTCCAATTATATTTTATCCCACGGTCCATCAAAAATTTTGTTGCTGGTTTCATCTTATATCGCCAACCACTTTCTTCCACTGATATATCGTTGTAAACCTCAACATCATTCCCATCAATTTTTAAAATGCCAGACCGAGCTTGTTTTATAAAGGCCATCACCTTTAATTTATCCCCCCAATTTGCAAACTTAACCAAAACATTTCTTTGAACGCTTTTCCCTTTCCTTGCACCCAATCTATAAACATTTGCAATATCTTCATTCTCAAACTCTTTCCCCATTTTCAAACTGTTTAGCCAATTAACTATTCTTTCCTTCAGCTGGTCTGGCATTTTCCCACAAGATTACGAATTACTATGTTCTATTTTCTCATCATCTCTTCCATCATGTCTATCCTTTTCTCCTGTACTTCTACTTTCATTTTAGTATCTTTTTCTTCCTCATGTAACCCTTTAATGTCATCCTGCATCAATTTCATATCTTTTTGCATCGACTTAACACTTATATCCATCCTCTGAAAATTAAAATCAACCTTCTTAGAAAAATCAGTAAACATTGCAACCAGCTTATCCTGTTTTTCCATAATTTCATCTTTGTCTTTTACCCTTCTTTCCTTAATTTCATGAAAACCCTTCACATTTGCCTCCTCCATCCTCTCAAATTTCTTAAACAATTTACACAACCCAACCATAATTTGTGTTTGGTCCATTGGTGCAGATTCTGGTGCTGCTGCTGATGGGGGTGCTTCTTCAGTTGCTGATTTATCTTTTTTCTCATCCTTCTTCACATCCATCTTCTTAGGCTTCACCACCTCTTCATCCTTTCCCTTTCCTTTTCCAAGTTTTTCCATTGCAACTTCAAATAATAGTCTCAATGCTGCTACCCCTTTATTTCCTCCAAATCCGTCTTCCTGGTCAAATTCCAGATTCAATTAAATGTAGTAAACTTATAGAGTTGTGACATCTATTAATTCTTCAAGATCCAAAGCAAAAATTTAGCTGAACACAACTGCACACTTTCAATAATTATAATCCATGTATTATCCAACCAAGTAAGAAAGCTTCTTTTTTTATCCTTATTATAATTCAATTGTAATATTGCTTCAAAATGTCCTCAACTCAGTTAAATGTTCCCAGCAACTATATATCCAGAATCTCAATTTTTTAAAAAACCTCCCCTTCCAAACCAAAAAAAATCAAACTATTTGATCCAAATGTGATGTATGTAAAGGGGGAAGGGAAAAAAAGGAAA
Organism: Bradypodion pumilum; assembly: GCA_035047305.1. Classification (NCBI taxonomy): domain Eukaryota; kingdom Metazoa; phylum Chordata; class Lepidosauria; order Squamata; family Chamaeleonidae; genus Bradypodion; species Bradypodion pumilum. The sequence continues at coordinate 117,618,487 of JAWDJD010000002.1, forward strand.
AGTTATTCCACAATTATAATCCAAGCCACAGCGTCGGTTTGGATTATAAATTTATAATCTATCCAAATATCCAATTCCCAAAATACCAGGTTCAAATGTCTCTTTTAAAATGAGCAAAATCCAAAAAATGCAACAATATGGCAACTATGAAAATGCAGGAGACAGTGGAAAGGCGAAGACGAAACTAAACTTTAAAATGATGAATCAGTGTTCCAACCAATTTCAAACGGTGATCCAGGGAGAATAACAACAAAAAATAATAGTAATAATTAAAAAAATATTTTCCGTTATGGAGATCAAACTATTCAGTTCAAAAATGTATATAAAAAAGAAAAGAAAAATCTTAATCCAAACCTCGGCGGTTTCCAAGCAAGGTCCACCTCCGCTCAATGAGCCTGGTGCACTTCAGCAACCCTCTTTCTCCTTATTTCTTTCACCTCCTTCCTTTCTTTTAATCCTTCCTTTTCCACTTCTGTTCTGTTCTCCTTCCATCCAAATACCACCACTCCTTCACTCCAACTCCAGAACGATCACTCCAATCTTGTCGCTTTAACTCCGGGTTGTCTTTCTGTACTTTCTCTAACTTTTGATCTTTACAAAGCTTGCCACCATTACTCCTTCTCACCCCCCGCTCCTTCCTCCTTCTTCCTTCAGACCTCCAACTTCCAATCTCCTTCGAGACTTACTTAATCTCCTCGGGGTCTCTCCTCCATCCACTCCACGACCCCTTGTCCACCGCCGTTTCGTTTGATTTATTATACAGCTCCGAAGCCCCCCTCTTTAGTTTTGAACAATCAAGGTCCCGTCTGGCCTCAGGATGGCTTGTTCAGCCCGGCCTGCGCCGTGCTTCACTCACCGCCCGATCTCCAAACTCCAACCTCAATTTCACCCAAAAACTTAATCAAAAGCATCCAGGACTTCAGGACAGCTCTTTACTTGAAAGTTTGTCTCCAAATCATTTCTAATTACCACATTAAAATCACATTAATAGAGCGAGCTGATCAGAATACGTGTTACCCCGGCAGCATCTGAGCCACGCCCCCATCTCCCAAGTCCTGGAGCTTGGCTGTAGCCTAAAATGTCCCCCCACTTTTTAGGCTACAGCCAAGCCCCAGGACTTGGGAGATGGATGGTGACCAATGGGGTCTTTTCCCATCAGTTGGGGGGAAAGATCCATCTGTCGCCATCTGTCTCCCACGTCCTGGAACTTGGCTGCAGCTTAAAATGTCCCCTCACTTTTTAGGCTACAGCCAAGCCCCAGAACTTGGGAGATGGACAGCGACCAATGGGGTCTTTTCCCATCAGTCGGGGGGTTTCCACTCTCCTAAGTCCCGGGGTTTGGCTGTAGCCTAAAAAGTGGGGGGACATTTTAGGCTGCAGCCAAGTCCCAGGACTTGGGAGACGGACGGCGACCAATGGGGACTTTTCCCATCAGTCGGGGGGAAAGATCTCATCTGTCGCCACCACTCTCCTAAATCCCGGGGTTTACTATCATACTTTACATAGAAACCAAAAAATGTTATATTAAAATGCATCTCATTTTTAGGCTCTCTTCCTATACCTAGCTTTTCAAAGGAAGTTGTTTAAAACTTGGAGTCAGATATAACATTAGAAGAAGTGATCTTAGAAATTCAGTCATTAAAAATAACATAAGACTTGTATGAAGAGATTTTGAACACAAAAACTCAAATCATAAAGGATTCAACAAAAGTTAGGAAAATATTGGATTCATGGGGAAAAAATCAGAGCTTCCTAAATTAAATAAAAGACTTCTTTAGTGGCATCATATCAACCAGATCAGGATTTTAAAATACAGTATGGACAACTAAATGAGCCAATAAATTTATAAAACATTAAACAATTTTTTTAAAAAAAACATGGACCCCTCAGAATTTCTGGAAGGGTGGCATTCAACAAATAATGCAACAGAATTTATAAGCACAAGTCACAAATATAAAAGAAGGGACTAGATCAGTGATTTGCAACCTACAGTCTGTGGGCTAGACCCGGCTCATGGCACCAATTAATCCAGCCTGCGGTGAGGACTTCGTCACTGCTGGAAGCACTGAAAACATGCCACAAGCACCAAAAACCCATGGAAAAGCACCAAAAATGCCCTGAAAACCACCAAAAATGTGCCTCCCTAGCTCCTGCCACCACAGGAAGCAGCAGAAGTAGCAAAAATAATCCAATAATGTGCCATGAACCCAAAAGTGGCAGAAGCAGGGGGAGGAACGCCTCCTGCCTGCACAGCTGTCAGAGGGGGCGTGGTCCAGCCCACGGCGCGAAAAGGTTGCAAACCCCTGGACTAGATGCACTGCGTTTTTCTTTTATTCAAAAAGCATTTGTCATAGTGACCGTAATTTATTATTTATTAGCAACAACAATAGGAATTACACTTACATACCATCCTATAGTACTTAGGATACTTTCCAGGTAGTTCAGAAGGTCATTAGTGTGCTCCCACCCCCACCCCCCGGGGGTAATTTTATCAACCTTGGAAGGATTGAAGTCTGAGTCAACTTTGAGCCTGTTGGAACTGAACTTAGATTGTAGGCAGAGTTTTGGCTTCAGCACTGCAGTTTGTGCCACTGTCCCACAAGGGCCTTTTTCAGTGCCTAAAAACACTTTTGATTCAGTATAAAATTTAATGAATTGAAATAATCTATCCTAATCCTACTGGAAGGGAATTTAATTAATAGGTTTCAACAGCTTTGGCTCTTAGTAAAGGTACTATTCGGGATAAAAACCTTCCTTTTTATTATGTGTTCAGAATCATTGACCATTCCTGACAGTAAATGTCTAGCTGTACAAAGTAGAGGGCATTCCATAGGAAGGGCAGTACGGCTGAGATTCACACTCCCATTTGTCACCTACACTTTGTATAACTACCACACATTGTCATCTGTTCCCTAATATTGCTTGTTCTAAGGTAGAGCCCCTGTTACGCAGTGGTGAAGCTGTCAAAACTCTGTTCACGATCTGAGTTCGATCTCAACAGACCGAAGGTTGACTCAGGCTTCTATCCTTCCAAAGTTGGTAAAATGATTACCCAGCTTGTTGGAGACAAACTGTAGCTTACTTAATTACCTAGTGAACTGCCCAGAGAGTGTTTAGCACTAGAGGTGGTATATAAGTGGGAACAACAACAATAACCAGAAACAAATACTTTCAAATATTTCCCATTATTTACTCTCCTTTGTGGGTCAACACTATGACACTGCTAGCTTTCTTTAAAATAGTATAAAAGCCCAGAACAAATGGGAGTGTAAATCTCAGCTGTATTGCCCTTACTATCGGGTTTATGATCAGGGGTTTGTCTTGATGCAATATGAAAATAAGTATAATAACTTGTTTTGTTGTGATACATATATCATACTAAAACTAATTAAAATAAGCCAGAAAGAAGAGTCCAAGAAAGGGATTAATCCATTCCTGGATGGCTCTTTCCCAAAACAAAAGTGACTAGTGGGGTGCTGTATGTGGTAAAGAATTATAAAGTTGTGTTTATTTTGCCTTTTGCTTTGGAGGCTGCATACCCTAGCTCGGGGTGGCCAACTGTGGTACCCCAGATGTTCTTGGACTTCAATTCCCAGAAGCCCTGATCAGCAGGTGTGCTTACTTGGGCTTCTGCTAATTGAAATCCAAGAACACCTGGGGCACCAAGGTTGGCCACCCCTGCTCTAAACAATTGCCTCAGAGCTCACTCTCTAAACAACTACCATTCTCTTGTATTTCATCCATATTTGTTTTTACCAACCAATCAAGCAAACATTCTGATACCCATCAGTCAATCATTCCAGTAATCCTAAAATACCAACAACCCCAATCTATATACTGTACATCTATTCAAACAAGAATATAGCAACATTACAAATCAAATATATGTCCAAATCCCATCCATACTGGAATAACTACAATTTATTTTATTTTATTTCAAATTTTCTGGATCGGAATTTCTATGGATTGAGATTACATGTTCCATATTCATTTTACAAAAAAGAAAGCAAATTCCTGTCTAAAAAACATATTGCTCCACAAAGAGTGTGTCTTGCCAGTGTACTTACTTAATCATTTGTAAGTAATTGACATGTGCAAGCCTCAACCTGTCCTGTTCACAGCAAGGTGCCAAAGCCGTATTACTGACGTAAAAGTACAAACTATCAGAACAATTCTTTTCTTTTCTTTCCATTACTCTTTTTAAAAGCCTTCTATATTTCTACTCTCCTCCCTAGAAATGTAAACATACTTTGAGACCTGGGTTCTTTCCAGTAAACTGTATTTAAGATATTTATGTCCCTAAGAACTCATCCCTCCTAGTGCTGTTACATGTTCCTCAACACAGCAAATGACACTTTGTTGAGTATCCTTAGCAATAAGCCATTTTAAAATGCAATTTTAAGAAATCATCAACATTTATACACAAATTTAATCCATTTCAAACATGTTATCTCAACATTCATCCCATATCCATCCTATAGAAAAAAATAAACAGTTCCACCAAAACGCAGCCTAAGGAGCAAATCATTTTAAGCATCTTTTTATATTTACAGTACCTATGTATTTAATCTATTCACCACAGGTAGTAATGCCTGGTTGGCAGGGGTGCCTGGTTGGCAGGGGTCTGCTGAGGACTTTGCTGACCATCTAGTGGAGAAAATTGATTGGATTCGCTCGGGGTTTAATCCTGGCATGGATGGGGAGAGTCCGGAGGGAGCTGGAGCACAGTCTTGCCATACCATCTGGGACCAGTTTGATCCAGTTGCCCCTGATGAAGTGGACAGGCTCCTTGCAGCTGTGCGCGCCACTACCTGCCCATTGGACCCCTGTCCCACCTGGTTGGTGAAAGCCTCCAAGGCGGTGACAGGTGGCTGGGTTGGGGCTATGATCAATGCATCATTGCAGGAGGGGTGTTTCCTGCACCTTTAAAACATGCCTTGGTGCGCCCCCTCCTGAAGAAAAGAAACCTTCCCTCGACCCAGCTGTCCTAACCAACTATAGGCCTGTCTCCAAACTTCCCTTTTTAGGGAAGGTGGAGAAGGCAGTGGCGCGTCGGCTGCAGGGGGTACTGGATGAAGCGGATTATCTGGACCCCTTTCAGTCAGGATTCAGGCCTGGATATGGTACCGAGACAGCATTGGTCGCACTGATGGATGATCTCTGGCGGGAGCGGGACGGTGGTCACCCATCTGTTCTTGCTCTTCTTGACCTCTCAGCAGCTTTCGATACCATTGACCACGGCATCCTTCTGGAACGGCTCCGAGGATTGGGAATCCAGGGCACTGTGTGGTCCTGGTTTTCCTCATTTCTGAGGGGTCGGACCCAGTTGGTGTGGTTGGAGAGTGAGAGGTCCAGTCCTAGGCCCCTCAAATGGGGGGGTGCCTCAGGGCTCGGTGCTCTCTCCTCTCCTATTTAACATCTACATGAAGCCGCTGGGTGAGATCATTCGTTCCCATGGGGTGCGGTACCATCAGTATGCGGATGACACTCAGTTGTACATCTCGGCCCATGGGGACCCCAGTGATGCCGTCAAAGTCCTTTCCGGGTGCCTGGAAGCTGTTGGGGTCTTGATGGGGGCTAACGGGCTACAACTGAATCCCAGCAAGACTGAGTGGCTATGGATAAGGGGTCCTGCGTTATCCCGGGAGCTACCATCTTTGGTTCTGGATGGGGCTATTTTGCCCCAGACAGACCCGGTGCGCAACTTGGGGGTCCTCCTTGATTTGCGGCTACTGCTAGAAGAACAGGTGGCGGCTGTGACCAGGAGGGCTTTCGCCCAACTTCGGGTGATTCACCAGTTGCGCCCACTCCTGGACCGGGACTCCTTGCTCATGGTCACTCACGCTCTGGTCACCTCCAGACTAGATTATTGCAATGCGCTCTACATGGGGCTGCCCTTGACAACCATTCGGAGGCTACAGCTGGTACAGAATGTGGCAGCCCGGGTGGTGATGGGGTGTGGGCGTTATGCCCGTGCTTTGTCACTGCTCCGGGAGCTGCACTGGTTGCCAGTTTGTCTCCGGGTGCAATTCAAGGTGCTGGTTTTGACCTTTAAAGCCCTATATGGTAGTGGGCCGGGTTACCTAAGAGACCGCATCGCCCTGAGGACGTCTGTCCGTCCAACCAGAGCGGACCGGAGGGGCTCTCTAATTGTTCCATCAGCCAGGGGGGCTCGCCTCTCTGGCACAAGGAGGAGAGCCTTCTCTGTGTCTGCACCGGCCCTCTGGAACCTCCTGCCAACAGAGCTACGTCTCCGGACGGAATTGCTGCCTTTCAGAAAAGAACTTAAAACCTGGCTGGTGGGTCAAGTGTGGGGTGCAGGTGGAAGGGTAACCTCCATTGGGTGGTTGGTGTAGAAGAACTCCTCCCCATGGTGCCTTTGGATCCTGCACCCCTTGTTTTTAGGGGGTGGGTAGTTTTAACTGTTTTTAACATGTGTTTTTATTTTTTATTTTTACTGTGAACCACCCTGAGTTGGCTTTGGCCGAGTGAGCGGTATATAAATGTGACAATTAAATTAAATTAAATTAAATTAAATGCTATCACACAAAAGGTATTATTGCCTGGCCCTATCACATGAAAGGTATTATTCCCTGGCCACAGGAGGCTGAAGATGCCGCTGCGCCCTCCTGGCCCTTTCCACCGGCAAAAAGGAGGACAAGAGCGGTGACTTTTTGACTTTTGTTTTTGTTGCTGTCGGACTTTCTATGGGACTTCTCATATGAGTGCTGTGGGACTTCGCAAATGAGGGTATTTTTTTGTAATGCTTTGTTACTGTGATACTGATACTTTTTGATACTGTGATTTGTGATGATTTGTGATGATATGTTGAAATGTTTTTGTATTATGGTAATGTGGAACCTTGTAATTGTAACTGTATATTTTGTATCTTTTTCAGCCGCCCAGTTGCTCTGTGAGTGGGGCAGCATACAAGTATAATAATAATAATAATAATAATAATAATAATAATAATAATAATAATAATAATAATAATAATAATAATAATAATAATAATAATAATAATAATAATAATAATAATAATAATAATAATAATAATAATAATAATAATAATAATAATAATAATAATAATAATAATTGCAAACTATCTCACAAAGTCAAACCATATAATCATACAATCATAGAATAACTGAGCCCAAGCCCCTGCTCAATGCAAGAATCCAAACCAAAGCAGATCTGAGAGATGGCTGTCCAACTCTCTCTTGAACGCTTCCAGTACTGGAGTGCTCATCACCTCTCAAGGTAGTTGATTCTACAGTTGTACTGCTCTAACCATTACGACCTTTGCTTCTAACAGTGCTACAAATTTATACTTGCTAAATGTGTATGCTGTGTTGTGCTCATTGCACATACCTTTCAGGTCACTACTACTGAAGAGTTTCTTCCCTCCATAATCTTTGTACAGTATTTAATTCTTTCTGTTTAAATCTTAAGACCCCTTTCTTTGTATTCCCAGGTGCTACCTGTGGCACTCAGCAATTATCAGACCAGGCCTATTTCCTTTGAGCCTCTTTTCTTTCCTCTAACCCACTTCCCTTTCTGTCAGACTGAGCACATGGTTCTCCTCCGGAGTGTTCTGTTCGAAGTCAGCAGGCAAAAGGGTTTCTTCTTCTGAATCCCTTCTGAATCAAACATAAATTTCTAAAAGTTTTTAAAGAATGATGTATTTGCAAACTTTGATTATTTAATTAGATTTAACAAAAAAACTGCCTTTGAATAAAGGAATTAATTATTAATATTATCATGATTATTAAATAACTATTTGTTAGAACGACATTAGGTATCAATAACAGTGTATTCATCTCAAGATCAATAACATTGTTCCAAAGAGTAGATATTTGAATATGTGTATTTAAAGCCTGTGTTATCACAGGTATGCATAAAAGAAAGGAAAAGAACCTAGCTATTATGAACCATAATGTGACGTTTACATTCCACACTCATCATGACCTTTCCAAGCATCATGACTGTCACAAAGAGTAGAAAACGAGGTAGATCTGGAAGACAAACAAGACACAGTGATGCTGGACTCAGTACCACGAACCACGACTAAGACTGATCCTGTCAAACAGAAATCCTTTCAGCCAGGCCCCTTCCTCTTAATAGAGAACACAACAATTAGCATCCCCAGAAGTAGATTCTTCAAAGGAATCAGCCCACTCAGTACCAGACACCTGACATACACAAGTGCTGACTTGGCAATACCCATTTCCTAAAAGAATTTTCATACAGTGGCTACCATAATGGCTCACCATGTTTTCCTACTCTGAATGGCATGTCATCATTGTATATTCATTAGTTTCCACCTATGCAGACTATACACAAGATACAAACTGATAAAAACTAAGAAATGCCTCAGTTCAAGTAAAAGAATTCCACTTTTAAGTATACTTACACCTCAAGAAATATGTGGAGCTTGGGAGAGACAGTCTGGCTGAACAGGGAGAAAAGACCCAGTTGAACTCAGAACATGTCATATGCTTAAGAGTATAAGGAGCAGCTTTATACCCAGTGAGAACATTTGTCCATCTAACTCACTACTGTCTATATTAACAGAGAGTGATTCTCCTGGGTTTCAAATATTAGTCTTCCCCAGCTCTGCCTGGAACCTTTTGCATACAATCTAGAACCTTGTGCGTGCAAAACATGTACAGTATTCTACCCTATTATCCAATATTCTGACACTCAGATTGACTTTAACATATCTGTCATGTTCTCTGGAACCTCAATTATGGTCAGACCAGGACATTAACATCTATCTAAGATCTCAGGTATTTTTTACATGTCTCAATGTCTGAATAAAAATGTAGAGATGTTAAAAATAATACGAGTTAATGTACAAGGAAGACATAGCCATGTAACAAGAGCCCTTGAGGTATAATAGTTAAGCTGCAGTACTGCAACCCAAACTCTGCTCAGATCTGAGTTTGATCACAAAAGGTTCAAAGTTGATTCAGCCTTCATCCTTCTGACATCAGTAAAATGAGTACCAATATGTTGGGGGCAAAATGCAAAATACTTTGTGAACCACACAAAGGATGTTCTAAGTACTATGGCAGTGATGGCAAACCTTGGCACTCCACATGTTCTTGGACTTCCATTACTAGAAGCCCAAGTCAGCACTCCTGCTGATCAAAGCTTCTGGGAATTGAACTTCAAGAACACATAGTGCCAAGGTTAGCCATCACTGCCCTATGGGGTGGTATATAAATATAATTGTTTTTTCCCTAAAATAGGTTCAAACCTGTGCTGGCACAGTGCTGTACTTTCAAGTGTTGGTGGGAGAAGCTTGTGCATTCTCCGAAACAATTTAACACAGAAGACTGATAGTGATGTCCTGTTTGTCCTATGTAGAGCGCTCCTATGTAGAGCGCAGAGGGGTATTTTTGGCAAGAGATGGCATAAATCACAGCAACAGAGGAACAAGTAAAATCGCCTTTAATGTTGGGTCCTGTAAATCTACTTGCCTACAGACAACCTCCTAATCTCAAGCAACTATTTAGACTCAACAGACTACACAACAGTGAAACAGAGATGGGAACTAAATCCTGTTACAAACCCAGATGCTAGCTATGCACCCACAGTTTATCTGGCAAAATAATTACAGGACCCAACAACATCACACACAACATTAAGGGCAATTTTACTTGTTTCTCTGCTAATGTGATTTATGCCATCTCTTGCCAAAAATGCCCATCCACACTGTACATAGGACAAACAGGACAATCTCTGTGCCAAAGAGGTAATGGAGATAAATCAAACATCAAGAATAGCAATACAGTGAAACCTCGCATAAAGAGCGCCTCGCTTAGAGACTAACAAGCTTAAAGAGCAGAATTTTCTCTGAATGGTCGCCTCGCTTAACAACTAAAACCAACCAAAAACTTGCTTAACAACTCAATCGGGGTTCGCAATTCCCCACCACCACCAAAAGTCACAATTGGTCACTTACAATGGTGTTTCGCTTAAAGAGCAAACTTGCTTAAAGAGCAATCTCGTGGAATGCATTATGCTCTTTAAGCGAGGTACAGTACCACTGTACACAGAAACCGGTTTCAAACCACTTAAATCTACCTGGACACACTGCACTAGACATACAAGTTGCCATTCTAGAGCAGAAGAATTACAAGACTAGAATCCAGAGAGACACAGCAAAGATTAAGTACGTGCATATGCTGAACACCCAAACGGCGCGAGGGGGAGGTTGATTTTTAGTCAAGGGTTTCTGGGACATTATCAAATTTGATGCACCACAACAAACAGGTTGTTATATACTGCAATTTTGCCTGGGTCACAAAAACATTATCAAAAGATGCTGCTGCTTCTTTCGTGTCGTGATCAAGCCCTGGACTGCCAAAATTAAGCCACTTTCTTCGTTTTGTCATTGCCCAAACCTAAGTCCTCATCGGTTCATGTTTCTGGCAATAATCGGCAGACTAGTAAATGAGCTGGATTCTGTATCTCTCCACATTCACACTCCGTGTTGTTGTCGCCAGCAGCCCCCACTTGAGCATGTTGGTCTTGCATTTAGGGGTTCCAACCCTCAATAGATGCTAAATGATTGGCAAATGTGTAATGCCACGATGTTTGTTTTGCATCCATCCTTTGGATGAGACACATAAGCTTGCAAGAGATGTTTGTTTTGCAACCATTTGTGAATCAATAGGGGCAGGCTTCATAGCAAGCTTGAATAACAACAGGGGATTTTCCATTATTGTCAGTTGTAAAAAGCTACAATGTTACTTTTCTGTTAGGCTGGCCAATCATTGTATAATATATTTATCAATACATAATTTAGATTTTATTTTAACATGTGACATATTTGTTCATGTGTCATTTGAATTACACATTCATAGGTTACACTCCCCCACGCATCTGGAAACAAGTCCCACCTGAGTAGATTGCCATAGGTTCAACAGTTATTTTCAGTTATAAGTTTACTTACAATAGGGAAAGTGTGGGGTGATGTACCCCTGAGATGTAATAATCCCTCACCACTGGTTGGACTGGCTAAGTATTATCAGCGCTGTATTTCAACATTTTAGGACTATTTGTTGTCAAACCATGCAATGGGAACAGAGCAACAACTGGTTGTGCACAAACGAATCTTAAGAAGCAAATTGTCGTAGATACAGTATTAAGAATAACTGACAAGGTGTTTTTTAGCCCTTCTTACAAAGTTTCGATAGGTGGTTCCTCCTGGAAAAGAAACAGACTTTTAATGGTAAGATTATCTTCTGGTTGTTGAAGATAAACCTACTGAGATCTCTAAGAGCATACAAGTTTATTTTCAATAGATAGCTCTATCATTCCTTTTCCTGAGTTTCTTAATTTAACTTGTTATTTTTCAAGTTAGGTTTGCGCAATGAAGAGTATCCCTGGTGAGCAAACACTATACACACAGCAGCTGAGGGCTTGATTTAAACACAAATCCAGCCACTTGGAACGCTGCACAGGTAAGTAATTTTAGCTTGCCCAACATTGCATTTAAATTGAACTTAATTCTGAGTAGTGAAACCACAGTGTTTATGCTAGCTTTACATTTAAAGATCTGGCTTTCCAGTCATATTGCGTTTACAGGTGAAAAGGTAACAATGTACTGTACTTTGCTAACAACCTAAATCCTCTTTACAAATTCTGACTGCCAGACCAATCACTAGTCTCCTCTATTTGATTTTGTTAATTTCACAGGTACTGTACTGTACTAGAAATATTCAAACTGTTGTATACAAGATATTTAAAAGTCACAGTAACTGGTCAGATCTATGACACTTAACATAGTTTTAAGGGCAACAGTTTGACTTAATAGCATTGCAATCTTATAAGTATCAATAGAAAAATAAGTCACATGAAGAAATGAGTCCCCTTATACTGTAATAATGCTGATAGTCATGTTAATATTATTTGTCGTGAAAAGATATAAACTGAATTAACAAATTTTGAAACTTTATTTCCATACAGATACCATACTTCTGTTATCTGTCTAGAGCAGCTGTTACATCATTTAAGCTGACTAGGTCACTCAGTGCGTTGGTTAACTAAATCCAAAGCCAATTGCTAGGAGTTGGATTCTTCACTGGAATCCATGAGAGAAAAACCCAAAAATGTAGTTTTCAGCAAAGTGCAATATTCTAGTTATCCCACCCCAGAAGAAGTAAATGGGAAAGTACTCTATACCTTGAAAACCTCGGTAAGGATCACCAGAAGTCAGAATTGTTATTATTTCTTTTTAATTTTTTATTTTTCAATAACATATAACATATAACCCTCCACCCACCAACACGCAACACTCAAAAATCTCATTCCCCCCCCCCGCCAGGCAAAATATTGCCCGGCCGCTCCCATTTAGGGAATAGGGGGGGGGAGGAGGGAGAGCCTATCCCTTCTATTCTTAATTCCTCCTTTCACTATTCCCCATCTCCTTCTCTTATTTTCCCCTCTATTTTAATTCTTTTGGTCCCTACGCTATTCGTATTCATATTCCTAAATTGTTAACACTTTCTTGCCTGTGTTTATTTATATTTATGTATTATTTTTACTTTTTGGCTTTTGTCTTTGTCTTTGCACCAGACAATTCTGCATCCTTTTCTTCTCTTATTTCCCCTCCACTTCCATAACCCAAAGGTTTCTCCCTTTGTTTCTCCCTTGAATGGTCTCTCCCCTTTGCTTGATACTCCTCTTTCCCCTTTGATCCTTCTGAACTTTCTCCATAGAGATTTTTAACCAGTTTTTCCCAGTTTGGGTCTCCCATCGCTATAATTTTAAGTAATTCAAGTTGCCTCATTGCTCCCTTTGGGTCCTCTGCTCTAACCACCTTCCCATCATGAAATATCTTTAAGAAGATAGGGAAACCCCATTGGTATCTTATATTGCAATTAAACAAAATTTCAGTTATCAGCTTCATCTGTCTTCTCCATTGAATAGTCTCATTACTTAAATCATGATATGCTTGTACTTTTACTTCTCCTATCTTTAATGCAGTCACCATGCTTCCTTAAATAGTCCATTACTTGATCTTTTTTTATAACCTGATACAAAAGTAATTATCATATCTCTGGGGCGTTGACCTCTCTTGAAACCGACCTTAAAAATTGCTTAAATCTCTTCTTCTTTAATTGGGTCAGAGTCCAAAGCAAAGGTTTGTAACCATTTAACCAATTCAATTTTTAAATTGTCTTTATCCATGTCAGGGGAAAACTTAATCCTGATGTTTTTCTTTTTCGATTAATCCTGTAGCTTCACCAGTTGCTTAAATCTTTTGTCCATAGTATTTTCATGCCTTAGTGCAATCTCCACCAAATCCTTAACCTCTGACTCCAAAGTATTGGTTCTCATGTTTAATCCAGAAATTGGTTTTTCCAGAGATTGCACTTCCTCTCTGACCACCTCATTAACAAACTGTTTAATTTCTTTTTTATCTTCATTAGGTTTTGTAGTTAAAAAGTCTTTTAATTCCAACAGAGTCAGATCTCCACTCGATTTTTCCTTAGAGGGTGGTCTTGCATCCATATTTTCAGATTCTTCTTTGTTTATTGGGCTATCGTCTGCGCTGACAAGACGTCTATATGCTTTATCTGATACAGTCTCTTTTTTTCCAGACTCTCCTATTCATTTATTTTGATCCACCACCGCTGCAGTAACTCTTGTAAAAAAAAAAGTCTCTTACTATCGTCTCTCTTCCAGTACCTGATATTGTTTGCTCAGCAACTTGCAGCTATCAATAGTCCATAAATATTTTTCCACCAGCTACTAAGAGTCTGCAGTTTTATTTTAATTTACAACCACAAAGATTTATCTTATCACAAAAAGCACCTGGCTACCTGCCAGCTCAGCCCAATATGGCGGTTCCTCCCTCTGAAATTAGGACAGCAACAAAAAGAAACAGCTGTAGTGGATAAACTGTAAACTTTTCCAAACCAATCTTGTATGAAGCCTTTTCCTCCAAAAATTGTATCAGAGGCAAAGAGGTGAAAAAGAAAGTCCTCACAGCAACAAAAGGGAGATGGCAGGTCTATTGCTTTAAAAAGCCTTGCAGCCAAAGGCCCTCTGCTTCTTAGCACTTTTCTCTCCGGTATTTTCAACAGAAGATTTATCAGCAAATAGCTTTTCAACAGGACCTTCAACACCTCCCACGGTACCTTATCATCCAAAGGACTGCAGTAGCTATCATTTGGCAAATTCCATGGTACTTTTAACCCAAATAGGACCTTTTTCCTTTGTCTGGAGAAGGAGACGGCAGAAATCACTCCAACCAGCTACCTTAGGCTTCTCCCTCCTCCGTTATTATTTCTGTTAACAATACAATACTGTATATGCTCTCTTCCCCTCAAGGAACAAATATCACAAATATGCAGGAACTACTTCAAAAGACAATAAATCAAAATTTAAAACTGATTCAGAAGAATATTTCTGAAACTACCAACTCTGAAACATTATCAGGTTGGGTAAAGATGTTCTGTTGGGGTCAAGAATCTTCTACTTCAAAATGTTGGCCAACAATTCCACTAAGTTCTAGCCCAGAGTAGTCCACTACAAAGGATTTTGATAATGCAAATCCAAAACATCTGGAGGGCCACACATTTCTCATGTTCCTCAGTCATATCCTCTTTTAATGTTATTCCTTTTTCCGTAAATTCCTTCCTCCATTTTCTAATTTGACTTTGCCCTTACATCAGGGCCGTAGCCAGGATTCTAGATGTGGGTGGGCAAATATTTTTCAGGGTGGGCAACAATGTCATACGTATAAACAGCCGGGAGTTTAAGAGTGGGCAAACTGCTAACTCAGCACCTCCTGGCTACGGCCCTGCCTTGCATACCCTCAAGAATGTTTGTTCTTGTCGTAAATCTTTTCCTGGATCTAAGCCACCGGACTTGGCACATATCCATTCAGAGGGTATCGGGGGTCATTCTCTTCCTTAGTTCTCCCGGCATCCATTGCTGCTTCTCTCCTTATTTTAGTTGGAGCAACACCATAGCATATATTTGCTAAAGTAGTGTAGGTTTCAGGCATCCTGTCACTACATGCATGACTTTATTACCAGTGATGTAAACTTGTATCACATGTGTAGATGCACTCAGAGTGCTCTACATTACAGTGTCAGCCATGTAAAGTACAAAACCTCCTAAGAGAAGAAAGTGCCCTGAAAATCCGTATCTTTCAGAGCAGTTGCACAAGTCTTTAACATTTCAAATTCACCATGCAAACTGGCTAGAAAGAATGCATGCTTCTGTGGGTTAGTTAACTGAAATCCAACAATATCCCAACTCTCAGCAGTTTGCAGAAAATCGGTTACGTGTTTCTCAGAATGTTCTTTTACTCAGCTCCGATCAATCAACCAGATTTTGAATAAGGCAAACTTCATAAGGCAAACTTCTGACAATTGTGCCTTCCTCAAGCATTCAATCATCTCTTTTGCACATCCTAACAAGTAATTTAATTGTGTCTCTGATAAACATCTGTAAATTATGGTGTCCCTTCTCAGGTTTTCCAGGTATAATACTCAGAAGTAGTTTATCATTCCCTTCTTTTGGAAATATCATGGGAATATACAGCTTAGCCAAAGCTCTTCTCCCAGGAGAATCAAATTCTGGCTCCACAATTTACCAACTCACTATGCAGCCAGCTACATTTTGTCTGCTGCCCACAAAATGTCACCCACCAAGCAACTACAGCTGTTACGTTTCCTGGAATAAAGAAACTTTTTGATCAGCAGGCTTACAAAAGCAAACTGGTAAACTGTCACCAATAAGCAAGGACATTAAAAATAATAAAGAATTATTCCTCAACAATGTTAGACAGCATTGTACAATTTGCTAAAAAAAAGTCTATTCTGCAGCACTAAATGCAGCCTGAATTACATTTCAAATGAAGGTTATGCATTTACACGCATTTGTTAATAGCAATCTAAGCATTTTGTAAGGCATCAATTTTTAATATTCAGTTTTAAATGTTAATTTAGTACACCAAAATATAACTACAAGCAAATGCTTCTTCTTTTAATCCAGTAGAGACAACTGCAAGATTGATACAATCTTGAATACTGATACTGTACAGTACTTGGAAGAAACATCTCTTCCAAAGGCAGAAATTTAATACTGTACTATGTTGCAACTAGAATAAGTCCACTCAATTGGTGTAGACACAGTGACGCAGTTCCTCTGTAAGTTCCATGTCAACAGGCGTACTCCAGTTGTAATTTACTAATTGATTCAGTTTGTCAAGCAATGAGTTTTAGGAATGAAAAAAACCATTTTTGGCAGAATGGCAAGAAATAATCCAAAATGAGTAAAACCAAGCGTTTATTCCATTAATAAATGTAAAAAAAAATGAGTGATGTCTTATTTAATGTCTTTGTATACACATGTAAGAGATGTGGTTCAACAAAAAATACTCTTGTGTGTCAGAGTCAAAAACAGCAACTTGCTTCCTTATAACAGTTCAAAATGTCAACAATATATAGATAATGTTCAAAATTCAATACAAAATCAAAAATCAGTATTCATATCCATTCCCAAGTTCACAAGTTCAAAATCCAATACTTTTGGTATGTTTATGTCTCGTAGAATTCCTGAAGAAGGAAAATTATTTTTCCAAAAAGCCTTGTTTATAATACCGGAAAGGCTTCGAATTTAGAATTTGGATTTTGAACTTTGAAACGGATATGAATACTGATTTTTGATTTTGTATTGAATTTTGAACGTTATCTATAGATTGTTGACATTTTGAACTGTTATAAGGAAGCAAGTTGCCGTTTTTTACTCTGACGCACAAGGGTATTTTTTTGTTGAACTACATCTCTTACATATGTATACAAAGACATTAAATAAGACATCACTCTTTGTAATATTCCTTTATTAATGGAATAAAGCCTTGGATTTACTCATTTTGGATTATTTCTTGCCATTCTGCCACGAACGGTTTTTTTCATTTCTCAGTCTTGCACTGTTCAGCCCTATATTCGATTTTTCAAAGCAATGGGTTTTATGCATAGGGGTAAAACCCATTGCTTGAACAAACTGAATCCAGATGTGTAATTTTTCAAACCAACATAAATTCAGACTTTCCCATTAAACCCAGAGGCCAAAGGCCATTTTTTCTCGTAATTAGCAATTGGGGATGCTCTTTCTATAAACATTGTGTCAGCACCAGCAGAAAATGTTAATAACTCATAAATTACTTAGAAAATTTACTGTAATGTGGGAGCTTTATGCTCAAAGGCTTTACCTAAAAAAGTAAATCACTGAAAGTAATCCAGACTACTTGTGGTTGAGTTTACAGAGATTTGCTGTGTAGTTGTAAAACCCAATATTCAACCTAAAAAGCAAAGCGAAACAATCATACTTACCATATTTGCCAGCTTATACGATGCATCAGAGTATAAGATGCACCCAATTATTACCAAAATAGCCCACTATAGGCCACTATATACAGTACAAGATGCACTCCATTTTCCCAGTGTATTTTAATGGGGGGAAGTAGGTCTTATATGCCAGCAAATATGGTATATACCGCCCCATATCACTTAGTGCACTCTTTGGGTGGTTCACAAGTTAATTAGCATTTTGCCCCCAACATACTAGCTACTCATTTTACCAACCTTGGAAAGATGAGTCCACCTTGAGCCCTGGTCAGGGTTGAACTTACAACCTTTTGGTTGCAGTACAGCAGTTTAACCACTGCGCCACCAGGACTCAGTACATGATCTCTGCCAATGTCTCCTTCTAAAAGCCACATCTATGCTAGCATGACTGAATTATTATGGATACCATCAGTGACAAAGATAAGTGTGTTGAGGTGAAAAGAGGGAAGATATGGAATGGAGCTTACTCAGAATCCAGAAACCAAAAGGTCAGTCCTACCCCTTGAATCAGAATAGCTTTATACAAACAATAGAGGTTGCATGGGTAAAAGGTCTCCCAGAAAAGTCAATTAAGAGGGCTTGGATAACTGCCACATGTCTTTTCTCCCCACCCTATGCTTTAAAGGATAGGATTTCAACCAATATAACAGCCAATCTTCAAACACAAGAGAAGAGAACCGCAAAGGAACACAGCTCATATGTCAACACGCAAGACTTATCTGTAGAATTACAAGCACGCAAGTTCTGATGAAATTTTAGTACAAACCAATTTGGATTTTAAGAATTACTTATATGTGTGCATAAATACAAATCAGAATTTATTGTGTAACTGTGTTGATACAGAGGCTTTTTCAAAATAATCCAGAAAAGTAAATTTCCTGATGCAGACATTGCACTGCTTACTGTTAATTTCTGATTATATTGAGAGTTAGTAAAGGTAAAGGTTTCCATTGCTTGCAAGCCAGTCATATCCGACTCTAGGGTTCAGTGCTCATCTCCGTTTCAAAGCCAAAGAGCTAGCATTGTCTGCTTCTGCAGACGTTTCCGTGGTCATGTGACAGGCATGACTAGACACCGGAGCACACGGAGCACTGTTACCTTCCCACCGAAGTGGTCCCTATTTATCTACTTGCAATTTCTTCCTCTTGAACTGCTAGGTTGGCAGGAGCTGGGACAAAGACGGGAGCTCATTCCATCCTGCAGTACTCGGGAATCAAACTGCTGACCTTCCACCTCCCAGTCAGCGTCTTAGCACATCAGTCCTTTTAGAAAGGCGGTAACTTTATATTAATGCTGCCATTTACCGGTCAAGTAGGGAGAGACTGCTCATTCCTTGCTGGAGAGAGCTGGTACAACTACTCTAGCACTCCGAGATCTGCCAAAATGCCCTTCCACTCACTTACAGAGAGCCTTAAACAGCAGAATTATCTATGACTTGGAGAAAGGGAGCTAACTTCCTGCAGATGTATCATCTCTGGCTGATGGTTGGCACCGAGGTGATTTCCCCTTGCCAAGATGTTACTTCAGGAAGAGAACAATCAATAACACTGTGGTCCTTGGCTCAAGTGGTTAAGATGCTGAACTCAAAGACTGGAAGGTCAGAGTTCCATTTCCAAATGCTGCATGACTGAGTGAGCTCCCGTCTCTGTTTCAGCTCCTACCAACCTTGCAGTTTGAAAGCAAGAAATTGCAAGTAGATAAATAGGGACCACTTTGGTGGGAAGGTAAACACCATTCCGTGCACTCTAGTGCTGAGGCATGCCTGCCACAAGTCCATGGAAATATCTGCAGATGCAGACAGCGCTGGCTCTTTGGCTATAAACAGAGATGAGCACTGAACCCTAGAGTTGGATACGACTGGCTTTCGAGCAAGGGAAACCTTTACTTTTACCTTGCTTGTATGATTTTTTTTTTTGCTTGTATCAGAGGCCAAAATGACCTTTCCTCTTCCTTCTCCAGCAAGTGGCTACTGATCCTCATAGAATAAATTATCAATTAGGCAATCTGTTGAACATAGATCCTCTTATGAGCTAACACTGCATTTTCCCACTGAAAATGACTCTACATAAGGTCACTTTGCAAATAGATTGCTTCTTTCATGTGGATAACAATCAACACAGTAGCCCAAATCCTACTGCTTTGGGATTGTGGGGGAGTCTTTAATATCTAAAAATCACCACTGACAATCCAAATCCTGGCAGTAATATTCCAGCAGCAATTTTTGGATATTAAAGGCTTTCTCTCCCACACCACCAAAGTTCCCAAAAAGTTCTCCAGGTCAAAAGGGAGCTTTAGGGAACATAGAAACCTGAAGGAGGAACAGGATGCATTAATTTATTTATTTATTTCCATTTTTATGCCGCCCACTCAGGTAAAAACCCGACTCAGGGTGGCGTACAACAATTAAAAACATATAAAAACATGTTAAAACCCCATCATCCACCCATCTATCCACCCTGGAAAAGGAAATCCTACCACCTTGGGATGATGACATCCCACGAGTGCAGCATAAAGTTGCACAAGAGGATTTCAGCCAAAGTGTCAATCATTCTGTAGCCATGCCTTTTTCCTGGAAGTCTTGTTAACTACAGATTCTTTTTGCCTATCTCCTACTTACAAGTCTAATGACATTTGGGACTACAGAATAATTTATTTCTATAATTTATTTATTTATTTATTCCCATTTATTCGCTGCCCTTTTGGTACAAGTAATGGCATCCTGAATTCTACAGCCCTTGTTTTTCTCAGCCAAAAGATAGGCTGTATCTTTATCATAACATGAAGGGTGGATTACATTAAAGACGTCCCATGAGAAGCACCAAATGTAGCAGCAAACCAAATCTGTTGGAGGCAACTGACCATCCAATATGCACCCTCACATATAAGAACATAAAAAGAAGAGAAGACTGAGGAATAACTATGTTTATTCATTGGTCGCTCTCTTGATACAAAAATGATCTTATAAGGTAGGCACTTATAAGTTGTTCCTGCCACTGCATAGAGCAGTGATTCTCAATTTTTGCCTTCCAGATGTTTTGAACTTCAGCTTCCAGGATCCCTGACCATTAAACGTGGTAACTGTGTCTCCTGGAAGCTAAAGCACAAAATATCCACGGGATGTTGAGAACTACCAATGGATAAAATGTGTGCCCTGCCAGCCCCTTCTCCTGCAGGTTCACCCAGCAATAACTCCATGGACTTCCATCTTCTCCCTCTCTTATTCCTGTGAGCTCAGCCTCCCCCAACTGTTCCCCCATCAGGTGACCTCCTCTTATCCATCTCTGTTGGTACACTCTTGTTGGCTTGAGACATAGGCGTCCTGCCATCCTCCCTTGTCCCAGATCCTGTGGCCAGACAGCACAGGTGTGTGTACATACACCCCTCATAAGACTGTTTTTTAAAAACAAAGTTTTTTTAGAAATAAAATTAAGAAGTTAATCGGGAGTTTGTTTTAGTAAGATTTTTAAATAAATGTTTGTTAGGACTTTTTTAAAAAAAATGTATGCGGTAATAGTTTTAATTAAAATGTTTTATACTTGGTCACAGATGTAGCAATGGCCGTTTTCATTTATGTAATTGTTATGAGGCCATAAATAAAATAGGACCCAATTTTAGGGTCAACAGGATAACATTCATGGTGATCAGCACCAGACACATATTCATATCTACAAAGTGCATATCTAGTATGCTAGATTATGTAAAACTATAACACAGATGGAAGGAAGATAGGAAGGAAGGAAGATAGGAAGGAAGGAAGGAAGGAGTTATATACAAACATTGTCCAATCTTACAATAGTAGATACTGTGGGATAAATGGAAGCATAAAAACAAACTAACATTCTCCAGCTGCCTTCCATATTACAGGTAATTTTATACAAATACATTTTCTCGCTTCATTTAGCATTTAGTGTGTTATCTTCCCACAGCCTAGTCTAAAGGACCCAAGATAAATTACATACAGTACTGTAGGTAAAAACATAATCTTAATACAGGGCTGGTCAACTATGGGCCTCTAGAAGTTGCTGCCCAACTCTCAAACCAACACTGGTAACATGAGCAGTGCAGTCCAATGTCTTCTAGATCACAACTGTCTGCTCCTCTAAACTCATGGGATGAATCCATTGTTAGTCTTACTTAGAGAAGGGTTGCCCTTGCTCAAAAGCCAGTCATATCCAACTATAAGGTTCGGTGCTCATCTCCATTTAAAACCAAAGAGCCAGCACTGTCTGCATCTGCAAATGTTTCTGTCGACATGTGGCAGGCATGACTAGACACGGAATCCTGTTTACCTTCCCACCGAATGAGTACATATTTATCTGCTAGGTTGGCAGGAGCCAGGACAGAGATGGGAGCTCACTCTGTCATGAAGCACTCGGGTCTTGAACTGCTGACCTGCCGATCTACTTAGAGAAGACCCATTTAAATTTATTGGACATGCCTGTCACACTATGTTCCATGATTTCAGTGGGCCTTAAGCAGCATTAGCCCAAAATCTTTAACTCTCAATTTTTGCTTGTAAAATAAGAATCTTCATACAAATGATTATTACAGTTATTTCATACAAATGGTACAGCTGCATTACAGTTTAATCACATGCACGTAGGTTTATCATAACAGGATGTACATTATCTAATGGTAACATTGGCAAATTAGACAAGTTTAAATATTGTATAACTATCCTAAAAAAACACACACACAAAGTTTTTTTTTAAAAAAAAAACAACTTTTATTAAGAATTCCGTTGTGCAGAAATTTACTTTGGCCATTAAGAGCAATGTATGTTTAGAGCAGCTCTACTTAACTTTATATCAAAACAACTTATAAATATTTTAATTGCGATTAATACTTGGTTTATAAGCAAATTATTGGGAATACAAATATAGAATTACTATTTCCTAGATTAAATTTTGCACCCACCCACAAAATCTTTTTTAAAAAAATTTAGACCCCCCTCCTCCTTAGAAGTAGAAGGATATAAGAATGTGCTATAAGATTTCAGAGTAATACAATATTAAACATAGGAAAATGTTCTGATGTTCAGAGAAAGGGACATAGCCTTTGAATTTTACTATTGATAAATGTAAAAAATACTGCGAGCTTTACATAGTCTTTTGTTAGTCAATGGATGTCATGGCACACAATACATGAGAAATAAAAGTAACACCTGTTTAAAGCAACCATCTGTTCCTCACCAGCTGAAGAAACCAGATTCTTTCTATCTAATCTTGGCTCTTCAAAACACAGTTACACAGCACCTGGGGAAACTACACAAATACTGCTCACAACAGTTATTGCTCAAATTCCATGAATAATGTAATTTATTGATTCATTCTACATATTAGTAAAGTGCACATATTTGAATGCAAACATGCAGTTGTCAACAGTTGTTCCCCTGTACTCTCACACAAGATTAATAACTTCATTCATAATTAAAGCTTGCACTTTGAGGTAATTTTAAGCCTTTATTCCTTTGGCATACAAGTTGTCTAAAAACAGCATGTTCACTCCTTAACAGTAGGTTTGAAAGTTGCTTTAGTTCCCTGTCTATTTCTGATTCACTCACAACCTGTCATTTTAAAGGCAGAACCATTTTCCCCCAAATTAAAATCTAAAAGAAATATTTTTGATATTTTAAAAAGTTTTTTTTCCAAAACCAATGACTGCACTGTCAAACTTCATTTCCAATCATACATTGGCAGTTAAAATACAGCACTGCCATATTTTTATTAACTGATAGTAGAAAAATAAAATAGGAACACATGATTTTAACACTTATCTTGCATTCCTTTTAAAAATCCATCCCAAAGTCTTATTTTGACCCCATTCAATTCGCTTTGGGATTTAGATAATCTTCCTCTTCGTTCACTAAATCTTTGGAGTTTCAAGTCTTGGATTCTACCATCTACTTCAAACTACTGTATATACAACACTAACATTCAAATTTCTTTGTTTCATAGATAGGCTTCCTTTTTCTCAGTGACTGAAAATTTATCTCATTTATTCAGACATGAGATTTCCCATTTCAAAAGTTACATTTGAAGGGCCTCCTACAAAAAAAATTAAAAACCCAGGTAGACAATCATTAGAGAATGTCTTATTTTAAATGGCCCATTGGAAGCCATATGTGGCTTTATAGGTTACATTCAACACTTTGACATGTGACTCCAAAAGCTGTACAGTGGAACCTCATATAACAATTGCCCCGTATAGCAACGAAATCACATAACAATTAGGTTTTTTGGGGGAAATGGTGTCCCACATAACAATTTTCCCTGTGGAAAAAAATCGTACAATTTTTCAATGGGAAAAACAACTTAGCAAACAAATTCGCTGTACGATGCATCCCATAGGAAAAATCGCTATATGATGCATGTATTGTATAGCAATTGTTTCATACAACAACAAGCCCCGTGGAACAGATTAAAATTGTTGTATGAGGTACCACTGTATAGCCAAATAGCCATCATAACAAGAGAATAACATGCTTCCTCTAATCAACCCCCGATCACTTGTCTCAACAAAGTAGTCTGGACCAACTGAAGTTTCTCAACTTTTCCCACATAGGTCATCCTACTGCAAACTAAACAGAAAGTATTTAAAGTATGTCACAATAGCCAGATTAAATATACAAGTGCAGAGTGGATGCAAAAAAACAAAAAAATATGTTATTTTAGGCTGCATTATCAAAAGTTTAGTCTCCAAAACATGTGAGGTACTAGTCTCTTATTTGAAACTAGCCAGGTCACATCTAGAGTACTGTCTCCAGTTCTGGACACCACACTTTAAGAAGGATGCCAACTAATTGAAACAAGTCCAGAAAAATCAACACGGATGATCAGGGGATTGACAGACTAGGGCATGTTTAACCTTGAGAAAAGTAGTCTGAGGGGGAATATGGTGGCACATTTCAAATACAGTACTTGAAAGATGGTCATAAAAAAAGAGGGGCAGGATCTGTTTTTGATCATCCCAGAGTGCAGGACACACAATAATAGGCTCAAACAACAGGAAGTTAGATCTAAGCTAAATTTCTAAAATTTCCTTCTGTGATTTAAAGGTAATTCAAGGAATTACATGAGCCTCATTGTGGAAGGGATCAGGCCATGTTTAATTTTACCATGGCTCATAGTGGCTAATGCACAGGTCTGACAACATAATGAAAGGAGTGCAGATTTTCCATACAGTATGTACGATTTAAACCCTCTAGTTCTTTTGCCATCAAACTCTCTCTCTAGACAAAAATACTCATCTCTAATGTATATAAATATGCTTAGAAATATGGAAACATACACAGTAGTCCATATTCTGTAGAATACACTAGATGACAATCACAGAAGTACCACATACACTTTTCAAAATCCTGTTGCTTAGTGTAGTAAATTGCACTAGATTAGACTAGAGATGTGAAGGCCCGGAAAAAAACCAGGAAAATTTGGGGGGGAAACTGGTTTTTTTCCATTTTTTTTCTGGAACCTTTTTTGTTTTTTTCTGAAAAATTGGGAAAAATTAAAAAATTAAAAATATATTATGGAATGTTTTATTTTAACATGATGAATAAAATATTTTAAGACAAGGCAGGGTTCAAATATTTTATAAACCATTTCTAAAAAAATATGTATGGAATCAGATTTTCAATTTTTCCAAAAAGTTCCGTTTTTTCCGAGCTTCAAAATTTCCGGAAATTTTATATCTCTAGATTAGACCTCTTAAATCAATGGTGATTTGGTGAATCACCTTCTCCTCAAGTTTCAATGATTCAAATGGGCCTATTCGCGATTTGCCTTAGCATAGTAAATTGCAGTTGGAATAAACCCACTTGAATCAATGGAGCCTACAGAAATGACTCATTAAATCCCCAATGTTTCAATGGACCACTCTAGTGCATTTTACTATAGTAACCAACAGGACTTTGGCTACTGCTACTACACAGATCATTTTGGCAACACTCCCCAGATAACAGTAGCAGCAGTCCTATACATTTACTCTGAAGACAAAACAAATTCAATGAAACCTAATCGATACTATAAGCCTAATAACGCTGCAGTCTAAATCATCAACAAGACAGGTTCTAGACAGAACAAACACTCCTGTCACTACCAAGATTCCTTGTCTAGATTTTGTTACATAGGCCAAGATTATGATACCATCCTTCCAAATATTTTAGGTCTAAACCAGTGTTTCTCAACCTTTGGTTTTTCGACTTCAATTCCCCGAAGCTTAAGTCAATTCCCCAAAGCACTGATTAGCCAATGTATTGACTTAGGCTTTTGGGAATTGAAGACCCCCTGTGGGGTGTAGGGGACCACTGGTCTAAACTCCCATCAGTTCTGGCAAGCTGAGCCAATGGTGGGGAATGTACTTGAATCTAAACAGACATACTGTACAGTAATTCCACCCAGGAAGAAGGAAGAGTCATTCTTGACTAGGAACAATATGACATAAATTGTAGCTTTAAATCTTGTATCATTATGAATACATAACACATTTTCATCAAACCAGGAAGGTCAATGCTCCTTCCATTTCTCTGAATTACCATGAGCATTTAATCTGCAAAATGAAAAGGAGTTATGTTACAGGTACAGAAAAGGTCACAAAATCAAAGAAACTGGCAGTTCATGGGAACTATTTAAGCTGATTATCCCATTTAGTCGTTTTGAACCAGAAATACACTTGATGTTCATAGAATTTACTATACAGATTCTCTGTGCCAGATTTTATATAAGCAGTATAAAATAATTTTAATTTTACATGACAAGCTTCAGCTAATGATTAATGACTAGCAAGGTAGAATGTTGGGTAATGCCTTTCCTTTAACTCTCTCAGGTTCACATTGCATTATAGCTTCATAAATGGCATTTTGTATTGCATAGAATCACTAACTCATTTTCAGGATTTCAATCAGGGCTGTAGCCAGAGGGGGGCGGGGGAGGGGGCAAAAACCCTCCTGAGCTAACAGCCTGCCTCACCCACCCACCCCAGGATGCCAATGTTATATATGTGTTTGTGACATTGTTGCCCCTCCTGAATTTTTTTTGCCCCTCCTGAAAATCCCCCCCCCATCTAAAATCCTGGCTACAGCCCTGATTTCAATTACACATTTACTTATTCTTAAGTATATGTAATTTATAATTCCCAAGACTATTTTTCAATGGTGTGCTCAGTTTTGAACCGCAAACATATCATGACAAGTTTCCATAATCACAACCATAAAGTAAGTACAAAAATTATTTTTAATTAAACAAAGTTTAAATGTTTATAGCTGCCCAACTTTCAAATTATGCACGCAGAACTTACACTGGTTCACAATTTGAATGACAGTTTTAATAAGACAATATAACCATACACTAGTACCATGTCCTAGAAGAGGAGTTGATGCTCTTAGGCAGGGGCGGGGGGGGGCAAATTTTGGCCTCCATTGCCTACCCTATTTTTTACTGGACCCAGAAATTTCCACTTTTGGACATTAAAAAATGTAAACAGAGAGTGCCTGGAGCACTTTCAACTTTTTTCTTTATTTTGCATTTGGAATACAGTACAGTCAGAAGTGATTGTGTGTATCAACTACATAATGGGGGAAAGAACTCTTACAGTATTATCTTAACAACTGCAAAGTTGAACAAAGAATGTAAAAGTAAGTTTACAGTACAGGTAATTGTACTTCTTAATATGACAATGGGCAAAATCCTGTTGGTGCTGTTCTGCTGGCGTAATCCAGATCAGGCCACAGGAAAGAATTCACTTAAATTAATTTAAAGCTTCTTATTCCCCCTTTTGAGCCTCAGAGGCTCTCCAGGATTTCTTTTTGCTCTAGGGAAGTCTTTGAAAAGCTCAGGATTGGGGAGGGACCTTTTAATACTCAAAAGCAGCTGTCAGTTCAGTGTCAGTGATCCTGATCCTGGCAGCAGCAACCCAGCAATTTTGGATTAGCAAAAGTACACACACACACCCAGGCATCCTGAAATTCCCAAAAGCTTTCTCAGAACAAATGAGAGCTTTAGCAAGCCTCTAAAACAGAGGCATAGGAAACCTTCCATTTAAATTAATTATTTTTGGTGCCCTGATCTAGTTAATGGTTTCAGAATTACACCAACAGGGTTCTGACCACTAAGTATGTAGGCCTGAGATGTCAATTTGATATTAGGCTGAATCATCTTGGCACAATGAGAAGATTTTCTTTTTACATAAGACAAATTCTTAAATTCTCAAATTATCAGGATCACACTCTTAGGACAACTGCATATCCTTTTATTTATACAATACACAAAAAGTAATTCTAAACATCGTGAATGCTAAGAGAGAACCAAAGACTGCAATCCACATTTTTCATCATGTGGTTTCAGCACCAGATGAAATGAAATGCATCCTCAATCACACTTTTTCAGCTATGTACTCTAAACTGCACATATTTTTAAAATACAAACTGTTCTTGTCAGGACTGGCTAGCATAGCATCTGTTACTCTTGCTGAATAAGTTACTGGTAACACAGAGAAGTGCAGAGAACAGACAAGAACAATTTAAGAAGCAGAAAAGGCCCCAATCCTATTGGTCAGCTATCCCAGCATAACTGCAGTAGTATAAACTGCAGTGGCAAATTGCCCCAGTTAACAAGCTGACACTTTTGTTTCTCATCACACATCAACTCATGCAAATGGCACAGGATGAATGATATAAGCAGCAACTTCTTCACTATTGACAATTCATCACTGAAATTTATACCCCTGTGCTTATTCTGTTGTAATTAATTACAAAGATTCCAGGCAATGATTTACTCAAAGTGCAGGAAACCACCATAGAATTACCAGCACCAAATACTTATATTGTGTGCAATGTTCCTCACGAAGGAATGTACATTACCTTCAAGCATTTAGTTTTCTCCTGCCAAAATGAACAGCTCCTAAAAACCAGATGAACCTTTACAAAATTGCTCTCCTGTGTGTGGTCAAGTGAACTTTTAACTCTATTGCAGTGGTGTGGAGTCAGTCCTAAACAAACCTCTCTCTTACTTTCCATTCATTTCTACAAAGAAACACTGACTGTTGCAGTGTGACATCACACTTGTATTTCATATCCCTTGAAAAGAATTCAAGTTCCCACCTAATCAACATTCACTGTACACATTAAATCTCTGAGTGTTGTTAATGACACAACTCTACAAATACACCAATAGTTTTATATACAACATATACACATATGCTTCTATTAGCAATTAATTGCAAAAGCTTGTAATATACAAGGGTTTCTGCACTGTTACCTCTGCATTTCGGATTTATGTAAAAATCTAGATTCTCTAGCTTGCTGCAATTTTAGACACATGGATCTATTCCAAAAAGTAGCCAACCACAAAAAACAAACTTGAGTTTAAAGAGACAGACTACAGTAAAATAAATCTAAGATTGAACTTTAAAAACTTTTTAAAAATCTAGTCAGCAGACACTGCAGAGGGAATGCTGCAAACATTTTAACTGTACCTTGTAGTTTTAAAGATACTGCCTGTGGCTGAAAAATAACATCTGGCTTGACCTTTAAATAAAAACTAACTAGTTCAGGAAAAAAATACAAAACAAATCAGAATCCCTCTTCTTACGGCCTCATACACATGTCCCATAGTACATCTCAATCATACACTTCTAGTTCTCATTTGCTCTATAATAAAAGTCACCCAATTGCAGGTACCGAGCTTAACAAGTCTTCCTAAACCAAATGTAATTGAACTCACTAGAAGAAGCCAAACGAAAAGTTTTCTATTTCTACTGGCAGCTACTTCTCAGAGATTTTCTATCTATGTCTACCACACCTATCGTGGAGCCTTCCACTGCTTTTATGGAGGTGGGAATTGTGAAGGAAGGGATATCACTTCCATCTGTAGGAATATGCCATTCAGATTTGTTGGAGTTCAAGTCCCAGAATTCTCCAAGGTTTCCCAGAGAAAATTCTGGGAGTTCCAGACCAAAAGTCCACTCCTACAGATATCTACAGAATTACAATTCATTCATCTGCAGAAGGGTCTTATTTCAGAAGTTGTTTGGTCTAGTAAGCTACAATATACTTCCTTTTGTAAAGGAGAATTTTTGTAAATGTGCAACAAAGGAAGCTGCTGCAGTGCTTCTTGAAGGCTATAGTGCCACTGCCCTTTAGACTTTATAGAGGTCACTTCCCAAAAAACTACAATGCCTAGGAAGGACTTCAAAGACTTCATTTGTTGTACATTTACAACAGGAAATAGATAAAGCTAGGGCAGAGGTGGCCAACCTTGATGCCCCAGGTGTTCTTGGACTTCAATTACCAGAAGCCCAAGTAAGCACATCTGCTGATCAGGGCTAATGGGAATTGAAGTCCAAGAACACCTGGGGCAGCACAGTTGGCCACCAATGAGCTAGGGTATGCAGCCTCCAAGAAAAGGGCTTTCTCCAAGTGAGTGAATGGCACATCCCATAGACCAAAATCTAGGACAAGTAAAGAGAGAAGAAATGAACTGAATAACACAGCTATCTTGGTCTGCTATGGGGAGAATCTGCTTCTACTGTCAGACAGAGCACTACATTCTAGTCAACAGTTGCAGAACCAAATTCCTGAAGAGTTGACTGTTCCTTACTAGGGAAGAATAGTCTGTCTCTCAGGAAAAGTCTCAGCTGTATCCTCAAAGTCTTAAAACTAGAACTGCTGGCTTAAAAGAGGCACTGAATGCACTGGCTTCTTGTTGTGTAATGTAAAGCAACCTATGGCACGCATGCCAGAAGTGGTAAACAAAGGTCTTTCTTCTGGCACGTGTGCCATCAAGGGGAAGCCCCACCCTGCCCAGCCCCACTTCCCCACCACCCCTCTCACTCCACCAAAGGGGAGATGAGAGGGGAGACTGAAATCCTGGCAGGGAGGCTGTGGCTGGGCGAGGTAAGGTGGAGAGCACTCGTGTGGGGTGGGGAGCGCTCATGGGGATTGAGGAGCCCCCGCAGGGGGTGGGGAGTCCCTGCAAGGAATGGGTTCCCATGTGACTTCACCGGAGGCACGCTGGCGACATCACAAAGATGTGTAGGCACTCGTGGTGCCTGCCCGCGTGCCTCCTCCTCCTTGGGCACTCAAGTCTCTAAAAGGTTGCCATCACTGCAATGAACTATCCAAATGCAATCAGCTTCATAAATGCTGTACACTAACGGAAGTAATGGTGTGCCTTTTCACAATTCCATAACAAGAAAAGGATGCAGAATGCACTGTATTGAAGAAATGCTAGATGAAAACAGATGTTGCCAAAACGTGAACTGCTAGTGTGTCAGAAACATACTTGTGAGGGTGCAGATTATAAGAAGTGTGATCCTACGTGCACATGGAAAAAGGCAAATGTATGGCTGTGATCAACTGTGTGCATGTTCCTGGGTACAATTTACTGTAATTTATACTGGTCATATTGCCTCTATATTTCTCCAGACTGCTAAATAACAATAGCTAGGCATCCATATTATAATTAGTTTGGTGTTTTGCACTGTGTAGATAAGAAAATAGATATCTGCAAGAATAAATTGGCAGATTTAAAAAGATTTTTCTGTTTAAAAATGCCCTTTTTAGCTTCAAATCAATACATGTATCATAAGAGCAACAAAAATATGACAATCTCTTTGGCTAGGACAGGAACTAGAGCAGTGGTTCACAATGTAGGGTCCACACCGCACAGGGGGACTTCAATTCCCAGAAGGCTAAGTCAGTACATTTGCTGATCAGTGCTTTGGGGAAGTGACTTAGGCTTCTGGGAATTGAAGTCAAAAACCAAAGGTTGGGAAACACTGAACAGTTATCTTAGGAACTATAAAGGGAAAGAACCCTGAGGCTGTATCAAACTGTGTTTATCTATAAATGGAATGGGTACTGCTGGTATAGCAAATTTTCTCTCCTACCTGTAGCTCTTAAATCAGTACTTTGGGATTCTCTAGAGTGGATATTTGGGGAGAAAAAGAAAACAATGTCTTGCACTATGACTGAATGTCTACTTATGCAACTTTGTATTTCACTTTTTAAAAATAAACAGGGTGGAACAATAATATCCCCTCAGTAGCCTACAAGTCAAAGTATGTCCTCTTTTCATTTATGTTGAAGATGGAGTTTTTATACAATCTGCTGGAGATGGAAATTGTTTTTTCTCATGACAGAGTTAGCAAGAATTACCTACAAAGCTTCCAAGAGAGCCCATTTTCATTGCTTAGTACCACAGGACTACCTTGGTACTTACACCTCAGAGGTAAGCTGCTATATAATGGAAACAAATCCATCTCCTACCATCATCACCGCTGCCCTGATCTGAATATCTGGTGAATTGGTGTGGATGGGAAAAGGGATTCACTGTCTGAATTAAAACAGCATAGCATATCTTTCTAGACACAGAAACAAATCAAACCTCCTATTCTTCTGCTTTTTGCTTATAGGACTGTATAATGTAAATGATCATAGTTCACTTTACTATGTGACTGGCTAGACAGACAATAAACAGATCATTTCTTCACAATATTAAAGCAATAGGTTTAGTCCAAAAGAATGCAACTGGTGGATGTCCTATTAAGTATATAAAATAGAGATGTGTGTTGCACAGCAGTTTTATACTTTTCTGAATACATAATATTACATCCAGCTTTCATATGGTAAATAATATATAACAGAGGATTGAATTAG
Organism: Bradypodion pumilum; assembly: GCA_035047305.1. NCBI lineage: Eukaryota > Metazoa > Chordata > Lepidosauria > Squamata > Chamaeleonidae > Bradypodion > Bradypodion pumilum. The sequence goes on from JAWDJD010000002.1 coordinate 117,650,518, forward strand.
CAAGCATTATCTGTTCTTTACAGTTCACAGAATGGACATGTACCTTTAACATATTATGAGAACAAATCTGCTATACATATAAAACTATGTGTCACACAAATTGTAATTCAGAAAGTAGTCCTGGCTTTACCAAAGCTTTAATTATCTAACCTGCTCTGCACTTGACAATCTGAGGAATAATAGACACTGCCACATTCTTCAGGGGTTGCTCTGTCAAATAAATCAATATCTTTTTGTTGGCGCTGTTACAAGCAACAAGCTATTCAATGCACATTGCACAAATGTGCAGGATAACAATATACACAGTTAGTCTTCTTTATACAAAATCAACCAAATTAGTGAGAATCCAGTTAGGAAACATTCAAATTTTCTCCAAAATCACATTAACTAACATATGAGGTATTAAGACCTTTTAAACCATTAATAACCATACAGGTCAATCTTGTGCCTGTTTACTTTAACATTAAGTGAAATTTGCCTGAGTTAAATGACCCTTACAATCAGGTCTGCAGTCTAAATAAAATAGTAAATCCAATGACTGTAATTAGTTGACAGATGACTTGGTGTCATGTTAAAAAAAAAGATTGAAGGGTCAGGCAGAAAATAACTAGGCATGAAAAATGTGTCCCAATGAAGAAGTATTAGAAATATTACCTTGTGTCCACAAAATAGAAACAATTGCTATATACACCTAACACAAGTCCTTAAGTCTAGCAATCTAAAGATTATTAAACATATGTACAACTATTTAAGTTCATAAGATTCATAGTTCCTTATGATTAACTTGACTTGACTTTCAGCACTCCTGAGAAAGTAAACAGCCAGAAAAAAGCAAACATATTTCTCAAAATTTTAAACCTCTGATATGATTTCAGCTACATTCCCCCACCCCACCCTTTCCTGAACCTTTCTGTTTCATATGCAGAATCTGATAAATTGAACTAAATTACCTTAATGAGAATATTTTTAAGAGTATTAGAGAGCCTGCAGACAAAAATGCAGCTTACTCCAATCACAATCACAAACAAGGTGGATCTACTACGAATCTTAGTTTTTATTAAATCACAATATTATAAAAATGAGATTAGAAGATTTCTCCTAATAAAACTACAAATAAACATAGTAGGCTGTTTAACGAACAGCAGAATGATTTGCATCACAAATACAATTGCTTGCATATAAACGAGCAAGTAAATGACGATATAAGTTTTTTTAAAAAATCTATTCATAATAGGAGAGAAAAAGGTGAAAGAGCCAGCATGGAGATGATGATCAGTAGGGGTAAAAAAAAAAAAGTTCACAGATTCCTTGTCTCCAAATCCACACAATCTCAGCTGGAATCCAAGGCTGATACGCAAGTTTCAAGAGAGAGAGAAAACAACCCAGGTTCATATAGCTTTGATTTCTAAAAATTGAAATAAAAAGCAGAGAAACAAAAGCGCTTGGCCCACCACCTTATCTCCCCTTCTTCCAGTAACTCTGTATAAATGAGAATGCAAAGTGGATTTTTTTGGAAGCCCAAAGAACCCCAGATACAATGAACTTGGGAGACCGACCACAGGTGCACTTTCCTTCATCCATCCTTTCCTTCCACCCTCAGTGCTCCCAATACAAATGAAGGCTCCCTTCCTCATCCAAACTCCTCCAGATCACAACCACCATGAGAGTCCGAGGGAAAGGGGGGGGTCACAGAAAGAGGGCACAAAACAGGCCACGAGAAGGAATCACTCCCTCACCCTCAGATACACATGTTACAGCCTTCCCCACTTTCCCACCTTGAGGCATGGAGCCCAATGGAGCAGCTCCAGGCCCGGGACTCGATGGAGGGGGAGAGAAAAAGCACATAACAACCATATTCACCTGGGCTGTGGAGGGCTGTGGTAGCAGTGATGGTGATGCTCTGGCTGGTGGTGGTGGTGGTGGTGGTGGTGGTTGTTGTTGTGGGTGATGGTGAGGATGGGGGTGAGGAGGAGCAGCAGGAGGAGGTGGAGGAGGAGGAGGAGGAGGAGAGAAGCCGTTGTTGTTGATGGGTAACAGTCGCCAGGACTACGGTGACTATGGCGCTTGATTCACAAGGCAACGGTTGCTATAACTCACAAAAGGGAGAGAGAGCGAACAGGCGAGCGAGAGGAGGAGGAGGAGGAAGAGGAGAGGAGGAGGAGGCGGCGGCCCAGCCTCACAGGCCCGGAAGAGGCGGAGCTTCCAACATGAGTGACAACTGCTCAACACCCCCCCCCGCCGCCGCCGCCCCCTCGCAACAACAACAACACACACTCCCGCCTGGGCTGGCCTGGCCGGCCTCTCAGGAAGGGGAGGGGGAATTGGTCAAGGCTCGATACACACACGGAGGCGGTGGGTGGGAGAGGGTGCCTGTGCGGTGCGCGCGCACACAAGAGGGAGAGAACGTTGGGCCGCGTGACGGTTAGCATTGCAAGCAACCCAGCGGCAGTTATTTCCCTCCCACTTCAGCCTAACCGCCACTGCAGCGCGCGCGGCTGGGGGGGGGGGGGGGGTGTTAGCTCGGGCGGCGCACAGGCAGGGGCAGGGCTATGGCTCCCGTGCGAGGGTGTGTGTAACTGCTGCCTGGCAGCCTGGCAGAGGCTCAGTTGTCATTTCCGGCGGGGGGGGGGATAGAAAAGCCAAGCCGGGAGACATGATTGTCCCGGATATGAAGAGCGGCCGAGAAGGAAAGGGTCTCTCTCGGTGTGCCTTTCCCGGCTGCCGTTGTGGCGCTCCCTGCGTCTCCTCTCCCCCACCCCCACTAGCGAAACGACTTCCATATCCAGTTTTGTTTTTGCCCCGCTCTTATTTCCACGCTTTTTGCCGGGGTTTGGGGGAAAAGAGGTGATAAAATGGCTGGGATTTGGTTCTTCCCGCCGCCATTTTATGTGGGGGGGGGGGGATTGCCGTTGGCAAAAAAAAAAAACCTGGCAGCCCGTTTTGGTTGTGAGAACGCCGCCCGCTTGTATATCTTGTCTTTTTTTTTTTGGCGGGGTGGGGAAGCGCTGGTGAGGCAAAAACGGAAAGCCACGTTTTAGTGAGGAGGAAGAGGCAAGAAATCCTCGGCAACATGTTAGTTTCCCAGCTTTAAAATGTCCTGTACCTTCTGTTAAGGGCCTGCAAGCACAGTTAGCGGGCAGCCTCCCCTTTTGCAATGCTGCTTTCTTGTCCTTTCTGTGCCCATATCGGGGCAGGTGGGGGTGGGAGTAATGGAAACTGGTCTTTGAGGGGAATATTGTTCCCCCCCCTCCTCCTCCTCACCTTGTGACTTGAAAGTGTCGTAAAGGTCTCGCTTCAGAAGCAGAGGATCATGTAAAGTACAGTGGTTTTTTGGAAGCCTACAAAAGCGATAAGACTGCTCCTGAACCCAGCTAGATATTAAGGAATTGTGACACTGACAGTCAGGGAGCAAAGGGACAAAGCCATAGTTAGCTTACTAAACTGGTAGAAGCAAAAAAAAAAAACTTCTTCACTCCTTTGGTTGACATAAACAGTTTTTAAAAGTAGACAACAATCACACTGGACATTATGTAAGAACTGCCTCACCATAGTTAAGGTACTTGTGTTCATTATATCACATTTCTGGAAAGACATTGAGTAAAATCCAACAAGAAACATGTTCTTATAATATGAAAAAATGCTGAAGATGCTGGTTTGTATCGCTTAGCAAAGACAAGAGTTAAGTGTCCAAACACGTGCAGGCCAAAATCTTTTTGTTGATTAATGTAAAAGGGATTATGTAAATCTAGCTATCCATTAATGGCATGCTGGTTGTATTACTGATCATGTGCCTGATCACATAATCGAGCATATGCCCCAAATGCAACTATAATCTCATTAATAAGCAGCAATTTGCCACAAACACTTGCAAAATGTTCCTTATACCTTATAAATCAATATTCTGGCTGAAATGTTGTGTTAAAGAAGGTGTGGACAAGCTGTTCTTCACCACAGGAAAAAGATTTAAATTAACCAAATAAGGAATTAAGTAGGCTGTTAGGGAACATTGCCTTTTTAACATAGGGAATTAGTTGATTACTTAGGAGGCATAGTTCTTTAGGCAGAATCAATGGCTAAATATATTCACTTCAAGCCTTCTCTCCAAAGATCCAATATTATTGAGGAAACAACTTGATATTACTACTTTAAACTACTGTGGTAATTGTGAATATAACAATTGCTGAATCATAGCTAATCTATATTAGATAGTCTTGATTATGCAGTTATCATATACAGGTGAAACTCGGAAAATTAGAATATCGTCCAAATGTTCATTCAGTTCAGTAATGCAACTTAAAAGGTGAAACAAATATATGAGATAGACTTATTACATACAAAGCGAGATAGTTCAAGCCTTACTTTGTTATAATATTGATGCTTATGGCTTACAGTTTATGAAAATCCCAAACCCCCCAATCTCATATACCCCATAATCACATAATCTCATGTATGCTGTATGCCATGATCATCACAATTATAACGAATGAAGGCATGACATATCTAGCTTTGCATGTAGTGAGTCTATCTCATATTTGTTTCACCTTTTAAGGGAAACGAATGAACATTTGCATGATATTCTAATTTTCCAAGTTCCACCTGTAAAACTAGATGGTGTGATCATGGTGAACAAAACACATGGTCCCATCTAACCAGACTGCTGGAAATAAAAGACATAAGAACATGGCAGAAATTTCTAAATTGAAATGAAGATGATATAAACACAATTAGATTATGGGTCCCTGTTTATTTGAGATCTTTATGTTTTCTTCAGGGCTTTTTTTTTTTTTAAAAAAATACCGTGTTCCCCACTTAAAATCACATGCTGTGATGTCTCTTTACATACATACTTTAGCCCTTTTATGACTAAGAGCTTTGCAAAACCCAACTAGACTACTCTGCATATGTGTTGCATTGCCTCTAGAACAGGGGTGCCCAAAATTTTCAGGCCATGGGCCAATCATGGTTCAGGGGTGCACGTGTTTTACTTCTGCTTCTGAGAGCAACAAGGGTGGTGTGGGCCGGATGAATTGGCATTGGGGCGGATCTGGCCCCCGGGCCGTAGTTTGGGCACCCGTGTTCTAGAATGATCTCTGTTACAACCCTGCTGTTCGTTCCCAACCTTCCTTTGTACCTGCATTCTTTTCAAAGAGACGCTATATATAGTGTATTTTTCCAACCTAGTGCTCTTTTGATTATCAGATTAGCATTTCTGGCCATTGGCCATGCTAGCTGGGGAAGCTGAGGTTCAAAACACTCAAGAGAGTGCTGTGTGAGGAAAGTGCTATGGAAAGCTGGGCATGAGCCAGAGAAGAACTAGGTCCAAACTGCTGCTCACATATTAATTGTTGAGAGTGATGTTGTTTTCAGCACATTTTATGTTAATCTTGCAAGGAAATGAGGATAAGAGGAATAATTTATGTGATTTCCCATTATTTCCTTTGATGATTGGAGAGATGTAAATGTCATGAGGGGGGGGGTAGGCCTTCTCTTCCCTTCTTATAATGGACCCAAAGTATTTTACATGGAAAAACTCCAGAGAGACTTGTGGCACTTTGAAGTTTATCAGGTTTTCCTTGTACATTCTGTAAACCATAGTTCGCTTCAGATGCATTAAGTATTGCGTCACAATGTGGACATGTATAAAACATGGGGAATTGAGGTATAGGATGTACATCTTTGTGCATATCTAGCTATTGTCCATGAAAGTGTGCTAGATAAAATGTGTTAGGATTTTAAGCTGCCACAAGTTTTTTATTTTTGCAACAACAGACCTAAGACTACCACAGCTACCTCTGAAAATTCCTGCATGGGAAATATTTTGTCATCTGCATAATTTTAAAGTTTTCATGTTTAAAATGTATGTTTCTCCATTTTGTTGGAAATATCTCTGGATCAGAAGTAATTATACTTCATCCTACTGTATCTGTTTTATTTATATGCTGTATTTCCTATAAGGAGAACAGAGTGTCATACAGTAATATGCTGGACAGATCCATTTAAAATTGCTCAAGGTGACATTCTCTTAGCTCAAACGGAAATACTGTGCATTATACAGTAACGGTAAAAACCCCTACTTATGTAAAAAGTCTGTTCCGTAGGTTTTTATGTAAATCGGTTTTTTACATAACTTGAAGCAAACCCATAGGAAAAATGAATTTTTTACTTAACTCAAAGCAAACCCATGGGGAAATGATGTTTATGTAAATCAAAGCAACCCCATAGGGAAAATGATTTTTTTTACGTAACTCGAAGCAAGCCCATAGTAAATTGTGTTTTGAAAATCGGGACATTTATGCAAATTGGGACATGGTTTTAGTGCAAAAATCATGTAAGTAGAATTTTATGTAACTTGAGACATATGTAAGTCGTGGTTTTACTGTACATCCATTACATCATTTTAAACTTCAGACCATTGCAGGGGGCAAGCTGCAATAATTGAGGAAGATTGGGCTACACTGGCACCTCAGATTAGATAGCAGTTATGGGAATCTTTTAGCTATCCCTTTTAAGAAGCAGAGACATGTCTGATGAAGTAGATTTGATCCACGAAAGCTCACATTTGAATACAGGAGTTATTCTTTAAGATGCCACTGTGTTTGTTTGTTTTTTGCTATTTTGTTTACTCTCTGATATACTTGCACAGACAAACATGGCTACCACTTCAAATATATTAAAAACAAGATGAACTGAATTCCTGATTAAATTGCACCAGCATCATTAAGCTTTAGTGTTGCATAGAGCCAGTTATGCATAATTTTAGTTACTACATGGAGCTGACTTGAACTTCTGTTCTGCTTGAGAGGATCAGCACCAGCTGTATAGGGACAGCACTCCACGTGGCTCACAGATGTTGCCTTCAGGAAACACTGTAATCATCCCCCCCCCTCCCAGATTTACTCTGCAATAGAAGGCTATATGAGGCAAAACAAGAATTGTGAAAATCTTTACATTTTGTTAGTTCTCTAACTCATCCTTTTCCCAGGTTAGTTCTGTTGTATTTTCATCTTGTGTTCTTTGACACTTATGAAGCATAGCTAATACAAGCTACTACCCTGCCCATTGTAACTTTCATATGCATTACCAAATTCTGAATGCGCCCGTTAACTGAAAAGTTGATTCACTATTTCACCCCCCACAACTATACATACCAGTTCTCAACAAATTCCTAGATGTTCTTGGAATATAGTTCCCAGAAGTTCTTAGCCGGCACAGCCAATGGTCAGGTCTTCTGGGGGTTAGAATCCAAGAACATCTGGGATTCCACATTCTCATATATCCTTCCAACACATATATTCCTGTGAACTGAATATGGTGCTCAGCTCTTCTGAAGAAATTGAAATTAGCATACAGTATTTTAAGTTTTCCTTTCATGTAATCTTAAATGTGACAGAAGCCTTTGTGTTTTGAGTTCGGTTTAGCTTTTGGTTTTTTGTTCATGTACTGCAACATGAACACAGCTCCCTCTCTAAAAATGATGCTAAATAATAACTTTCGTGTTGATTTGGCTACTAAAACCCACTGTGAGTAATCACCACTCTGTACAAAGCTAAGGAAGAATGTGCTGAAAGTATTCTGGTATTTTCAACTGCATAGAATATGAATTCTAATGAAAGAGTCCTTAAATTTTAACTAAAGAAAAAAACCACACATCCATGTTAGCTTTGTTTGTCGCATGCTGCTATATTTAGCACTAAAATCATGGCTTTGGCATATTTAGCTAGCTTTTTACGTTCATGAAAAAAATGTTGGGTGCTTATTGTGATCTTAGACATTTCCCCAGAATTGCATTATTTAATTCAGAAGATAGAAATCAAAAGTAAAAAAAAAAAACCCAGATATCTATTGGGGCACATTTTAGCTGTTTAAAATGCATATTTCAAAGCCTGATGAGTTATGGGGCAAGAATTTGGCCCTCAAACCCTTTGAAATTACCCAAACTCAGTTTATATTGACTAATGGTGGATTTGGGGTTCTAAATCTTTCTCAGCTACATTCTTCTTATTCAGGTGCCATATTCATTCCAGATATTGGCTATCATCATGGCGATGATGTTCTTAACTCCTCGAAACAGTTATTTTGAGGACGTACCACATCAGTGTCTCAGGTTCTACAGCCATGAAGTCCATCTACATCCAGGGCCTCTCTTCCCAGGGATCTTTCCTTGCAAAGCGAATTGGAGTATTCTATACTTTAAGTTGTTCCTCATGATATGGCCAAGGTATTGGAGCTTTCTTTGCTTAATGGTCTCAATCAGTTTTTTTTTTTCATTATGCATCCAGCACAATACTTCTACATTAGTCACATGGTCAACCCATGATATCCTTAGCAGCCATCTGTAGAGCCATCTGTCAATCTGTAGATCCACATTTCAAAAGCTTCGATTCTCTTTTCAGATGCTTTAGTCCAGTGATGGCAAACCTTGACACTCCAGGTGTTCTTGGTCTTCAATTACCAGAAGCTCAAGTCAGCACTGCTGCTGATCAAGGCTTCTGGGAATTGAAGTTCCAGAACACCTGGAGTGCCAAAGGTTCGCCATCACTCCTTTAGTCAATGTCCAAGCTTCAACTCCATATAGCAACACTGGGAATATGTAACATCTCACTAATCGGATTTTTGTAGCAAGAGTTAGATCTCTACTGCATAATAAGTGCATTTTTATGAAGGTGGATCCATCTTCAGCAACATAGGGATACCAAAAATTAAAACATCTTGTTTGTAAGAAATACATGCTCTGTGACCATAATGTGTAAAATGCCCAAGTGTTTGATACTCAAAGTCCTCAGAGCAATAAATGATTTAAAACACTCTTTGCAAAGAGTGTATCTCTTTAAATTATCCCATTTCATTAAAAACATGTCAATTGTACATGTTTAAATACATCTCTTAAAACATATAATTACTTTGGAAAAATAAAAGGCAGTACAGCTTTAAATAATTATTTATAGTCATAGCATAATCACATTAAGTTATCTGATTGTTAACCCACCCCAACCTTTTGTCATTTTGAATGTATAGAGGGAAATCCATGTTAGATGCTTTTCGATTTTGCCTTTGTATGTTATGTCTCACATCTGAATATAATTTTAAACTACAAATGTTTTGGTTTATATTTACATCTCCACACTCAGCTGACAGTGCTTTAGTGGTGGTTAAAGACAGTTGTAATGTAGCTCTCCTGTAATACAGAAAATACTGATAAGCTTGTTTTGTAAACAGTAGGCTGGTTTGCCTTTGAAGCAGCAATGCTGTATTCTATTACAGGCTCTACTCAGATAGAGGATTATACACATTTTCCTATGTGGGCTTGCTAGGATTGCAAAACCATATTGATTCATAAAATGTCCTGCTGGAGTCATTGGCCTTTATACTGTATTTTGCTTAACTGGTGAATACAGGTTTGTTTTTTTGTTTGTTTGTTTTTTGTTGTTTTTGGGGGGGACTGCAGTGGCTTAAAATGGTTAAGATGCTGAGCTTGACGACCGGAAGGTTGGCAGTTCAAGACACAAGTGCTGCATGACAGAATGAGCTCTCATCTCTGTCCCAGCTTCTGCCAACCTAGCAGTTCGAAAGCAAGAAATTGCAAGTAGATAAATAGGTACCACTTTGGTGGGAAGGTAGACAGCATTCCATGCACTCCACCGTCTTCTCATGCCTGCCACATGCCCACAGAAATGTCTGCAGATGCAGACAGCACTAGTTTTTTGGCTGTAAACAGATGAGTACCAAATCCTAGAGTCGGATATGACTGGCTTTCGAGCAAAGGCAGTCTTTACTGTACCTTTAACTTACATTAATATTTTCAAATCCTTGGTTGGGCACTATTCACATTTCCAGATTACAATTCATGTACCCTTCAATTATTTCAACTCTTTTATATATACAGACTGTCTATAAAATGGGTTGGCCAGAACAGCATTGGTTTCTGTTCATGGGAAAGAACACTATGACATTCAGCCCTCTCCTCCCAGCTAAATGGCGCTTTGAGTTTTATGGAACATGTCCCCGATCATTTACAAATGGCCAAAAAATAAAATAAAATGAATTTGTAGATCCTAATTCAATTCATCATTTAAATTATTTTTTAAAAAATTGTGTGCATACATTTGCATGTGCACACATTGCTGATCAGAACTCCAGAAGGAGTGGTCCCAAAGCCTGTCTAGACAGGCTTTCAATTCCTATGTAAAGAGACATGGGACTGTATAAGAAATAGTTGGTAACTGCAAAAGTGAAGGCATAAAATAAGCAGGTGCAACAGTGATAGGCTTAGATAAAAGGAGAGCCTTCTTTTTATTGGATTATATTATGCTGCAGATGAAGACAAAATTAGAAATAAACCAATATATATTTAATATTTAGTAGTCATTACATGGGAATAATTTTCACAGTTAACATTTTGGCACTACCAAAATATCACAAAATAGCTGGTGGTGTAATTGCCTCTAAAAGGGACCTTTTGTTGACACAATTGCAGGGAGATGTGTTAAGCCTCTGAAATCCATGCATTCCATCTATGTTGCTGTATAAAGTGGGTAGCACAAACAGTTTAAAAACTGGAAAGCATTTAATTTTATTTTAAACTCATGGTATTTAATTTCTTTTTATAGAACGACACATTTTTAAAACAAAATTGTTCTTAACTTATAACATGAGCTTTGGATTTCTGATTCATAAGAAGAAGAATGAAAGAGTCTTGGGCTTACTCAAGTGCATTTGCATTGAATACTGTACACTGATTGGGTACTGAAATTATAAAATAGCATCTAAGTTCAACTAAAAGTGTTAGATTTGCAGTGCCAAGATGCCCTATTTGTAGTTGCAGTGGTGTGACACCATAATTACAGACTTCGTATCAAAATATGGTATCATTCTTCACCCAGAAGAAATAACCTTTAAGGAACAACTCCTAATTTGAATTGAAGATTGATGTAAGACAAGTAGTGCTAATGTGAATAATAAAGATGTTACATAAAATAACAGTTTCTGACAAAGGATTTTAAGTTACGTTAATTATTAAACATGTCTGTCATGCTTTGGGGGGGAGTGGGAAGCAAAATGAAATCTGCCTGTAACTTTTTGTGACACTAATGAGAAAATTAAAGCTAAGTGCAGAAAATAATAACCAGATAGCATTAGTGTAAGTTAGAGCAGCCTTAGGAATGTTAGGCTACAGGTCCCATCATCCTTAATCAACAAAGTCAATGGTCAAAATGTTGTACTACAAAACATCTGGAATGTTTGAAGCGGTAGCTGTGTTAGTCTGTGCAAGCATATCTTAGAGTAAATAAAATAGAACAAAAAAGACAAAAAATGTTGTGACACCTTAAACACTAACTTCTGTATTCAAATGTGAGCTTTCGTAGACCAGGTCCCCTTCGTCAGATGAGTTAGTACTCGTGAGCTACAATATAAATGCAACTTGTGACGGCAAAGTTCTGCTGGGACAAGAAAAACTTAGATGTTGAATAATATTGATGGGGAGACGGAGCCCATTTTGTGAAAGTTTTGGGGAAAGTTTCATTTAAATAAATGAACAGTGCTTGTCAAATTAAAAAAAACAAGTATGTTTACATGGATTTCAGTAATGAATTATTTAAATCAGGGGTTCTCTACCTACGGCCCGTGGGCCAGACCCAGCCCACGGCACCATTTTATGTGGCCTGTGTCACCACTGCCACCAGAAGCAGATGCATTTTTGAAAGCCGTAAATGTGCCCTTGGCTGTCATAAATGCATTTAAAACAGCCATAAATGCGCCCACGGCTGTCGTAAATGCAACAACTGCAAGTGCATTTTATGGAAGGGTTTATGGCGGGGGAAACACATGTCTGGCCCGCTCAGCTGTCTGAGGTGGTGTGGTCCGACCCACGGCTTGAAAAGGTAGAGAACCCCTGGTTTAAATGAACAAATACATCAGTACAGTAGAACCCCACATAACGGGAAAAACCTCAGTTCCACGGAGCTCTTCGCTATGTGGTTTTTTTTGTTATGTGGTTCCCTATGGGAGATACCACACATAACCACGGGGGGGGGAGTTTGTTAACCGGGGTTCCCATTGAGTGGGTATACCCTGGTTGCCAAAACCCCTGCATAATGAACAATTGTTTTCGTTATGCGGGGTATCACCCTTGCATAACGAACGCTTCGTTATGAGAATTTTTTTGCTATGCGGTGCGTTCGTTATGCAAGGTACCACTGTAATTAGTTTATCATGAAGGTCCCAGTACTGTTGGTGAAATGTAGAGCAAAATGGCAATTGCCCAAGTAGTTTTCTCCCTCTTGCCAGTTGTCCTTGACATGACTGGTCATCTACTGGTTTCAACAGAAGATACACAACTAATTGGGCAACCAATCACATGGAGGACAGCCTTCCAAGAAGGGGCTTGTACAACTGCCCTTGGGTGCACCATAAACTATACTAGAGAATTTTGCTAAAGTAGCCCTCTTCCTCTCACTTTGGTTTTCAGCTTAACCCTTCCACACTTCTGATTTTGTTGCTCAAGGCTTTGGGCCTTCACAGATTCTGATTTAGAGCTTTTATGATCTTCCCTCATTTTCTCATCTCTCGGTGCCTGCGTCTGCATTGTAATGCCCCTGTTTTTATAAAAAAATGCCTTATTGCTTCTGACTCAGAGAACATAATTCTTTCAAATGCCATATAACTATATCACATTACTTATAAATTAACATTCAAAAACTGCTGTTGTTATCTACACTTGTTTGATATGGTGATTATATTCAGTTTTTTGGCACAAATACTGGATATCCTGACTGCAGGCTCTAATTCTCTTACTACCAATGCTCATTTTTGAATCTTAGAGTCTGTGTCGTTTAGGCATGTGTATCAAAGACTTTGTTTATTCTTCTGCTCTATTTCCCCCCTACATGGCTTTCCTTCCGTGCTTGCTCCAGAGATATGGGCACGTTGTAAGAACAGTGGCTGCCAGGAACAACATATACAATTTTACTTCAAAAAAATGTTCTGAACACTAAAAATGGCTGAATTTTCATTGATTTAAATTTTCTTTCTTGTTAATTTGTTTCATTGGCTCCTTGAGCAGTCACTGAATATCAGCTTCTATCTGGTTGAAAACAAATATACAATTCCTTTTTTATATTTTAATATAATAATAGTTTTAAAATCTACATGATTCAGTTGGATCTTCTTTGAGACATAATGTTTGGTAAAAAAGGGTGTAACTCTTCTTAAAGATTGGATACAGACCTGTAAAGTTAATGATAGAAGAAATGATTTGTTTGCTGAAATGAACTGGTTTCAGACTGTGATGGTAAATAAATGGAATGGTAAATACTGGAGAAAACCGGAATTGTATAGAGAAATGACAGAATTTGAGGTGTTGATTTCAAAATTAAGAAAAGGAGATGGAGCTATTAAGGGCATAGTTAGTAAATTGTATAAAATGCTGAATATCAAGGGTGATCCACATGAGGCCTTAATGTCAAGTTGGGAACAGGAATTGAATATAAAGATTGAAAAAGATATATGGAAGCATAAATGGAAAAAGAGGATAATGAGAACGTTATCAGTTAGAATTAAGGAGCATAACTTTAAAATGTTGTGGAGGTGGTACCTGACCCCGGTGAGGTTGCATCAAATGGATAATAAAAAAGATAAATTGTGTTGGAGATGTAAAAAGGAAATTGGAACATACGAACATATGTGGTGGAGTTGTACTGTGGTCAAAGAATTTTGGAGAAAGGTGGAGAAGGAGATTAAAGATATAATGGGTAAGAGAATTAAACTGGGGTTGGGTTCCACCATGTTAACAGATTTATAAGGTTTTAACCTAAACAAGGATGAAAAAGAATTATTGGAAATAATTCTTACAACGGCTAGACAATGCATAGCTAGAAATTGGAAAAATGGCATAAATATAAAGATAGAAGAGTGGTATAAGGAGATGTGGAATTTAGCATTGAATGATAAATTAACGGGAAATAAATAAGAAAAAGGGTATTATTAAAGAAAATAGATTTTGGAATATTTGGCGTGCTTTTGTGGATCACTCTCTTAGAGGGGGAGAAGTAAGCAAACCTGTACCTGATCAAATTGCCTTCTGGATGGAAAGTATTAAGAATCTCTGATTTCTCTGGACATTGTAAATATCACGGGGTGAGCATGCCCATATAATTTTATATGGGTATGCATGTATGTAGGTTTGTATGTGTGCGTATATGTGCGCAGGTGCATGTATGCGCTGGTGCACATATATGCATACTGTAATGTTTTATTATAAATAATAAATTTGTGAAATAAAGGGTATATCATGCACATTACTCGAGATTTAAAGTTTAAATCACCAGCTATAAATATTGTTTAATAATGCACTAATGTATTAGTTTAAAAAGATATTGGTGCCAGAAGGTAAAATGATATATTGTGTATGTATTGGCAAAATGTATTTTCTATTTTCCTATATGTATATGTGTGTTATATTATTTGTTGTAATTTTGTTTGAAAACCAATAAAAATTAATTTAAAAAAAGAGACATAATGTTATACTGTATTGTATGATAAAAGGAATATTAGTTTGCTTAGCGAAAATAGTTAATTGCAATATATTATTATCTTTTTACTATGTGCCACATAAATTTGCAGTTCATACGTAATCATTAAAGAGTGACTACAGTTTTAAGATTGAAATGGCACCCTTTAAACATGAGCTTTGCTCCACTAACAGCATTCAAAAGGTATAGACATAGAAATCTAGGAGTAATGAACTTTCAAAAAACTTTAGGTAAGTGAATGGATGTTGAAATAGAGTTATGCAAATGAGAAGCCAGGAGATAAATAAAGATCTTTTACCAAGTAATCTCACCAAAAGAATAACTGGCCTGCCAAGAGATTATATTCAACCACAGTTAAGCCACCAGTGGTGTGTGTGTTTTCCTGTCAGAGATTACTCTGAGTTGAAAGGATTTTTGCAGGGGACACCTGAAAGAGGCTCCTTTCATGTGCAGCTCTTTGGGAATTGAACCCCATGCTTTTGGTCTCCAAGCACAGTGCTTTTACCCACTGAATCACCGGGGAGCAACCACTGGTAAGAGTTGCTTGTATTTGATACTATCTGTGGAAAGCCGTAAGTGGTGAAATCTTTGCAATGTCTTTTCGTATTTGATCAACATTAGAATTATATCAGTGCACTGATGCAAACATGATTTTTCCCAGTTACCCATTCCCGTGGTAAAACATGTAGGATCATGTGGAAACACTGGGATATTGTGAGAATAGATATCTAGATTTTGAAAAATGCTTGTCATTTGACACTAGACTAAAAACCTAATGTATATTTTATTTTTAAAAATGCCACTTGTAATTCTGCTGGGTGAACCATATCTTTAATATATCTTTAGAATGCAGCTTCAGGAGATGAAGCTATTTCATATTTCTTTTATAATTCTCAAAATTTACTGTCAAAGATTACATACTTCAGAACATTAATGATATGTAAAATATTTTTACTTAATGTCCAACATCTCCAACATCTAGCATCTTGCTAATCATAACTGTCCTTTAGAGAATTTTAAAACTATCTGCATGTATATTTATGAATACTCTTTTTAAGATGCATTGAGATTTGGCCTAAATCCAGTTGGTAGTCCAAAATAGAGTAGCCCCATTGAATTAATAAGATTCACTTAAGTACTGGCACACCAATCAGGAACTAATTAAATGTGTCTCTTCTGGTTAGGACTAAAAATTAGATTTCAGCTTACGTTATGTACATCAAAAATAGTATTTGGGTACCTTTAAAACAGATTTTTCCCCACAGTCTAAACTTTCATGGACTACAGTCCAGTTGCAAAAAATGTACATTGAAATAAATCTATTAATCATAAAGATACTTTTGTTCTTGTTATACAGGTACATGCTAAAACAGATTGGTATCACTAATTCTACAGCAACAGGTATATATTACTTGAGAGTAACTGTTAATTGCTACAATGCAAGTTATTGTTGAAGATACAGATGTTCTCATTACCTCAACTACTTCAAATGACTATAAGCAGTATGAACTGTAACTTTTAAACTAAGCTAGCACAATACAAATAGGTTGAATATTTATGGGAAAATGGATTTATAGTGGAAATGTGGGGAGAAACATCAACAATTTGAGCTATGCAGATGATACTACCCTAATGGCAGAAAGTGAGGAAGACCTAAAGAAACTGCTGCTTACTTTAAACAGTAAAACCCTACTTACGAAAAAAGTCCATTCCGTAGGCTTTTTCTTAAATCAGTTTTTTATGTAACTCGAAGCAAACTCATAGGAAAAATTATTTTTACGTAACTCGAAGCAAACCCACAGGAAAAAGAATATTTATGTACCTCGAAGCAAACCCATAGGAAATCATGTAAATCGGGACATGGTTTTACACAATATTATGTAAGTCAAATTTTATGTAACTCTGGGCATTTGTAAGTTGGGGTTTTACTGTATACTCAAGTATAAGTCAGGTTTTTTAGCCCCCAAAATGAGGTTCAAAAATGGGACTCGACTTATACTTGAGTCAACGTAAATACTAAAAAACACACCCACACAAATGTCTAAAATACATGAAACTATGGTAAAATTAATTTAATTATTGAAACTCACTAGCAGCTGCTGCATTTTCTCCCCCAACCTATACTCGGGTCAGTCTATTTTCTTAGTTTTAGAGGTCCAAAGATAATGGCAACAGGCCCTATCAGTACTTGGAAAATAGATAGAGAAGAGGTAGAAGCAGTGACAGACTTTACTTTCTTAGGATGAAAGATCACTGCAGATGGTGATTGCAGCCATGAAATAAAAAGTCGACTGATTCTTGGGAGACAAGCTATGAGAAACCTTGGGAACATAGTTAAAAGTAGAGACATCACCTTGCAAACAATGGTATTCCTGGTGGTAATGAATGGGTGTGAGAGCTGGACCATTAGGATAGCTGAACGCAGAAGAATAGACACCTTTGAAATGTGGTGTTGGAGGAGAGTTTTGAGAGTCCCCTGGACAGCGAGGAGAACAAATAGGTCAATCGTAGAAGAAATCAACCCTGACTGCTCATTAGAAGGTCAAATAGTAAAGATGAAGCTTTACTTTGGACATCAAAGGAGAAGAGAGGATTCACTTGAGAAGGCCTTGATGCTGGGAAAGGTGGAGGGCAAAAGAAGACGGGGTGGCAGAAAATGAGATGGCTAGATGGTATTGTTGATGCAATGGGCACAGAGTTGGGCGGGTTGAGGAGGATGGTGGAGGACAGGCGCCTGGCGGGCAATGGTCCATGGGTTCGCAAAGGATCGGAATCGCCTGTGCGACTGAACAACAACAAAAGGGAAAAATGGGTTTATTTTAATGATTTATTGGAGCAAACGTTGGAATGATTGATTATATACATTCCTATGCATCTTTTTCTTTTACATAATGGTGTTGGTGTGAATGTAGCTATAAAATTGACGTTTTTGGGATGAATAAGATTTATTTATTTATTTATTTATTGGGGGGGGGGGGAGAAAAAGCTTTGAGAAGATAGTTTCATGCAGATCTTGCTACAGGATTGGTACAAACTTTGCTCTTTGAGAACATAGCCAAATGAAGCCCTTAAAGGAAGGTTGGTTTTAATGAAGTCTCAGTAATTGCTTGTGAGACACACATTTACATCTAGGGTGGGCAGCCTATGGTACGTGGACTACATGGAGCCTTAACAATAATTTCATGCAATCACCAGCAGCACACATCTATCAGGATGCTGCAGATTTACCTTTGCTCTAGCTATATAAACTATCAAAGAGAAAAGAACTCTGAAATCCTATTGTAATCTGAATTCTGCTTGCAGTCAACTCCGGGTTTGCCCTACAGTTACAAACCAGCCCTGTTTTCAGATTTGCCAGAAAATGGAAAGGTGTGTGGTCAAAGCAGCTAAGTAGATTTTTAGGTAACATATTACTTTTTAAGAGTATTTATTACGTGTATGATGAAATTATTTATTTCCTTAAATAAGATAATTCTCTAGCATAATCAGGTTTGTTTACTGTAAAAGCCCCTTCCTGCCCTCTAGTGGCTAGAATTAAAAAATTTGTGTGTGGTGGAGAGGGGCCAAACATAGTAAAATTGCCCCTATATTGCCTAGAGGGTGTGAGAATAGATTTTGTCAAGGCCAAATTTGGCCCCAGATGGGAATAGGGCCCCCAATGCACAACACACAGCGGACACATGTCCCATACCCTCAAAAACCAGATTCTAGGTTCTTTGCCAAAATCCAAAATTTTCAAAGAAAATTTTGTGATCCTGGCACGTTCGCATTGGTATTTGCAGGTTTACACCCTTTTTACAATTATTGAGAGGCAAGAAAGATAGCAAAGGAAGGTAAAGGTGAGTATATATGGCAAAACTAATTATTTCAAAAAAAGAGGTTTCATATTAATGACAAAGTATTAGAAAGAACTTATTGCTTACATTAATTGCTAACAGAGTAAATATGACATTTGTATATTATAGCAAGGATATGTGGATTTTAATGTAGTTACTTAATTTATAAACATGTAACAACATATCTATGGTATTAGCAGAATATAAAGTAATATACTTTGTAATTAAAATACAGTAAATAACAAACAAAACCTGTATTTTATTCAATACATTGAGGCAAACTTTAAAGTTACCAGACTAATCGAAAGAAAGATTAAAATAAACTTTCTACAAATGGCCAGTAATAGCGCACATACAGCATTTAAGGCACTTATTACTTATATTAATAACAGAAAGAGATAACATCATTCAAGGGAAATATGATGCATTAGATCCATCAATACATTCATACTGAGGCACACTTGATTCTTTATGTTAACAATAGGGGGAAACAGGAAAACAGTATGTCATCTTAAATACATCTCAATTAAAACTTGTACTCATAGTTATATGTTGGATCAGGGCCCGATGTGGGCCGGAGGGTCCCGGAGGAGACTGGTCAAGCAAGACACGCAAGGCAAGATGAAGCGAAGACCAGCATTTATTGATCAGAAGGCACTTAACTTTATACTCTGCCTAGCTTGACTGCGTGCATACGTTGCGCGCAGCCGTGACAGGAAAAACTCTGAGTCTTCACATTGAGATTACACAAGTTACCCATTAGGGATGACATCACCGGGGGAAGTTTCTTATCTATCTAATTTACTACCGGGGACATGCATTGTCTACTGTTATCGGAAGCAAACATGCGCCTAGGTTGACTCGGGCTTAGAGCTGCGGATGCGAGATTACTCATTACATGCCTATCGAGTTGACCACCTGGCGATCTTTTGCCCTCTATTGTCCGAACTGCCTGTTAGGTCAGCGATCGGTGAATTAAACTATAGCTATTAATCCGCTCCCCAATTTCTGTCCCCTCAGAACCAAAAGCTCAAAGGAGCGTTCTCCCAAAACTGTGGTTCTGTCAGGGACAGTGTGCCAATTGCTTGCGCGGAACCCACAGTTATACAATTAAGAAAGAGTTAGCTTCTAGGTACAACAAGTTAACTATGTGTTTAAAATCAGAAGTAAAACTAGAAGAAAGAACACTGTTAGAATAAGACTCAGTAGTTTCAATACTTAAACCAGGGATTCTCAACCTGCGGCCTGCGGCTGGATGCAGCCCACAGCACCATTTCATGTGGCCCACCTCCACCACACCCAGAAGTGCCATGTGGTGGAGAAAGGGCAAAATGATTATCCAACCTCCAAAGCTGTCTGAGGGAGTGTGAACCCTGCCCCTGGCTTAAAATGGTTGAGAACTCCTGACTTAAACTATAAAGAAAGCATTTGGCCTATTTTACTGAAAACAATGCATCAATATAGTAAAATACAAAAGAAAAGTGAATCATAGAAAAATTAGGTGGATTAGAACTAATGCTGTCTCTAGAGAAATTTCCAGACAATCTTTAAAAAGGATCAATAAAAGAATTAGAAAGTGTTGGAGGTAATAAGATTGAAGGACATTAAATCACATTGATCAAAAATCAGCATTTTAAATAACATTTGTAGTTTCCTGCTTGAAACCTGAGGTGCTTGGGTCTTCAGATGAAAGTATCTTATATTTCCAGAGTCCAAGCAACCTATCAGAAATCCAAACCTGCCATTCCTCTCTCTTATTTTGATGTTGTCCTGAGGTAGAGAAGAGAGCACCTTCAGGCTTTTTTCCAATAAAGATTTTAGAACATGAAGAGATAATTAGATCATATTTGATTACAATCTTTCCTGCCATAGTCAGTGTCACTTGAGTGAAATATTGATTCCTTGGTCCCTTGCATGCATGGAAAATGTCTTTGTCTTTTCATTCAGGATGCATTATTCTGTGAGTGTCAAACAAAATGAAGAATAAACAATAACATTGTCTGAAATATAAATGAAAGGTGTTTCTGGAATATAGCCTGTGTTATATAAAAGTATGTGGTCTGGTGGTCTGGTTGAAGAAAGTATTTAGGCTAGTACAAAGTAAATCTTATTTATTATTATTTATTATTTCCATTTTTATACCAACCATCTAACCAGATGGCCATTCTGGGTATTTCACAATAATAACAATTATAAACAGGGGGATGGGGGGGGAGATAATAACACAATACATTACCACAATCCTAGGCCCAAATCTATATCTATAAAACAGAGGTGTGGGTTTGTATGTGCTCCAAAGGCACCCACACCCCTGGACCAATCTTGCTGAAAGTTTGCACATACATACCTTGGGCTTGTGAGATCAGCACTGTGGGGGTCTCAAAACCCATTTGGGGGTTTATGTCCCCCAAAGTGGGATGCAAAGGGGACACCCCCACTGACCAGAGAAACAGCAACGAAAAAGCAGTACTGCGCATGCACAGCACAGCCAAGCCAGCGGCTTGAATTTTCCACCGGGACACGCCGCCGCTAAAGAAAGCTGTGGCTGCAATTAGTGGCCACAACTTTCTTCAACAGTGGGGTCTCCGGCCCGTAAACGTACAGTTCTGGCAAGCCACTGCCTCCTTTCGCTGACCAAAGGAGGCCGCAGCTTGACAGAACTTAACGTTTACGGGCCGGGGACGACGCCGGGCGGAAAAGTAAAGCCGCAGTCAAGCCGCGTCATCCTTGCTTTAAGGGACAAAAACAACCCGGGCAAGGCCGGGTAATTAGCTAGTTACTTATAAAACAACCCAATCTAGTAACCATGGTTACCTTAAAGCAAGCCCCTATATGGTGAACAAAGAACAAAAAATCATGTCAGCAGAAGGTAAAATCAAACTGTAAAACATGAAACACCTTAAAAAGCTCAGTTTTCAAAAGACAGCAGAAGTGTTTGGTCCTGCTAGATGTGAACAGATTGACTTATCCCATAATGTCAGGCCACTACAGAAAAAGCCCATGTTCTAGTGCTGGTCTTCCATGCCTCCTTAGGGGTGGGTGCTCACAGTTCACCAGACTGGGAATGGTGTATTGTCTAGGCAAGATTCATGAAGAGAGGTGCTCTGGCAGGTATCAAGGTACCAGACCATTTAGGACTTTGTATGTTAGAATCAAAACCTTGAGGTGGGCATGAAACCGACCAGTAGCAAATCCAGGTGAGCCAATCTGCAAGAAGTAGTCAACACCCCACCCAACCCACACCCACAATCCCAACATGAATCTCACAGCTGCATTCTGCACCTGCTATGGTTTCCTTACCATCTTCAAGGGTAGCCCCACATAGACAGCATTGCAGTAATCGATTCTCAAAATTACCATTGTGTGGACTAGCATTTCCCAAACTGTGTTCCACAGAACACTGGTGGACTTCAATTCCCAGAAGCCTAAGTCAGTACCAGGTTCAATTTGCACTTTTGAGGCACCTATTCCAGAGGTAATCCTGTTATAGGAAGGAAAATGGGGCAAAGAAAGGAAACATGTATCCCCTTAATGTATAATTGACCCTAACTAGTTCTCTGTCTCAGCAGGTGCCCATCTTTCTCACTAGCCAGTTGATTCTTTGCCAGGAAGAGATGTGAGCAGGAGTTATCTTTTTATCGCATCAGTTATGTTCACTGCCAGAGTGTGTGTCGATACTTTGGCAGTATCAAAAGGGGAGTGGAAGGCACAGACAGCTTTTGTTGACCCTCTCTTCCTCATTAGGATATGGGTTTGGCAGGTGCCTGGCCCAGGTGACTTGATGCCAGCTTATGTTTAGTTTGGTGAGAGTCTGGCTATTATTCAAAAGGTGAATCACTTAAATTATGGCACCAAGCCACAGCTGAAGGCTTGCTAAGGTCTAGAAGAGTTCCTGTGATGTAGTGTTTAAGATGCAACATTAGAGTCAAAATTCTTTTTACGATCTAGGTTCAGTCTTGATGAGTTTGTTTGGGGCAAGCTGTAGTTTGCATAAATACCTTGTGAAGAGCCCTGAAAGTGCTTAGCACTATAGGGTGATATATAAGTGGTGGTGGTGGCGACGACTTTGACAATGTCAACAATGGCAGCCTGTTGACCTCTTGTGTCCATCTATCTAATAGGGAGCTGGTAACAGCAGTACCATTCCCTAACCATCTATAGTGGTAGAAACTGCATGCAGCAGAGAACAAATGAGAAGCTCCTGAATTTATCAAGTTGCCAACGCAGTGCAAAGGTCAAGGTGTCTGCACAATCCGATGTGCTTGAATTTCTACCTCAAAACAACTGACACTTTATATGGAAATATTTCCTGGTACCACCTCCACAAAGCATAGAAAGAAATTATGTCTTCACAATATTGTGTTAAATTGCTGATCTTAACATGTTGTTTGGTTGCACCCTGCACAATGTGTGGGCTGCTAATCAAATCTGATCTTTTCCTGTTCTTCTCAGTGTACCTGCAAGGGATTTTTAAAAATTCAATTTAAGTACAGTCAGAATTTATTTTCAAAGCAGGTAGTCCAGGTGGGTAGTTATCTAGCTGTCTTCCCCTTAACCAACCCAAGCAAGTCTTCTCTGCTGCTACATATTCCACATATGTTTTTACTAGCAGCTAAGTGAAATTTTACATGCATGGAACAAAACCACAGATAACTTCACAATAAAATGAAGAATTGACCACACCATTTAGGAAAAGGATGAGACCTCAATTTGCTAAAACTGAACACCCCACTGTTATGCTAAGGTCTTGGCTAAAATTTTCTCTGCTGTTTCTGCACCAAAGAAGGAAGTTCTTGGAAAGATTGTTTTCATAGATAGATATATTCTAGCTACAGTTTTGTGAACCCCTTCATCTCTGTGTATGAGTCAAATCTCCTCTGTACCTGTCTAAAATGGTAAGATTATGATCATCTGGCCCTTTGCTTTCAATGACTTTGCAGAGCTATACCATATTAGAGCATATGTACTTGGAAACAAGACTTCCATCTCTCTTCATCTGGCCTGTTTACACTTCCTATGCTTTAGCTCAGGCTTTCTCTATGTTTTTGCACTGGGGGCTGGACCGCACTCCCCCAGACAGCTGAGCAGGCCGGTCACATGGTTCATCCCACCTGGAAGTAGAAGTAAAATGCATCCTGTGCATGCGCAGAATGCATTCCTGTGTTTTGTGCCTGCATGGAGCACATTTTTCTTCCACTTCTGAGAGTGGCAAGGGTGTCGGGGGCCGGATGAAATAGTGTCAGGGCCGAGTCGGGCCCACAGGCCATAGGTTGAGAATCCCTGCTTCAACTTCACCAAACCAACCTAAGTACTACTACTTCTTTTGTGTCCAGATCAACTTTGGACTGCCAAAATGATGCCACTTTCTTGGCATTGTCATTGGCCAAACTTAAGTTCTCAACGTACATGTTTCTGGCAGTAAGTGGTAGACCAGTAAATGAGCTGGATTCTGTATTTCTCTACATTCACACAGTGTATGTTGTCTGCCAGCAGCCCCCACTTGAGCATGATGGTCTTGCATTTAGTAACTCCAACCCTCAGCCTATTCAGGGTCCTCCAAGCGATATAGGGGAAGTTGAGTTCCTCTGCTATATCCATCTTTAATGATGGTCCTTGTCCAGGGAAGCTGTGGCTGATCTGGTCTGAGAAGTGAGATTTTTAAACTGTTGCTAGCAGGTTTACGGCCATCCATTGGGGATGTTGTTTCTCCCATTTGCTTTTTTAATTTCCAAATGCAAATTCTTCTTCTTAGCAAGGAAGAGTAATTGGAATCTGGCCCTTTACCATATAGCCATCAGGATACTTGAACATCAGTAGTACTAGGAGTCTAGAGGATACTATATTGCTTTTGTTAGGGAAGCAGTAAATTTCTGGCGTATATGCTGTTTCCTGGAATGTGAGTGGTTGGTGTATTCTCATCCCAAATCACTTTAAATTTATCTGCATCCAAGATATTAAAAAAATGTAACAAAACAGATCATCTGTTAGTCAGAGAGATGGACCTCCACCTTCTCTGAGAAATGTACTTACTATTTTCCAGAACACACAGATGGGAAGCTAGCATGCAGTAGAAAAGTCTTCATTAGCTATCTTCTCCCTGTCATATACAATTTGGAAACCATCAGTTCAGGTCCCATGGCAGCATTTTTACTGGTATAAGAAGACTAAATTCTGAAGGCATTGGATACAGGAACCTTACTGAAGCTAAATGGGTCTGTGTTTAGTAGTGTTTCTGTGGAAACCTTCCAGGTAACTCTGTGATGCTGGAAACAACAGCAAAATAAGCTATAGCCATTTCTGGTGGGTTTTTTTATATACAGTAAAAACAAAAATTAATCGGGAGATGAAGACTTTTCAGACACCAAATCCACTGGATATTTGAGAAACCCCTCCACCAACACAACCAAATATAGCTCTAAAGAAGGGATTTGCACTGTTCCAAATTGCTCACAAGTTTTACTCACAAGAAAACTCCAGGTGAATTCAGATGGCCAAGCTCAGGTGAAACCTCTGGAAGAATACGAGAAGTAAATTTAAAAATATTGAAAGGCAAATGAAATTCCCCAGGGAGATTTATCATCTTTCTTTATGTAACTCTTTCTGTTTACAAAGCTTGTCACATTTACCTAGTGCAACTGTAATGAGCAGGACATTGGGTCATTGTCACTCAGATCACAGAAAGAGTTAGGGTACACAGAAAGAGCTTCTTCAAAGATTGTGGTATTTTTACACCACAATCAGGCATACCCTGTTAATGGTAAACTTGTATTGTCGGCTAATCTTTCTCACACTAGGTCAGGCGAGAGGAACTGTAGGATGAACTCACCAAAAGGTGCCTTTATTTTGGCAGTTTCACGTCTGGCCTAGATGCAGAAGAAGAACTCAGACGATTGTAGCATTATATGTTTGGTTCTATTAACCGTACTTATTAACACCATCATAAAATTATCTGTATTTTCTTGATGCATAGATGGAGGGAATGATAGAGGGCTGAAATCAACATGTTAACATGGTGGGACAGTTTCTGCAATTGTATTATGTGACATCAGGCCATTCTTTGCACCTTTGTTTTTTATACTGTTTGCTTGACTCCTGCTGTTGTCTTATATTTACAGGGTAAAGACTGCCCTCTTAGGTATATCTGTGCGATTCACCTGTATACAGAGAACACCTGTTTCATGAGATGGCATATGTCTCCAGCCACTATCACAAGGTATAATTACAGTTTCAGCCATCTGTCACCAACACAATAAGGGGTGTTTCCTTGACATTTCCATCACTGAACATTGGTAAGCACACTAAGAAGTGCAACAG
Organism: Bradypodion pumilum; assembly: GCA_035047305.1. NCBI lineage: Eukaryota > Metazoa > Chordata > Lepidosauria > Squamata > Chamaeleonidae > Bradypodion > Bradypodion pumilum. The sequence continues at coordinate 117,676,196 of JAWDJD010000002.1, forward strand.
TGTAATAGTGTCTGCGTTCTAAAACTTTCACTCCTTTTATTTTCACACACGCGTACACACTCTTGCATGCAAATAATGTTAGTTTGTTAAGCCTTCCTTGTTAAACAAGTCATGCTCTTCTCACCATATTATATTCATTAGCAGCTGTAGATGGAAGGATTAATAAACTGAGCTTGCCCAATGGCTTGAAAAGTAGCTTTTGAACCCTGCTGCCCACTATTTTAGTTTGAAACAAAGCTGAAAACAAGATCTAAAATTAGCAAGGTGAAAGCAACAAAATGCAGCCATACTGCACCATTACTAAATAATATTTGTATGCCATTAATTCTTTCTGACACATAGTGACACATTCCTGGGTTTTCTAGGCAGAGAATATACATACAGTATTTGTTTCACCATTTCCATTGTGTGGGCGGGCGGTGGGCGGGCGGTGGGTGGGGGCGACCCTGGGATTGTGCAGCTGCTCAAGGCCACACAAGCTGTCTCCTTCTAAGAGGTAGAGTGGGAAATTAAGATCCCTACCTCTGGCTCCACAGCCAGATACATAAACCATTGAGCCAGACAGCCAGCTCATAATGCATCATACAAAATATAAATAAAGATGAGAGCCATTGGGGGTCTGTAAGGCAGTGATCTCTTCTAGGGAGCCCCGTCTTCCACAAGAGAGTTCTGCTGTTAGAAAAACCAGGATGGTATAGCAAGGTACTTAAAATGTAAATTTGTGCACAGGATTGTTTGAAGTGACTGTGTTTAACTTAGCTTGCACTCAAGGAGATTCCATCTTTACATGAGAAGGAGAAGAGTAGAGAGGACCTTGTCAGGTTTCCTAGACTCCTTTAACTGCTGTGGCCTGGCCTGAATGTCCTTCAACCTAAGATTCCTATTTTTAGAGTTGTTGATGTTGCTTCTTTTCTTCTCACATCTCTCTCTTGTCTTTGCTCAGCCTTGCTCTCTAGGAATGAAAGGGACAGCCAGGGACCCTGATATCTCTAAATTCATGACTTGAGTACACTTGTCCTGCCCCCAGATAGCATTTTGCTCCTCCAAAGGAGCAGGCTTCTCAGCTAATAGAGGAGCCCCCCACCCATTGGCACAGAGGGACTGTTGCTGCCATGTGGCTTCCTGGCTGATGAGGGGAGTGGCTTCCCCATCAGCTGAGATGTGGGCCCTTTTTCTATACCACTAAAGGGGCTGCTGGGATGTGATTCCTTCAGCCCCACTGTATTTTAGCTTGTTTCCAGCATGTGCATTCACTGAGGAAGGGATAAAATACAGCAGGACAATTTAACTGGCAGGGACTCAAAGTGGGATGGTTTGGGAGCAGATTGCCTATACAGTGGAACCTCATACAACAACTGCCCTGTATAGTAACGAAATCGCATAACAATTAGGGTTTTTTTTGGGGGGGGGGAAATGGTCAGCGTCGGGCATCACCCGGTCCGCCCCGGTCTGGGTGGACCGGTAAGAAACCTGGCTGACCACGCCCCCTCCCCTCCCCACCCCACCCACCTCTTCCGGGAGAGCGGGCGACCCAACGGCTTTGGGCAGTGCTTCGTTCTTCTCCGGAGTGGCTGCGGGTGCCGCTCAGGTGGTGGTGGAGGTGGTGGCGGTGTGTGTGCACCTGGCCCTGGGGGAAGAGGAGGGGGAGCTGACGTCACGCGCCACCCAGGAGAGGTCGCATGCGCCCCCGGCGCCCCCACCGCCACTCTTTGCTGTCTCCTTCTAGCAGCAGCAGCAGCTTTCGCAATGCCTGGACTTATTACTGCAGGAAGAGAACTTCCTGCAGGATGTCTGTCTGACTCTGGGCATTGTGAGAGTTGCCCTGCCTGAACACCTCTCACAATGCCCAGACAAACATCTTGCAGGAAGTTCTCTTCCCTGCAGGAATAACTTAGTCCAGGCATTGTGAAAGCTGCTGTTGCTAGAAGGAGGCAGCAAAGAGTGGCGGAGGGAGCGTTGGGGTGCGCAAGCGAGCCCTCCTGGGTTGTGCGCGTGACGTCAGCTCCCCCTCCTCTTCCCCCAGGGCCAGGGACGCACTCACCTCCACCAGCAGCAGCCGCTCTGCAAGCAGCAGCACGGCTGGACTCACTGGTCCTGGAGGACTAAAGGAGGAGGGAAATGTCCCCCCCCCATGGGAGGAAGGAACACCCTGACGTGTTGCTTTCTGGGGAAATGGGTACTAGTTGAAGAATGGAAGTGCTGGAGGGGTGTGTGTGTGTGTGTGTGTGTGTGTGTGTGTGTGTGTGTGTGTGTGTGTGTGTGTGTGTGTGTGTGTGTGTGTGTGTGTGTGTGTGTGTGTGTGTGTGTGTGTGTAGAAGGAAGCAGAGGCTAAAGGGATTTCCCAGGGCGAGGGTGGTGGTGGGGTGGCAGTGAGTCTTTAAGATGCCACAACATTTTTGTGTTTTTGTTTTGTTTACCTCCTGATCTGCTTGCACAGAATTAAACTTTAGAATTGGTGCCATTTCAGGAAAATTGGATGTTAAACGACACAGGAGAGGTAGAGATGCAAAATCTTTGGGATGCTATGAAAGCAATATTTTGGGGGGATTGCAGTAAAGAAACAATAATGTTGAATAATCAAAAGAAGTTAATAGTACAAAACTTAGAAAAAGAAATAAAATGTTTAGAACTAGAACACGCAGAAACCCAGAAGGAAGAAGTATTCCAGAAATTAGTAAGATTGAGAAATGAACTTATAGGACAAAATTTGGAGAAAGTAAAAAGAGACTTGATCTATTTAAATAGAGATAATTTTGAATTTACCAATAAGAGCTATAAGAGATTAGCTAAGGCCGCCAGAGATAAGAAAGTAAGGAGGAATATAAATGTATTAATAGATGATAAGGGAAACTGTATAGTTAAAATCGAGGAGAAACTCAGAATAGTTGAACAATTTTTTAGCAAATTATACACAGGAAAACCAATAGACATGCAAGAATTAAAAAGACAATTAGAATTAGAGACAGCACTAAGATTGCAGAAGGAACATAGACAGTTAATGGAAGATAAAATAACGGAAAATGAAATAGAAGAAGCAATTAAGAAATTTAAACGGGGAAAATCTCCGGGAGAGGACGGGTACACAACGGACTTCTATAGGACTTTCCGAGAAATAATTACTCCAAAACTATGTATTTTATATAATCATATACTGGACGGAGGTAAGGTTCCAGATTCTTGGAACAGATCAATAATTGTTTTAATTCCAAAGCCAAATAAAGACCCAGAGAAGATTGATCATTATAGACCGATCTCCCTATAAAAATAAGGCGCCAAACTGTTTACATCTGTAATGGCTAATAGATTGAGTACCTTTTTAGGAAAGTATGTACAGAGAGATCAAGTAGGATTTCTTAAGGGACGACAACTAGGAGAACATATAGAAAGAATTATCGACATTCTCGAAACAGCAAGAAAGGAGAAATCTAAACTAGGTATTTTGTCACTTGATCTATTCAAAGCATTTGACTCTGTACAATGGCAAACATTGCGAACTATAATTCAGAAAATGGGTTTTGGAGTCAAGTTCCAACACGTATTTGATCAGTTGTATAACAAAGCACAAACAATTATAAAAGTGAATGATGTATACACTAAGAAGATAGAAATTACGGCAGGAACAAGACAAGGTTGTCCACTGTCACCGTTATTGTTTGTGCTATCCATGGAGTTGTTAGCCAGTGCCATCAGAAGGGATCAAGATATTAAAGGTATAAGAGGGCAAAAAATTAGTATGTTTGCCGACGATACATTGCTTGTATTAAAAGATGTGAAAAATGCAATTAGCAAAGTTCAAGACCACTTGCAAAAATTTGAAAAAATAACTGGTTTAAGAGTAATTTGGGAAAAGACTGAAATGATTGCATGTAATTATAATACAATAGACAAAGATGAGATCAAGAAGAGATTCAATTTAGAAATTAAGAAAAGTCTGAAATATTTGGGAATATACATAATGGAGAATATTAAAAAAACTTCAAAAGTTAAACATAGATAAACTAAGGCAAGATTTGAAAATAAGCATAACAAAACTTAACAAATTAAAAATGTCCTGGTTTGCGAGAATAAGTCTGGGGAGAATGAAAATTTTACCAAAAATAAACTTCGTAATAGGAAATCTCCCATTAAATATTTGTAAAAAACAATTAAAGGAATGGCAAAAAATGCTCGATAAGTTTAGCAATGGAGGTAGGAGACCCAGAATAGTGAAGTCATTGTGGTATCAAAGTCAGGGAGATAGAGAGCTGGGAATCCCAAACATAATAAACTATTATAAGGCATTTCACTTGAATAGAATTATAAATTTACTAATACAAAATAACAACGAGGTTGAAAGTACAAAACAGAGTGAATATAAGAAATATAAGGGGAGTCTATTTTTGTGTGACCAAGATAAGAAAATACAATTCAAAACCAGGACATTGAGGTAATCTTACCAATTTTGGAAAGGATTAAAAAACGAGTTAGTAATAGGAGATTCTCCAATTTTGGAAGTGACAGATTTAATGAACTGCCCGTTTAACAAGATGAAAGAAATGGAACAGAAGTTAAGGTCAAAAAATTTAATACAAATTAACGAGTGGAAGGGGTCAACATACCAAAAGAGAGAAGAAATTTATCAAATATTAAAATTAAACTGGGTACAGAAGATTCAGGTTGAAAAATGGGACAAAAAAGTAAGGAAGAAAAGACAGAAAGTTAGAGAGGTTTCAAAATTTGAAGAACTCATTTATAATGTAAGAAAGGGGATTGAGGGTAAGAAAGGAATGATAAGTAAATTATATAAAATGTTAAATAGAAAGGAAGACCCTCAACGATCGATAAGAAACGGATGGGAAGAGGAATTGAGTATAAAAATAAATGAGCAAACATGGAATGGATTATAGAAGCAAAGAATAATGAAACAGTTATCAATAAGGGAAAGAGAGCATAATTTTAAACTAATTTGTAGTGGTATTTGACCCCGATCATTTTACACCACATGGACAAGGCAAAGTCAAACGTGCTGGAGGTGTAATAAATCTTTGGGTACATATGTCCATATGTGGTGGGAGTGCGAATACGCACAGAAATGTTGGCAGATGGTCGAAAAGGAGTTAGGTAATATTTGAACAAAAACATAATATTAAATCCAAAAATTGCTTTGTTGGGACAGATGGATGATCTAAATATAGAACATAAAAAGAAGGAGTTAATAGCTATCCTACTCACAGCTACAAGGCAGTTAATTGCCTTAGAATGGAAAAATAAGATAAATATAAGTAGAGAAAGATGGTTTAGACAGATATGGCAGTTGGCATTAAATGACAAATTAACATCTGAAATGAAAGTAGAAAGAGGAGAGGTCAAGAACAGGTTTTTTTGGCAAATTTGGAGACCTTGGGTAGAATATGCTATGTTAAGCAAGGATGGAATAAAACCGACACAGGAAGAGAGCAAATTTTGGGCGAATGTATAGTTCATAAGGGAATGTAAATGGTTGGTATTATTAAGTTTAACACAGGGTGGGGAAAGGAGGGTGTAGGTTATGGGTTTTATGTCATAGTATGTTATTTTGTTTGATGTATGTATTCAATGTATTAAAAAATTTAAAATAAAATCTATAAAAAAAAGAATTGGTGCCATTTTATTCTGTGCAAGCATGTCAGAGAGTAAACAAAAAAATGTTATGGCACCTTAAAGACCGATTAGGCCACACCCACTGATTAGGCCACACCCACCAGTTAGGTCACACCCACCAGTTAGGCCACGCCCCACGGTGTGATAGTAAAATTTTTTTGTGCCCATCACTGGAAATGGTGTCCCGCATAACAATTTCCCCTATGGAAAAAAATCATACAACAAATTTTCAATGGGAAAAACCACTTAGCAAAAAAATAATAATCATTGTACGATGCATCCCATAGGAAAAAAATTGCTATACAATGCATGTATCGTATAGCAATTGTTTCATACAACAATGAGCCCCATGGAATGGATTAAAATCATTGTATGAGGTACCACTGTATGTGAATGTGACCAGACCAATCCACCACCAACTAGCCCCAAAGAGCTTTCTACAGGGTGGCCCATAAGTCACTACCCATCCATATGTTGTTATGTTATAATCAATTATGAATGTATTATTTTAAAATCCTTTTCTTCAGAGAAATATGGCCGATTTAAGCCCATTTACACTTGACGAGTGTATTGTGACAACATGAGTGTGAGAATACTGGTGACACCCTGGATACAATAAGTAGCAAATTTAGAGGGACCTACAGGCCACCCTGTATACTATATTACCTTTTAGTCAAACTTTTATTTAGCTATAATTAATATTTTTGTCTGTTTTTGCATGTGGTTTAAGGTCTTGAAAGCAATGACATACGGCAGCAAAACATGGGCTTTACAGTTGTAGAGGGAAAACGGCTGCAAGTAACACAAGAAGCAATAGAGAGATCAATACTCAGAATCTCACTTTGCAATAAAGTGAAAAATGAGGATATCAGGTGAAGATCACTGCTAAAAGACAACAGAATACCTGACAAATAGAATAAGGTAAGATAGCCATGTTGCACACACAAGTGACAATAGATGGAGTGCCAGAATAATGAATTGGTATTTGAGAGATCGCAAAAAACCTTTTCAACCCCAAGTGTATTTCTCTAATAAATACAAACATGTCATTGTTCTTGTCCTCCTCCTGGCCGGTGGAAGGGCCAGGAGGGCGTGGCGGCGCGAGGGCATCTTCGGGCCTCCCGTGATTTGCGAGTCTGAAGAAAACTTGGTGAGAATATCTGTCTACATCCATACATAACTGAGGCTTGTGATGCATTTTGGCATATAAGTATACATATGGTTGGAAAATGTCTGCAATGTAAATGCATGTACAGTGGAACCTCATACAACAATTGCCCCGTATAGCAACAAAATTGTATAACAATTAGATTTTGAAAAAAATGGCATCCCGCATAACAATTTTCCCTATGGAAAATATCGTACAACAATTTTTCAATGGGAAAAAACACTTAGCGAAATAAAATCATTGTATGTTGCATCCCATAGGGAAAATCGCTATACGATGCATGCATCATATAGCAATTGTTTCGCACAACAAGCCCCGTGGAATGGATTAGAATTGTTGTATGAGGTACCACTGTACTGTACAGTATATGAAAGATATCCAAAAAGGGACTTTATTCAAGGAGAAGTGAATGTCTGAGGGAAAGGTATTCATGATGACTACTTTAGGAAAATGTAAGTAAAACTCCAACTTACAAATGCCCTGAGTTACATAAAATTCGACTTACATAATGATTTTGTGCTAAAACCATGTCCCGATTTACATGATTTCCTATGGGTTTGCTTCGAGTTGCATAAATATTATTTTTCCTATGGGTTTGTTTCGAGTTATGTAAAAGTTCATTTCCCTATGGGTTTGCTTTGATTTACATAAATTTTTTATTTTTCCTATGGGTTTTCTTTGAGGTTTATAAAAAAAATTACTTTTTTCTATGGGTTTGCTTCGAGTTACATAAAAACTGATTTAAGCAAAAGCCTACGGAATGGACTTTTTTTTTGTAACTAGGGGTTTTACTGTATATCAAAATGTATACAATTTTTTGTGTGGGAAGAGGGAAAGACCTCCCTTTCTCTTTGGTACACAACTGAGTGAGACCATAGAAATGCTGGGTCGGTTCTGCAAAACAAATTTATGAAATTAGTTTCCCTAATTAACAACTTACTAAAATTGTTGCATGTCTTTTAGTGACCACTGGTAAGATAATTATCAGATTAGTACCTTGCATATATTTCTATTACATTTAACACCCTGCCCACTCACAGGCTATATAAATGATTATGTACTAAGACTAGACTTTATGCATCTGAAGAAGTGGGCTGTAATCCAGAAGATTTTAAGTGAAATAAATGTGTCGATCTATAAGATGTGATAAAATTCTGTGGCTGCTCTTGCAATGGATGTTGTGAGAAATATTCACAACACTGATGCAAGATGGAGTCACTGTATCAAAATGGTAATGGAACGGAAGCCTTCCGTTCCTTTACAGACTACTTAGATGAGATGTCTTTTGAACCGGATGGGCATATTTCTGAATACATATAGGATATCATAATGTCTACAGCATTTTCAGAATATTTATAAATATTTATTTATTATTTATAAATTTATATCCCGCCCTCCTGGTGGGGAACACCACTCAGGGCGGCTAACAACATGAATAAAACAGTTAAAAACAGCAAAAGCTAAAAACAGTCAAGTCCCACTAAAACAGTATATAAAAAACCCAGAACAAACCTAAAACATTCAAACATTAAAAATCTTCCCTCCCCCCAAGATAAAAAACAACAACAGAAATACAGAAATACACAGGATATGAGCCAGCGGGCCTGTGAGGTGGAATCAGACTCACCCCACACCTGCTGGCACAACCATGTCTTTAACATCTTCCTAAAATATAGGGGATCTGACTGGAGACGGAGTTCTAGTGGTAAGAGGTTCCACAGGGCTGGGGCAGACACGGAGAAGGCTCTCCTCCTGGTCCCTTTAAGATGGACTTCTTTTGCAGACAGGACCACAACTGAGCCCCTCGTGTCTGCCCTAGTGGGATGGGTTGAAAGCCTTGGGGAGATGCGGTCTCTTAGATACCCTGGACCAATGCCATGAAGGGCTTTAAAGGTCAAAACTAGCACCTTGAATTGCACTCGGAGGCAAACTGGGAGCCAGTGCAGCTCCCAGAAGAGTGGCGAGGCACGGGCAAAATGTATTTTTTTAAAAGAATACTTTAAAAAGATTGTGAATCTGACGAGTGAGCGTTGACATGTTGCCTGATGCTCTTGTGTGTTTGTGATCAGTCACAAAGGAAAAAAGGGTGGGGTGATTTTAAAATAAAGGTCTTGCTATCTTTTTGAAAATGTGTTAGACTTTTTATAAATCTAGATAAAATTCCAGAGGATTTAAGAAAAAGTTTGAGTAAGGAACTAGATAGGAAGCAAGTATTCAGGGTCAAGGACTGGATGGGAAAGAGCTCTAATAGGGAAGAAAAGGAAAGAATACTAGAAGAACAAAATGTGCCTAGTATAAAATATTACAATTGGAAAAATGGACAAAGTATTGAGTAAAACAACATGGAGATTGTAGGAAATGAACATCGTTTGAGGAATTAATTATACAGTTAGAGAGTAAGGAAATTACACCCAAAAGGTTAGTCAGTAAGATTTATAGTATCTTAGAGAAACAAGCAGCACAAAACAATTTAAGATCAATGTGGGAAAAGGAATGGGGGGGGGAATCAAAGAAGAGGAATGGAATAGAATTGGGAAACAAATAATAAGGAAAAACATGTAAATTAGAATTAAGGAAAACTGTTGTTAGAAAAAATCTGGAAACGGTTCATGACTCCAATATGTCTAAGATTTTATGATCTGAAATATAACAAGAATTGCCTGAGGTGCAAAAAAAATTGGGGACATATCTACATCTATGTTGGGATTGTAATTATGTGAAAGAAATGTGAGGGAAAGTGTTTATAGAAATAGAATGACTTATTTTGATACACATGATCATCCAGATGTGTCCCAGAATAGCATTACTGATGGATTTTGGAGGTAAACAATAGAGAAAAGAAAGAAATGATCAGTATAATGGTAACTGCTATGATACTGACTATAGCTAAGAAATGGAAAACTGATTATAAAATTGAATTAGAAGAGTGGTATAGGAAAATATGGAATATAGCAATTAATATTAGCCAAATTTGCTGACGACACTAAATTGTACAGGGTAGTGAAAACTGTGAGAGATTGTGAGGAGCTCCAGAGGGATCTTGTGACACTGGGGGAGTGGGCAAAACAGTGGCAAATGAGCTTCAACGTTAAGAAGTGCAGAGTGATGCATGTTGGGGGGGAAAAACCCAATTACATTTATAAACTGATGGGGTCTGAACTCTCTGCGACAAGCCAGGAAAGGGACCTGTCCTGGTGGACAGCTCAATGAAGGTGTCAACCTAGTGTGCCTCAGCAGTGAAAAAAGCAAACTCAATGCTAGGGGATCATTAGGAAGGGAATAGAAAATAAGTCAGCAAGTATCATTATGCCTCTTTATAAATCTATGGTCAGGCCCTAACTGGACTACTGTGTACAGTTCTGGTCGCCATAACTCCAGACGGATATTATAGAGCTGGAAAAAGTGCAGAGGAGGGCAACCAAAATGATTAGGGGACTGGAACACCTTCCTTACCATCTGAGGCTGCAACGGTTGGGCCTCTTCACTCTTGAATGACGGCGTCTAAGAGGTGACCTGATTGAAGTTTATAAAATCATGCACGGTGTGGACAAAGTAGATAAGGAAAAACTGTTTTCCCTATTGCATAACACTAGAACTAGGGGGCACTCCATGAAATGTTTGGGTACTAGTTCTCAAACAAATAAGAGAAAGTACTTTTTCATCCAGAGGATCACTGGTCTATGAAACTCCCTGCCAGATGAAGTGGTGACAGCTGTCAGTCTTGACAGCTTCAAGAAAGGATTAGACAAGTTCATGGAGAACAAGGGTATCAATGGCTATAATTATGGATACCTAAGGACAACCTCCGGGTTGGAGAGATAGGCAGGATATCGCATAAGAACAGCCATAAGAACATAAGAACAGCCTTGCTGGAACAGGCCACAGCCCACCCAGTCCAGCATTCTGTCTCACACAGTGGCTCACCATTTGCTTCAGGAGATTCCCAAGCAGATGCCTTCACCTGCTTAGGATTCCCTGGAAATGGCATTGAGAGATATCCTGCCTATCTCTCCAACCCCGAGGTTGTCCTTTCTCTCAATGCCATTTCCAGGGAATCCTAAGCAGGTGAAGGTATCTGCTTGGGAATACCCTGAAGCAAATGGTGAGCCACTGTGTGAGACAGAATGCTGGACTGGATGGGCTGTGGCCTGTTCCAGCAAGGCTGTTCTTATGTTCTTATGTTCTAAGAGTAAAAAAGCAATTTTAAAGAAATCAAATTTTAGTGAAATATAGGGAGACTGGAATTAAAATTGCCGGGAATTAAAATTGCTGGGAGAAACATCAACAACCTGAGATATGCATATGATACTACCCTAATGGCAGAAAGTAAAGAAGACCCAAAGAACCTCTTGATCAAGGTGAAAAAAGAGAGTGCAAATGTTGGCCAGAGACTCAACATCAAAAAAACCAAGTTAATGGCAACCGGCCCTATCTTGCCAAAAAAAGTTTGCATAGTCAAAGCAATGGTATTTCCAGTAGTCATGTATGGTTGCAAGAGCTAGACAATAAGGAAGGCTGAGAGCAGAAGAATAGACACCTTTGAAATGTGCTGGAGGAGAATTTTGAGAGTGTTCTGGATAGCAAGGAGACACAGACAGTGCTGACTCTGGCTATAAACGGAGATGAGCAGTGAACCCTAGAGTCAGATACGACTGGCCTTCGAGCAAGGGCAACCTTTACCTTTACCTATTTTCTCTTTTGATTCTTGTAGAATGTTGATATGCTCTGCTGCCCAATAAAACAGCTACATAAATCAGTGGCTGTAGTTCTGAACATGGTGAGGGAGGAAGAGCAGACTTTACTTGATGATCCTTGAGGCAAGAAGATTTCTTGCTCTCTCTTCATTAGCTATTGGGGCAAAACTGCAGTTATGGTCAAAAGCCCATTCACATTTAAAAGGTGATGAAGGAGGTCCTGTTTGTGAGCTCTCCAATGACAATTTCGCCAGCCACACCCCTTTAAAGCATCATATGCAATCCAAGATAATAAATGTCTTTGATTCTAACAGAAAAGGAGAATTGAATGTATGTGAATGAGTGCATATGGCTCTGTACTTTCTCCCATAACTGTATTTTTAATTGATTTTTTTTTAAAAAGACAACCATTTTGATTAAACTTGGCTTCAGAACAATTCTGAATGAAAGCACTCCAATTAACTCACCCCATCTGCTTTTCCATTGACAATTTCTGAATTTGAAAAGGAACAAAAATGTTATCTTCTTCAGATTAAAACCAAGAGTATTACATTATAACCTCTCTACTCACTCCAAATATCCCACACACACACACACACACACCTTCATTTGAGGTTTTGTTGTCAGAAATGAACGCATACAGTCAACGTCCACCAAATCTGAAAATTTGGAAAATACCTCCTCCCCTTGAGAACACTTCTCACCATCAGAGGAATATAATTCTGGAATCACTTTCCTATCACTGGGGGGAATTGGAGAATATTGATTTAAGTTAAAATAGTTTTCATGTTTTTGAAAAAGCTGTCCGAATAGCTCAGAGAGTTAATTGTTTGGGGAGTTCAGTTCCCCACTAAATATTCCAGAATTGTCTGGCTGGACACCCTGCTACGATAATGGAGTTGACCATACAGCCAGCGACTCAATGCCGAGTGTTGTGTGGTGGTAAATAACCTGACCCCCTAAAGGGGCCAACAGCTATGAGTGGATGAGCTCCTTTAGTTGGGGTGAAGGTCCCCCTCAGTGGAGGAAATGCTACTGGAAACCATCATATTGGACCCAACAGCAAAATGAGCAGAGGAGGAACCATTCTGATTCCTAACACTCATGGAGGCAGAAGAAGCCATGCCAGATGGACTGGCTGTGAAGGCGCATCAAATCCTGCATGTCTCATTTCATACGTGCTGCAAGAGATGGCTCTGTGATCATAGTGTGTGGGTTACTTCATGGCAAGCTGGGATCCACCTTAAACAAATTAATGCCAATGGGTTTTTCCTGTTTGTCATTCTTCTTTCATCCATCAACTGTGAAAATGATTTTCAGGGGAAAAAAATGTATACTCAGACTCAGGTAGCAGCCAACGACAATCCCAGAAGAGACCATCTATGTGGCCTTGGTCAAAAGGCATAGTTTCAGGATGCCACCTGAAGAAGGGTATGATAAACAACTTTGGAATACTCTTTACTTAGAAAACCCTGAAAAGGGATGTTTCGGGGTAGCATTTCTTAATTTTCCACCTGCTGCGGAATTAATGATCTACTGCTATTATGAGCCCTGGCAGCGCATTGGTTAAACTGCTGTCCTGCAACCAAAAAGGTTGTGATTTTGATCCTAACCAGGGATCAAGGTTGACTCAGCCTTCCATCCTTCCGAGATTGGTAAAATGAGTACCCAGCATGTTGGAGCAAAATACTAATTAACTTGTGAACTGCCCAGAAAGTGCACTAAGTGCTATGGGGCGGTATATAAATGTGAATGCTATTGCTGCTCTCCAAGGTTTTTCCTTATGTGGCAAATGTGTTTCTGTGAACTATCAGGTGCCTATGCTACAAAGAGAGATAACAGATTGAGCAACAAGCTGACTGAGGTCTGCATTAACAAAAACAGGTGGTAAGAGCTTCCCTTTGTGTTACAACTTCTTTCGTAGTCTTATTCATTGCAATTAATATGGAATGATTAGAATATTCCCTTTAGCATAATGATCCTATAGACTAGAGGGAAAAGAGGAACAAATAAACCCGTGCTTATGATCCTCATAGAAATCGGATAGCTTATGTAAAATTCGGTATAGGAGAAGAATGTTTCTACATTCGATCAAGGGAAGGAGGTCTTTTCTTACTATTTGTCTCCTGGTTTTGCATAAGGCTTCCACAACCAAAGAATTACAACTGCCTGAATGAAATTCCTGGTAAAGTTCTAGGGCATCTGGGGGTGGAGAAATTATGTCTAAATCTTGTCCAGCTCTGATTGGGGAAACATAAAGCATTTACTTTGCTGAAGTCCAAAGTGTATGAAGTAGTATACAAACGATTTTTACAATACAGCTTATTAGGCAGTCTATGACATAAGAAGATTCTAGACAGAAAACTAGAGCGGAAAAAACTTTTAAAGCCGGTGAAACCAACTGTCAAATTCTTTGGAGAAAAGGAATAAAAAGAGTATCACACAGAAACTATTGTTCAAACTATAACAATAAATAAGAATAATAACCTGCTACTAGTCTTCAATGAGAAGAGAGACTCACTGAAGAAGGCACTGCTGCTGGAAAAGAATGAAGGCAAAAGGAGAAGGGGGCAGCCAAGGATGAGATAGCTAGATGGAATCATTGACACAGTGGGCATAGTTCTGGGTGGATTACGGAGGATGGCAGATGATAGAGGAGCCTGGCATGCTGTGGTCCATGGGGTCACAAAGGGTCGGACTTGACTGTGTGACTGAACAACAATACTAGTCCCAACTGAAGTAGGCCCACTGACTCAAAGGATTTAAATATGTGTTGACTTATCTGACAATTGATTCAATAGGCCTACTCTTTAAATGCTATTACCAATAGCATTGTGACCACTAACACTTGTTAGATAGATTTTGCCTGCTTGAATAGATAATTGTAGATTTCAAATCATGTGCAAAGTTCTTTACAGAATATATAGTTTGAGAGTGTTGCCTCTTGCAGAGCAATTCTGACTAGGTTGTTTACATGGTTCAAAGTGAGATGAGGTACACAACTGATGCCTCACTTTCCTTAGGGGAAGCTGAGAACTATAAAAGTTTGCATCCTACTTCAGACAAAGTATAGTCATTGCCAGTGGTGAAATAAGCTCCATTTGTGAGATACATCAGACAGTAACCTACATTTATAATGAGTTTTGACATCCACAATTTAAAATAAAGCTAGCATTTGACTACTGTACAAAAGAGATTAAACTGGGACTAGACGAGATAGTGCTTCGCACTTGTTCTCAGCAAAGGTTCTGGACCCCATCATAATACAGAGCTCTATATGGTATCTATACCTATAAGAAGGGCGTTGCATGGTACGTGTCCGGCATGTACGTCCACACCCAGCCCAACCATCCTGTACCGAGCCACCCACACTTACCTTTAGACCCTGCGAGCATTGCCGCAAGGGTCCGGTCGTTGAAAGTGGGGCAACCATGGGATTGTATTGACTGTATTGTATTATTTATATCTTCTGTATTATTGTATACTTATTTTGTGATTTGTAAACTGCCTTAGGGCAAGGAAGGCGGTATATAAATAATAAATCGAATCAATTCGAAGACAAACAAAAAAAACTACAAGGCACAGCGTCCTCCGCATTGTGCCTCCCCTCAGCCAATTAGGCTGAGGGACGCGAGCACGGAGGAGACCGGGAAATCACCACGCATGAGAAAAAAACCACTGCCGAATCCAGGCCCCAGCGATGAAGGCTAGCACCGGCCCTGACACGGCTTCGGCAGGGTTATGGAGAGAAGAGGAAACCTCTCTTCTCTCCACGGCCCTGGCGAAAAGCTTCCCTCCAGAAGACGGAGCCCGAGAACGGTGCTCCGTTCTTGGCCACCGTCTACCAGAGGGAAGACATCACCTTCCATGGAGGACGGGGGCCGAAAACTTCTCCCCCCACCCACCCACCAAGGAAAACGAACCGCTTACCTCCAGGAGACGGAGGCCAAGAACGACACTCCATTCTCGGCCTCCGTCTCCCAGAGGGAAGACAACGCCTTCCATGGAGGGCGAGGGCTGAAAGCTTCAGCCTCTGCCCACCGAGGAAAATGAACAGCTTCCCTCCGGGAGACGGAGGAGCACCATTGTTGGCCTCCATCTTCCGGAGGGAAAACCATCTGGAGCTCCTCCCTGTGTGTGTGTGTGTGTGTGTGTGTGTGTGTGTGTGTGTGTGTGTGTGTGTGTGTGTGTGTGTGTGTGTGTGTGTGTGTGTGTGTGTGTGTGTGTACCTCAAAACCACCCCTACCACCAACACCAAAAAAAAAAAAAACTGCCTGGCAGTACCGGGCAAAAAAAGCTAGTTTTGATTAATAAAACCAAGAGGCTGTAGGGATACCATTGGTAAAGGATCAAGTCCCAGTGAGAGACACACTTATTCTATTATTCCAATTTTGCAGGGAGGCCAGGAGCAAAAGCAGGGCATGTTGTTAAACTGTGCACTAACCTACCAAAAATCATTTCCTCTTACAGCCAAGTTAAACTGTAGCAGTTGGAATTATTCAGTTTTGGGGACAGTTTAGATGCTTCTAAAAAGCTTCCATATGGTGCACCACATGGACACAAGAGCACGGAGGAAGTAATAATCTCGGCACACCTCCACAGTTTAAAGGCCCTGATTACTGATAGCAGCACACAAGTGTGATTAAAATAAAATGTGCTGATGTTATTGATTAGCCCTGGAGCATTAACTTTGGTTCTTAGGTTACACCTACAGGTTTACAAAGATTTGCTCCTTAATGCATATGTGGTAAAGGAATTCCTGTCTGGCCAGGTTATCCTGCTATGATAATAGAGTAGACCATACTGCCAGCAATGAGTGTCAGGTGGTGGCTAACTAAACTGACAACCCTGAGGACTAACAGTCTTGGATGCCGAAGTCCATAAGGAAGGGTGATGGTCCCCAAGTGGATTAAATCCCACTTGAATCCATCTTGACAGAGGGCAGCAGCCTCATCAATATTGCTCAGAAAGTGACTCATGGAACTGGATCAGTGGTACAGGTGTCATGCTGCGATGTGGGAGGCAGATGAAAGGCCACTGCATTATATTCTCAGGACAGTCATCATGGCTGATCACCATGAGGATTGACAATACAGTATTTGGATTCAGATATGGCAAAAGGAGGATGAGGAGGAGGTAAAGGAATATAGGATTACTCCAGTGAAAAGCGGGCCGAGGTCTTCCTCCTCCTTCCCCTTCCTCACCTCCGGCGCAGAGGAGTGATTATGCGGGGCGATGGCGGGCCGAGGTCTTCCTCCTCCTTATTCCCCTTGCTCACCTTTGGTGCAGAGGGGTGGTTGTGCAGGGTGATGGTGGGCCAAGGTCTTCCTCCTCCTTCTTCCCCTTCCTCACCTCCAGTGCAGAGGGGTGGTCGCACGGGGTGATGGCTGACCGAGGTCTCCCTCCTCCTTCTTCCCCTTCCTCACATCCGGCGCAGAGGGGTGGTCGTGCGGCGTGATGGCAGGCCGAGGTCTTCCTCCTCCTTCTTCCCTTTCCTCACCTCCAGTGCAGAGGGATGGTTGTCCGGGATGATAGCAGGCCGAGGTCTTCCTCCTCCTTCTTCCCCTTCCTCATCTCCGTCGCAGAGGGGTGGCCGCATGGTGTGATGGTGAGCCGAGGTCTTCCTCCTTCTTCTTCCCCTTTCTCACCTCCAGTGCAGAGGGGTGGCCGCGCGGGGTGAATGCGGGCCGAGGTCTTCCTCCTCCTCCTTCTTCCTCCTCCTCACCTCCAGAATACATGGTGGAGGTGATGAACAGATTTAATGGCTTAGACTCGATAGACAGAGTGCAAGAAGAATTATGGACAGAGATGCAGGACATCATGCAGAAAGCAGCAAAGAAAACCATACCAAAAGAAAAGAAGCGTAAGAAAGCAAAGTGGTTGTCTGAGGAGGCTCTTAAAATAGCAGAGAAAAGAAGGGATGCAAAAAGCAAAGGAGAAAGAAAAAAAAATACAATCACTTGAACACAGAATTTCAAAAGAAAGCAAGGAGAGATAAGAAAAACTACCTAAAAGAACAGTGCAAAGAAATTGAGGAAAACAACAAAAGAGGCAGGACTAGAGATGCTTTCAAAAAAATTGGGGAAATAAAAGGAACATTTAAAGCAAAAATGAGCATGATAAGGGACAAAGATGGAAAGGAGTTAGCTGATGCAGAAGAGATTAAGAAAAGATGGCAAGAGTACACAGAGGAACTCTACAAAAAGGACCTCAACACTCCTGATAATAACAATGATGAGGAAATTGAACTTGAGCCAGACATCCTAGAGAGTGAAGTTAGAAAGGCCCTAAGAAGCACTGCAAACAACAAAGCTAGTGGAGATGATGGTATCCCAGTTGAATTTTTCAAAGTGCTAAAAGATGATGGAGTCAAATTACTGCATTCAATATGCCAGCAGATTTGGAAAACAAAACAGTGGCCACAGGATTGGAAAAGATCAGTGTACGTTCCAATCCCCAAAATAGGCAATGCTAAAGAATGTTCAAGTTATCGAACAATTGCGCTCATCCCACATGCCAGCAAGGTGCTGCTCAAGATAATACAGAATAGACTTCAGCAGCATGTGGAGAGAGAATTACCAGAGGTGCAGGCTGGTTTCAGAAGAGGCAAGGGGACTAGAGACCACATTGCCAACATGTGATGGATCATGGAGAAAACAAAGGAATTCCAGAAACAAGTTTACTTTTGATTTATTGACTACACCAAGGCCTTTGACTGTGTGGACCACAACAAAATGTGGCCCTGATGTTGGGAAAGGTGGAGGGCAAAAGAAGAAGGGGGAGGCCAAAGATGAGATGGCTAGATGGTATTGTAGACACAATGGGCACAGAACTGGGAGTGCTGAGGGGGATGGTGGAGGACAGAGGTGCCTGGAGAACAATGGTCCATAGGGTCGCAAAGGGTCGGAACCGACTGTGCGACTGAACAACAACAAATTAAAGAGATGGAAATACCAGAACACCTCATAGGCCTCCTGAGAAATCTGTACATGAATCAAGAAACAACAGTTAGGACAGAACACGGAATGACAGAGTGGTTTGGAATAGGAAAAGAAGTAAGACAAGGCTGCATTTTATCACCCTACTTATTCAATCTATACGCAGAGCACATAATGCACAATGCAGGGATGGAGGAATCACAATATGGGATAAAAATTGCTGGAAGAAACATCAACAATCTGAGATATGCAGACGATACCACCCTAATGGCAGATAGTGAGGAAGACCTAAAGAATCTCTTGATTGGGCTGAAAGAGGAGAGTGCAAAAGCTGGCTTGAGACTCAATATTAAGAAAACCAAGATAATGGCAACAGGCCCAATCAGTCCCTGGAAAATAGATGGGGAAGAAGTAGAAGCAGTGACAGACTTTACATTCTTAGGATCAAAGATCACTGCAGATGGGGATTGCAGCCATGAAATAAAAAGGCGACTGATTCTTGGAGACAAGCTATGAGAAACCTGGGGAACATAGTGAAAAGCAGAGACATCACATTGCAAACAAAAATTCGCATAGTCAAAGCAATGGTATTCCTGGTGGTAATGAATGGGTGTGAGAGCTGGACCATTAGGAAAGCTGAACGCAGAAGAATAGACACCTTTGAAATGTGGTGTTGGAGGAGAGTTTTGAGAGTCCCCTGGACAGCGAGGAGAACAAATAGGTCAATCGTAGAAGAAATCAACCCTGACTGCTCATTAGAAGGTCAAATAGTAAAGATGAAGCTTTACTTTGGACATCAAAGGAGAAGGGAGGATTCACTTGAGAAGGCCTTGATGCTGGGAAAGGTGGAGGGCAAAAGAAGTAGGGGGAGGCCAAAGATGAGATGGCTAGATGGTATTGCAGACGCAATGGGCACAGAACTGGGTGGGCTGAGGAGGATGGTGGAGGACAGAGGCGCCTGGAGGACAATGGTCCATAGGGTCGCAAAGGGTCGGAATCGACTGTGTGACTAAACAACATCAACAAGTGATGGTTAGTATCTGTCCCACGTTCTGGCCCCCCGGTTTCACCTCTAGGTCCTGAGCAGCTGATCCAGGGTGACCCCGCCCTTAGGCTGCTGCTGATGAATGCCAGGTCGGTCTGTAATAAGGCTCCCCTAATACAAGACTCTATTTTGGGGGAGCGGGCCGACCTGGCATGCATCACTGAGACCTGACTGAGACCTGAGGATGGGGTGCCTCTATCAGAGATGTGTCCGGCCGGGTTCGGTGTTTGGCACCAGCCTAGGGATGTGGGTAAGGGCGGTGGTGTTGCCATTATAGCCAGGGAGTCATTGGGAGTCGCCAGGGCCACTGCTCCACAAATTTCGGATTGTGAGACCCTGCTCCTGCAGTTGGGCCCTAACGGTCAGTTGGGGGTCCTACTCCTGTATCTGCCTCCTTGCAGGGTAAGGTATTCCCTGCCTGGGCTCCTTGAAGCCATCTCGGCATTGGCTTTGGAGTTCCCTAGACTGATGGTTTTGGGGGACTTCAATTTGCCTTCGCTGGGGTCTGGTTCCGAGGTGGCACAGGAGTTCATGGCTTCCATGGCAGCTATGGACCTGGCTCAGGTAATTCAGGGCCCGACCAGGGGCAGTGGCCACACGCCAGATTTAGTCTTTTTGTTGGGGCGGTGGCAGAGTGATCTGAGTTTACAGAAGCTAGACATAACACCTGTGCCATGGTCAGATCACTATCTGGTGGCTCTAGACTTTCTGGGGGCCCCCGGCAACTGATGGATCCGGATGGATTCCAGAAGGAACTGGGGGAATTTCCTCTGGATCGGCAACACGATTCACCTGAGGCACTTGTTGACCTGTGGTACGGGTCAACGACATCTGCCTTGGATGTAATCGCTCCACTACAGCCTCTCAGAGCCCATGGAGCTAGGTCATTCCCGTGGTTCACTGAAGAACTACAAGAGCTCAAATGGGCAAAGAGACGCCTTGAGCGCCGCTGGGTGAAGACCCAGAGCGATTCCGATTGGACACTAGCTAGAGCCGCTATTAGGGCCTACCTAGTGGCGATGGGGGTGGTGAGGAGGCAGTACTTCACCTCCCTTATTGCCTCTGCTGATAATCGCCCAGCCACCCTGTTTCGGGTGACCAGGTCCCTCCTGGGTAGGGCGGGGCCTGTGCCTGGTTGGCAGGGATCGGCTGAGGACTTTGCTGACCATCTGGTGGAGAAAATCAATCGGATTCGCTCGGGGTTCAAACTTGGCATGGACGGGGAGGGTCCGGGGGGAGCCAGTGCGCAGTCTTGCGGTGTTACCTGGGATCGGTTTGATCCAGTTGCCCCAGATGAAGTGGACAGGCTCCTTGCGGCGGTCCGTGCCACTAATTGTCCATTGGATCCCTGTCCCGCCTGGCTGGTAAAAGCCTCTAAGACAGTGACAGGTGGCTGGGTCGGGGCTATAATTAACGCATCTTTTCGAGAGGGGGTGTTTCCTGCACTGCTGAAACATGCTCTTGTGCGCCCCCTCCTGAAGAAGCCTTCCCTTGATCCAGCAATCCTAACCAACTACAGACCTGTCTCCAACCTTCCTTTTTTGGGGAAGGTTCTAGAGAAGGCAGTGGCACGTCAGCTGCAGGGGGTACTGGATGAAGTAGAATATCTGGACCCATTCCAGTCAGGAATCAGACCTGGATATGGTACTGAGACTGCATTGGTCGCGCTGATGGATGATCTCTGGCGAGAGCAGGATGGCGGTCATCCGTCTGTCCTTGCTCTTCTTGACCTCTCAGCGGCCTTCGATACCGTTGACCATGGTATCCTTCTGGAACGGCTCCGAGGATTGGGGATCCAGGGCATGGTGTGGTCCTGGTTTTCCTCATTTCTGAGGGGCCGGACCCAGTCAGTGTGGTTGGAGAGTGAGAGGTCGAGTCCTAGGGCCCTAAAATATGCGGTGCCTCAGGGCTCGGTACTCTCTCCTCTCCTATTTAACATCTACATGAAGCCGCTGGGTGAGATCATCCATTCCCACGGGGTGCGGTACCACCAGTACGCGGATGACACACAGTTGTACATCTTGGCCTGTGGGGACCACAGTGATGCAGTCAAAGTCCTTTCCAGCTGTCTGGAGGCTGTTGGGGTCTGGATGGGGGCAAATGGGCTAAAGCTGAATCCTAGCAAGACTGAGTGGCTATGGATAGGGGCTCCTGCGTTATCCCAGGAGCTACCATCTTTGGTTTTGGATGGGGCTGTTTTGCCCCAGACCAACCCGGTGCGCAACTTGGGGGTCCTCCTGGATTCACGGCTGCTGCTAGAAGAACAGGTGGCGGCTGTGGCCAGGAGGACCTTCGCCCAACTTCGGGTGATTCACCAGTTGCGCCCGCTCCTGGACCGGGACTCTTTGCTCATGGTCACTCACACTCTGGTGACCTCCAGACTAGACTACTGTAATGCACTCTACAGGGGGCTGCCCTTGATGACCATTCGGAGGCTGCAGCTGGTCCAGAATGCCGCGGCCCGGGTGGTGATGGGGTGTGGACGTTATGCCCATGCCTCACCACTGCTTCGGGGGCTGCACTGGTTACCAGTTTGTCTGCGGGTGCAATTCAAGGTGCTGGTTTTGACCTTTAAAGCCCTACATGGTAGTGGGCCAGGGTATCTTAGAGACCGCATCGCCCTAAGGACGTCTGTCCATCCAACCAGAGCGGACTGGAGGGGCTCTCTAATTGTGCCATCAGCCAGGGGGGCTCGCCTCTGACCCCCAAGTTGAGCCTTCTCCGTGTCTGCACCGGCCCTTTGGAACCTCCTGCCTGTGGAACTGCGTCTCCAGACGGAGTTGTTGACCTTTAGGAAGGAACTAAAGACCTGGCTGGTGGGCCAAGTTTGGGGTGCGGGTGGGGATGGGGGTACCGTTGGGTGGTTGGTATAGAGAAGTGTGCCTTCCCCCAAGGTCCCTTCGGTTCTTGCGCACCTTTTAGGGGTGGGTTTTTTAACTTTTAACTTTGTTTTATTATGTGTCTTTTATGTATTTACTGTCCGCTATGTAAACCGCCCTGAGTTGGGTTGTACCTGAGTGGACGGTATATAAGCGTGAAAAATAAATAAATAAATAAAAAGCAGTGAAAAGCAACTGGACTGGTGTAGGGATCAGATGCTGCAGGGGGAGGCTTCTGCTGATGAAATACCTTTGAAAGGGAAACATCATATGCATGACAGAAAGGAAGGACTGGACCTAATGAGGGATCTCATGTTAAGAACTTTGCTCCCTATCTTGTCATGGCCTAACTTCTTTGTCCCCACAAACAGAGATGGTAACTTTAACTTGTTTAAAAAATGATCTTGGTGCATTTTTAAATTGAAATTGGTAAAATCCTAGTTAATTATTCTGAGCTTTTAGGGTTGAAAAATCATTCTGTGGAATATTTTTTTATAAATCGGATCAGTATTCATCTTCCGAGCAAGTAGTGTGTAGTTTGTGCCTGAAAGGCTTAATTTACACACACTCTCAATTGAGCCTCTAAGGACAATGAATGACTTCTTCTTGTGAACAAAGGCTGATGTGCAGTTTGCTGAACTCCTGGCATGCTTCCTCATTAGAGCTTAATTAATACTGCCTCATCTAAAGCAACTGGTCATGAGAACTTTGCTCCTGTCAGGCGGCTCCGCTCTCAATGACTGCTGGCTCAGTGACTTTTCAGATGTGTAGCATCCTCATCCCCAAACAGTTGCTGCAGGCGAGAATAGGTGAACAGTGAGCTGTCTTGCTGAAAGTGCAAGGGGCCAGTTAGGCACAGACTTCAGGCAACAAATGTTGTGAGGCAGAAGCTCATTGCTGGGATGAGAACCATATGCTCTGTGGCTTGTGTTCTAGAGTCCTCAACCTTGCATGCTACCTTGAGATGTGATGTAGTACAGTGGAGGAGGATGTCTCATCAACTAAGCTGATGAATGTTTTCACTACCACTTGGGTTGGGTTTTATACATAGAATGGGAGGGGGGTCCCATCTTCTTTGTTTCAAGCAGCAAAATACCTTTTCACTTCTGGACATGGGAGCAAGACTAATAACCAGAGGTGGTAACCAGTGGTGGGATTCAAAATTTTTTACTACCTACTCTGTGGTGTGGCATGGTGGGCGTGGCCAGGTGTCCATGAGACTGGGTGGATGTGGCAACCAGATGGAGGAAGCCCAGGGAGGCTGCGCCACCAGTACAGGAGGCAGGCACAGACCTACAACCCGAGGCTCTGGCAACTAGATGGGCAGGAGGACCAGCTGGAATTTCTACTACTGTACTGACCCACCCGGGCAGGCACAGTTGCTGCATGGTGGCGCTACACAGAGAGTCTTGTTTGAGGATAGTCCAGATATCAAAGTCCAAAAGGCAAGCCGAGGTCTGTTTACCAGTAGTCCGAGTCAGTAATCTAATCCAAAGGGTGTCCAGGGGGTTGGCAGAGAAGTCAGGGTCATGGCAGGCAGTCTGGAGTCGAGCAGAATGTCAGTCTTCGCACAAGAGTTGTACCAACGCTGGCAGGCTGGAAGAAGCTTGCTTATAAGCCTCCTAGCTAATCAGTATCAGCTGGGAGCCTTCTTTGGTGTTTTGCTCTAGCCTGCCTGTAGCTGTTTCCTGGACCTCTCCCTGACTGAGGGCTAATCACTGTCAGACCCAGACTCCTGATCTGACAGGTCAGCTGCTGGGGAAAACAGACTTGGGCCAGGTGCAGGCTGAGATCCCTGGCTCAGGGTATCCTTGGGCTCAGGTGCAGGCAGAACTGGGGTGGACATAGGGAGTGCCTCCTGATCTAGGTACTTGTTAGAGGAGGGCTGGATCACAACAACTACCGGTATGGGCGTACCGGGGCGTGCTGGCTGAATCCCATCACTGGTAGTAACATATCTGGAAACTTTTTAAAAAGTAATGCTTGAGGGAGTTGGGTATATTTAGCCTGGAAAGGGGAGCACTGAGCGGCAATGTGATTTGTTGTTGAAAAACAAATCAGACACAGACAACTTGTGTCTGATTTAATGCCAACTCTATGCATTTGTGATCAAACAAAACTTTGTGAAGAATTATTCTTGGTTTTGTTTTATTGATTACGCAAGCAGGATTGAATGTACAGTAGTAACTTTTCTCTAAAAGTATATGTAGCAGACATGTGAGGCTTATGACTGAAATATAATAGTTCCAATAAATGAAGTATTAAGGACTTATTACATTTATGAAATATATCTTCAAAAATGAACAGCTTAAAAATGTAACTATCTTAAAGACTGCTAGAGTGGGGATTTTCAACCTGTGGCCCACGGGCTGGATGCGGCCCGTGGCACCATTTCATGTGGCCCACCACCACACCAGGGAGTGCCATGTGGTGGAGTCAAGGCAAAATGGCCGTCCGGCTCTCGAAGCTGTCTGAGGGAGCTGACTCGGCCCCCACCTTTAGAAGGTTGAGAATTCCTTTGCTACAGCATAAACAGATTAGTAGTCATATTTGGTTGGGGCATTCATGCTTACCGAGAATATCTCCATGTGGCTTTTCATTCCTACCTTGTGTTATAATGGCTTACTTATGGGGTTAGGATGCTATTATTTACTTTCTTTCTTTTTTACTTGTGCTTTGATACCCTGATGAACTTTGACAAGATTGCTGTCATTATTTGCTTCTGCAAAAGCATGGCATGTGGTCTTCTAAGCGCTTATGAAGAAATACAGCACAGCATTTGATCCATTAAACTGATTTATCTTTTCAAGGTGCTGTTTGATCCCATGAGCTCTATGCAAATAAAGCTGGGCAAATTCTGTCTCCCAAGCATAGGACTGCGCCTCTGAGGGAGACTGTATGCCACTGAGTTAAATGCAGCTGAACATTTCAGCTATAGATTTTGATCAGCAAAACAACAGCTTGAAAACTGGGCTTGTGCCACAGCTATTTGTCACAAAATATGTCTAGAATATTTACTTCTGATAAATGCCCAAATCCCTCCACTGAAGGTTCAGGGTGGACCTTATAAGCAGGTGAATGTGACATTTTTTCCCGAACTCTACTACTAGCTGTGACCTTTCCTGATGTAGAAAGAAACCCAGACAAATCAGCTGCTTTTCTGACTTCTTGTCTTTGCCATTTTGCTACTGCAGAGCAGATTGCTCTTAACTGATGCCAACATGCACACTGCTTAGTAATCGTGATTCTCATTAGCTTGTGCTACATCAGTGGGCCAAATCTTACTGTGGAAGAAAGATTTTGCATACATGTCTGGTGGCCAAGAAAATATACCATGCTGAACCGATATAAAAGTTGGAAAAGGAAAGAGAGGGATACGAAAATGCAAACTGGTAACAAGGCAGCAGTGCTGAAATTTTTTGGAACCAGAAGGATCAGAGCCCTGGGGACAAGGCTCATTAGTCAAGAGTGAAAGTATGACAGGGGAAAGTGGGGAGGGAAAAAGAAAATTTAATAACATAAAACAGAATATGGCTCTTTTGTCTACCATGTTTCAACCCAGCAGTCGAGGGGATGATACACAAGGCCTCCCCGCCCCAAGCACCCATTTGTTAGGTAGTGTTTTTTCTTGTGAAATAAATTCCAGATTGGTGACAGTGAGCCATGAAGGCAAACCAGACTTGTGCCTTTTTTAAACACGATGAAACACTAGGATTCAGTTTTCCCATCCTTCGAAAAGACCTTAAGTTTGCAAATGTTGAGCAGAGCAGAGCTAATAGGGACAGGACATTTTGGAGATCTCCCATTCATAGGGCTACGAGAGGTTGGAGATGACTTGATGGCATAAACAACAACAACAACAATGACGATAATGATGAGAAGACCTATTGAAATCAATTGCATTTAATTTATTCAAGACTAACCTGTCTCATTCATTTTATTGAATTTATTCTGACAGAGTTGAGAAAAGTTGCATTTTTGTTATTCCCAGAATCTAAGGTCTGCTGTCTAAGCCTGAATCTAACCCTCTGCCTTCCTTGCATGTAGCTATTTTAGTCTAACAGAGCTCATCAGAATGGGTTGTCTGAGTGAGTGAGAATATTTATATAAAACCTCATTCAGACCCTGGCAGTTACAGTATATTAGCCCTGCTGAGGGAATTGCAGCTCCACCTGCTGACTTTTTATGTGTGTGCCTACTTTCTCTGAAGGAATATACAAAGGAAATGGCTAGACCAGGGGTGCCCAAATTACAGCCTGTGGGCCGGATCCGCCCCCAATGACAATTCATCCAGCCCACAACAACCTTGCCGCTCCTGGAAGCAGAAGTAAAATGTGCCTGTACAGGTATGTTTTCCTTCCGCTTCTGGGAGTGGCAAGGGCGGCGTGGGCTGGGTGAATTGGTGTCAGGTGCCAGATCTGGCTCATGGGCCATAGTTTGGGCACCCCTGGTTTAAGCAGAGAAAATGGCAGCCTAATAAATCTATCTCATCCTGTTGCAAAACAGATTGCAAGGCGGGTTTTATGTCTGCTTCCGGTGGGAGGAACCATGTGACTGGCCCATGGCCCAAAATGTTTGGGCAACCCTAGACTAGACAATGATGTCTCCAGTGTTAGTTCTTCATGAAGAGAGTAAGTTTGCAAAAGTTGTGCTCCGCCATAGCTGAGATGTAAATCATTACAAAGGGGGAAAACCAAACATGTTTTATCTTTGAAAAATACTGAATGTGTGACTTTGTCAAAAACATACACAACGTTAAGAAAAGTGTTTTAAAACACCATCCTCTGGATTAGCGATCTATTTTAAATGTCAAACTTTGACAAATACAGAGTTTATATTTCACAGCTGACCTGGGGAGTGTTTTGAAAAGATTGTCTGGATAGACAACTGGTTTTACTTTAGATATGATGCAGAAGAAAGAGTCAAATAAACCATGGAGCCTAAGGTTTTAAAACCAACCAGGCAGCTCACTCCTAACTCCTATAAATAACCCTTACATCTGCCAGACATCCTGCTACGGTAATGGAGTAGACTGTACAGACAGTGACTCAATGCTGAGTGTTGGGTGGTGGTAAATAACCTGACTCCCTAAAGAGGCCAACAGCTATGAGCAGGTGAGCCCCTTTAGGTGAGGTGATGGTCCCTCAGTGGAGGAAATGCCACTGGAAACCATCATATTGGGCCTAAAGGTAAAATGAGCAGAGGAGGAACCGCTTCACTATTCTGATTCCCAACGGTCCTGGAGGCGGGGAAAGCCATGCCAGATGGACTGGCTGTTAAGGTGCACCTTATTAATATCCTCAAGGCTCCATTGCAGTCCCAGTGTTAAATCCTGCATGTCTCATTCCATATGTGCTGTCATGATATTTACCCTCTTTTGGGTGGTAGTGGTGGTGCCTTTCTGTCACACCTCACCATTTGCCTTCTTACCAGCAGTGTCTGTCTCCTCGCCTGTGGGGCAACCCCCCTTTTTAGTTCCCCTTAGCTCTTCTTGGCCAAGGCTAGCAAGGGTGCAGGGAATCAGAATTAGGTAGCATATATGCGGCCTCTCAGCGTGATCCTGTCAACCCCTAGGCCCAATTCAATAGACACAAAAGGTCTATGATTAATAAGGTTTATTAAGTAGTTAAGAAAAAGAGTATAGCATAAAGAAGCAAACTTGCAAACGTAGTCATTCAGAGTACATACAAAAATAAAGAAAACTTAACTGGTTATATAAGCCCTCTGGCCCTATCTGACTCACAATTACATTATGTGAGGCCCTTTCACGGCTGGTCCACGGTGAAAGAGAGCGAGCAGTTCCTGGTTCAGTGGTTTTATTACCCTGATATCAGTCTTCCCACATGGGGACCATACCTGTCATGTATCCCGGATTGGCCGGGATTTCCCGTATTTTTGCGCCAATTTTTGCCATTTCCCGCCCGGAGCTGCCGCTACCCCGTAATTTGGCAGCGGGGGGAAATGAGTTACTGTGCATCCCTTCTGCACAGGACCTTTCTACGCATGCCTAGAAGGCTTTTACGCATGCGTAGAAGGCTTCTGTGCAGAAGGGGATGCGTAAAAGCCTTCTATGCACGCGTAAAAGCCTTCTACAGAACCACAGAACCATTCTGTGCAGCTCACTTCTATGCGTGCGTAGAAGCCTTCTACGCATCCCCTTCTGCACAGAAGCCTTCTACGCACTTGACATGTATGATGGGGACTTCTAGCCAATTGAAATTAATTTACATTCTTCTGACTCTCATTGGAATTTCATATACAGGGACTCCTACACATGAAATTCTCTATCTTGAAACACCAGGTTATTAATTGGCTACAGGGATCAGGTAAAAGCACAGTTAGAACGGGTTTTTTCCATGACACGTGCCACAGGAGGTGGCTCCATGATCCATACCTGTCAAGCGCAGCTCTGGAATTACGGGACCTGCGCAGAACGCTTCTGCGCGGGTCTGTTCTATGCATGCGTAAAAGCCTTCTATGCATGCGTAGACGTGACCTGCGCAGAAACATTCTGCGCAGATCGCTTCTACGCATATGTAGAAGGCTTTTACGCATCCCCTTCTGCACAGAAGCCTTCTACGCATGCGTAGAAAGGACCTGCGCAGAAGGGATGCACAGTAACTCCTTTCCCCCTGCTGCCAAATTACGGATAGTGGCAGCTCCGGGCGGGAAATGGAGAAAATCGGCGTGGAAATACGGGAAATCCCGGCCAATCCGGGACACTTGACAGGTATGCCATGATCACAGTGTGCGGGTTACTTCATGGCAAGCTGCGATTCACCTTAAACAAATTCACACTAATGGCATTTTTCCTAAAATGATTTCCAGGAAAAATTGTATAATCGGATATGAGTAGCAGCCAACAACAACATCTGCCATGTGCTTTGGGGGGGGGGGGGAGGAGGAGGAATTCTACAGATACCCTGTAGAATTATATAGTCAATGAGTATTTTAATTTAGGTAGCATCTGAGAGCAGTTCAGATATGGAATATTAGAATGTGAGTTGAGAACATAAAAATAAAAAGGGGTAGGTGGAGAGAATGAATTGTTTGTCTGACACTCCTAAGAGTTTGCAGTAGGTATACTGTGGTGCCAAAGGTTGGGAGTTTGATTCTCCACTGTGCCTTCTAAGAAAAAAGCTTGTCTGTGTAGTAATAGGCAAGCTGCACAGTTCAGGAGGCTCCCAGGAGAAGGGAATAAATGGTAAACTACTTGAGTACATTCTGAACCTTGAAAATCCTTATAAGAACTATTATAAGGTTGAATTGACTTGACAGCACACACGAAGAGGAGTTTCTGTTTTCATACAGGAGATAAAAGCCAAGGACCTAAAAGAGTTTTTTAAAATTCTACTCTCTGTGCTCCTCCTTCTCCTCCTTCCGTGTCTAGGCCAGATGTGAAAATGTAACCCCAATTTTGAAAATCACCCCTTTATTATTATTTTTATAAATTTTATCTTGAATAAAGATGCTTTTCTCTTTCTTTTTATGTTGCCCTCCACTTTGGGGTTAGGCTTTCATACGCACCAAGCACCACACTGACGTGCACCCATTCACAACACTTTGTAGGTAAATAACTACAAAGATACATTTTAAATCATTTTTAAAAGGTTTGCAATAAACAATCTTTGGAGCTCTGCAAAATCCCATTCATTTGAATTGGGGGTAGAAGCGAGAGCGAGGCCCGGCCAGGGAAGAAGCACCTTTGCCGGCTTGGTTTATGCTAGCGCACGATTGTGATGCCCTCAAATGACTCACTAGTTTTATGAATGAAAATCCATATACAGTATGGAGTTGGGAGTCCAAATATGGAACATCAATAGACTTCAAAAGCTGGAGGCTAGCAACAATGTATCGATGCTTGCTACAAAGTATCAGATGGTTGATTCAATCAAAGTTCAGAAGCTTAAAAGGAAAGTGGTGCTTCTTAGCAATTCCTCAATAGCACCTCTTATGAAAAATATTAAAAATAAATGTAGAGCACTAGGGGAAGATGGAGGGGGAAATGTAGGCTGAAAGTTAACATTTTAAATGTTGGAATAAAGTTTTAAAAAATCCTAAAAATCATGTTTGTACTCCTGGAGTGTGGCTGAACCCCAGGACCAGTTTGGCTGGTCAAGAGTCAGTAACGGGATAGCTCGGGAAAGATCTCCTCAGGAGTAAGACAGGAAGAGTTCTTTTCCTAGTGGTGCTAGCATAAGAAAGTGTGAGTGATTTGAAATTGGGTTTCCCCCTTCTTTCTTCTGTCAAAAGTCAAGCAACAGCTAAAAAGGCACAGAAAAGTAGGCTTTTAAAATGACTTTGAAGTATTCGCGGTTTGGGTAAAAATGTGTTTTTTGTGTTTTTGAAGTCTCGCTTCACCATAGACAGGATGAAATTAACTTATTGATCCCTGATTGATCCTCAATTAGCAGTTGCAATTAAATGTTTTAAAAATCATTAAAATAATGTAAATGGCTTTAACTTGTCCTATTTTGTGTTTTCTAAGCAGGAAGCCCCTACAATATTTTATTTAATTTCGAGCTGGCCTCGGCAGATCTAAGAGGGTTTTTTTACACCCCAATGGCTACAATCAATCAACATTTGAAGCTCAGGAGAATCCCATACGCATCTCCAAGGCTCCAAAAAGTCTATAACAAATATAGTCCTGATTGCCCTAGAGATAATTCTTTTGCATATGTCCCTCACATCCTTGATCCTGGGGCCTGTATTTACCATATGTATGTCAGGTGTTAATTTATACATGAGGACAGGATGGGATACCTTGGAATGGGAAATGTCAAGAAGGACATCAAACGAAGTTCAAGATAGTCAGTAAACAAGTTCTAGCAATGATGATTGGCCAAGCAAACCTCTTGCTCTGTACATGCAGCCACTATAAGTGGACAGGTTAGCTTCCCTCTTCATACATGCAGACATGCAGATTGGTTCAAGTTTTCAAGTCTGGTGAATTCATTGGATGCATGCTTCATAATTTTGCTCTACAATTGCTTATTGTATTGATTTGTCCCCTCCTTATCCCAACCTTCTCCTTCTATCTTTCCTGGACTTTGTAACCTTTTTATTACATACCATAAAAAATTACTATTTTAACCAAAAGTTGACTTTTTTACTTATGAATGACAGCCTGCTACTAGGTTATTGTTTTCTTTGTAAACAACTTTATTTACACATAGATGTTAGAATTAGTTTGCAGAATAGTACTAGCAGAGGACCTGGCATTGCCTGGAGGTACCCTACCCGGGCCAAGAAGAGACCCGGGCCTGCCCCCGGACCCCCCAGCTGCCTTACCTTTTTGTCTGCTGTTGTCACAGCAGTTCTCTCAGCCCTGCCACGAGGCGCTGTCTCAGCCTGACTCTGGCCACCATTGCCGGCCTCCCCAGCAATTACAGTCAGTGGGTAGCCATCACAGCCTGGCCCCTCCATCCTCCCGTGAGTTGTGTCAGGTGGAAGGGAGGCTTCATTTGGGTGGGTGGACAGAGGACCCATTGGGGGGTGGAGGCCTGTGGAAGGTGGCATCCTGGTCCTGTCCTCTGCCCACCCCCTGGCTGTGGGTTCTCCCTTCCCCCCAAGGCATGCCTCAGGAGTGCAGAGGAGCCATGCCGCAGTGGCTGCCCACTGACAGTAGTCGCTGTGGTGAGGGCGGCTGTAATGGCAATAATTGCCACTGTCTGTACTGGCGGCTAGCCTGTGCACCACCTAGAACGCCGGGCAGACTTTGGAGCATGCGTGGGATTTTGTGTATGTGCCACAGCCTGGAATGCCAGGCAGGGTTAGGCGCATGTGTGGATTCTCGCGCATGCGCAGTCACCTTCCCTGGTCGTTTCTGCCAGCCAGGGGGGCATTGCAGCCCCTTTTCGGGGGCAAGGACCCCAAGGCAGGCTGCCCATTACCCACGCCAGCTACCCCAGATGTTGAATGTAGGCATGCACACAGTTTCCAGCACAATCAGTGCAGAGGTGTCACTTTGTATGAGGGAGCCCTATGATGTCACGGAGCCCCAGAACAGCTGGGAATTGGTTGAGCTGTGGCGATGACATCACAATCCCCCCTGGTTAGCTTTTTTCCCTTGCTTTTTCTCCTGCTGGTGGGGGCCTCCCCTTTGTGGATTGGTTTAGGGGGCATACCCCTCCCCATGGGGCTTGACACCCCCGCAGTGACCATCTCTTCAGCCCAAGGTATGTATGTGCCAAGTTTCAGCATGATTGGTGCAAGGGAGTGGATTTGTATAAGGAACATACAGCACTGGACCTTGATTTTAGTTATATAGATAAGAAGATGCAGTGGCGACAGGACTCCAGCTCTCTTCAAATAATTTTAGTGAGGGAAACTCATGTGTGTAGATTTTTATAGCAGGCAAAAAGGTTGAGGGTGTCTTTGAACAGCAGCAGGCCACTGTTGATTAAAGGCATGTCCAATAAACCATTTTCTATTTTTGCCTGAAATTTAAGTTTCTGTGGTTCTTGGGGCTCTGCCAGTGGAAGAACATTTTAACTAATTTTTAGGTAACAAAAATACCAAAATGAAGTCACCTTTGATGAGTTCATGCTGCAGTTCCTTTTGCCTGACCTTGTGTGAGAAAGATTAGCTGGCAACACAAGGTTGCCGTCACCAGGGTATGCCTAATTGTGGTTCAAAAATACCATACTCTTTGAGGAGGCTCTAAGTGGGCATTTCATGAGTAATAAAAAGAAGGTGCTATTTTTTCCTATCTTTCAGAGCCACCCCTGCTGTACAGCAATGCAATGAGCAGGCCCAAGACTAATTAGCAGACCCATAGCTGAGCCCTCCAAGGTTAGAGTTTCATGTACACAACCTATATTTTCTGAAAACACAGATAAATCTGCCATCCCCCTAGATGGTGGGAAAGCGGCAAGGGTGTACAATGTAAACAAGAAAGGGAGGACGAAACACCCCAAAAATAGGAACAAAAACTCAGAAATTAATAGATTTAATAACTGGTAAACAAGGATAATAATAATAAAACACGAACAAACCAACCAGACAAAAGCTAGTAAACGCAGACACTATAGATACTAGGCATACACCAAAAAAAGTCCAAAAGGTACAAAGGCAAGTGTAAAGAAAATAGTATGTCCCAAGTATACAATATATCAAAATGGTGAAGCCTAGTTGATGGACAAGTCATCACAAAGTAGTGGATGTCTGGAGGGCAAGTTCCGAAGTAACATGTAACAAGTTCATATCATAAATCCAATAGAAGTCCGTGTAAAGAATCATGTAAAATTCGCAAAAAGGTACAATATGCAATGAGAATAGCCAGGAGGGCTTCAGACGTTGATACTTACCTGCGCTCTGGCCGGTGGCTGCCTGCCTGCCACCTTCTCTTGGGCGGAAAGCAGCCTGCCATGCAGGCCGCACTGGCGTGAGGGGCGCTGCGGCCGCCTCTGGTGGCCTTGCATTCCCGCTCATGGCGAGGCCGAGACTTGCTTGGGCAGTGGGGCTGAGGCGAGGTGGATGATGCCTCTGGTAGCAGTGCTTATGCGGTGGTGTGCGGTAACTTATGGAGGGGTGCAGCGGCTGCCTCTGGCGGCATTGTGTCCCCAGTGAGGGATGGCTCTTTATTTAGACTGGGCTGGTGTGGGAGGAGCCATGGATCTGTTGGCGGACATTTTAACCACCGCAAGCTTTATGTGCTCCGCTCCCCCCGCTGTGCATGGATGCCCCCTGCCTCGCGCGTATGCAGCCGTTTTGGCTGATTTTGTGAGGCATAGGCCCCACCCCGGCCTCTGGACCCTCGTGGGGCTGATGTCCGGGACACAAGGTAGGTGTGTGCCGAGTATTATGGGATAGGCTACAGGGGTGTGACCACACCTGCCGGACACGAACAGTGTGCCTTTCCTTTATAGGTATAGATTAAAGAGCTACTAAGAGGTGGGAAGGTAAACAGCATTCCGTGCTATCCTGTGTTGAGGCATGCCTGCCATATGTCCACGGAAACATCTGCAGACACAGACAGTGATGGCTCTTTGGCTATAAACAGAGATGAGCACTGAACCCTAGAGTCGGATACAACTGGCTTTCGAGCAAGGGCGACCTTTATCTTTACCTAAGAGGTAGCATGTTGGCTAAACATTAGTGCAATACACCCAGCAATAGCAATAGCAATAGCAATAGCAATAGCAATAAGACTTCTATACCACCCCATAGTGCTTAGTGCACTCTCTGGAAGGTTCACTAGGTAATTAGCATTTTGCTCCCAACATGCTGGGTACTCATTTTTACTGATCTTGGAAGGATGGAAAGCTGAATCAACCTTGTGCCCTGTCAGGATCGAACTCACAAAATCAGCAGTTCTTGGCTGCTGTATAGCAGTTTTAACCACTGCGCCACCAGGGCTCCATCCACCAGAGAAGGAACAGCTGCAAGTGGCTTGCTTATGGCCCCTGCCAGATTAAGTGCTCAGCCCCAAATTTCAGCTGCCCTGTGGCTGCAAAGCTGAAGGTTAGCAACCTCGGATCCAATGCATTGCTGGTGCACATTGAGGACCAAATAACAGGAGAACCAAATGGGTGGCAGAGCTCTATGTAGCAAAAATACTATGTCTCAACACAGGCTTCATGAAACCTCCGAATTCCCAGAATTCCCGGATAAAGTGTCTGATCCCCACTCCTGGATTTTGGGATCCCAGAAGTTATAGTCCCATAAAATTACAGCTGCAGTAGTACTGGTATTCACATAAAATGTGCATAGATTTCAGTGACCAAATGCAGTTAATTGACAAAATGTCAGGACACAGCTTTGTAGCCAAACCTAGTGCATAACCAGGCACACAACCAGAATGTACGTCAGCATTGTCAGTTGCCACTATGAGCTTGGCCATGTTCTGAAAAGCTAACACGAACACCAATAGGATTCTGGCCAGTGTTTCCAAACTTTTGGAATGAGCATGCTCTGTGGCTAATAGAATGGGAACTGGTGGTTGGAAGGGGAGAACAAAAATAGTGGGGAGGAGTATAGATTAAAAGTGTCTCAGAGAAAGGAATGGCTGAGCTCCGGAGTCTTTCACTTTTCCTATATTTGTGTAGCACAGGAGTTCTCAACCTTTTAAAGCTGGGGGCCGGGTCAAGCTCCCTCAGACAGCTTCGGGGGCTGGATGGCCATTTTGCCCTTCCTCCACCACATGGCACTTCCTGGTGTGGTGGAGGCAATGGGGGAGGCACATGAAATGGTGCCATGGGCCGCAGGTTGAGAATCCCTGGTCTAGCAGATCTAATGTCTAGCATCAGGAAATAATGTTGCCTGGAATAGGAGAGCTTCCAATTGCATTCAAGAAAAAAACCGAAACCCTTTACTATCCAAAACAATTTTAAAAAGCCCGGCACCGCCGGGCAAAATATGCTAGTTGCATTCTAAAAGCAAGGAAAAGAGGGCCTAATACAGGAATTCTCAACCTTTTCAAGTTAGGGGCTGGGTCACACTCTCTCAGTGGCCATTTTGTCCCAAAAGCTTCAAAGGGGTGGCAATTTTGTTTCTCAAATGCCCTTGGAGGGGTGGGGGCCACATGAAATGGTGCCGTGGGCCGGATCTGGACTACACACCTTAGGTTGAGAACCAGTGGCCTAATGGATCCAGGGGGTGGGGGTGTAATTTTATGACACAGAAGCATCCCCTAATACCCACCTCTCTTTCTCACCTTGTAAATGGACAGAGCGTAAAGCAGGGGATCTGCTGCTGACCTTAAAGGCTGGAAAGAAAGAGAAGGAGAAGGCACACAGGACTACAAACTAATTTGCAAATAGTAACTTACTTACTTACTTACTTACTTACTTACTTACTTACTTACTTACTTACTTACTTACTTACTTACTTACTTACTTACTTACTTACTTACTTACTTACTTACTTACTTACTTACTTACTTGTTTAATCGAATTTATACTGCCACTCCCTCGCCAAGGCGACTCTGGGTGGATTACAAATTGACAATAAAACCTCAAAACATTTACAAACATATAAAATAGACTTTATATATTAAAAATTCTTACAAAATTCTTTTAAAAGCACCACATAACATGCTACCAGAAACTGGCAGCCCGGGTATACCTAGACAAGCCAACACAAGGTGGCTGTCCCCCTTGGCCTCTCCCACCCCCACACCTGCTGGGCAAGCCAGCTCCTGAGGATCTTACGGAAGGGGAGAAGCTCTGCCTGAAGGCGAAGTTCAGTCAGCAGGAGGTTCCACAGGGCCGGAACGGACACAGAAAAGGCTCTCCTTCTTGTGCTAGAGAAGCGAGCCTCTCTAGCAGATGGCACTATGAGAGAGCCCCTCCGGTCCGCTCTGGTGGGATGGGCAGATGTCCTTAGGGTGATGCGGTTTACTTGCTAAAGCCATGCACAGTATATCTGATGAGTGTGAAAATGTGCACTTCAAACATGTCAAAACAGTTCCTCAGGAACAGTTCCTGAACCAAATTTGGGGGAGCACCTTCATGAGTACCTATGGGGTTCTTCATGCACACAATAGTGTGATCTTCTCTTATATGTGCCATTTCATGAGTCCAGAAAGAAGAGTTTCTGTTTTCAAACAGAAATTGCATTTTATGCAGATACTGAAGTACCTCTCCAGCACCCCTGGGTTTTTATACTAGAGTTTTCAAGTGCTGCTTGTTTTCTCTAACACATTATCTGAATGGGTCCAAAAATCTTTACCAAGATTTGAACCATTAATTACACAGATATAGGAAAATAAGCTTCCATAAAGATTCTCAAAATGAGTGGTAATTTAGCCTTCATTCTCCCTGCTAATAGTAATAAGGTTACAGCCTGTGATGACCCTACAACTGATTCCCAGCCCCCACTAAATTGGGCCCTTAATATCAAGGCCAGTGGTTCCCAACATGGGCCCACACCCCACAGGGGGACTTCAATTCTCAGAAGCCTAAGTTGGCTGATCAGTGTTTTGGGGAATTGACTTAGGCTTCTGGGAATTGAAGTCCAAAAACCAAAGGTTGGGAAACACTGATCTAGGCCCTTCCACAATCCATTTCTTGGCTCTCTAACTGGGCATAAAAATAGTATGCTAGATAAAATGGTGTGGACTTCACATATGATGCGCTTGCACTTCAACATTCTGAAATTACTCCATAGGAAAAGACTATGAACTACACTTATCCTTCTGTGCCTTATTTCATTTACTATTTCCCACCACCACCAATTATGTCTCTGCCCATCTTGTTCAACCTGCTTCACTTGCTGCTGCGGGACAATCTGTTGTGAATAAGATATCCCACAAGACCTCTGATGGCAGGAGGGTCAGCTTCCTCCTGATTGCCCACCACACTCTGAGTACCAGTGAAGGCACAGTTTCATATCTTTGGAAATTATATAGCAGACCTTAGAGTCACAACCTTGAGTTTTCACAGTGTGATATAGCTGCCTCCCACCAACTGAGTATTGAATTATAGTTGACTCTTGATGGTCCTTAAAAAAAATCCAACCTTGCTTGAATGCAAAACCCACAGAGGACCGATTCAAGACATTTTGTGACTGAGGTAAAGAACAAGATGAGGCATCTTCCATAATCCAGAAGCAGATGTTCAACAAACCATTAGTTGGTTTATTTTCTATATTGTCAATGATGTAGCATTTCCCACCACATCTGAGAGGCATAGGCTGCTTTGGAGGGATAGAAGCTACCCCATGCCACACACGGTGATGTTCTTCAACAGATCATATCTACTAGTGAGGTGAAAGGCTCAGGAAGAATATTGCTGCTGTCCCCTAGCACCTATTGTCTGAGTTGTTTGTTTTAGTTTGTCTAATGATAAAATCAATCTTGAAGTCCCAATAGGATAGTTTGTATTAATCAGTGACACCTTGAATACTCTGAAGATTTAAGATTTAATTATTGAAGGTAATATCAATAATTAAATCAAACCAAAATATTATCTGATTGTATCCTACTATGGGTGCATCATGAGAAAGTAAGTCTTGCTAGAACATAAAATACTGCTGGAGAGATGACAGGAACAAATATTGTGGGTTGGCACCATAAAAGGAAGTCAGCTTTGAGTCTCCTGCTCCTGGTGCATCTGGGATGAAAGCATTAGCCGGTGAAAAATCTGTTATCACCTATATGATACAATGTACACGACGCCCTTCAATGTGCACAGAGAAGGACCTTATGTTGGCAAGAGGAAATGCTGTTGAGGTGGCCCGATACTGGGCGGATGTAATCTAGTCCTTTTAATTCCTTTTTGTTATAGATTAATTTTAGCTTTATATGCTATTATATGTTGATGATGCCTCTGACACGAATGAAGAAAGCTTTGAGTCTGCAAGAGGTGAGCAAGGCTGTCAGTAACAGGACCTTCTGGAGGTCTTTAATTCTTAGGTAAAGATCAAAGTTGCCCTTGCTTAAAAGCCAGTCATATCCAACTCTAGTGTTCAGTGCTCATCTCCATTTATAGCTGAAGAGCCAGGACTGTCTGCATCTGCAGATGTTTCTGTGGACATGTGGCAGGCATAACTAGACACCGGAGTGCTTGGACCACTGTTTCCCTTCCCAATGAATTGGTCCCTATTGATCTACTTGCAATTTCTTGCTTGCAGTTTCTTGCCAGATCTCACAGTCCCCTATTGAGCAAGAGAGTACTACAAACCTCCGTTATTGAGCCATTTTGCAGTTATACCTAAGCAAATCTTTCTCAGACTCAATAAAGGATGGCACTGGCTGTCATAAGTCAGAGGCAACTTGATGGTGTGGAGCAGCAGCAACAAACACTTCCTCTAAATTTGTGGAGTCACTAATAAGACAGAATTAGACAAGATGTATCCTGTGCTATGTATTGCCTCCCCCAGGCCCCATCATAGCTGTTCAGCATGCTAATACCCTCTACATCCCTGACATGACACCCCAATTATTATTTTTACCAAATATACCCGTCACACTTTCAAAGGATATTGTGGGGAGGGTCTTGCAACAAACAACATGGGGGATTTTTCTGGTTTTGGGGAAAGCTCCCCTGTCCTAAAACAGGTCAGGAATGTGTTTTAATATTGCCCTTACTGCAGGACGGAAATGAGCTCCCGTCTTCATCCCAGCTCCTGCCAACCTAGCAGTTCGAAAGCAAGAAATTGCAAGTAGATAAATAGGGACCACTTCGGTGGGAAGGTAACAGCGTTCCGTGCGCTCCGGTGTCTAGTCATGCCTGCCACATGACCACAGAAATGTCTGCAGAAACAGGCTTAGAAACAGAGATGAGCACTGCACCCTAGAGTCGGATATGACTGGCTTTCAAGCAAGGGAAACCTTTATCTTTACAACCTCTGAAGGAAGATAGGGGTCACATAATGGGAGTAGCAGCAGCAAAGGGGAAGCACTCCAGTGGCTGGAGGTGGCATATGTGTCCCTTGCACCTCTAAATGTTGCTCACTCTTATTCTAAGGTAGGAAATGTGGACTTTGTCCGAGTCTTATTGACTACTAGCAAGGGTTGCCCGGCATTGCCGGGCTTCCCCCCCCCCATGTTTTTTAATTAAAAATGAGCCAATTTTTTTTGCAATAGTGTTACATTGTGTTGGAAGGTTACATTGTGTTGTTGTTTTTTTTTAAAAATTGCTTAGTCTGTAATTTTAATTTTTTAAATGTTTATTTATGTTAAATTTGTTTGGCTTGGCTGTTATTAACTCTGATCTGCTTTTTTGGGTTTTTTTGAGGATTAATAAAAGAAGAAAGTATGATATAATAACTCAGCACAGGATTTTTTTAAAGTTTCTATTGTATTTTATTGACATATATTTGTGATTTGTGTGAAAGTGTGTTTAGTGTAATTTTTTTTACTTGTTTTTTTTGTGTGACCTTTTGTGCAAAATTGTGAGTTTGTGTTTTGTTTGGGGCTGTTGTGTGTTTTTGAATTGTTTTTACTATTGTGGCCAGCAGGTGGTGCTGGTAGGGGTTATTGTATTTTGACTTTTGTTTCTCTCCTGGCCTCTGGGTGGAGCTTCTTCTGGTAAGTAGGGTCTTTCTGTATTCATTTCTTTTCCAGTCCTGGTGGAGGTAGCACCTGTTTTGGTAAGTTTGCTTGTTTTCTTTCTTTTGTGTGTTTGTGTGGGCGGGGGGGGGGAGGGGGGTTGGAGTTTGTATTTTTTGTCTGTTTGTTTTGTTTTTGATTGTGTCTTTGTTTACTTCGTATTGTTTTTGGTGTTTTTGTTTTTGTGTATTTTTGGCTGTGTTTGAGTGTTTTTAGTAATTTTTTAAAAAATATTTATTTGGTGGTGGGGAAGGTACGTGGTCATTGGGGGTTTGGAAGGGTGGGCTAGGTGGTGGGGAGGGGGGCATGGTCGTTGGGGGTTAGGAAGGGTGGGCTAGGTGGTGGGGAGGGGGGCATGGTCGTTGGGGGTTAGGAAGGGTGGGCTAGGTGGTGGGGAGGGGGGCATGGTCATTGGGGGTTAGTAAGGGTGGGTTAGGTGGTGGGGAGGGGGGCATGGTCGTTGGGGGTTATGAAGGGTGGGTTAGGTGGTGGGGAGGGGGGCATGGTCATTGGGAGTTAGGAAGGGTGGGCTAGGTGGTGGGGAGAAGGGCATGGTCATTGGGGGTTAGGAAGGGTGGGTTAGGTGGTGGGGAGGGGGCATGGTCGTTGGGGGTTAGGAAGGGTGGGCTAGGTGGTGTGGAGGGGGCATGGTCGTTGGGGGTTAGGAAGGGTGGGCTAGGTGGTGGGGAGGGGGGCATGGTCGTTGGGGGTTAGTAAGGGTGGGTTAGGTGGTGTGGAGGGGGGCATGGTCATTGGGGGTTAGGAAGGGTGGGCTAGGTGGTGGGGAGAGGGGCATGGTCGTTGGGGGTTAGGAAGGGTGGGCTAGGTGGTGGCGAGGGGGGCATGGTCGTTGGGGGTTAGGAAGGGTGGGTTAGGTGGTGGGGAGGGGGGCATGGTCGTTGGGGGTTAGGAAGGGTGGGCTAGGTGGTGGGGAGGGGGGCATGGTCATTGGGGGTTAGTAAGGGTGGATTAGGTGGTGGGGAGGGGGGCTTTATTGTTTTATGGTGGTTTTTTTGTGTGTAGTTGTGAAAGTAGATCGGGGTTTCCCCTTTAATATCAGTGGGTGGGGCTTGCGACCCCCCTCTCCGCTTGCTCCCCTGGGGTTGGGAGGTTTGTGGGGACAAAAGAGGAATGTCCCCCCAACTCTTCTGGACCCAGTAGACCAGGCACAGTGGATCGATTCCCTCCCCCCCTCCTTAAAACAACTCCATTTTTAAAGAGTAGAAAAGACGGAGTTTTTTTAAGGGGGGTGGGGGTGGGAATCGATCCCCTCTCCCTGGTGTCCTGAGTCCAGAAGGGTTTGGGAAACATTCCCCTTTTGTTCCCACAAACCTCCCAACCCTAGGGTAGGCAGCGGAGAGGGGGATCGCAACCCCCACCCACTGATATTAAAGGGGAAACTCCAGTCGGGTCCTTCAGGCGCCGTGGGTGAGGGATAGAAAGCCAGCTGGTGTGTGTTTGGCTGTGACGCGGTGAGTTGTTTTTCTTTTTAATTTTTCGGGCGCCGTTTTCCTCAGCGTTCTGCGTTCTGGCGCGCAGGACACTGGGGCTTGTAGTAATGGGTTGGTGGTTTCTGTTTGTGCTGCGTTTTTTAAAAATGGTTTTATTTTGATTGGCTGCGGCGCGTTTCCGAACGCTGCCCCGTGCGAGAGCCTCTCAGCCTGATTGGCTCTGGCGTGGCACAAGGAATGTTGGGAAGTGAAGTTGTTTCCCTTTCTTCGCGTTTGTGGGGCTATTGCCCCACTGCCGGTTTTTTCAATCCTTCGTTGACCTGCGTACCCAGATCGGCCGTGTGCACGAAGGGTGAGTGCAGGCAAGTAGGGCGAGGCATAGCAACCTATAGCCAGTTCCAACGGTTAACCCTTGGATTTATAGGTTAAGATTCTTTGTCTACTATCCAGCCAAGATGCTGATCTACAAAGTGAAGCTCTGCCCGTCTTATGAAATATCCCCCTCTTTTTATGAGCTTTCAGAGTTTAAAATAAAGAGAGGATTTAGAATACAGCTCTGTAGCACATTAGCACTGCTAGCCTGTGTTAAAACCCGTCTTTGACTCTTGGTATATGAACATTTCATATACAGTACTTTCTGATTCCTTTTATTCTCTTTTAAAGGATGAAACCCTAAATATGAAATAGCATAGGGTAATTGTTTGAACTGTGTTACCATACACTCCAGTAAATCTCTATTCCTGAATAAATTGGTTTAGCTCCCTATACATAATTGAACCTCATCAATAATATCTGAGATGTCATCCTGCTTTGGTGTTAATGAACACAATGACTTATCAGTTGACATTTCTCACCACATTTCATCTAATGGGACGGCAAGCCCATAAGCTCCCATACCTACCTTTCCACATTTCTCTTAAAATTCTATATCTTTCACAATCAAAGTACACATGTTTTGTTTCAGTACTTTCCATGTTGTGGTTGTTGTTGTTTTTTTTCCATTCCTTCTAGCATGCAACATTGTTAGTTGTTGCCATGGGGATGCTAATTGATTTCTTTCAACTGTTTTTACAGTCTTTCCCAAGGTTTATACAATGCATTCTTGTTGCAGTTATTTTTATCCCTGCAAGATGCATAACACTCTCATGTTAATGGGGATTAATAATTAAATGTATCCAGAGTTCCACATTCCCCAAATTTGTCCGAATGGATCTGGGCTTACATAAAAGGTGTGATGGTCTGTGTGTGTGTCAGTATCAAAATGAACATTTCAGGCAGAATGGAGAGTAAAAGCAGGCAACCTGACAATACAAAATGTTCCCACTTACAAATGTGTGTGCTTTTGAGTCAGAAGGGAAAACAACACATCGTTGTTGACAAGGTTTCAGAAAGTGGAAAAATGCCAAAGCAAGAACTTCTTCTTCTTCTTTTTTTAAAGTGGCAATGTTTTGCTATCCCTGCCCCTTCCATCTGCTCAACTGTCTGTCTCTCACCAAGATAGCCTTCTCAGTTTAACAGCATTGTGGAAAAGATTTCACTAGATGCTTTGATGTCTCAAAGAGAGATTTCCTGTCAGGCAGACTGAGAGAGCAACCTCAGGTACTGGGTGTTGTGGGTATGTGGCAGCCATAACAACAGCTGTCCTACTCTTCCTCCTCAATGCCTCACTTGTTCCCCTCTGTACAAGAACACAACTACGGGTAGTGCAATGAGTTAGTTGTGGACACAGAAATCAGGAATTTGATTCCCCTTCTGTGCTTCCTGGGAGAATAGCCAGCCTGTGTGGCCTTGAGCAAGCGATACAGCCCCAGAATACTCTCCAGGTGTTCTCTACCTAGAAAACCCTGGAAAAGTCACTATAAATCAGAACTGACTTGAAGGGATACTATTATTGTTACAGTATTAAAAAGAAGCAGCACTAAAGAGCCCTGGTGGGGCAGTGGCTAAACTCATGTACTGCAGGCAAAACATTGTGAGTTCAAGCCTGATGGAGTTCAAGCTTGACCATACCTGTCAAGTTTTGGATTTGAAAATAAGGGAAATTTTGGCCACACCCCTCTGTGGGCATGGCCAAATCTGTGGGTGTGGCCCAATATAGCCATGTGACTTGCTGGGCTCTAGTCATGCCTGCCACATGGCCATGAAAATGTCTGCAAACACAGACAGCACTGGCTCTTTGGCTGTAAATGGAGATGAGCACTGCACCCTAGAGTTGGATATGACCGGCAGATTTTACTTTCTTAGGATCAAAGATTGCTGCAGATGGTGATTGCAGCCGTGAAATAAAAAGGTGACTGATGCTTGGGAAACAAGCTATGAGAAACATGGGGAACATAGTTAAAAGTAGAGGCATCACCTTGCAAACAAAAAATTGCATAGTCAAAGCAATGGTATTCCCGGTGGTAATGTATGGGTGTGAGAGCTGGACCATTAGGAAAGTTGAGCGCAGAAAAATAGATGCCTTTGCAATGTGGTGTTAGAAACAGGTCGATCCTAGAGGAAATCAGCCATGACTGCTCATTAAAGGTCAAATAGTAAAGATGACGCTAAAGCACTTTGGACATCAAATGAGAAGAGAGGATTCACTTGAGAAGGCCTTGATGCTGGGAAAGGTGGAGGACAAAAGAAGGGGGTGGCCAAAAATAAGATGATTAGATGGTATTGTAGATGCAATAGGCACAAAGCTGTGTGGGCCAAAGAACCCTTTCCCCATCTTCTTGGGGGACTTTTGTCTTCTTTCTTGTTTACTCAGTGGCTTAAGTGACTAAGATGTTGACTGGGAGGCAGAAGGTCAGCAGTTCGATTTCTGAGTACTGCAGGACGGAATG
The DNA here is from genome assembly GCA_035047305.1 of Bradypodion pumilum. Classification (NCBI taxonomy): domain Eukaryota; kingdom Metazoa; phylum Chordata; class Lepidosauria; order Squamata; family Chamaeleonidae; genus Bradypodion; species Bradypodion pumilum. The sequence continues at coordinate 117,720,813 of JAWDJD010000002.1, forward strand.
AACTCCCGTCTTTGTCCCAGCTCCTGCCATCCTAGCAGTTCGAAAGCAAGAAATTGCAAGTAGATAAATAGGGACCACTTTGGTGGAAGGTAACAGTGTTCCGTGCACTCTGGTGTCTAGTCATGCCTGCCACATGACCACAGAAATGTCTGCAGATGCAGACAACCCTGGCTCTTTGGCTTTGAAACAGAGATGAGCACTGAACCCTAGAGTCGGATATGATTGGCTTTTGAGCAAGGGCGACCCTTTACCTTTACCTAACTTAGATCCCCTTACACAACCGTGCAAGCACACTGGATATATGAGCTCTGATAATTCTCCCCGTGTATTTTGGATCTGCTCTCTTGTACAAAAAGCAGCTTCTTGCTCTAAAAATTGGTCACTGTAGGAATCTATGACTGTGATGGCGAACCTTGGCACTCTAGATACGACTGGCTTTTGAGCAAGGGAAACCTTTACCTTTAGCTCATAGTGATCAAGCACCATCCCCCACCCCCCCACCCCTCCCAAGTTAACTCTAGAAACGAAATCCTCCAGCCAGGAGGCAGGGCAGAAACAGCTCAATAAAGCATGAGAGTGAGAGAGAAGTCTCACTGATTTGCCCCTGCATATATGAAATATCGCTCACCTCTAGAGTAGACTCCCGTGCGTCCCATGGTGGCTCCGACCAGCTCAGCAGCAAAAACGAAGCCTCCATGATGACCATGTGGCAGGGAAGGGAAAGAGAAACTACAGAACACCCCTCCCACCACCTTCTCTCTCTCCCCTTCTACAAGCGAAAAGCCTGCCACACAGCGACCTCTGGTGGCTGGAAAAACATACTGCAGCTTCGGTCAGGTTTTTTTTAAAAAAAAATTAGGGATATTACGGGGAAATTAATAAAACAGGAGGGGGTGGGAAGAGGGGTAAAAATAAGGGGTTTTCCTGGGAAAAACGGGATTCTTGACAGGTATGAGCTTGACTCAGCCTTACATCTTTCTAAGGTCGATAAAATAAGTACCCAGCATGTTGGATGCCAAATGCTAATTAACTTGTGAATTGCCCAGAGATTGCACTAAGTAGTATGGGGCGGTATATAGTGCAATTGCTATGCTAAAAGCTAAAAAATAACAAATTATTACAATATTTTTTAAAAAAACCAAATACTGTATATTACTATAGTACATAAAAAGTACTAAGACATATTTAAAGCAAGGCATTTAAGAGAGGCAAAGCACAAGCGGGATATAAGTGCAACTATAATAATAATAATAATAATAATAATAATAATAATAATAATAATAATAATAATAATAATAATAATAATAATAATAATAATAATAATAATAATAATAATAATAATAATAATAATAATAATAATAATAATAATAATAATAATAATAATAACCACCTCTTAGATAGTCAGTCACTGAGGTAAGGCTGTGTCTGAGAAGAAAGGAGATTTCCCTGCTCACAGACAACAACAAAGCGTATGGGAGCAGCGACAGAGAAGGCCATGTCTCCCACGTCCCCACCAAATGTGCATTTAAGGATTGTGGAACCAAGAGGAAAGCCTCCCTTAAAACCCAGGCAGGCTCTTAAAGGGTATAGCTTGGACCCAAGTCATTTAGGGCTTTATAGGTTAAAACACTCCTGCCAACCTAGCAGTTTGAAAGCAAGAAATTGCGAGTAGATAAATAGGGACCACTTTGGTGGGAAGGTAAGAGCATTCTGTGCACTCCGGTGTCTAGTCATTCCTGTCACATGACCACAAAAACGTCTTCAGAAGCAGATAGCGCTGGCTCTTCGGCTTTGAAACAGAGATGAGCACTGAACCCTAGAGTCAGATATGACTGACTTTTGAGCAAGGAAACCTTTACCTTTACTAGGTTAAAACAAGCACTTTGAATCGTGCCCCGAGGAGCTGCTGTGACCATGTGTGTGCACGCGTGTGCACAGTTATGCAATCCCTATAGGCGGCCCAAGTTAACAATATGGCTATGGCATTTCGAACCCACACAAGTTTCTGAACACTTTCCTAAGGACCTAAGGCAGCCTCATGTACAGTGTGTTGCAACAATCAGCAGGGATGTAACTGCAGCATGTGTTATCATGGCCAGATCAAACATCTTCAGGAACTGGTGCAGGACAGAAGGTGCTCTGGTTTTAACAGTGCAAGTGCACTCCTGGCTAATGTCAAAACCTAGGCACCCCAGCTTTTTAGGGATGAATCTAGGAGCACACTCAAGCTGCACACCAGGCTTTCTTCTCAAGCTCCACTCAAACTGTTTACTTCATCAACAGCAGAGAAGCAAAGCAATTCCCTGAGCCATATGCCAACACCCTGAGAATTGGCAACCCTGCAAAAAAATTACTTGGGTTAAGGTGTTGTGGAGCATAGCCCATGACTTCAGGTGCCTGCAGACAGAGAGACATATGGACAGACAGACAGACAAATTATACAGTAAAACTCTGGGTTATGACGGAGATCCATTCCAGCTGTTATGGTTTCCACATGTGACTTTGTCTTGATTTTAAGGTGAAATTTGATTCATGTAGTGTTAAGACACATATTGTAGTTTTCTTAGGCTTAGAAAGCCAGTTCTCATTTTAAAGCACATTGGAATGGCAGGCTGTTAGTCTGACATGACAGTGATGCCTAGCTAGAATAGTTGCCTCCCCAAAGGGAGGAGGGAAAAGTGAGTGTCCAGGACTGGACACATTCCAAGAAACACTTGCAGTCCCACGAGGGGAACTGATTGACAGCTAGACCAGCTGACCACACCACGAGGGAGATGACGTCTCCACTCCTGTCAATCATAAGAACATAAGAACAGCCTTGCTGGAACAGGCCACAGCCCATCCAGTCCAGCATTCTGTCTCACACAGTGGCTCAGCATTTCCTTCAGGGTATTCCAAGGAGATGCCTTCCCCTGCTTAGGATTCCCTGGGAATGGCATTGAGAGATATCCTGCCTATCTCTCCAACCCCGAGGTTGTCCTTAAGTATCCATAATTATAGCCATTGATCCCCTTGTCCTCCATGAACTTGTCTAATCCTTTCTTAAAGCTGTCAAGACTGACAGCTGTCACCACTTCTTCTGGCAGGGAGTTCCATAGACCAGTGATCCTCTGGGTAAAAAAGTACTTTCTCTTATTTGTTTGAGAACTAGTACTCAAAAGTTTCATCGAGTGTCCCCTAGTTCTAGTGTTGTGCGATAGGGAAAACAGTTTTTCCTTATCTACTTTGTCCACACCTTGCATGATTTTATAAACTTCAATCAGGTCACCTCTTAGATGCCGTCGCTCAAGAGTGAAAAGGCCCAACCGTTGCAGCCTCAGATGGTAAGGAAGGTGTTCCAGTCCCCTAATCATTCTGGTTGCCCTCCTCTGTACTTTCTCCAACTCCATAATATCCTTCTGGAGGTAAGGTGACCAGAACTGTACACAGTATTCCACATGAGGCCTCACCATAGATTTATAAAGAGGCAAAATGACACTTGCTGACTTATTTTCTATACCCTTCCTAATGATCCCTAGCATTGAGTTTGCTTTTTTCACTGCTGAGGCACACTGGGTTGACACCTTCATTGAATTGTCCACCAGGACACCAAGGTCCCTTTCCTGGTTTGTCGCAGAGAGTTCAGACCCCATCAGTTTATAAATGTAATTGGGTTTTTTTGCCCCAACATGCATCACTCTGCACTTACTAGTGTTAAAGCTCATTTGCCACTGTTTTGCCCACTCCCCCAGTGTCAAGAGATCCCTCTGGAGCTCCTCACAATCTCTCACAGTTTGCACTACCCTGTATAATTTAGTGTCGTCAGCAAATTTGGCTACCTTGCTATTTACTCCTACCTCTAGATCATTTATGAAGAGGTTGAAAAGCAGGGGTCCCAGTACTGAACCTTGGGGGACCCCACTCTTTACTTCCCTCCACTTGAAGAAGTGTCCATTTAGTGCTATCCTCTGTTTCCTGTCCCTTAGCCAGTTGCTGATCCAGGACAAGATCTGTCCCTTTATTCCATGACTGGCAAGTTTAATCAAGAGCCTTTGGTGTGGGACCTTGTCAAAAGCCTTCTGAAAGTCCAGATAAACAATGTCAACTGGATCCCCCTTATCCACATGCTTGTTGACACTCTCAAAAACTTCTAACAGATTAGTGAGGCATGATTTGCCCTTGCAAAAGCCATGTTGGCTCTCCTTTAGCAGCGCCTTCTCTTCTATGTGCCTATTAATTCTATCTTTAAGGATGGTTTCCATCACTTTACCTGGGACACATGTCAAACTGACAGGTCGGTAATTTCCTGGATCACCCCTGGATCCTTTTTTGAAAATTGGTGTTACATTCGCTACCTTCCAGTCATCAGGCACAAAGCCTGATTTGAGGGAAATATTATATATTTCGGCTAGGAGATCAGCAATTTCATCTTTAAGCTCCCTGAGAACTCGTGGATGGATGCCATCTGGTCCTGGTGATTTGTTAGTGTTTAGCTTAACAAGACATGCAAGGACCTCCTCCCTGGTTATTTCTATCTTGCTTAATTCTTCGGTTTCCCTCCCTACGAAGATAGGCTCTGTTTTGGGCATGTGGTCTCTGTCTTCTTCAGTGAATACTGAAGCAAAGAATTCATTAAGTCTCTCTGCAATCTCTGTTTCCTCTTTAATAAGTTGGGTCTTCAACCATCTGTCCCAGGGAACAATCATTTAGTATATCTAGGTACTTTATCTCTTTATCATGTGCTGAACAACAGTTCACCTAGTCTATGTGAGGGTAATTGAAGTCCCCCATTGTAACCAGGCTTCCCTTCTTGGATGCCTCCTTTACAACATTCTCCAACTGCCAGTCTCCCTCAAGAGTTTGGGTCGGAGGCCGATAGTATATGCCTACTGTTAGACCATCCTTGTGGCCTGGTACTCTTACCCACAGATCTTCTAATGGTGACTCCAAATCACCTAGATATTCCAATTCATACAATTTTATCACTTCTTTGACATACAAGGCTACACCACCTCCCGTTTGCCCCTTCCTATCCTTTCTGTACAGTTTGTAGCCTGGGATAACTGTATCCCATTGGTTATCATCCGTCCACCAGGTTTCAGTGATTCCAATAATATCAATATTCTTATCTATTGCTAAGTATTCCAGCTCCCCTATTTTGTTCCGGAGGCTTCTGGCATTTGTATACAAGCATTTATATATGCTTTCCTGATACAGTCTTTTGAGTCCAGTTGCATTGTTAGACTGCCTCTTGCATCCTTCTGCTAGAGTGCTGGTGACTAGCTCCTTGCTCTGCTCAGTAATTTTTGCATCCTCCTCACTATTCAAGTACACACTTTCCTGAACTGGATGCTGCCCAGCTCCTGTCGGCTTTCCCCCAGTTATCAGTTTAAAAGCTGCTCTGCAGCCTTTTTGATGTTGAGTGCCAGCAATCTGGTCCCATCATGGTTCAAATGCAATCCATCCCTCCTGAACAGATTTGGCTTGTCCCAAAATGTTCTCCAGTTCCTGACAAATCTGAAGCCCTCCTCTCGACACAACAGCCTCATCCACGCATTGAGGCTTCTGAGCTCTGCCTGCCTGGTAGGTCCTGCGCAAGGGACAGGCAGCACTTCTGAAAATGCTACCTTGGAAGTCCGGGACTTCAATCTTCTTCCTAACAACCTGAATTTGGCTTCCAGGACAGACCGCTTGGCCTTCCCAACATCATTGGTACCAACGTGTACCATGACAACTGGCTCATTCCCAGTTCGCTCTAACAATCTATCTAGATTTCTTGTTATGTCTGCAATTTTTGCACCTGGCAGGCAAGTCACCATATGGTTATCATGTGCATCACAAATCCATTTCTCTGTATTTCTAATTATTGAATCGCCTAGTACAGGGAGCCTCTCTCCTGCAATCTGTTCATCTACATGCGCCTCATCAACCATATTAAGGGAGAGAACCTCAGTTTGTTCCTGTTGTTTATCTTCCTGGATCTCATCAAGTGTGATGAAGGAGAGATCATCAGGTGGAACCAGTTGTTCCTCTATGTGTTCCTCATCAGGTGTGATGAGGGAAAGAGCCTCAAATTTATTCAAATTATAATTGCCAGGACACCTGCAGAACAGAACTTTCCCAGGGAATGCAAAGGTGGGGGCCACATGCCAAACTGTCCATGGACAGCAAGTCCCATTTTTCATGGGAACACAGGTGCTTTCCTATTAGATCACCACATTCCAAAGCACCTTTTCTCTATAAAAGGAGCCCACTCTGAGGACTCAGAGAGCACTTCTGGGGCAAGGGTGAAACCCTTTTCTCTCAACACCATAATCTTGATTTCAGTGGGAGCCCTTGCCCGATAGCTCCTCAATATGACTCTTCGGGGCTAAAACTCAGCCATGAGGGGCAGAATCGCCCCAAACCAGCGAGCGTGAACCTGCTAGGGAGCTAGCAAGATTTTATTTCATTTATTTGTTTTATTAGCTTGTGTTTTATGTGGTGTAGATTAATTTAAGATCTGTATCCAGTATTGTGTTTCCTTCAATAAATCTTCAAAAGCCAGTTGTGTTTTGCCTGCCTTTGTAAAGGAGGAGAAGGAAACCCAGCAGAGCAGAAGTGGCTCCAATTGTCATCATCATTTCAACACCAGAAGCCTTCCAGAAGTCGGTGAGAGGGATTGCTCTGTCTGTTAAGGGGAGGAGGAGTAGCAAATCATAAGCTGTGTGTCATAGACCTCAGCACTAAGAAGCCTAGCTTCTGCCAAGTGATTAATATTACCTGCCATATGCAGAAGGCTACTCTGTCCCTGACCCCAGTGAATCGGGCTAGGGAGAGGAGTGCTCATTAAGGCAAGCAAGTCGCTGGATCGAAGGTCCGCCCTGCCGGGTGTTCCCAAGAGAAATATTCTGGGTGCCCAACGTAGCCTTTGTGAGGCATTTTCCTCCCCCTACGTCCCTGATACCAACAGCCTCCAGCCTCCATTGTAACCCCCCAAAAATGTAAACCAAAACATCCATAGGGATACATTGAAAAATAAAAATAATGGTCCTGAATTGATGGTTGTAAACCGAAAAAAATACGTCAAAAATTTGTAAACCGGGATGGCATTTCCATAGGATTTGCTGTTGTAAACCACCGCAAATTTAAATTGAGGCAGTTGTAACCCAGGGTTTTACTGTATAGTATTTCTCTGCCTAATGGCCTGAAATTCTCTTTCACTTGCCCGGACCTCACCCCTGTCTATTCTCACTATCAAATTGATAGCTGTGTTTCAATATTCACATTTCCTTTTACATTTATCTCCATGGCTGGTGACTTCCTCTTTCCCCTCCACACAAAAAAGTTAGCAAGGGCTTTTCTAAAAAGAGCTTGAATGTCTTAAAAATAAATCCAAGGTTTTAATGCCATGTAATTATCTTGTCTGTTATCTTTTCTGCTGCTTAATCTTTCTTTCCTTTCCTTGATCTTTTATGTGCTTGCCATCTTTGTGTGTAAAGTTCTCATAAAAGAAACAAGTGCTCTCAAAGGAAAAAGTTCCCTTTGCTGGCATTTCATCATATTTACTGGAAGAATATTATCTCTAGAATCTTCCATGAGTAGTGAAACAGTTGTGCCAGGAAGTCCTGGGAATCTCACCTTTACCCTCAGCTCAGTAAAGCTGCAGTCCTTTACTGTTTGCCTGGCAAGAAGAACCATTGAACTCTATGAGAAATATGTTCAAGCAGGTGTATATAGGATTGGTTGCATGTGACCTTGGTAACTAAAGTACCATAATTCTGTCTGAGCCTCAACCCTACTCATCAGTAATATAGAAGATAATAACATTGGCTTGGCCCTCAGAGGCATTGTAAGGATGCCAAACACTTTTATAAAAATGTTAAGTAAAAGTAGTAACAATAATAGGCAAACCCTTTAAAAACTGATATTTGAGTAGAAACTATTTTGTGGACCCAGATCCCAGGAGCTAAAAAATAAGTGGTGTTTGAACAGCTCGTAACAACTGAAACAAACTAGAGTTAAAAAAACTTCACGAAACAAACACAGAAAACTCATAGGCCTAATTAAATATTCATTGTCCAACTATAGCCATTTTCTATTATCTTGTTCAAGGTATCCAACCTCCATTGATATGGTTGGCATCTGTTAGTGTAGGCCCATGATGGTGAACCTTTGCACTTGAGGTGTTCTTGGACTTCAATTACCAGAAGCCCAAGTTAGCATTCCTGCTGATCAGAGCTTCTGGGAATTGAAGTTCAAGAGCAGCTGGAGTGCCAAGGTTCACCAAGAAATTCTTCAATTTTCTGCTTCCAAGTTAGTAAGAAAGATTCATCTTTATCTCACTCAGTCTAAATGCCAAGGTAGCAAATAGGAATTTGGACATTTATTTTGCAGTTTGCTGTATATTACCTGATCATCTCCTTCCTTCATTCACAAATGATTTCTCTTCAGTTTGTATTTAAGATTGTCCTCTAAAAGAAAAACCTTCCTGTATGCCAAGGGATGACAAATTCTGTGATTTTTATATGCATGCAAACAGAGAGACTAGTTTTGGGGAGTAACAGAATTCACATCATTCTTTAAAGCTCAGGGTTAATTACATGACTTAGGAGTTCAGGTGGAAGATGGATTAGCTTGGACTCAGGTATAATCAACTAGCCTTCACATTCTAAAAAACCTTTTTCTACTTGGAAAATGTTCCATCACATAATCACTTTTACTAGATGACATTGAATGGTGCCATTCAAGCCGTATATTCGTTTCCTTTAAAATTAGGTGCAACACTTTGCCAGGCCATGTTGTGTTAAATTTTGTACACATGGGAAGCATATAAATTAGATTTTAAGATGACAAAGACAAAGAAAGACCTTACAGAAGTTCTCAGAAAGGAGGGTGATGAGTTCACAATCCACATACTCAAGGCCAAGGGGGAAAAGGTATAAATTGAGAATTTCATTCAAATAATAATTTCAATTCCAGTAGTAAGTGATTTTCCCTAGGCATTTAACTTCTCCTTCATTGCTTGCATGATTTGCTGGTTCTCTGTGGCTGTCTCTGTTTTCATAGGCCAAACTTGGATCACCCACATGTTAGACTGTAAATCCATCAGCTGTTTCTGTAGAGACAAGGTTCTGCTTGGTCTTGTTCAAAGTCTTCTCTTATTATAGGCTCTGGCTTAACTTTTCCTTCCAGACTTCAGCAGCTTGTTTCAGGTCAGAGAACACTTTTCTGCAGAATGTCTACTACCTTCTCTTTTCCAGGTGCTTAATTGTCTTGGGGGCTGTTGTATTTCACCATGCTGGGAAGCTGTCTTTGTCTCCACTTGCATCTTTCAATTAGTTATAGCACTCACACTATTCTGTTTGTCACATGTCTAATTACTTCTGCAAAGGTATCCAACCTCCATTGATATGGTAGGCATCTGAGAGTGTAGGCCCATGATGGTGAACCGTTGCACTCGAGGTGTTCTTGGACTTCAATTACCAGAAGCCCAAGTTAGCATTCCTGCTGATCAGAGCTTCTGGGAATTGAAGTTCAAGAGCAGCTGGAGTTCCAAGGTTCACCAAGAAATTCTTCAATTTTCTGCTTCCAGGTTAGTAAAAAAGATTCATCTGAGATATGTGGATGACACTACCCCAATGGCAGAAAATGAAGAAGACCTAAAGAAACTCTTGATTAGGGTGAAAAAAGAGAATGCAAAAGCTGGCCTGAGACTCAACATAAAAACAACAACAAGATAATGGCCACAGCCCTATCACTTCCTGGCAAATAGAAGGCGAAGAAATGGAAGCAGTGACAGCATTTACCTTCTTAGGATCCAAGATCAATGCAGATGGTGACTGCAGCCATGAAATAAAAAGACAATTCTTGGGAGGCAAGCGATGAGAAACCTGGGGAACATAGTGAAATTAGAGACATCACATTGCAAACAAAAATTCACATAGTCAAAGCAATGGTATTCCCGGTAGTAACGTATGGTTGTGAGAGCTGTACCATAAAGAAGGCTGAGTGCAGAAGATTAGATGCCTTTGAAGTGTGGTGCTGGAGGAGACTTTTGAGAGTCCCCTGGATAGCAAAGAATCAAATAAGTTGATCCTGAAGGAAATTAACCCTGATTGCTCCTTGAAAGGACAAATATTGAAGATGAAGTTAAAGTACTTTGGACACCAAATGAGAAGAGAGGACTCATTTGAGAAAGCCTTGATGCTGGGAAAGATCGAAGGCAAAAGTGTTTCCCTCCCCCCCCCCTTTGCTGTTAGCCGCCATGAGTGGTGTTCCCACCAGGAGGGTGGGATACAAATAAACAAATAAAACAAATATAAATAAATAAAAGGAGAAGGTGGTGGCAGAGAATGAGATGGCTAGATGGCATTGTTGACGCAATGGTGACAAAGCTGGGCTGATTGAGGAGGATGGTGGAGGATGGGGTGCCTGGCGTGCAGTGGTCCATGGGGTCGCAAAGTGTCAGACTTGACTATGTGACTGAACAATAACAACAACAGTCCCAACAATATCTGAAGGGCCACTGGTAACCATCCCTCTTCTGTGGTAGTTTTCAGAATGGTAGAGGTAAAGGTAAAGGTCACCCTTACTCGAAAGCCAGTCGTATCCAACTCTAGGGTTCAGTGCTCATCTCTGTTTCATAGCCGAAGAGCCAGTGCTGTCTGCTTTTGCAGATGTTTCTGTGGTCATGTGGCAGGCATGACTAGACACCGGAGCACACAGAATGCTGTTTACCTTCCCACCAAAGTGGTCCCTATTTATCTACTTACAATTTCTTGCTTTCAAACTGCTAGGTTGGCAGGAGGGTTTCATAGTACAACCCATCAATAGGCACTAAGAGCACATTCTGTCCTTACTTAAGAGCCCTGGTGGTGCAGTGGTTAAACTGCTATACTACAGCCAGAATGTTGTGAGTCCGAGCCTGACCAGTGCTCATGGTTGACTCAGCCTTCCATCCTTCCGATGTTAGTAAAATGAGTACCCAGCATGGTGGGGTCAAAATGCTAATTAACTTGTGAACCACCCAGAGAGTGCACTAAGCACCATAGGGCAGTATATAAGTTGCCAATTAATTGCTATTGCTATTAAATAAATTCATTTTATGGACAGGGAAAAAGATATACGTGCTTACATATGATGTTTCATACAGTGGTGGGCTCCAAAACTTTTACTACCACACTGTGGATGTGGTATGAGGGGCGTGGCCAGGGGGAAAGGACCCAAATTAGGACTACTTTATTTCAAAACTTGGGTGGGCGAGGCCAGCCAGAATTTCTGCTACTGGTTCTGGCGAACTGGTGCGAACCTGTTGATGCCCACCACTGGTTACATATAGCATATTTAGAAAATATCAGCATATGAGAATGCGGTTGAGAAGCTGGTTTGTTAAAATACTTAAGTTTACAAATACAGATACTCATTAAATTAAAACAGGAGGCATTCCTAATCAGAAACAAAACTACTAACTGAATTTTGAATATTCCATGTAGCTGCTAAGCAGATTTTGTTTTCTCGCTTCAAAAACATTGAAAGGACAATGTGAAATACTTGTTCTGTAAACTATTTTCCTTCATAGCAAGCTATAAACCAACATTAAAAGGTTTAAAGTTGAAGTTTTACTATCAAGAAGATCTTCTTAGCTTCCCCCAAATAAGCATGTCTGCGAAAGAGTGACAGTACAGTAAACCAGGTAGCCTATTTTCTTTTATATTCAAAATACGATTTTGTTTTCTCCTTTGAAAAAGATAACAATATGTTATTTGATTATAAGAACCTTCCAGACTGCAGTTTCATTATTATTTCAAAGCTGGGATTTCAATGCAGTGCTATTTTTTTTCAGCAGGGGTCATCAAAGGTCTGAATTTTCTTTGTCTACCTGTTGACTCTGAGAAGTACTAAGACATTTCAACTCCTTCTTAAGGATTTGCTGTTCAGGATTTTCTTTGCCAATATGTACCTGATTGTGTAAACAACAACAACCTTTGAGATATTATGACATGGTTGTTTCTTTTGCTCCCAGGTCACAAAAACTCTTGCTATAAAAGCCATTGTTATTGAAACAGAGACTATTATTTTTGCTGTTAAGTAGCAGAAATTTAATAAATCAAATACCAGCAGTGACAGATCAATCCAGTGAAGAAAGAATAGCCTCCTAATGTAATATTAGGTATAAGAAGGATCCTTCACATTTGCAAGAATTCTATCCTATAAACACTCTCAATCTACCTAAAAATTCAATGGATTTCATCGTTGCTTATGGCCCAGCATATTTAAGGGTGGTTTTACCAGTTCTCCTTCCCCCAGTGAATTTCTATGGCAAAGTCAGGATTTGAACTTAGTTCTCCTAGTCCACCACTTTATCCATTATAACACACTATATCGCAGAGATTTCTTAATTCACTTCCAAAAATATATAGCTTGTGCATAACTGCACTGCAGCATTTCAGCTATGGAATAATGATTTTCTCACACAACAGTTGGCATTATGTTTGTTCAAAATAATTTTACTCCACCTTGAAAATTGTTGCTGTTGGCTCCTATTCGTATCTGAGTATACATTTTCCTCCTGAAAATCATTTTCAGGAAAAATGCCATTGGCGTGAATTTGTTTTAGGTGGATCCCAGCTTGCCATGAAGTGACCCACACATTATGATCACAGAGCCATCTCGTGCAGCACACATGAAATGAGACGTGCAGGATTTAACACCGGGACTGCAATGGACTGGTGCAGCCTTGAGGATATTATCAAGGTGTGCCTTCACAGCCAGTCCATCTGGCATAGCCTCTTCCGCCTCCATGACCATTGGGAATCAGAGTTCCTCTTCTGCTCATTTTGCCATTGGGCCCAATATGATGGTTTCCAGTGGCATTTCCTCCACTGAGGAGACCATCACCCCACCTAACGGGGTTCATCTGCCCATAGTTATTGGCTCCTTTAGGGAGTCAGGTTATTTACTGCTGCCCAACACTTGGTGTTGAGCCACTGGCTGTATGGTCTACTCCATTACCGCACACTGAACTGTACATTTTCTAGCTTTCAAATATCAAGAGGAATTGTGGCTGAGCTAGCAGAAGAGACATGGGCTTCACCTCAAAGGTGAATGAACCCTGGTGGTGCAGTGGTTAAATGGCTGTACTGCAGCCAAAACATTTTGAGTTTGATCCTGACAGGACCTCAATGTTGACAGAGCCTTCCATCCTTCCAAGGTCGGTAAAGTAGTGTTAGTAAATAGGATCAATTCAGTGATTCTCAGCCTTGGGTCCTCTGAATCTCATCAACTCACATAAAGTCTAGTCAGAATGTGCAGTGGTCAGAGGTTCTGGCAGTTGAAATCCAAACAGGACAAAAGATTGAAAGCCACTGATCTAGCTCTAATGACAGGATTCTCTCTCTCTCTCTCTCTCTCTCACACACACACACACACACACACACACACACACACACACACACACACACACACACACACACACACACACACACACACACACACACACACACACACACACACACACACAGGATCCAAAACATTTAGAGAAAGAACTAGTGTATCTTTTTCCTTGTGTGAGAGTAAGAAAACAAATGAAGGTATTGAATTATTTTTAAAAATAAAATTATTCATGGCTAAAAATGGGAGTGTTTGGAAAAATATGTAGAAAGAGACTCTGGTTAATAGGAAAAATGTGTACACTAGGATATGTGTATAATATAAAATTCAAACATTTCCATGCAGGAAGTGGGAAAGAGTTTGGCAAGCCAATACAAAACATGGATGGGACAAAAATGCTAGAGGAATTCTGAAAAAAAAAATGCAAAAAAGAAACTGGCAGAATATCCCTACTGGAAGAAAAGCATACCTGTCAACCTTCCCAGATTGGCCGGGATTTCCCGGTTTTCGGCACCGATTTGTGCCATTTCCCGCCCCGCTTTGCTGAAACCCTGGAATTTGGCAGCGGGGCTGCGCATGCATAGGCTACGCATGCATAGAAGGGGGCTACGCAAGCGTAAAACCCTTCTACGCATGTGTAGAAGGCGACCTGCGCAGAAACGTTCTGCACAGGTCCCGGATTGGCCGGAGCCGCAGTTGACAGCTATGGAAAAGTAGAAGAAACCAATTACTAAGAAGAAAAGATGTAGTTTTCAAAACAGGTTTGTCTGAGCAAGCATATCAGACAAGAAACAAAAACAAAAAAGGGGGTGGGATTGTGACATTTTAGAGAATACAGTAAATTCTAGAGTTTAATGTGAGTTTTTGTGAATCTAATCCACTTCCTCAGATATAAGATTGGATATATGTGACAATCATATTTATACGTGGCCCATCGCCCATGACCCAATGACAATGGTAGTAAAGTAATAAGCTATTAGGCTGTGAGTAGCATAGTTGACCATACCTGTCAACCTTCCCAGATTGGCTGGGATTTCCCGGTTTTCGGCGTCGATTTTTGCCCTTTCTCGCTCCGTGCTGCCGAAACCCCAGATTTCAGCAGCGGGGGAAAGGAGGCACTGCGCAGCCCATCTGAGCAGGTCACATTGCACGCATGCGTTGAAGGGCTCTACACTTCCGTAGCTCCCTTCCCCGCATGCACAGAAGGCTACGCCGTGTGCGTAGAAGGCTATGCAAGCGGCGTAGCCCTCCACGCGCATGCGTACAACACGGCCTGCGCAAACCCGGTCCGTGCAGGTCCCGGATTCGCCGGAGCCGCAGTTGACAGGTATGTAGTTGACACAAGTGATAACTTGTGAATCAACATGCATTTCACACCTGGTAATGACCTAAGAACTCTTGATTGATATTCAGCCTTCAGCATTCACAGCTTGATAGCCTATTCTTTAACTAATGATTGTCACTTTCTCCTCAATATAACTGTTATTATTCTTACTTATGACTGTAGAAGTGAACTTGATCTGTAAAAATGCACATTAAATATACAGTAATACCTCATACAAAGTCCACTTCGTACAACATCGAATTCATACAACATTGCCTAATTCCTTGAAAAAAGTTGCCTCGTACAAAGTCGCTGCGACTTTGTATGTGGCATTGGGGTTTTTCCCCAGGTTGGTTTGTCCCCTAAAATCAGGGTTGTTTGACATATTTTTGTAATGTATTTAGCCTTTAGACAATGATTTCTTAAAGTTCTGTCAGTTTCCTGTCTGTTTCCTTGACTTTGCCCTGAAGTCTGTGCTGTTACAGTACAATGTATCTCTATGGAAACGACATTGTACAAGGCATCGCGGCAAGGATTTGGACGTTGTATGAGGCATCGCAGCTAGGATTTTGCATGCCTCATACAAAGTCCAAATCCGTATAAAGTCCAAACTTGTGGAACCAGGCTTGGACGTTGTATGAGGTATCACTGTATCAGTTAACCCTTAAGGTGACATAAAGTTGTTGTCTCTTGATGTCATCCTGTAACCCAAGATGGTCTTCTTCAGAGTAATAATAATAATTTCATGTCAGAAATTATTCTGGGTTGAAAGGATTTTTGTGGGAGAAACTCCATTCAGGGAATGCCCAAATGAGGCTCCTTTCATGTCCCCAAGAGCTGGGTTAGAGACAGGCACCCAATCTGTCATGCAGTACCCAGGTCTCGAACTGCTGATTTGCCAGCCTTCCAGGTGAGCTTCTTAACCACTGAGGCAAAGCAGTCCCTTTCTTTGGAGTAAAAATCCAGATAAGTGATATAGTCTTTACCTAGAAATGCTATATAGTCCTAGACATTCTCAACAGGAATTATAATCTGGTATAGATTAAAACATGCAAAACAGGTGGATGTGCCTTAAATGAAACAGCGAGACTGGTAACAGGATGTTTAAAACCAACCCCAATACAAAAAGTGCATTACTTAGCTGGCATCCCTCCATCAAAATTCTGTCGAGAAAGTGCTGCTCAGAAAGAGTGGGTCAAAGCAAGTTCCTCAGAAACACACCTGCTATTTGATCACCAACCACCAAAGCAGAGACTGAAATCAAGGCACAATTTCCTCATAACTTCTGCCCCACCGAACAAACAGCCCCCACAGACCTAGGGAAGGCAAGCAAGGAACTACAAGATAACTGGGCAGAACCACATGACTCTCTACCGCCTGGCCAAGGACCACCATGGCCTGTGTGGAAAGCTTTAAATAGACTGTGTGCAGAGGTAGGAAGATCAAGGGCTAATCTGAGAAAATGGGGTTTCCCTCTAGACGGTAGCCTGTGTGAATGTGGGGAAGAACAAACTATTGCCCATATGATACAATGCACACGATGCCCCTCACTGTGCCCTGATGAGGACCTTATGTTGGCAAGAGGAAATGCTGCTGATGTGGCCCGATATTGGGCAGATGTCATCTAACCCTTTTTAATTCTATTTTGTTTTTAGATGTGTTAATTTTAGCTTTGTATGTTATTATATGCTGGAGGTGCCCCTGACATGAATAAAGAAAGAATCTGAGGCCGCATCTACACTGGAAAAACATGTGCTTTCAACTTTGCTGAACAGTCTGTGTTACATTTTAAATCACAATCAGTGCTCACCCAGTGGCTACAAAATGATTTGGGAGTTCACCGTTTGTATTGGATGTGACGTGAGTCATATTCCAGCCCACGACCTCCCTTCTTTCCTTCTTTCTTCTGGTTCTGCCTCTGGCAAGTCTTTTGTGGTTATCTGTTGGGGCTTTAAAAAGCACATAACAAACTGATTCTGTCCCTTCCTTCACCTTTTTGGCAGGTGAACGCAGCACCTTTTCTCTTGATAAAGAGAGAAGTACCTGAATAAACACTTCCCAATTTCGTGTGACTTCCCAACTTGCTCAGTTATTGACCCAAAGATAAGATGAAAGGATGCTGTAATGCTACTCTCAAATGTAAATATTTTTTTTAAAATCAGAGGCTACTTGAGGAGCAGGAAGGTGTTCTCTCAGTCCTGAACACCTAGATCAGGGTGTGGCAACATTTTAAACTCAGGGGCCAGGTCATGCTCCCTCAGATAGTTGAGGGGGCTGGACTGGTGGTTCCCCCTGTAAATGCTGCCATAAACGCGTCTGCGGCTGTCAAAAATCAATTTAACAGCAGCCGTAAATTGTGTCCGCAACCACTGTAAACACATCCACAGCAACTTCTGGTGGTGGCAGCAGTGGCAGTTGGAGCAAGAGCAGGGGTCGGATGATTTTGTGCCGGGGGCTGGATTTGGCCCGTGTGCCATAGGTTGCAGACCTCTGATCTAGATAAATAGGTACCACTATGGAGAGAAAGGTAACAGTGTTCTGTGCGCTTCGATGTCTAGTCATGCCTGCCTCATGATCACAGAAACGTCTGCAAATGCAGACAGTGCTGGCTTTTTGGCCATAAACAGAGATGAACACCAAACTCTAGAACTGGATACAACTGGCTTTTGAGCTAGGGTGACCTTTACCTAGCAGCAACAATTCAAAAGAAATACAAAACATCCTCTCCCATGACCTCCAAAGGCAAGCAGGAAGGATACTTCCCCTTTTTAAAGATTGTTAAGCAGCTCCACCAAAGGAACAGGCAGCCTGCCACTTGGTTTGATCCCAGTGGTCACACATCTTGTAACCAAACCAAATTGGAGTGGTCCTATGTGCAAGTGCACATGCACATGCACATGCATGCACACACATGCATGCACACACAGTTCCTTCAGAGCAGTGGTGGGCATCAGCAGGTTTGCACCAGTTCAACAGAAAGAGTAGCAGAAATTCTGACTGGCCCCGCCCATCCAAGTTTTGAAATAAAGTAGTCCTAATTCAGGTGCAATACAGGGCTTTCCCCCTGGCCACACTCACCATACCACGTCCACAGTGTGGTAGTAAATTTTTTGGAGCCCACCACCGCTTCAGAGCATAATTAGACTTGGAAATTAATCTCTACTGATGACCAGCCACACAAAAAAAAAAAAGCTTACTTGTAAAATGCAGAGCGAGACAAGATTGTTTTACGACAGTCAGATGTATTTGATCACCACAGGGGACCTGGATTCTAATTTCTAGCTTTTTCATCTATTTTGGGTCTCTGGCAGTGGTCTTATCCCAAAAGGCTTGATGGAACTGCTCCTGCTGAGCAAATAAATGAAACCGTAGCCAAGCCCAACGGCTTGCAAACCTTGGAAAAATTCTGCCTCTCTGGGATGTTCTTTGTGAATGCAGCTTTCAAATACACCCCTATCCAAGTAAGTTGTCCTAAGAAAGATTCCACTAGAGTGAATGACAACAAAGGAAGACATACTCGTTTTGCCTTTGATTTTTAGCCAAGAAGGATTTGGAGGATTCACTGAATCTTCCTGCGGGGTTGCCTGTTTGGAGAACAATACAAGGTGCAACACTGAACATTGGCATCTTAGCCACAGATGTGATCCTAAGGCCCACAAACTCATGTCTTTTAAGAAGGCACACTGGAAACAAAAATAACCATAAGTACATTTGAAAAGCTCAACTTGTTTGGCTTCTTTTCTGCTTCCTGTGGCATAAAACCTTCAATTCTTTTTCATGGATTAAAGAGGCAAACTCCTGGGTAACCATTGTTGCACTGTAATCTCCTGGCAAACCCTGGAAAATCTTTAGAGGTGAAAGCATTTGGCAGGCAGGGGGAGGGGAGAGAATATTTATCTTGATACTGAACAATTTGTGCAACCTAAGCTCATAGTATTTATCTTTTCTTCCTCACACCGTTTTCTCAAAAACTGCTGAGATTCTCCTCCCCCTCCCCAAATCAATCTACTGATTTTCTTTTCCTACAGCAGTTTTTTTTGTTCTGTCTTCAAAGACAATCAGAGCCACCAAGCAGTAAGAAATCAGGCTGTGAAACGAAATGGAGTCAGTTTTTTAAAGAGTTCTTGCTTGTCTGGACAGGTTATCGTGATATAGTAATAGAGTAGACCATACTGCCAGCGACAAGTGTCAGGTGGCAGTTAACTAACTGTTCATGGATGTAGTGATGTCCAACTGATATCAATACTACAACAGTTGGATTTTGGTCACTGATTCTTCCTCACTCGCCAGACATATAATAATTTAGGTGTTATTATATCTCATCTTCATGTGATCACCATTCCTGCTCAGATGGCGTTTTCAAGAAAATTGAAAAATCCAGGTTCTGGCTCATGCAAGCAGAAACATCTCCTCTTTAGAACTGTTGATGAATGTGTAAGAAAGTAACAGTGGAAGAGGAGGGGCTAAATGCTCCCACCTAAGTGGGTTGAAATGGCCAGATTCTATAATGCCCAACTAGGGCTTTAGTCTGACTTAAGACAGGCCTTCCAAAGGGTATGTGTCATGATGGTTCTACAGAATCTCCAGTCTCAAGAGTCTTCTGTAAAGGTAGGAGCAGAGACCTGGTTCAGCTCAAACACAGCCCAATTTAGTACAGTCAGCCCCAAGCCCAAATGAGCCAAGATGTCTAAATAGGCCCAAACACTCATTCAAAGTGCTTCACTCTGTTACATGTAAGCACCAGTATTCAAATTTAGTAACTGTAAACTTTGACCCTAAGTGCAACCAAAGCTCCTGTCTTTCACCCCTCCCCCATTTTATGATTTATTGTTAAGGACTGTGGTCCATCTTGGGAACTGATAGAGCCAACCCAAAATACTTTGTTTCCTGAAACCAGCTAAATAAAGGTGAATATCCACAGCCAGTTACTTTCACACAAATATCCCTTCCATTCCTTGGCAATAAAATAACATATTATGAAAAATTAGCTTCAATCCATGACAGCTACATGTTACTGTCTCAGGTAGCTGTCTCAACCTCTTACCTTTTGGGCCAGGTTCGAGGATACATTTGAATAGATCTGGTTAGGGATAGCACTAATACCTCATCAAGTTGAGTATTTGGTTGTGAAGCAAGAGCTTGATTCCCCATTGTACCCCCTGGGAGAAAAGCCAGCTTCTATAACCTTAGGAAAGGTGCTCAGTCCCAGAGAACTTCCAGAAGAGGGAACAGGAAAACCACTTCTGAGCACTAAATACCTAGAAAACCATAGGAAGGATTCCATAAATAGGGTTCGATTTGACAGCATACAATTATGTCTACAAATTCACAAAGAGACTCAACAGACTGCTACTGTCCTCTCTTCAATTATCAAAAAACCAAACTTAACAAGACACTTATCACATTTTTAGAAGCGGTCTCCTTTCAAATAGTCAAGAACATCTATTTATCATAGCATGTGAAGCTTCTCATTCATTTTGCTTTTCGCAGGCTTTGCTTTATGATTTGGAATTTGAAGATAAACACAGTCTTCATTTGGAAGACTGACAGCCAAAACCCATTGCAGGAAGGGAAATAGGTTGATCCAAGAAAATTGAAATGGCATTAACAACTAATCCTAGTCCTGTAATGCTAAGAATGTACAAGGAACCCTAAAGTCCAGGACATAAGTGCAGCATCCAGCTCTCCAGTATGGCCTAATAGGAGCTTCCAGAAAGTTGCGCTAATGCATCAAATCCTTTGAATGTCATTCTACCAAATTTTAAAGGACACCTCTGCGGTTTAGGTATCTGGCTGTCAGAGATTGGGAGTTCGATTCTCTACCATGCCTCCTTTGTAGTCTTGGGAAAGCTGCACTGTTCTAGGGCACCCCCAGAAGAAAGGAATGGTAAATTACTTCTGTGAATTCTCTACCTACAAAACTTTGGAAAGCGTAACTGCAACTCAGAATTGACTTGACAGCATGCAATTATTATTAGTAGTATTATAATAATCTATAGAACCAGAGTTAAACTGAACCCTTGAGCTACATGTGGCACTCAACTCTTGGAAGAGTTATTTTCTGGACTACTGTTCTCTGAATTCCACATCACAAGGGCCGTTATTTTTGTAATCAAATGGGGAATTTTCCTAGTTAGATGTCTGGCAGACATCATGTACTTAATTGTTGACCATTGGCCGGTACTTATAAGTGGAGACCTGCATTCCGGGGAAAGGAGAAAATTCCTGCATTCTCACCAGTCTGACTGGGGCACTACAACTTGCTGGTGTGGTAAACCCATCCACCAGTTTCTCCCTAAGCTTTCATCTTCACCCCACAGTCAATTACTGTTTCACTTGAAGAAAGGGAAGAGGAAAGGTTAGCTATTTTTAGGAGCAGACTGGTCACTCATTGATTGCCATTTTAACTGCTGCAACACAAATATCTTTATCAGCCTGTAGATAATGTATTTGTAGGCCTTCTCTTTGAATGGTATGCTTAGTATTCTACAACAATGCAGAGGCTCATTTCAAGAATGTGACCTCTCAAGAAGGGTTATGTGTTATGGCATCATTCCTTTGCCACATTTTTTTCTCCTCCCCATATTTTTTCTCCTGGACCCACAGCATGTTTCCTTGAGTCATAGTCCAGTGTGACATGCTTAGAATTCCTGCTTACGATGGTCATACTTAATTACTAGAAGCCAGGAGCCAGCCCAGTGGAGCGATATGCTTGCTAACCTCCTACTCATAGCAAATGCTCATTGACAGGGAATCAATAAGCTTATTTTGGACAGAATGTAATCATTTTGCTTCTGTTTGCTTCTTACAACAAAAGAAGCTTGAACACAACACTCACATTACTGTAATTGACAATAAAGTAGCTTAAGCTGATTGATGAGGTGATCTCCAGTGACGATTTGATGGAAGAAAAAGAAATTTAAAAAATGATGAGATGTCAGCATTGGAGAACTGAAGTACCGCATCTCTGGGGGGAAAGAACAAAAGTAATACCAGCAGTGATAGTAGCACTGTGAGCAACCCCAAAAGGGTTGAAGAAACATCTGAGTGCATTTGGGATTGATAAGAGTTTTCCAGGAAAAGAACACAGAGAAGTGCATTCCCTTCTTCTGTGGGCACCCTGGGACTGTGCAGCTTGCCCTAGGTTATTCAAGCCGACTCTTTATCCAGGAGTCACAGTGGGGAATTGGACTCTCAATCTCTTGGTTCACAGTCCTATCCCTAAACCACTGACTTAGCCAGACAGTTCTTGTTTCTTATACAGGGAGAAATTTGGAGAATGGAACCTCTCATTAAAAATTCACAGGGGAAAAAAGTTTTAAAAAGTTCATTTGGAGAACTCTCACAGGTTCCTGCTGGTTTTCTTTATTCCAAATACTGGGGAGAATGATCAACATTTCACGGGGGCAGGAGCAGTCATTTTTTGTTCTCTCTTCACTTCTAGATAATTGCTTGGAACTTAGTTACCTTATTTGCCGTCGTATAAGATACACTCCCCCCTTAAAATACACTGGAAAAATAGAGTGCGTCTTATACACAGGTAACAGCCCCCCTACTGGTGCGGTTCAGTGGCTAGAGAGGATCGGTGACTGGAAACAAGAAAGGGCTATTTTTAAAAGCCGCTCTCACCCCTTTGCTGGTGCAGTTTGGCAGCCACTGCTGACCGCTAGGAGCTGGGTGAAGGGCAGCTTCCAAAGGAGCTTTCTTGCCTGGCCAATCCCGCCCTCCCCACCTCCTGACAGCCAGTGGCAGTGGGCTTAAAGGATCCTCCCCTCCCCCCCCCATCCCACTCCCTTGGCTGGTGGTATGATTGGGGGAAACAGGCTAAAAGGATCCTTCTTTTGCTCCCATCCCACTCTCCCCGGCTGGTGGTGGGATGGGGGGAAATGGGCTGAAAGGATCCTTCTTTTCTCCCATCCCACTCTCCTTGGCTCCTGGTGGCCAGTGGTGGTGGGATGTTGGGAAAATGGGCTTCAAAGGAGCCCCCATCTCCCCAATCCCATCCTCCCTGGCTCCCGGAGTTAATTTTGGAAATTCATGAAAAAATGTAGAAAATTATTTTCCCCCTTAAAAATGTGTATTAAAAACAGAGTGTGTCTTATATTCTGATGCGTCTTATACACTGGCAAATATGGTATATGTCTGATAGACAAAGAAAACTAGCAGGTCAATGTGTGAAGTGCATGGCTGCTCTGTTCGGGATCTTTCCCTAGACATTTTTTCTGAAGAGGCAGATGCAAACAGCTTTGTCACATAACAAATGGAAAAACAGAAAAGCAATTGAGAAACATACTTGCTTTCCTTAAAATGCTTTGTAGCTGCACTCCGAATGATTATTTTGTACTTCTGTTGATGTCAGCCCACCAGAATGTCAGACTGAATTTCCCAGGCTAACATTTAAACTTCTAGGAAAGGATAAAAGAAAATTAAGCCTCCCCTCCCCCTGGCAACCATGCATGAGGCTGATGCCTCCGAATGACTTCAAATATATGCCTGGACTTTCAGCAAAGAACACAGAAAGGTGTTCTTTGTTACAATTCACGAAACTAGCCCATCTCCTTTGTGAATCATTAATGATGCTGATGACCTGGTAAATTTACTTTGGCTGCAAATCTATAAATTGCATGGGAAGATGTGGTAGAATGATTTTCATATCTGAATTTAAAATAAGAAGGTTTGAACTGATTGGAGGATATCAAGAAAAAATAGATTAAGGAGCAGTGGACTTAAAATGTAAAAATACCAGATTATGATGTGAAAATATAAATGCCTCTTCAGTTATAGAAATCAATGGGATATTTGACACTGTCATTAGCAAAGTCAGGCTTTAGTTATTGTATTATGGTTCCAACCTCTTTTCAAAAGTGCTATGAAATCACTTTTATGGCTTTCTGTACTGAGTAATGCTAGTGGATGTGATTTTAAACTCTTGGGTTTGGTTTCTTGCTTAATAGGATCTTCATTTAGTTTTACTGACCATTTTTTTAAATTGGAACCATGATTTTCATGTGTTTTAAATGTGTTTGTTTTCCCCAAGAATGCTTGTGATTGAGCCACAAAACAATAGATTACAAAGAAATAATAATGTATGAGCTCTTCTTTATTCATTCTATTAATAAGCCACATTCCACTTCCCTTTGACAGACAATAAACGCTCTGCAATGTGCTTCAGAGGGCCAGAGAGAAGTGGGAGCAGCTTTTCTGCGGCCACAAAAACGCAAACGCCGCCGATGCTCTGGACTTCTTCCTTTGGCCTGTCTGACTTGGAGGAAAGTGGACTCAGTTGTGGGGGTTTGCGTTTTTTGTAATGTTATATACATTGTTTCTGATTTTTTTTTTACTGTTGCATTATTTTATTATTGTAAGGCGATGTGATATTCTGTGTGTTTTTTATCAGCAGCCCAGAGTTGCTGTGCTAGTGGGGTGGCATACATGTTGAACAATTAAAATAACTCAAATTAAAATTCGCCCACCAAGCACTCTTCTGTGACTACCTCAAGAGCACATGATATTGATGCCATGATCATATTTGGTGTAGACTTGGGTAGAGATCCTAATTGCCTATGAACTGCCATTCCCCATGTTTTCAGTCTGTTCATGTAAACTGACTGTCTTACAAACAGGGCCAGTTTGGGGATTTCCATCATTGTAGGGATCAGGATGGTTGTGTGTAACCATCTTGAGAGAATGTTTAAAATGCCATTTGAAAGAATATCTAGAAAATTAGCAGGTTCAGACAATAAGGCTACAAAAATGGCTCTTTCTGACATTAAGTTCCTTATGAACAGCAAGGGCTTTGTTGTAGTTATCTGTTGTACCAGTTGTTATTGTCGTTATAAAGCTGCAACAGTTCTTTGGCATAACAGTAAATGAATTGCTGACCTGTTGTATTATAACAGTAAGGAGGGTGGATTTTCAATCTTTGGGAAATTCTGCAAACTATATGGAGCAAACAATATATGTGTAAACAGAAAAATAGTGTTTCAGGAATTGGTGCAAATTTAAATGACCTCTGTTGGGGTGGTTTAAAATTTAAAACTCACATTTCAGCCAGATAACAAACACATCAGCTGTGCGTCATGTATCCCTCAGTCTTTGAATTAATTTCAAATGTGGCAAATCTAATGTAAATAGAGTACTTCTTATTAATCAAGATACACCTTCAGTGTGGTTTCCTTCAGAACAGGTGTATAAGTGGGTGCAGCCTTAGTGGTGTTCTCAGGAAAGCACATTTTTTGCATGTTGGCTTTTTTAGTGTATGGGACCAAAGACAGCAGGACAACCGAAGGGTTGGTTTAACACAGGTTTATTGCATGGTGTTCCGGTGAAGCATGGGGTAATGGCGGTGATACATCTCAATATATACAGTAGCCCTCTACATTTGAATCTTGTAGCACGGTAGCTCATTGGCTGCTACCGGCGTGGCCTCGCCCAGGCACGCCTCTTTCTTCTGCTGCTGAATGCGGGGAAGGTTTTCCCGCGGCTGTCCGTGATTGAGCAATGTGAACCATGTGAGACTGAACGCTCGCAGCTGCCCTCTATGGGCTGTCTGCTCGCGTTCCTTTACAGCTGAGATCGTTTGTATTTGGAGTGGTTACATTCTTGCCTTTACAGTACAATGAACATGCACGCATACATACACAACATCCCTCCCCCCTAGGATGGGACGAAGTCCCGCAACCATTGTGGCTTGCCGCACGTGCGCTTGGGGCGTGCCTGCATCTGACCTAGTACTGGAGAGCCTGTGATCCCTGATTCCGCGGGTGCTTGTCCTGCAACGGGAAACGGGGATTCGTTAGTGGCTCTGTGGGGCGTCTGTGCCTGCCTTGCGTCCGGGGATGGGAACGGAATGAATAGTTGGGAGGTGAACCCCTGCCTGTTGCTCTCGGACCCCGGGGACCCGCCTATTGTGAACCGCGGAACCGATGAGGTCGCCCTTGTGGTCCTGCTACCTTGCGATCCTTGCTCGGGGGACCTTGAGACTGTGGTGGGCGGACTTGCTGTTGCCTCCCGTCTTGGGGGTATCGGCCTCCGGGAAATTGGCGCTATATTGCATTCTAACTCACAGGGACTACTTGGACTGGAAGTACCAGGGGCTGAACTGAAACCCCTCTTTTCGCTAGGACGGGTGGGGGACCACTCCGCTAACTCCCCCTGGTACTGTAAATCAACGTCTAAACTTCTATGGGCATCTGTGTTTCGGGGAAAATTCCGGGGGGTATGTGTGAGGTCGGGGCTCTTCCTTTCTGCCGCGAACTCCCGCAAAAGATCTCTGTGGATCGATTCCCTTTCCTCCCCCCTTGGTGGGGGCCCATGTTCCCCTTTCCCTCCCCCTTGGGCTAAACGGGTGGGGGAGTACCCTAACGCTGATTCACTGCTTGTCTCGTCTCCGTCCTGCTCTCCGGGGACCCTGCGCCTGAGTTGGTCCACGTGTCGCCTCCACAGGAAACCTGTACTGGTCTCCACGCGGTATGAGACGGGGCCGGTTCGTTCTACTACGGTGCCCGGCACCCAGGCTGGCCCCGCGCTGGCGTAGTTCCTGCAGTGCACCAGGGCGCCTACGCTGAAACTCTTTGAAGGTTCCACCCCTATGTTCCACCCCTTGTCCTCTACTCTCGTGGGGTCTAGCTTGGAGATTCCCGTGGCCAGCTTCCTGCGCATCAGCAGCTCTGCGGGGGAGTGCCCTGACGCCAATGGGGTGACCCTGTACCTTAGCAGGAATTGGCACAATTTCAGGTCGAGGTCTCCGGGGCCCATGCGCAGCAGCACGTCTTTCGTGGTGCGCACGAGGCGCTCTACCTGGCCGTTGGTGGCCGGGTGAAAGGGGGCGGAGGTGATGTGCCGAATGGCGTTTCGCTCCATGAACGCCCCGAACTCGGCGGACGTGAAACAGCTAGCGTTATCGCTGACGAGGGTGTCGGGTAAACCGAACGTGGAAAAGACCCTCCGTAGCTGTTTAATTGTTGTGGCCGAGGAGGTGCTCGAGACTGGGATGACCTCCAACCACTTGGAGAACGCGTCCACCACAAGGAGGAAAAGCGTTCCCCTGAACGGGCCAGCAAAGTCTACGTGTACCCGGGACCAGGGCCCCCTCGCTGCGTCCCACTCCCTATGTGGCGAGCGGGCCTCTTCTGGCCTGGAGCTCTGGCACGCTTCGCAAGTGCCGACCATGTGTTCGATGTCGGCGTCTAGCTGGGGCCACCAAAAGTAACTGCGGGCCAGCGCCTTAGAGCGGACGATCCCCGGGTGGCTGACGTGCAGCAGTTTAAGCACCCTCGGCCGGAGAGACGTGGGGATCACTACCCGCTGTCCCCACAAAAGGCAGCCCCTCTCTAGGGACAACTCTAGTTTCTTTTTGAAAAATGTGTCGAATTCCGCTGCTGGGGAAGACACGGGCCACCCTTTCTGTACCCAGGAGCAAACTGTGGCCAGCGTTTTGTCCTTGCCGGTCGCTTTAGCGATGTCGGCCGGTACTACTGGAGGGGAGTCTAGGACCTCTATCATTAAAACCTGGTGGTCCCTCTCTACCTCGCCCACGTGGCAGCAATCCCGGGGAATGGGGGACCTCGACAGGGCATCCGCATGGCTGATCTCCTTCCCGGGCCGGTATACCAACGCGTGCTGATACGCGTTGAGAAAAATGGCCCACCTGAGCATTCTCGGGGACAGGATTTGGGGTGTGGGCTTATCTGCGGTGAAAATGCCTAGCAAGGGCTTATGGTCAGTCACTATGGTGAAGGGGCGGCCGTATACGAAATCATGAAATTTCTTAGTCCCTGCAATTATCGCTAGGGCTTCCCTGTCTGTCTGGGCATAGTTCCTCTCCGCTTGGGACAAGGACCTAGAGTAGAACGCTATCGGGGCCTCCCTCCCGTTCTCCAGTACGTGGCATAACACCGCCCCCACCCCCACCGGGGATGCATCGCATATCAGGACCACTGGGCGTTTGGGATTGAAATGGGTCAGTACCGCATCTGATGCCAGGAGTCGCTTCAGGTCATTGAAAGCCCTCTCCTGGTCGTCGCCCCACTTCCATGCCTCGTCCTTTTTTAACAATTTGTGTAGCGGCTCCGCTACTGCTGCCTTCCGCGGGAGGAAGGAGTGGTAAAAGTTGAGCAGTCCAAGGAACGACTGCAACTCGGGCTTGGAGGTGGGGCGAGGGGCCTTCTTGATGGCGGCCACCTTGGATTGGGATGGCCTGATTCCCTCGGGAGTAACACGGAACCCTAGGAACTCGACCTCAGTTGCGAAGAAAACGCATTTGTCCTTCCGCAACCGCAACCCCGCTTTCTCGAATATAGTCAGGACCCTTCCCAACCTGCTTGCTAATTCGGCCCGGCTCCCCCCTGTAATCAATACGTCATCAAAGTAGGGTAACACCCCCTCTAACCCCTTCAGGAGGCGTTCCACGAGTGACTGGAAAATCCCGGGCACCGAATTCACGCCGAATTGGAGGCGCGATACCTGGAACGCCCCTTTGTGGGTGACTATGGTCTGCGCAGCAGCTGCGGCGGGGGTCACCGGGAGTTGCTGGTAGGCTTGGGCCAGGTCGAGCTTAGCGAAACACCTCCCCCCGTGTAACCTGGCCAACAAATGGCTGACTACCGGCACCGGATAAGCATTAGGGCGGATCGCCTTATTGATGGTGCACTTGTAATCAGCGCATATGCGGACCTCCCCGTTGGCCTTGAGCGCTGTTACAATTGGAGTTTCCCACTCCGCAGAATCAACAGGAACAAGAATCCCCTGGCCCACCAACTTGTCCAACTCCGCCTCTATTTTGTCCTTTAGTGCGAAAGGCACTCTGCGCGGTTTAAGTCTGATTGGACGTACTTCAGGGTCCAGGTCGAAAGTCACTGGGGGGCCCTTGAATTTTCCGAGCCCCTTTTTGAAAACCTCGGGGTGCGCGTCGCACACGCTCTGTATTGGATCAGTCCCGGTGGCGTGTGCTCCCACGGCGTGCACCCCCCCAATGAACAACCCCAGGGGCTGGAACCATTGAGTCCCGAGGAGGCTGCACTTTCCTCCCTTGAGGACGACTAGGGGAAGCGTTGCGGTGTGCTTTTTAAACTGGACCTGGAACTTCCCAACCCCCAACACTGGGATGCGGTTCCCTTGCACGTCCTTTAGTGTGGCCCTCAACGCTTTGAGCTTGGGCCGCACGCGGGGGGCGATTTTCATGAACTCTCCCTGGGGAATAATAGAGTATGACGAACCCGAGTCCACCTCCATTCTAACAGGGGCCCCTTGTATTACTACCTCAACGAAGTAACGGGGGTGCTCCGTGGAAACGCTGCAAACCGGAGCGTCGTCCTCGCTGTCGTCGGAGATGCGCCCAATGCCGTCCCGCGTCCTCGTGGTCCGGGTGCCGTCCTTGGGCCTCGTGGTGCGGTCCTGCCTCGCCGAGCGGTCTGGAGAACTCCTTGTTGTGGCCTCGCGCCGTTTCCGGCAGACCTTGGCGATGTGCCCACGCCGGCCGCAGTTGTGGCACTCGGCCTTGCGGAATGGGCATTTGGCGCGGGCGTGGGCGGCGCCGCAGCCGTCGCAGCGCCGGCCCTCTCTCTGGACCCTCCGGACGTCCTCGTCGTCGCTGCTCTCTGCAGACGAGTTCGAAACTCGCCGGGCCGCGCGCACCGAGCTCTCTGCCTTGGCGGGCTTCGGGCGCCAGTGCTGAAGCTCTTGCACCCCGGCAGTCGTGGCCTCCGCGGCCTGCGCCGTGTCGAGGACTTGTTGCCACGTGGGAGGCGGCTCTCTTTTCATCAGCGCGCGCTGAGTCTCGGTATCCCTCAGACCGCAGAGCAGGCAGTCCCGGAGGGTGACTTCTGGGGTCTCCCACTTGCATGGGCCGGCGGCCAGCCGCAGGGCTGCGGCGAACTCGGCGACCGATTCCCCGGGCGCCTGGACTCGCCTCCAGAACGCGCTCCGAGCGGGGAACATCGCTATTGCTGGCCGGAGATGGGCGCGCAGTGCCGCCAGGAGCTCTGTGGCTTTGAGGTCGCCCACCTTCCTCGGCGCGATCAGGTCCACCAAGGTCCTCTTGGTCTCGTGTCCGAGCATGCGGACGAAAATGGCCCTCTTCTTGGCCTCATCTGAGACTTCGAGCTCCACCAGCGCTGCGTTGAAGTCTATCTCAAACAGCTCCAAGTCTCCCGGCTTCCTGACCTCGTAGCCGGCGCATGTCTTGGTCCCGTGGGCAGCCATATCCCACCTTCGTCGCCAATTTAGTGTATGGGACCAAAGACAGCAGGACAACCGAAGGGTTGGTTTAACACAGGTTTATTGCATGGTGTTCCGGTGAAGCATGGGGTAATGGCGGTGATACATCTCAATATATACAGTAGCCCTCTACATTTGAATCTTGTAGCACGGTAGCTCATTGGCTGCTACCGGCGTGGCCTCGCCCAGGCACGCCTCTTTCTTCTGCTGCTGAATGCGGGGAAGGTTTTCCCGCGGCTGTCCGTGATTGAGCAATGTGAACCATGTGAGACTGAACGCTCGCAGCTGCCCTCTATGGGCTGTCTGCTCGCGTTCCTTTACAGCTGAGATCGTTTGTATTTGGAGTGGTTACATTCTTGCCCTTACAGTACAATGAACATGCACGCATACATACACAACAGCTTTGCTTTAAAACATGAGCTTAGAAGAGATGGTTGTCGAAACAGTACCTTCATGACAAAGGCATGGGTGTTCACTGAGCAAGAATTTCATACCAGGGCATTTCTTTAGCTTTGGGGTAGTAAAATCAGGAGGTGGTTTGTTTTTATTTGAGTTGAGCAAAATGGCTTCCAGGCAACATGGACATTTGGCGGTGGAGAGATAACATCAAAGTAATATTACAAGCACACCAAACAATACCGGTGGAGGCTGCTAGAAGTGCCAGAACAAGAACCTTGCATCTCCCTCAACACCCAAAGTGGTAAAAGAGGAAGCGAAGAAGATTTTGTGTTTTGCCTCCCTGAAATCAAGTACTCCTTGCTGTTTGATTGGCTTTCCCCAGTCTACTGCTGAACTTTGTCAGCATGATTTGTAGATGAATTCCAGTGGCACAGCAGTAGCAGCAAAAGATCAGCAAGGGAATCCCAATGTTTGTACATCTCTCTTTCTCTCTCTGTCTCAATCCTTGTCTAAATATTAGAGATATATACTGTATACCTAAGCTCCTAGTTTAAAGGTTAGTGCTGTAAACCATGAGCCATGAGAAACTTTTGGAAGAACATCATAGTCAGAGGAAGGCAAATAAGCCCAGCCCCTGAGACACAGAAGGGGAAGCTGCAGGGAATTTGCTTCTCCTCAGTTTTTTTCCACTAGAAAGAACTCCTACTATTCCTCATGCTGTGCCTGCAAAAGCAAAATGGAAGAAGACTCTGTTGGCCTGGCCCCATCCATTGCCCATGGAAACAAAGCAAGCAACGGCTATTCAAGGCAAGAATAGCGCTGGGGAAGATGAGTTTGTCCGTCCCCAACCCGCCAGCAATGTATGTCCACAACACACCCCTTTGGTCTTGCCTTGATGACCTGAGGTTTCTCATCTACTCCTCCCCTCCCCTTCTGTTGCTTGTCTTGGCTTTTTATCCCTCCTTGCAAGGACTGCCTTTCTTTGTCACTAATGACGAAGTGAGTTACTTTGGGATGAAAATAATTGTCTGAGAAGAGCAAGGTAAACACTGTAAAATCTCTGTCAGCCTACAGTTGACATCTGGGGAAAGGGGGGGGGGAACCCCAATCACGCAATGACAGAATGAAGTATTCTTACTCTTCAGGTCCTGCATCACCAAGGTAGCAACCCAAACAGAGACAACACAAAAAAGCCTTCAGTGCATGACGGAAAGTCTAAACTAATGAAAGCTACAGAATATAACTCTACAACGGGGTGCCCAAACTACGACCCGGGGCCCAGATTCATCCCCTGATGCCAATTCATCCGGCCCACGAAGCCCTCATCACTCCCAGAAGCAAAAATAGAATGCGCCCGTATGGTCGCATTTTACTTCCGCTTCCGGGAGTGACGGAGGGCTTCATGGGTCGGGTGAATTGGTGTCAGGGGTCGGATTCAGCCTCTGGGCCATAGTGACCAGTCCCCTGAACCACGTGACTGGCCTACAGGCCAAAATGTTTGGGCACCCTTGCTCCACACTATTTTGTTTTATGCACATACATCCCCAAAATGTAGTTCATTTTAAGAAGGCATCCACTACTTCCCTCCAAGCCCCTGCCTCTGTTGAGTCTCAATATCTATAATTAAACACAGTCTTAAATATTGACCCAAAGGAAGAAAGCTTCAGATTTTCTTCCCCCTTTTGACTCCCAGCATGTTTCCAATTATATTAACAAGTTGAACTACTATAGGTCCTTATGATGAAATGCAGGGATCTGAAAAAATATTTTTAGAATAGATATTGAAAATAAAAATTTAAAGTCACACTGATATATTACAGATTTCCAGTTTTACTTTATTTTCTTTATCAAACACACAAACTCTTCATTTCACCTTTCATGTTAAAAAAACTTCATGAAACGAGACAAAAATAATTTATGATTATATGACACGTAACTTAACTGTAACCAATCACAAAGCTATACATATTAATATAAAAAGGCACTCTTATTTTCTTTTAAGGGCATACAATTTGCAACTGATATAATTGCCAACTATCACAAAGTCAGCCAGCCAGATAAACAACATGATGAAAAGAATTCAAATCTATATAAAGGAACATATAAAAGTATGTACAAGAAAATGTGAGATTTAGAGAATACACATTTCCATACACACATGCCTCTCTCCAAAGTGCTTTTCATGAGCAACAATACAAAGATTGTTTTGCTTTATGTACAAACTGAACAAAACACTCTGTTAACTTTAAAACTCATTTCTTTGATTTATCTTTTCTTTTAACAAAAATCACACAGAAAAAGTGCAATTTTGCAAATTAAAAACATGTGCTGCTATAAAAGGGCATGATCAAATATGGGCAATAAAAACAGTTAAACAGTTATTTTTAAAATCCTATAATCATGGTACCGTATGACAGTACTGGCATCCCAACACTTGTGCAGGTGACCCTAGTAAACCACAGCAGTTAAATTCTAACATTGATTTCTCTTTGAATGTATACATCAACTCCAGTGTACATTTTGTGCAAAGACAACTTTCTCTCAAGATAGCAAGTGACAAATTGCCCATAGGTGACTTGTGAAATGCATGCGCTGCCCCAAGAAGCAGGCATTCCTATGAACCAGCCAAATGGAGACAATGCTTATTCCCAAGTCACCAAAGAGCTTTTCTTTTCAAGCAAGAACCTTGATGAGGGTGGCAAAGAAGCAGGTACATCAACACAAACTGGTAGTGGGTTTCTTTTTATTTTGCAATGATACAGCTCTTAACTAATAATGTGTAAAAGGCAGGATTCTCTGTAATGTGTGAGGAAATGTGCATTCCTATGTGGACCAAAGCAGCTGGTGGCAGAGGCAGTAGGAGAGTGCAAAGTGAGCTGGGTAACTGTGCACTTGCTGGAGACGAATGAAGGATGTGAGCTCCTAGATGCCAATATACAGTGGCTGACCAGCTGCTTCTCAACATAAACATATTTTATAGTAATTCCCTTTAAACAGCAATCAAAAAGAAAGCACCATCTCTGTAACAAAACAATGCCCACGCTAAATGAAATATTCAGGGATTCAGTAACGTAAAATGCTCCTTCCAGAAAAGTAGCTGGAGTCAGAGGAAATTAATTGTGAAATGTCTTCATGCTGAAACACTAAAGCTGTGATGGCTAACCTTGGCACTCTAAGTGTTTTTGGACTTCAATTCCCAGAAGCCCAAGGCAGCACTCCTGCTGATCAGGGCTTCTGGGAACTGAAGTTCCAGAACAACTGGAGTGCCAAAGTTTGTCATCACTGCACTAGAGAGAGCAACTGCTTTCAGAAAATGCAACTGATTCGTGAACATTTTACTTGAGAGCCGGAAGCTAAAATCTGTGATTGAAGCCAGGCAGCCCAAGGGCAGAAGAACATGAGGTGGAGTGGAACCACAGGATGGGGACCCCAGTTTGTAAGCTGCTCTGAACTCTTTTAGGGAGAAGCACAGGATAAATCAGCAAGGCTACACACACCTCCCTGCCCAGTAGGTACTATGGAAGTGTGCAGCAAAAGTGGAATAAATGACAGCTCCATAAGGCGAGGGAAGATTATCAGGCTCATCTCATTTTCAGTTGCTTTTTATGTCAGGCAACTGTAAGCTAATGGATGGTTTTCTTACCAAAGCATGCCTTCTGGTATACATAAAACAAAGATTGTAATTGGATATATCCCATTCATGGTCATGATAAAAAAACACCAATAACCTAAAGCATTTGTAGATCAAGAAGACACTGAAAAGCTATTGTGTCTTGATCAATATAGTTGATAAAGTTGAAGATACCTCAATACAATTCAGTCCCATTGATTTTAGTGTCAGTTAAGGCCTCTTAAACTGACCTAGAACTTAACCAAAATATTATAATCTGAAAGGTATAATACAGGAAAAACATTAAACAAAGTCCTGTTGTTCCTCAGATCTCCATATTTTGCCTATTTTATTTCATGATAGAAAGTTTCATATATAAAAGACAAATCATTTGAAATAACAATCACTTTATATTTGTAGGCATGATGGAAAGGATAGCAGTTCTCATTTCATTAAAAAAAATACATTGCAAGTAGTGAAATTAATGAGGAAGCATTTGGGTAGTGTCTCTCTCTAAATGCTCTTCCCTGGGTCCAGTTAACAGCAGCTTGAAAACTACTAGGCATAATTACTCCAGAACTAAAGATTTAAATGGAGGACCACAACAAACTCATTAGAACTGCATCTTGCACAGTTTGTTCACAAACCTTGCTTGTGGGCCTGAGCAGGCAGTGACAGCTTTCGTTTTCTGGCAGCAGTAGAGGACATGCTTTTGTGTTCCATGCATAGGTATCAAGCTTCAAGGGTCTTCCAGAGACAGTATTTTGTTCCATTTCCTTGTGCTCCTACAAGGATATGTGGCCTAAGTATTAATAGTCTAGCGCTAAGGTGCCTAAGTGCTTTGCAACACCTAATCTCAACCTCTATGCCCGTGATGGCGAACCTTGGCACTCCAGATGTTCTTGGACTTAAATTCCCAGAGGCCCAAGCCCCTGTGAATCCACATGAATGGGTTTGCTGTGATTCATCCAGCCCGTGCTGCGTCACCCTCATCGCTCCTGGAAGCAGAAGTAAAACGTGCCCGTATGGGCGTGTTTTATTTCCGCTTCCAGGAGCAATGAAGGCGGCGCAGCATGGGCAGGATGAATCGCAGCAAACCCATTCATGTGGATTCACGGGGGCTTGGGCTTCTGGGAATTTAAGTCCAAGAACATCTGGAGTGCCAAGGTTCGCCATCACAGCTCTATGCTGAAGATTACAAGAAAAGTAAATGTTACAATAAATGGCAAAGGATTAAATATTACAAAACCAGGATAAATAATGGTTTGCCTTACTCAGGTGATGGTAATAAGGATCTTTCTTCCATACAACGGGAGATAAGTACGGCATTTTTATCTACCGGTACTTGCTCCTTTGGGATAGCTGCAAGAAGGATCTATGTTTGTGAGCAAGTGTTTTGGGTAATTCTGCACCTGAAGTCAAGAGATGAAATTGTGGATAATGTGTGCCCAAAACAAGGGAAATGATCTCCTCTTCTTCAGAGAAGTAATACTTTGTAGGTGGAGAGGGAAAAAGGTAAAAGTCGCCCTTTCTCTGTTTATAGCCAAAGATGCTGGCCCAACGTGTTTTTTCCTTCCATTTTTAACATATATTTCTTATTTTCTTTCTTTCCCACTTCCCTACTAGTAAAGGTAAGGGCCACCTTTGCTCGAAAGCCAGTTGTATCCGACTGTAGGGTTCAGTGTGTTGTGTTCTGTTGGTTTTATTGTACACACGGATTACAATGTATCTGAGCCAATGTAACCTTACCTATAGCAACAATGTAACCTTCAGCTGTATCATATAAACCCTGTAATAGGACGCGAGCTAATGACCACCAGCTGGCAGCAGCGAGCGTCCAAGCTCTCTTGGTCCAAACTCATCAAAGGCAACAGCGCGGGAAGTTTTCCCGCCACCACCTACACCTGGACAAGAAGGGCGTGACCCGCAATGACGTCACGCAGACAGTAGCCAATGGGCTACCATGGCACCACGTTCAAATGTGTTACTGCTGTATATAAAGAGCTATCGATCCGCCATTACCTCATGTTCCCTCTGTCCACGATGCAATAAACCTGAGTTAACCCAGCCCGAGGCTGTGTCCTGTGTCTTGGTTTGCATACACCAAATTGGCGACGAAGGTGGGATCATGGATCCCCACGGAACAGCCAGGGCACAGAGCGGTTTCAACATCACCAAACCGCAAGACTGGGAGCTGCTTGAGATGGATTTCCAGGCAACCCTGGTGGAACTCAGAGTCAAAGGAGAAGACGAGGAGAGAAAGAGGGCCATCCTCACCAGAATGCTCGGGATGGAAACCAAGCGGACGCTGGTGGGCATAATCGCTCCGAAGAAGGTGAGCGACTTTAAGGCGAGCGACATCATGAAACTGCTGCGAGAGCGGTTCTGCCCCTCGAGGGCAATGTTCCCCGCTCGGAGCGCGTTTTGGAGGCGAGTCCAAGCGCCGGATGAGTCGGTTGAGGCATTCGTGGCCGCCATGAGGATAGCCGCCGCCCCCTGTAAATGGGGCGATATCCTGGAGTTGGTCCTCAGGGACGGCGTGTTGTGTGGCCTGAAAGACAAGGAGGTACAGCGCAGCTTGATGAATAAGGAGCCGCCACCCACGCTGGCAGAGGTCATAGAGGCCGCGGAAGCCGCAGAGTCCACGAATGCCGGAGTGGACGAGATGCACCAGTGGCGTGAGTGGCGTCCCAGAGCCGGCAAGGCGGAAAATTCGGTGCACGGGAAGACCGGACAGTCGGTGCACGCGACTCGACGGGCCTCAAAGTCGTCTACGGAAGGCAGCGACGGCGAGGAGGTCCAGAAGGTCCGGAAGGGTGGTCGACGCTGCGAGGGTTGCGGAGCGGCCCACGAGCGCGCGAGATGCCCGTTCAGGAAGGCCGAGTGCTACACCTGCGGCCGTCGGGGGCACATCGCCAAGGCGTGCAGAAAGAGGAAAGAGGGCCGGAGGCAGTCACAAGACCGCGCAGCCAGACCGGACCGTCCAGCGAGGCCCAAAGATGGCGCCCAGACCACGAGGAAGCAGGACGGCGTGGGCCGCGTCTCGGACGGCAGCGAGGACGACGCCTCAGTGTTCAGCGTGTCCGCGGGACAGTCCCATTACTTCGTTGAGGTATTAGTACAAGGGGCCCCTATTAGGATGGAAATTGACTCGGGGTCCTCCTATTCCATAATTCCCCAGAAAGAGTTCCTGAAAATCGACCCCCACGTGCGGCCCAAGCTTAAAGCGTTGAGGTCCACACTACGGGACGTACAGGGAAACAGCATTCCGGTGTTGGGGGTCGGGAAATTTCGGGTCAAGTTTAAGAGACATTCTGCGGAACTGCCCCTAGTTGTCCTAAAAGGGGGAAGCTGTAGCCTCCTAGGGACACAGTGGTTTCAGCCCCTAGGTTTGTTCATAGGGGGGGTGCATACCGTGGGGGGGGACCCAATACAAGCGGTTTGCGATGCGCATCCCGCCGTTTTTAAGAAAGGACTCGGAAGGTTCAAGGGACCCCCTGTAGCTTTCGACATAGACCCGGAGGTCCGCCCGATAAGACTCAAACCACGCAGGGTGCCGTTTGCACTCAAGGACAAGATAGAGGCGGAACTGGACAAACTGGTGGGCCAGGGGATTCTTATTCCTGTTGACTCCGCGGAGTGGGAAACTCCAATTGTAACGGCTCTAAAGGCTAACGGGGAGGTGCGCATTTGCGCTGATTATAAGTGTACAATTAACAAGGCGATCCGCCCTAATGCATACCCGGTGCCGGTGATCAGCCACCTTTTGGCCAGACTAAATGGGGGAAAGTGTTTCGCTAAACTCGATTTGGCACAAGCCTATCAGCAACTTCCAGTGACCCCCGCCACGGCCGCGGCACAAACGATAGTTACACATAAGGGAGCGTTCCAGGTGTCGCGGTTACAGTTCGGCGTGAACTCGGCACCCGGCCTTTTTCAATCGCTCGTGGAACGCCTCCTAAAGGGCCTGGAGGGGGTGTTGCCTTATTTTGATGACGTGTTGATAACAGGGGGGAGTGAGGCTGAACTGGCGGAAAGGTTGGACAAAGTACTGACCGTGTTCGAGAAAGCGGGGCTGAGATTGAGGAAGGACAAATGTGTTTTTTTCGAGACCGAGGTCGAGTTTTTAGGGTTCCGGATCACACCCGAGGGGATTAAGCCGTCTAAATCCAAAGTAGCAGCCATTAAAAAGGCCCCTCGCCCCACATCCAAAACCGAGCTGCAGTCTTTCCTGGGGCTCCTCAATTTTTACCATACATTCCTCCCGCGGAAGGCGTCCGTGGCCGAACCGCTCCATCGGTTACTTAAAAAGGAGGAGCCATGGATGTGGGGTGACGAGCACGAGAGGGCGTTCAAGGAGCTAAAGCAACTCCTAACATCTGAGGCGATCCTGACGCACTTCGACCCCAAACGGCCAGTGGTCCTAGTCTGTGATGCATCCCCGGTGGGGGTGGGGGCGGTGCTTTGCCACGTGTTGGAGGACGGAAGGGAGGCCCCGGTAGCGTTTTACTCAAGGTCCCTGTCCCAAGCGGAGCGAAATTACGCACAAACCGACAGAGAAGCGTTAGCAATAGTAGCGGGGACCAAAAAATTTCACGATTTTTTGTATGGCCGCCCGTTCAAAATCGTGACCGATCACAAGCCGCTGTTAGGGATTTTCACGGCAAGCAAGCCCACGCCACAGATCCTGTCCCCGAGGATGCTGCGATGGGCTATTTTTCTCAACGCGTACCAACATGAGTTGGAGTACAGGCCTGGAAAGGAGATCAGCCATGCTGATGCGCTCTCGAGATCCCCTCTGCCCTTGTCAGCGGACCAAAAGGCGAGAGCAGAAAGAGACCGCCAGGTGTTGCTAATTGAGGTTTTAGACGCACCCCCAATAGTACCAGCCGACATTGCTAGGGCGACAGGCAAGGACAGGACGCTGGAGAGGGTTAGTGCATGGGTGCAGAAGGGGTGGCCGGCTTCGTCCCCGAGTACAGAGTTCGACCCATTCTTTAGGAAAAAGCTTGAGTTGTCCCTAGAGAGGGGGTGCCTTCTGTGGGGCCAACGGGTGGTGGTCCCTGCGCCCCTGCGGACGAGGGTGCTCGAACTGCTGCACGTCAGCCACCCGGGCATAGTTCGTTCAAAGGCGCTAGCCCGGAGTTACTTCTGGTGGCCACAGCTGGACGCGGACATTGAGCACATGGTCGGCACTTGCGAGGCTTGCCAGGAATCCCGACCTGAGGCGGCCCGTCTGCCGCATAGGGAGTGGGACACGGCGAGGGGGCCGTGGTCCAGGGTGCACGTGGATTTCGCTGGCCCGTTCCGAGGAACCATGTTTCTCCTGGTGGTAGATGCGTTCTCCAAGTGGCTGGAGGTTTTCCCAGTAAAGAGCACGTCCTCCGCCACGACAATTAGCCGGCTAAGGAGAGTCTTTTCCACGTTCGGTTTACCCGACACTTTAGTCAGCGATAACGCTAGTTGTTTCACCTCCGCTGAGTTCGGAGCATTCATGGAGGCAAACGCCATTCGGCATGTCACATCCGCACCGTTTCACCCGGCCACGAATGGCCAAGTGGAACGCCTAGTGCGTACAACAAAGGACGCGCTGCGGCGCATGGGCCCGGGGGACCTGAATCACCAGGTATGCCAGTTCCTTTTAGCGTATAGGGTGACCCCTTTAGCGTCAGGCTACTCGCCGGCGGAGCTCTTGATGCGGCGAAAATTGACCACGATCCTGTCCAGGCTAGACCCGACAAGGGTCGAGGATAAAGGGAAAAACATAGGGTTGGCAGTCTCGAAAGGTTTCGCCGCCGGGGACCCTGTTCACTGCAGGAACTATTCCAGCGCAGGGCCGGCCTGGGTACCAGGGAAGGTTGTAGAACAGACGGGGCCCCAAACAGTGCTCATCTCTGTAGCCAGAGAGCCAGCTCTGTTTGTGTTTTCAGACGTTTCCGTAGTCATGTGGCAGGCATGACTGGACACCGGAATGCACAGAATGCTGTTACCTTCCCACCAAAGTGGTCCCTATTTATCTAATTGCAATGTCTTGCTTTCGAACTGCTAGGTTAGCAGGAGCTGGGACAGAGACAGGCGCTCACTCCATCATGCACCACTCGGGTCTCAAACTGCTGACGTGCCGACCCTCTAGTCATCAAGTTCAGCATCTTAACCACTAAGCCACCACAGTCCCTGGGACCTGTTCAAATGCCAGATTCGATGCCACTGTGCTCAGCTCCACTCCTAGCAGTACAAAGCTACATTTTAAAAAAATCCACCAGGAATAATGGGAGGAAAGAGAGGGAAAGTGTGGAGAAAAATAAAAAATGAGAGGAATATTAGGGGAGGAGGGGTAGAATGGTGATAGGACCAGAAAAAAACTCTGCATCTGGAAAAGCTCTCAGCAAAACCTATTGGAAATGTCTTGAAGTATTTTCGAATGCCAGTGGAAAAGATAGGCATGCTTTTAAAAATAACTCCCAATGGAAGAATTGTAGGAATGAAATATAAATATTAATTAAGTTATAAAGCATTACTCAATACTGAGCAGAATGAATTCTCTCAAATAGAGTGGTGTGGTTAACCAGAGACAAAGGCACCTCTTTAAGATATGACAACTCACAGTATGATGTTTTTAAAAAACCCACACAAAACAATGCCACTATTAACAAATCCAAGACCAAGGTTCCCTATATTCCAAAAGAAAAAGAAAGACTGAAACAAAGCTAGAGCCGAGCTCCTAGCCCCATGATGGTGAACCTTGGCACTCCAGATGTTCTTGGACTTCAATTCCCAGAAGCCTAAGAACCCTGTTAATCCACACAAATGGATTTACTGCGATTCATCTGGCCCACGCTGCCCTCATCGCTCCCAGAAGTGGAAGTAAAGCGTGCCCGTACGGAGGAAGTGTTAACCCGAAGAGTCTTAACTGTACGGGCGTGTTTTACTTCCACTTCCGGGAGCGACGAGGGCAGCGCAGGCTGGATGAATTGCAATAAACACATTCGTGTGGATTCTCAGGGTGCTTGGGCTTCTGGGAATTGAAGTCCAAGAACATCTGGAGTGCCAAGGTTCACCATCACAGTCCTAGCCTTACCAGCTGGTGCTACAACATGTTTGCCCCATCCTCTTTGGCTGGAGGATGGTGTGCTTACATTCTAAAGACCCGTTAAGACCTGCTCATTATGCAAGGGCCTCTCCTTCCACAAAAGGCTAGCATTGTCCTTAATTTTCAGAAAGCCTCTTGAAAGGATTTTGCAAAACATGTCTAGAAGAGCCCACAATTCATTTTAGAAAGCCTCAACCAGCAGTCTCCTCATTTATTCGCTTTCAAGAGTGGTTTGCTATTGAACAGGCTGAACAGAAGAAGCAATGGTTCACACTTTGGCAAAGACATTTTAACCACAGCTCAGAACAGGTACCTTCCTGGTCACTTGTTGGCTGGAGGAGTTGTCACCACAACCCCACAACCCCAAATCTTCTGTTTTAAACTTCATCTCCTCTCAGCCCATGTATTTATTAGCTGCATCTCTGAAGCTGAGTGGTTTCTGGTAATGTTTTCTTCATCTTCTGAGCAAGCTCTCTGTTCTGATCCAGAAAAGATGATCTGTGATGTAGTGGTTCTCTAGATGCAGGATTGTGTCACTTGCTTCTTCTTCTTCAGCCTTCGGTATAAACTGATGAAAGCCGACTAGGGCAACGGTCTAGAGCATTTATCTGAAGGAGGCTTGAATCGACAGGCCCACTGCATGACAGATCACCAAAGATACTTGTGGGTCCTGATGGACTGTCATAACCTGTGGAGGGGTAGAGGGAAAGAAGAAATTCAGGAACTCTGAGTGAACTGGAATAATTTCAAGGGTTCCTAGTACAGAAGAAACCAGAACTTATTGAAAAGATGGAATTCCTCTTGAACTGAGCAATATTCTACAAGATTAATTTAGGGTAGTGCAGAAGAGTTGATCCAGGCCATATAGGCAGAGTTGGCAGTGGTCAGCAGTGGTGCTATGGTATGAATGGGCCGGATGTGGCCTAGAGGCAGCTGACTGTTCTGCTGGCAATTTTTGCTATAAACATTTTTGCCAAAGTTGGCAGTGCAGCAGCAAAGGAAACCAGGCTAAAAGATCTCACATGAGAAATGTGCACCTTACTTTACAGAAGAATCACACTGCCAAAAACCTCAATATAAGAGTCTTCTTTGATATAAGGTTAATGCTCCCTGCCTGCCTTGTTCAGAATACCAATGTATTTTAGAAAACATATGAGCAGCTCCCTTACTCCACATTTTAATATAGTGAGGTGGAGTTCTTAAAACTGGTCCCCAGACAAAGTTGCCTATCTTTGGTCTATTGTGTTTCTCATTACGAGAGTCTCAAATGACACACGGGGTGGGTGGGTGGGGGTTCCAACCAAACTTTGGATTCATTCCAGAATAAGGTCACAAAACTATGATTCCAGAAAGGTTTATAAGATCACTGCAGGTCTTTACCTATAATACCAGAATGTGCTGAAAATGCTCTGTGGAAAACATCTAAACCTGGCTGGCCCACAGATGTCGGAACAAGACAGTCTTCAAAAGAAGGGACCATATTACAAGTTCCAACATGTTGTACATTTTGCTGATTATCAGTGAAATGTGGAGAACAGAAAGTTTGCAGCTGTCCATAAACACCTAAAAGAGAAGAAACAAAAATACATGTTAAAACGGTGTGCCTGATTGGCACATTTCCTATAGTTACATTAGTTTCACCACAAACCTCTCTTAGATTTTACTCCCCCTCCTTGGTAAATGTTTAGCAGTCTGTGCCCACATGTATTAAATCATTAGTAAAAGGTTTCCCTTGCTCGAAAGCCAGTCGTATCCGACTCTAGGGTTCAGTGCTCATTTCTGTTTCAAAGCCGAAGAGCCAGCATTGTCTGCTTCTGCAGATGTTTCTGTGGTCATGTGGCAGGCATGACTAGACACTGGAGTGCACAGAATGCTGTTACCTTCCCACCGAAGTGGTCCCTATTAATCTACTTGCAATTTCTTGCTTTCGAACTGCTAGGTTGGCAGGAGCTGGGACAAAGACGGGAGCTCATTCCGTCCTGCAGTACTCGGGAATCAAACTGCTGACCTTCCACCTCCCAGTCAGCATCTTAGCCACTTGAGCCACTGAGAATACTTGCTAAATCATTGCTAAATCCTAATTCAGATGCCACCAGAGGAATTAATTGTTCTGGCATTCTCATAAGAACTCTTCTCTAAGAATCAACTTTAAAAATTATATCCACAAATCTGACTTTCTTTAACCTTGAGAAAGTTAATCTTTCCCTTAATTACTCTTTTTCTATACAAGTTCACCTTAATGGTCTCCAGAAAAAGGAATGACCCTGCAGACAAAGTCTAAGGGTGCTGAAAGAAGCCGAAAACTATGGCCAATTTTATGGTAACCCAGAATCCCTTAAATTTTCTGAATTCCAATACTGTTCTCTGAAGTGAAGTAACGGTAATTGGTTGGATTCTATATCCTGGATCTTCAGCCAAAACCCAACCAACCAAATAATAGCCTTTCATTGAAGACAAAGGGGGTTATACCTCCTTTAAAAAATACTTCTGAAAAGCACTGATGAACACAGAGAAGAGACTCTCGCTCTTAACAATTGTTTTGAGAAACATAAAATAAGCCATTCAGCCCCTTGGTATGTTTCGGGGGAAAGTTGAAAACGTGACTACAGTTTTTAAAGATGTAAATGCACCTGGACAAAATTAATAACAACATTTAAAAAATAATATCCAAAAAGTGACAATTTTATGCTTGCACTTTGCATTCCTATTTCTAAGAGGTGAGGGGAGCCATTTATACATCAACAACAACATTTGGCAATCTTCTGTCAATCAGCATTACCCAAGAACATTTGGGATTCTCAATAGAGTATTGTGAAAAGGCACAAGCTGGGAATGAATGTGGAGCAATGTAAAAGAACATTTTCAGCCAGGCTCTTCCGAAGCTTTGCCAACTGGCTTCAACAACAAGAGATGGAAATAGCTGTTCTGGTAACTGCTGTGACTCAGCTATAAACTCACAA
The DNA here is from genome assembly GCA_035047305.1 of Bradypodion pumilum. Taxonomy (NCBI): domain Eukaryota; kingdom Metazoa; phylum Chordata; class Lepidosauria; order Squamata; family Chamaeleonidae; genus Bradypodion; species Bradypodion pumilum. Next base: position 117,764,762 of record JAWDJD010000002.1, read on the forward strand.
AGAGTGGCCACTGCTGGTTGGGATGGCAGCTATTTTTAAGAATGCTTTTAAAATAAGCACAAAGCATCATTGAGAGCAATGAGTGAAAAACTGTTTTGGACAGGTTTTTAAAAATTAATTTACTACAGCTACTTTTCTTAAATGTCAGTGTGAGGCAGCGGAGATGATCTGTTGCAAATAGCCAGCATAATTTAGGAAAAGAAAATCTCAACAAGAAGAGAACGTGAAAACATCACTAATGTACAGAGCTGTAGCACTTTGCCCTTGTGTTAGTTTAGTTACTATTAGTAACTTAGAGCAGGGATTTCCAAAATTTCCCCCGTCAGGGGCTGGACCCATCCCTGACACTTCCTGCCAGGGGTCGGAGGCATTGCTGTACCCACTACTTATGTAGTTATGGTGACCCTTTTGAGGGTTTTCTTGGTAGAGAATACACACAAATGGTTTACCTTTCTCTTCTGGGGTTGGGGGTGGTAACATCCTGGGACTGTGCAGCTTGACCTAAATCACACAGGCTGGTTCTCCTCTCAAAAGGCACAGTGAAGCATCAAACTCCTAACCTCTAGCTCTGCAGTCAGATACCTAAGTCACTGAACTGTCCAACAGCTTGAGTTTACTGCAAAGGTATTTCTTCATTGAACTGGGGTAGCCTGATTTCAATGGCCAAATGGAGACCCACAATTCATGATAATGTCAACATTGTAAAATGTGGCCTTCTTTAACAATTGGCCAATATCCTGCTCTATAATTGACCCACGCTCAGAGTTCAAAACAGCGAGGTACTTTCTGTGACTTGATGAGGTGTCAATAGTATGCTTTATAATTAGAGTTGCCATAATTCTCTCCCACAAAACCGGGACAGAAGTATATTTGACAAAAATGGGCAAGTTATTTACAAAATAGCCTTTTTTTAAAAAAAACATAGTATAATGACAGCTATAGAACACTTTCACATTAATTATATCAATACATTACACGAATGATTTTATTTACAACAGTTAATTCTTACTGTAAGATGATCTCTTGTACTTCTGAGAAGTCACATTGCGGTCAACTCTTATCACCCTCAGTTCCAGGAAACACACTGGTCACACTTATCAGACAGTGGTGTGAGGCGAGGACATTAAGATTTGTCTCCAGGTATACTCCAAGTTCAATGTGGCAGGAAATCGCTCATTTGATGGTGAGAGTTTGATTTTATTTTAATGGTGTGTTATAATACACAATCAGTAAGTTTTAAAAATCCGGGACTTGAGCATGATTTTTATTGAACTGGACAGAACAATTTTTCTGATGTTGAATCTGGGACAATCCTGGTTTTTCGGGACATATGGCAACCCTATTTATAATGCGTGTGAGTGGCTCCTTGTCAAATTGCCATGGCACCTTCCATTGTTGGAGCTGCATGCACAGGTAAATATGGAACAGAATAGTAGTTATTTTTTTTCTTTTGCACAAAAGAAAAGAATAGCATCTTCCATGGCCATCACACAGGGTCGATATCATCTCTTTCACTCTCTTCTTCTGAGATAAGTATCCCTTCAGGCTTTGGAGTAGGTTCTCTGAAAAATTTACTGTGGGTTTTTGTTTTACTAAACCACATTTGAAGTTATGTTAGCCTCTTAGACAAGGCTAACAGTCTATACATTTGCAGTGAATTATGAGACTGTGGCATCAGCTCCCAGATGGTTTGATGCATCCAGCCCAAGGCAACTATTTCTTTGTTTGAATTTTACTTCCACTATTGAACAAACAAGCATCATTGCTACTTAGCCAAATTTTCCCAGTCTTCATTTTAAATAATCACCACCCATCCCTGTTTAGACTTATTTGATGCCATTAATTACTCACTTATGGTAGAAGCCAAGTCCCAGCTACAAACACATGAATTGTAAAATGCTGTACAAAGTATTGCAAATATGGCAGTGTGTAGAGAGTCAATATGATCACCTATTTATACAATTATGTGGGGGGAGTGGGGAGTGAACTCCACCACCCCAAGTATATTTTCAACTGACAAAGCTAAAGATCAATGATTTCCACACACAAAACAAGAATAAACACCTTGTCTTTCTTTCTTATACACATACATTCACATAGGGAGAGGAGAATGAGGTAGGTTAATGGTTGGCTGGGACATGTACACAAACATTAGCTCAGTTAATGACTTGACAAGGATGCACACTCATAATTTCTGAGGATTGTGCAGCCAAAAGCTTAAAAAGATGATGGCAAATGTGTAGCATGATCAGTACACCGAACACAATGAAAGCCTTTGGATGAATCTGTGCCTTCTCTACTGTTACTCAGAATCCTACTTGTCAAGATGCGGTTGTGAAAATACGGGAAGCACCTCTGCCTCTGATGGGCACACATGCGCAGAAAACCCTTGTGCATGTGCACCTCTACCTCTGATGGACACGCATGCACAGAAACCCCTCAAGCATGTGGAGAAACCCCTCGCGCATGGGCACCTCCGCCTCTGATGGGTGCACATGCACAGTAACCCCCCCTCTGGCCGCTCCAAATTTGGGATGATGGTGGGAAAGAGGGGGAAAGAGGGGTAAAATATGGGATTTCCCGGCCAGCATGGGACACTTGACAGGTATGCTCAGAATCTCTGTGTTTCCTGGTCATTTATTTATATTTACAACAAAGAAGGGAAACCGTTTGCTTTGGCTGATGAATAATAAGTGTTTAATCCAATAATTCAACTAAAGGTAACAGATCCTAATTCCTTCCGATATAGGAATTTTCAGTCCTTCTTCAGGGATCTAAATCAAAACAAATTGATGATGTCTCTGTCAAACTTATATACATAATATACAAAATGTGCAATATGTACATTATTTACATAGTCTTGGATGCATCTCATGCTGTGACATAAAATAAGTTGCTTAAACAATAGTTAATACATCAGTTACCTGTGCATCCCAGTAAATAGTAAAATTTTGAAGCATTAATGTATTATAGCGCGTCCCAGACCTCTATCATGAGTTTATTCAGTGTCGACGGACGTTAAGCTAATGGTGAGCTATGCTTGTATTTAAAGGAATACTGAACCACACAGCTGAGCTCCGAACAGAGACTATAAGAAACATGTGTAATCAATTTCCATGTTGAGGCCCGAGGGGTATAGGGTATTAAAGCGATGTATGAAAAAACACTCCCTTTGTCTTAAAATGATGTCAATATCTTTGCGGGAAAATGAATCTTGTTTATGGCTTTCCAACACCACAAACTTAAAATCATAATCTTTATGATTTTTCTCCAAAAAATGGCTAACGAGAGGGGCAGAAATGTTTCCAGTGCGGATCTTCGATCTATGTTCCCCCACCCTAGTTTTCATTTGGCGGGAAGTGACCCCCACATATCCTAAGCCGCATGCACATACGAGAAGGTAGACGCACCCAGAACTTTTACAATTAAAAATTGTTTTAAAGTCAAAGTGAACTCGCTACTAGAGATGGTGACTATTTTGGTTTGCCACGCCAAAGAGCAATGGGTGCAGTTACCACACCTGAAATGCCCTGTAATGGTCGGGCGTCTTAATTGAATGTGAGATTCATGATCCGATCTACTCACAATCTGTTTGATGGATCTGGATTTCCTAAGCCCTATCAGAGGGTAAGCAGCGCAATCAGGTAAGTGGCTCACGATGTGCCAGTGCCTCTTAATAATGGATTGTACTTTACTCACCAAGGGTGAGTACTGAAAAGAGCAAAAGATTTTCTCAATCGATTTAGGCATCCCACTCCCATTTATGTTAAGACAAGATCTAATTAAGTTTGAATAAAATTCACCTTGTATAAAAGTTGCAATGTAATCTTTTGAACCTAGCAGTTCGAAGGCAAGAAATTGCAAGTAGATAAATAGGGATCACTTCGGTGTCTAGTCATGCCTGCCACATGACCATGGAAACGTCTGCAGAAGCAGACAACGCTGGCTCTTCGGCTTTGAAACAGAGATGAGCACTGAACCCTAGAGTCGGATACGACTGGCTTTCAAGCAAGGGAAACCTTTACCTTTACTAATCTTGGAAGACATGGGAAGAAAGGTGTGACAGAAGCAGCCCTGGCCTTTGGACACAGACTTCTTTATTTTGTCAAATCCTCAATTTGGTGTGCAGGAAAGACCAATCTATGCTTCCAGCAAAGATTATCTTTGTCGCAGGACAGCTCCAAGCCAGGCTGAACCACCACTGACTTGAATGGGAAGAATAGCACCCCGAGCAAACTTCCTCAGATGAAAACTCTAGCTCAGACATTGCTATGGTTCTCCAATGTGGTCTCAATGGGTCTGCTCATTGACCTATTACCAAGAGAACCAGATATTGGAGAAATGCTAAAACAGGTTTTTTGTTCCAAGGCATACAATAAATGTGTGTGAAACCCTGTTCCCACTTAGGCTTGTGAACAACTTTACCTTGCATGTTGTAATGTTCTTTGCAACCATTCCATTAATCTATACCTATAAATCCAAGGGTTAACCGTTGGAACTTGCTATACGTTTCTGCACCCGTCCATCCTATCCCGTACCGAGCCTCCTGCACTTGCCCGAACCCGGTCCGGAGGTTAACGTAGGGTTGAGAAAGGCGCCAGTGGGGCACATACATGTCAACCATCCCGTTTTGCCCAGGAAAACCCCTTATTTTAACCCCTCTTCCTGCCCCCTCCTGTTTTATTAATTTCCCTGTATTTTCCCTTTTTTTTAAAAAAATTTTTTCCTGACCTCACAGGCGAAGCTGCAGTATTTTTTTCTGGCCACCAGAGGTCACTGTGTGGCAGGCTTTTCTCTTGTGGAAGGAGAGAGAGAGAGAGAAGGGGGGGGGTGTTCCGTAGTTTTCCCTTTCTCTTTCCTGCCAGCCACATGGCTTCGTTTTGGCTGCTGGGAGCAGGAGTCTATTCTAGGAGGTGAGCGATATATTTCATATGCAGGGCAAATCAGTGGGAGGGGGTGTTTCCTGATCACTATATGAGAGAGAGGGGGGGGATTGAATCCCTTGCTCCTCCAGAAGGCTACTTCTTAGACTACCTTCCACCTCTCCCTTCTAATAACAATAATTTCATGTCAGAAATTATTCTGGGTTGAAAGGATTTTTTTTAATTTTATTTTTTGCGGAAGAAACTCTGCTCAGGGAATGTCCAAGTGAACCTTTCATGCCCCCAAGAGATGGGATACAGACAGGCGCTCAATCCGTCATGGAGTGCCCGGGTCGCGAACTGCAGACTTGCTTGCCAGCCTTCCAACTAACAAGGCGAGCTTCTTAACCACTGAACCACCGCAGCCCGTGCCTCTCTCTCTTCTACAACTTGCTTTCTGCTATGAGAGGGAAAGCCCCAGTGAGTAATAAAACACCCAGTGGGCCCGGGCGAAAATGTGCTAAAAGGGGGTGCATCAGCCGAAAAAGCCTCCTGGAGGTCTCTTCTCCTCGTCCGCCTACAAGGGGAAGGAACTCGTTCAGAGCCGAAGGCAGCGGGTGCTCAGGACACCCCACCTTCTTTCTAGGGAAGTGTTGTGTTCTGTAAAGCTGTGCCTTTAACAATGTACCTTTGCCATGTGTTACCAATGTAACCTTTCTGTGTGCAACATTATAACCATCAGCTGTATCAATGTAAACCTAATAAGGGGACGCGAGCTAGTGACCACCAGAGGGCAGTAGCGAGCGTCCAGCTCTCTTGGATCATAGTCACCTGGTTCAGCAGCGCGGGAAGATTCCCCGCGACCTCCTCACCTGGTCAAGAAGGGCGTGACCTCCTACGACGTCACGCAGGCAGCAACCAATAGTCTGTCGACGAGCCACATTCAAATGTATAGCCAGCTGTATATATTGAGCTACTCATCCGCCATTACCACATGTTCCTCCGGATCATCATGCAATAAACCTGTGTTAAGCCAACCCTTCGGCTGTTTCATTGTCTTTGGTCCCTTACACTAAATTGGCGACGAAGGTGGGATATGGCAGCCCACGGGACCAAGACATGCGCCGGTTTCGAAATCAGGAAACCGGGCGACTGGGAGATCTTCGAGATGGACTTCCAGGCCGCACTGATCGAGTCCGAAGTCACGGAAGAGGCGAAGAAAAGAGCCATCTTCACCAGAATGCTCGGACAAGAAACAAAAAGGACCTTGGTGGACCTGATTGCACCAAGGAGGGTGAGCGAATTCAAGGCCAAGGAACTCATGCAGATGCTGCGTGAGCACGTCCGGCCCGCCACAGCGATGTTTCCCGCTCGGAGTGCGTTTTGGAGGCGAGTCCAAGCGCCCGGGGAGACGGTCGCCGGCCCGTGCAAATGAGAGAATGCCGAAATCACCCTCCGAGACTGTGTGCTGTGCGGCCTGAACGACGCCGAAACCCAGCGCACATTAATGAACCAAGAGCCGCCTCCCACGTTGCAGGAGGTCGTCAGAGCGGCCCAGGCCGCAGAAGCTACGAAGGCCGGGGTCCAAGAACTTCAGGACTGGCGGCCAAAAGCGAGCAAAGCAGAGGCTCCGGTACAGGCGGCCCGGCGAACTTCGAGGTCGTCCACAGAGAGCAGCGACGACGAGGACGTCCGGGGGGTCCGGAAGGAGAGCCGGCGATGCGACGGCTGTGGAGCGGCCCATGACCGCGTGAAATGCCCCTTCCGGAAGGCCGAGTGCCACAACTGCGGCCGCCGCGGGCACATCGCCAAGGTGTGCAGGAAGAAGCGCGAGACCTGGAGGAGCTCCGCAGACCGTTCCGCCGGACAAGACCGCCCAACGAGACCCAAGGACGGTGCCCAGGCCACGCGGAAGAAGGACGGCGTGGGCCGCATCGCCGACGGCAGCGAGGACGACGCCCCAGTGTTCAGCGTGTCTACGAGACACCCCCGCTACTTTGTTGAGGTACTAGTCCAAGGGGTCCCCATTAGGATGGAAATTGACTCGGGGTCCTCATATTCAATCATTTCCCAGAGGGAGTTTTTGGGAATTGCCCCCCACAAGCGACCGAAGCTCAAAGCATTGAGGTCCACACTACGGGACGTGCAAGGGAACAGTATTCCAGTGTTGGGGGTTGGAGAATTTCAGGTCAAATTCAAGGAGCACGCCGCGTCCCTTCCCCTAGTCGTGCTCAAAGGAGGGAATTGCAGCCTCCTCGGGACTCAATGGTTCCAGCCCCTGGGGTTGTTTATTGGGGGGTGCACGCCGTTGGGATGCACGCCGTTGGGACTGAGCCAATTCAGGAGGTGTGCGAGGCGCACCCCGAAGTTTTCAAAAAGGGACTGGGGAAATTCAAGGGGCCCCCAGTGACTTTCGACCTGGACCCGGAGGTCCGCCCAATTTGCCTAAAACCACGCCGGGTGCCGTTCGCACTCAAGGACAAGATAGAGGCGGAACTGGACAAGTTGGTGGGCCAGGGGATCCTTGTGCCTGTAGATTCTGCGGAGTGGGAAACTCCAATTGTAACCGCTCTAAAGGCCAATGGGGAGGTCCGCATATGCGCCGACTACAAGTGCACCATCAACAAGGCGATCCGCCCGAATGCATATCCGGTGCCGGTAGTCAGCCATCTGCTGGCCAGGTTGCACGGGGGAAAGTGTTTCGCTAAGCTCGACTTAGCACAGGCCTACCAGCAGCTCACGGTGTCCCCTGCGGCAGCTGCTGCGCAGACCATAGTCACCCATAAGGGGGCGTTCCAGGTGACGCGCCTCCAGTTCGGCGTGAATTCGGCGCCTGGAATTTTCCAGTCACTCGTGGAACGCCTCCTGAAGGGATTGGAGGGGGTGTTGCCTTATTTTGATGACGTGTTAATAATGGGGGGGGGGGAGTCGGGCTGAATTGGCCAAAAGGTTGGGGAAGGTCCTGACGATATTCGAAAAGGCGGGGCTGAGGTTGCGAAAGGACAAATGCGTCTTCTTCGCAACCGAGGTTGAGTTCCTAGGGTTTTGTGTGACTCCTGAGGGAATAAGACCATCCATGTCCAAAGTGGCAGCCATTAAGAAAGCCCCCCGCCCCACCTCCAAGCCCGAGTTGCAGTCATTCTTAGGGCTGCTCAACTTCTACCACTCCTTCCTTCCCCGAAAGGCAGCGGTGGCTGAGCCGCTACACAAACTGCTAAAGAAAGACCAGGCATGGAAGTGGGGCGATGACCAAGAAAGGGCATTTGACGAGCTGAAAAGCCTCCTGGCGTCCGACGCTATACTGACCCATTTCAACCCCAAGCGCCCAATAGTTCTGATCTGTGATGCATCTCCAGTGGGGGTGGGGGCGGTGCTGTGCCACGTGTTGGAAAACGGAAGGGAGGCCCCGATAGCATTTTACTCCAGGTCCCTGTCCCAAGCAGAGAGGAACTACGCACAGACGGACAGGGAGGCACTAGCAATAGTCGCGGGGACGAAAAAATTTCACGATTTTCTGTACGGCCGCCCTTTCACCATTGTAACAGACCACAAGCCCTTGCTAGGCATTTTTACCGCTGATAAGCCCACCCCACAGATCCTGTCTCCAAGGATGCTCAGGTGGGCCATTTTTCTCCATGCGTATCAGCACGCGTTGACCTACCGGCCCGGGAAAGAGATCAGCCATGCGGACGCCCTATCTAGGTCTCCCCTCCCCCTAACGCCCAGCCAGGTGAGCATGGGGGAGCGGGACCATCAGGTTCTCATGATAGAGGTGCTGGATTCGCCCCCCGTGGTGCCCGCCGACATTGCCAAAGCGACAGAGAAGGACAAAACGTTAGCGGCCGTAAGCTCCTGGCTGCAGAAAGGGTGGCCCGCGTCCTCCCCAGCGGAGGAGTTCGCCCCATTTTTCAGAAAAAAGCTAGAACTGTCCCTAGAGAGGGGGTGTCTCTTGTGGGGGCAGCGGGTGGTGATTCCCACTTCCCTTCGGCCATGGGTGCTCAAACTGCTTCACGTCAGCCACCCCGGCATCGTGTGATCCAAGGCGCTGGCCCGGAGTTACTTCTGGTGGCCCCAGCTAGACGCCGACATCGAGCACATGGTCGGCACTTGTGTGAGTTGCCAATGCTCCAGACCAGAGGAGGCCCGCCTTCCCCACAGGGAATGGGACGCGGCTAAGGGGCCGTGGTCCCAGGTGCACGTTGATTTCGCGGGCCCGTTCAGAGGCACCCTGTTCCTCCTTGTAGTGGACGCTTTCTCCAAGTGGTTGGAGGTTATCCCAGTCACGAGCACCTCCTCGGCCCAGACCATTAGGCATTTGCGGAGGCTCTTTTCCACGTTCGGCATACCCGACACGTTAATTAGCGACAACGCTAGTTGTTTCACGTCCTCCGAGTTTAGGGCATTCATGGAGATCAACGCCGTTCGGCATATCACCTCCGCCCCTTTTCACCCGGCCACCAACGGCCAAGTAGAGCGCCTCGTCCGCACCACAAAGGACGCGTTGCGGCGCATGGGCCCAGGGGATCTGAACCTACAAGTGTGTCAGTTTCTGCTAGGGTACAGGGTGACCCCATTAGCGTCAGGATACTCCCCCGCAGAGCTCTTAATGCGCAGGAAGCTGACCACCATCCTCACTAGGCTAGACCCCACGAGGGTAGAGGACAAAGGGAGGAACATCGGGCTAGAGGCTACAAAGAGTTTCAGTATAGGCGCCCCCGTGCATTGCAGGAATTACGCCAGCACGGGCCCAGCCTGGGTGCCGGGCGTAGTTGTGGAGCAAACCGGCCCCGTGTCGTACCGAGTGGAAACCAGCACAGGGCTCCTGTGGAGGCGGCACGCGGACCAGCTCCGACGCAGGGTCTCCGATGAACAGGGCACGGATCAAGCAGGAAATAAGTCAGCGTTAGGGTTCTCCCCCACCCGTTCAGCCCAAGGGGGAGGAAAAGGGGACCGTGGGCCCCCACCAGGGGGGGAGGAGGATATCCTCATAGATACCCTGGGGGATCTTTCCGAGGAGGAGGAACCCGACCCCATACATATCTCGCGGAAAGTCCCCACAAATGTGGGTACCCCTACCAAGTTAGATTTTGATTTTCAGACCCGGGGGGGGGGTTTCGGAGTGGTCCCCCACCCGTCCAAGCGAGAAGAGGGGTTTTTCGTTAGCCCCAACGGCCCCCGGTCTGCCCACAATGGAGTTCTTCCCTTCCCCTAAGGCCGCCAGACAGCGGCAAGCCACTAACAAGTCTCCCTCTCCCATTTCAGGACAAGGGACCAGGGAACAGAGAAGCAATAACGCCCCGGGGGGGGGCAGCCCTCTTCACGGCCCAAACGCACATGCAACAAGCCATCTTGGCTGAGAGACTTCGTCTCATCCTAGGGGGGAGGGATGTTGTGTTCTGTAAAGCTGTGCCTTTAACAATGTACCTTTGCCATGTGTTACCAATGTAACCTTTCTGTGTGCAACATTATAACCATCAGCTGTATCAATGTAAACCTAATAAGGGGACGCGAGCTTGTGACCACCAGAGGGCAGTAGCGAGCGTCCAGCTCTCTTGGATCATAGTCACCTGGTTCAGCAGCGCGGGAAGATTCCCCGCGACCTCCTCACCTGGTCAAGAAGGGCGTGACCTCCTACGACGTCACGCAGGCAGCAACCAATAGTCTGTCGACGAGCCACATTCAAATGTATAGCCAGCTGTATATATTGAGCTACTCATCCGCCATTACCACATGTTCCTCCGGATCATCATGCAATAAACCTGTGTTAAGCCAACTCTTCGGCTGTTTCATTGTCTTTGGTCCCTTACACTAAAGGAAGGCAAAGGGGAGCAGGGGGGACCCGGGGCCTCGTTTATTTGTCCCTTTCCTTGGGGCTCAATACTACCACTTAAGAAGGCGAAGGGTGGCGCTTCGCTTTGGCACCCGGAAAGAAAGGGGAGGAGGAGGACGGAGGCTAGATTCCGTGCTCTTTTATGGGGAAGTGCGCTGTGACTGTCCTGGAGAGAAGGAGGAGGGTTTTTACTCCCGGCGCAAATGCGCGTTGGGTTACCCCACCCCTCCGCCTCAGTAAGTCCGGGAAGACTGGTAAAGGTAAAGGTTTCCCTTGCTCGAAAGCCAGTAGTAACCTCCTGGGAAGGGAGGCTGCCTGTCGAGAAGAAAACCTTGCCTTCGGAGGCAGTAGTGGAGCACCCATGTGCCTTTGAGAAAGGGTGGGGACAGGGACAGGGTGCGCCGGGTGTGAGTGTTTGTGTGCGTAAATATGGCACCGCTGGGTTGGCTTTGCTGGCGGTGGGGAGGGCCATTTTAAGAGGGTCCTGAAGCGAGGCACGCGTGCAGGATGAGAGAGAGAGAGAGAGAGAGAGAGAGAGAGAGAGAGAGTGTGTGTGAAAGAGTTGTGTGTGTGTATTGGACTGAAGGCAAGTAGTCTTCCTGAGGTGTGTGTGTGTGTGTGAGAGAGAGAGAGACACACACAGAGAGAGAGACACACACGCAGAGAGAGAGAGAGAGAGGGATGTTTGTGTGTGAAGTTAGGATATCGGGCTGAAGGCAAGCCACCTTTCTGAGGCCTCTGTGTGTGTGTGTGTGTGTGTGTGTGTGTGTGTGTGTGTGTGTGTGTGTGTGTGTTGTAAAGGTAAAGGTTTCCCTTCCTCAAAAGCCAGCCGTATCCGACTCTAGGGTGAAGTGCTCATCTCTGTTTCAAAGCCGAAGAGCCAGCGCTGTCTGCTGCTGCAGACATTTCCGTGGTCATGTGGCAGGCATGACTAGACACCAGAGCGCATGGAACGCTGTTACCTTCCCACCAAAGTGGTCCCTATTTATCTACTTGCAATTTCTTGCTTTCGAACTGCTAGGATGGCAGGAGTTGGGACAAAGACGGGAGCTCATTCTGGGAATCGAACTGCTGGCCTTCTGCCTCCCAGTCAGCATCTTAGTCACTTAAGCCACTGAGTAAACAAGAAAGAAAACAAAACAAAAGTCCCCCAAGAAGATGGGGAAAGGGTTCTTTGGCCCACACAGCTTTGTGCCCATTGCATCTACAATACCATCTCGCCATCTTATTTTGGCCACCCCCTTCTTTTGTCCTCCACCTTTCCCAGCATCAAGGCCTTCTCAAGTGAATCCTCTCTTCTCATTTGATGTCCAAAGTACTTTAGCATCATCTTTACTATTTGACCTTTAGTGAGCAGTCGTGGTTGATTTCTTCTAGGATCGACCTATTTCTAACACCACATTTCAAAGGCATCTATTTTTCTGCGCTCAGCTTTCCTAATGGTCCAGCTCTTCACACCCATACATTACCAGGAATACCATTGCTTTGACTATACAATTTTTGTTTGCAAGGTGATGCCTCTACTTTTAACTATGTTCCCCAGGTTTCTCATAGCTTGTTTCCCAAGCATCAGTCGCCTTTTTATTTCATGGCTGCAATCACCATCTGCAGCGATCTTTGATCCTAAGAAAGTAAAATTTGCCAGTCGTATCCAACTCTAGGGTGCAGTGCTCATCTCCATTTACAGCCAAAGAGCCAGTGCTGTCTGTGTTTGCAGACATTTTCATGGCCATGTGGCAGGCATGACTATATTTGGCCATGCCCACAGATTTGGCCACACCCACAGAGGGGTGTGGCCAAAATGTCCCTTATTTTCAAATTCAAAACTTGACAGGTATGGTGGGGCAAGAGCCCCACGAACACGAACAAAGGGAAACAACTTCAATTTCCAACATTCTCTACATCACGCCATGCCACAGCCAATCAGGCTGAGAGGCGCAAGCAAAAAGAACGTTGGGAAACGTGGCGCGGCCAATTACAATCGAGCCACAGGGGGAAAAAACCACCGCATGAACGGAAACCACAAACACAAAACTACAAGCCCCAGCGTCCTGCATGCCATGTGCGTGCGGAACGTTGAGAAAGCTGGTGCGTGAAAAATAAAATTACAAAACGCAGCGCCTCACAGCCTCGCAAAACAAACAAGCCACAAAATTCCACCATGAGACACCAGCCGGTCTTCTTTCCTGGAGCAACTGAGAGAAGAGGGACTCCCTCTCCTCCACACTACTGCACCAAAGACACGGTGAGACCACCACCGGCCTCAAGGAAAGTTGAGCCGGGGTGGAAAAACCCCCCAAAATAGGCAGCAGTTCATCAGGGGAAGCACCCTCCCTGGCGAATGACTGGCTGATTCCTTTGTACTTCCGATGGAGGTAATACAAAAGCAGCAGCTAGCAATCCGCAAGGAAGAGCCCCAACCCTTACGGATTGCTGCCTGCCGATCTTCGGTTAGGTAAGCCAGGAGAGAAAGGAGACAGAGAGGAGAGAACCATTGTTAGGCAGAGATAGCTCTTCTCTGCCTCCTCCTTCTCCCCCGACCTACCTAATGAACCTTCCCAGGGGAAGAGCCAGCTGACTGCCTCCTTCCTCCTTTCCCCCATTGCTGCATCGAAACCAAAATTCGAAGCAGCAATGGGGAAAAGAGGAACCGACAGGCAGCCTATTCTCCACACTAAAGTAAACACCAAAAACAAACACCAAAATTAATAAAAAAATAAAACAAAAATAAATCAATAATTTAAAAAAACCATTAATAAACAAAAAAGTAAACCACAAAATACACAAACAAAAACATCCGCAATACCACAAAAGCACATACAAAACACCTAACTACACACGAAAATACCTAAGTCTAACAACATAACTACCACAAATTACACAAATAAACAACAACAAAATCACAAAAAATTAAACAACACCAGAAATAACCAAACCAATTAAACAAACCTAAAACTCAACCAAAACAAAAAAGAACATACAGAAACACCTCCCAGCCCACCACCACAAAAACAAAACAAAGAAAAACCCCAGAAGAAAGAAAACCAAAGAACTCACCAGCACGTCCTCCCTCCACGACGACCGGAACAGAAATGAAGAAACAAAGACTACTTACCGGAAGAAGCCCCACCCAGAGGCCAGGAGAGAAAAAACACGTGAAATGAAAACAAAACCACTAACAGCCCCACCTGCAGGGCGGAATAGTAAAAACAACTGAAAAACACAACAGCCCCACCTAGAGGCAACAAGAGTAAAAAACAAGTCAAAAACATAACAATAAATCAAAGGTTTACACAAATAACAAACATATGTTAAATAAACAAAATAATTTTTTTTATAGCATCCTCTGTTGATTTTTTAACTCAACACCCCCCCCCCAAAAGCAAAACACAATTTAAAACAGCCCAGCATTGCCGGGCAAACTATGCTAGTATATTCTAAATAGCAGACAATACACACAGATTGTGGTCAGATGGGCATTCAGTCTGCTATTTGGATTGATCTGGGGATGGGTTGGTTTGCTTGTTTTGGTATCAGATCTATGACATGATCACCAGAGTGAACTAAATCACCCCAGAGCATTCCTACCTGCACCTTTCTGACTCATATCATGGGGCTTCTATTTTTTGGTATGTGTAGGATTCCACTTTCTTCCACTTCATTTGGGATCCCCCACACTAACACACTGATTCAAATTCTACTTTTTAAAAATGTTATCTGGGAAGCTGCAAATCAGGCATAGGGAAAAACTTCTTTCTCAAGGTGTTAGTATGCAACAATTCTCTTCATTCCTCACCATCACTATACTGGTAAGGACTGATGGAAGGTCCAGCAATATTTAGACAGACACACATTCCTATCCCTTTTTAAACTTAGCACTTATGTGGTTTCAACTGTGTCATGCCTTCAACAGATGCATCATCCTCTAAAAAGTCAGATCATCTGAAACTCAACATGGATGAAGAATGGCCAGATCCAGCAGATTCTGGATCTTAGAGATCTAGGAAGCCAAAATGTAGGATGATAGTGGGAACTAGGAGCCAGAACCCTACATCAATGACTGCATTTTCAAGGGAAAGTACTTGTCTTCTGCTTCCTGAGTAACTCCTTGTATTTTTATATTTGCTGCTGATTCCTTGCTGAGCATGGCTTTCGGACTGCTTGACTAAGCTATGGGACTCTGTTTTCTTGCTTGAATCTTGGATTGTTTGTACATTGGCTGATTTTGGATTTGGGCTTTTGATGTCCTGCACCTGGTTTATTTTACATTCTGGTAACCGCGGGTCTAATCACCCCACCCTCGCTCACTCCAGGAATGGAAAAGACTGCTTTATCAACATCTCCAACTTTTGAAGCTGTCTTATATTTGGAATGTTGAGGAAGTGGTACTTATTTATTTATTTAATCATATTTCTATTTCTTTCTTTCTTCATTATTTATTTGTTATATTTGTATACCGCCTTACTTGCACAAGGCGACTCAAGGCGGTTCACATACAAAATAACAAGTACAAGATGTGGTATCCGCGAGCACGATTGGTACACTGTCCCTGACAGAAGCCATGGCTTGTGAGATCGCTCCGAGCCATCGGCTCCGAGGGGACAGAAATTGGGGAGCGGATTAATAGCCATAATTAATTCTGACATGACAGGCGGGCCGAGCAAGAGGAGATTGAATGTCTAACTAGTCAGTTAGGAAATAGGTAATATCGCACCTACGGATTACCTATAGCCCTAAAGACAACATCGGCCATGTTTACTCCTGGATAAGCATGGAACAATGAAGTTCCCCTGTCAGTGTTTAATTTAGTTAATTAACTTCCCCGGGAGAGGTTCCCAATTAACCCGTGTAAACATGAGATGTGATTTCTGTCAGATGACGATTGTATCACACGCAGCCCTTTTGCCTTCTATATATTCTATGATTTTCCCTGAATAAATCACTGGTCTTCGCTCCATCTTGCCTCGTGTCTCCTTCCTGACCAGTCTCCTCCAGGACCCAACGGCCGCCCCCGTGGCCCCAATCCAACAACAAGACACAATATTTAGAACTACAATAATAATACAAAAATACAATAATTCAAGAAGCAAAATAGCGAAAAACAAAATTAGAAAGTTACAAAATACAATATATTGCCGCCCCCTCGCCAAGGCAACTCTGGGTGGCTCACATATTGACAATAAAATTCTACAAAACATCTAAAACATTAAAAAGAAAACCCATCAAGTTAAAAATTCTTTTAACAAATATCTTTAAAAGTTCTAAAACCTAGACAAGCCAACCCAAGGTGGCTGTCCCCCCAGCCGTCCCCCACATCTGCTGTGTCAGCCAGGTCTTAAGGCTGTTACGGAAACTCTGCCTAGAGGCGAAGTTCAGTTGGCAAGAGGTTCCAAAGGGTCAGAGCAGACACAGGGAAGGCTCTCCTTCTTGTGCTAGAGAGGCAAGGCTCTCTAGCCAATGAAACTATAAGAGAGCCCCTCCAGTCCACTCTAGTGGGACGGGCAGATGTGCTAGGGGTGATGTGGTCTCTTAAGTACCCTGGACCACTACCATGTAGGGCTTTAAAGGTAATCATCAGCACCCTGAATTGCACCCAGAGGCATACTGGTAACCAGTGCAGCTCCCACAGCAGTGGTGAGGCATGGGCATAACGCCCACACCCCATCACCACCCAAGCAGCTGCATTCTGGACCAGTTGCAGCCTCTGAATGGTCATCAGGGGCAGCCCCATGAAGAGTGCATTGCAATAATCAAGTCTGGAGATGACCAGAGCATGAGTGACCATGAGCAAGGGGACCCGATCCAGAAGCTGGCATAACTGGCGAATCACATGAAGTTGTGTGAAAGCCCTCCTAGCCACGACTGCCACCTGCTCATTGAGCAGGATTTGTGAGTCCAGGAGGACCCCCAAATAGTGTACGGGGTCTGTCTGAGGCAAAGAAGCCCCATCCAGAACCAAAGATGGTAACTCCCATGATAACGTGGGGCCCCTGATCCACAGCCACTCAGTCTTGCCA
This sequence comes from Bradypodion pumilum, assembly GCA_035047305.1. Lineage (NCBI taxonomy): Eukaryota > Metazoa > Chordata > Lepidosauria > Squamata > Chamaeleonidae > Bradypodion > Bradypodion pumilum. The sequence goes on from JAWDJD010000002.1 coordinate 117,781,471, forward strand.
GGATTTAGTTGTAGTCTACTGTCCCCCATCCAGACCCCTACAACCTTCAGACACCTGGATAGGACTTCCACTGCATCACCTGGATCATCACGGGCCAAGATGTACATGAGTATTATCAGCATATTGATGATACCTCACCCCAAGGGAATGGATGATCTCACCCAACGGTTTCATGTAGATGTTAAATAGGATAGGCAAGAGCCCTGAGCTCTGAGGCACCCCATATTGAAGGGGCCTAGGGCTGGACCTCTCGCCCTCCAGCAACACCGACTGGGTCTGGCCCGTCAGAAATTAGGAAAACCAGGACCACACAGTGAATGCTAACACAAAATGGCTGACACAGAAATACCCTTTTACAAAATGGTTGCTGTTTGACACTGGAAATTGTATGTCCTCTTACTTACAAATACTGAAATATAATGTGTGAACTTAATAAATATACTAAAATATACAGCAGTAGAATTGGGCAAATTTTTCAACTTTTAAAATATAAAATTCCAAAAGAGGGTCTTTATGTAACATTAAACACTAGCCTAGCTAATTAAGCCATACCTGTCAACCATCCCGATTTGGCCGGGAATACCCCGTAATTCGGCACCGATTTGCGCCTTTTCCCGACCCGCGCTGCCAAAACCCTGTAATTTGGCAGCGGGGGAAAGGAGGCACTGCGCAGCCCATCTGTGCAGGTCATGTTGCACGCATGCGTGGAAGGGCTCTACACTTCTGTAACTCCCACGCATGCACAGAAGGCTACGCTGCCTGTGTAGAAGGCTACGTAAGTGGCGTAGTCCTCCACGCGCATGCGTACAACGCAACCTGCGCAGACCCGGTTTGCGCAGGTCCTGCATTTGTTGGAGCCGCGGTTGACAGGTATGAATTAAGCGTTACTAGGTCTGCTAGCATGATTTGCTATAAGACACAGGGATGCTCTTCATACATGCATCTCATCAGGCCCTGGCATTTTTGTTCAAATATCAGGGAATGAGTGTTTGAGGAGGGATCAATGTGAGATAAAGATTTCTACAACTGCTCTCTGCCTCCCCATCTTCTCCACTTCCTCTTCTAGACCAAAGTACACCAACTCTCAGCTTGCTTTGATTGCTATTGTTCGCTCAAAAGGTCAAGGAAAGATGCCACCATCAGTGTGTGGCTACCAGAGAAGAAGGAGCTAAGTATACCAAATCCTCATATTTCACACTGTTGTCAGTACCCGCTAGTCCTGTGCACTACAAGTGAGTTAATAGCAAGAGTGCAGTGCCTACACTTTTTCTTAAATCGGAGCAATTACTTATAGAATTAGTCATTCTTTCCTTTCTGGAGTAAGCAGCTGTCAAGTACAGAAAAAGTACATCATGAAGTGGAGTACACTGAAGCTGATATAAAAGGTTATTTGCATTGAATTTGGCTGCAACATCATTTAAGTATTAACACCCACTGACTTCACTGAGCTTGTAAGAACCTCTGTTTTTTCAACATAAGAAACCATTTACAACCTGTTTTGTTCAAAAACCTTCTTGGAACAAGACTCTTTTTCTTTTTGGTACAGTCAATTTAAACTGAACTGACAAGTTTAAGACTACGTATTGAGAAAGAAAAATGTCACTATTGTTTGGTAGCAGGTTGAGCTGAAAGTTCAGTGGCAATAGCTACAGTCATCTAAATCATGTGAAGGCATAAGAACTGCTGGAGACAGAGGCTAACAATGCTTTCCCTGCTACCCAATACTTATACCAAATAAACTGGGCTGGTAAAGTGGCTCCATGGGACTCTCCTAGTGAAATGTAATAGCATGACCTGGGAGGACAATAGAGGTCCTTTACATTGCTGAGAAACTTAACCAATGCTTTGCATTGTTGTTTTCTGTTTCCTGATATTTGGTGGGAAAGAGTGGTCTACAGTTTATAGAGGTCATGGCAGTGGAAATATCTGCAGTGATGCTCTGTAACCCTTGTTCTAAGTGATAGGAGATATTATTATTACTGTCTTATATTGGGGGCAGGGGTGTGCTGGGCACCTAGGGAGTGCTGTGGACAGGAAGTGATGGGGGCATTTATTGGGGAGGTTGGGGGGGGGGAGAAATCCCATACATTCCCATTACCTCTGCCTGCTTCTGGGGGGCACCAGTTGCTGGGGCCCAACGGGATAAGTCCCTGTATCCCTGTGGGTCAGCACACCACTGATTGGGGGGGGGTGTCAATGTGTGGGAACTGGAAAACAGTAATTCTACATATATGTTGCAGCACGAGAACAATGTTACTTCCTTACTTAATTTAATTTAATTTAATTTAATAGTCATATTTATATATGCCGCCCACTCAGGTAGAATCCGACTCAGGGCGGCATTACAACAAGTTCTAAAAACACATAAAAACACTTTAAAAGTCCATATCCCACCCGCTTCAAAAAAACCCCCATATCCCACCCACCCATCCCACCCACTATAAAAAAGAAAAAGAAGAGAGGGTTCTTAATTGTTTACATAAGCCAGCAGGTGGGGACCGTGTTCCCATTAGGGCCCCACACCTGCCCTGCCAGCCAGGTCTTCAATCATTTCCTGAAGGGCAGCAATTCTCTTTGAAGTCTTAGATCTGTTGGCAGGAGGTTCCAGAGAGTTGGTGCACCACACGGAGAAGGCCCTCCTTCGGGTGCTAGATAGATGTGCACCCCTAGTTGATGGCACTATTAGAGAGCCCCTCCGGTCCACTCTGGTTGGATGGGCAGACACTCTTGGGATGATGCGGTCTCTAAGATATCCTGGCCAACTGCCATATAGGGCTTTAAAGGTCAAAACCAGCACCTTGAATTGCACCCGGAGACAAACTGGTAACCAGTGCAGCGGTGAGGCATGGGCATATCGTCCGCACACCATCACCACCCTGGCCGCTGTATTCTGGACCAGCTGCAGCCTCTGAATGGTCATCAAGGGCAGCCCCATGTAGAGCGCATTACAGTAATCTAGTCGAGAAGTGACCAGAGCGTGAGTGACCATAAGCAAGGAGTCCCGGTCCAGGAGCGTGCGCAACTGGCGAATCACCCAAAGTTGGGCAAAAGCCCTCCTGGCCACAGCCGCTACCTGTTCTTCTAGCAGCAGCCACGAGTCCAGAAGGACCCCCAAGTTGCGCACTGGGTCTGTCTGGGGCAAAACAGCCCCATCCAGTACCAAAGATGGTAGCTCCCTGGATAACATGGGGCCCCTTATCCATAGCCACTCTGTCTTGCTGGGATTCAGCCGAAGCCCATTGGCCCCCATCCAGACCCCAACAGCCTCCAGGCAACCGGATAGGATGTCAACGGCATCACTAGGGCCACCACGGGCCGAGATGTACAACTGAGTGTCATCCGCGAACTGATGGTACCGCACCCCGTGGGAACGAATGATCTCACCCAGTGGCTTCATGTAGATGTTGAATAGGAGAGGAGAGAGCACCAAACCCTGAGGCACCCCATATCTGAGAAGCCTAGGGCTGGACCTCTCACTCTCCAACCACACCGACTGGATACGGCCCTCCAGAAAAGAGGAAAACCAGGACAACACAGTGCCCTGGATCCCCAGTCCTTTGAGCCGTTCCAGAAGGATACCGTGGTCGACGGTATCGAAAGCCGCTGAGAGGTCAAGAAGAACAAGGAGGGATGGGTAACCCCCATCCCGCTCCCGCCAGAGATCATCAATTAGTGCGACCAATGCCGTCTCCATACCATACCCGGGCCTGAATCCTGATTGAAAGGGGTCTAGATAATCCGCTTCCTCCAGGACACTCTGCAGCTGGCGCGCCACCACCTTCTCCAATACCTTGCCCAGAAAGGGAAGGTTGGAAACCGGCCTGTAGTTGTTAAGGACAGCTGGGTCAAGGGATATTTTCTTCAGGAGGGGGCGCACCAAAACATGTTTTAGAGGTGCAGGAAACACCCCCTCCCATAATGATGCATTTATTATTGCCCCGACCCAGCCACCTGTCACCACCTTGGAGGCTTTCACCAACCAGGTGGGACATGGGTCCAAGGGACATGTAGTGGCACGTACAGCTGCAAGGAGCCTGTCCACTTCATCAGGGACAACAGGATTAAACCGATCCCAGATCGTACGGCAAGACTGTGCTCTGGTCCCCCCCCCCGACCCGACCCATCCACGCCAGGATTCAGCCCTGAACGAATCCGATCGATTTTCTCCACCAGATGGTCAGCAAAGTCCTCAGCCGAACCCTGCCAACCGGGCACCGATCCCCCCCTACCAAGGAGGGACCTGGTTACCCGGAACAGGGCGGTTGGGCGATTATCAGCGGAGGCAATAAGGATGGTGAAATATCAAATACTTGTCAAACACATCCTACAAAATGCTGAATTAATATTCTCCAGCTAAAACCACATAGCAATTTTTGCTCTTCCTCATGAAACTGTACTCAGTTATTTTAAAAATGACAGCAGGCCAACAATATGGTACACAAACAGCTGTGAAAGAATGCTATGAGGTCAAAAACAATAAATGAAATTTCTTTATTATGGCAAATAAAAATGTTTTCTACATACATTATGCCAAATGAGCAACTGTAAACTTGTTTATTTTGCATAATTTATTTTGCTTCTGTTCATCAGAGTGGGATCAAAGCACTAAGACAAAATGCTGAAGCCTTGCCTCCTAATATCTTAAGATCCCAAATGACATGCTCTCTCGCTTTAGCTATTCTAACAAATACTATCTTATGTGTTGTCATTGTTATTTTGACATCCGTCAGGACTACAAATGTGCTTTTAAAAATGCAAACATTGACTCTCAACATATTATATACCTGGCATGATATCTAATTTTGTTTCTTTCTGTGTCTGCAAAGAATTGTAGGTACATTAAGTCAAAAGAGTGAATAGTTTAAGATTTGATATTGCTCAAGCCAAAAAGTTAACAATATCTGGGGGCAGAGGGATACTTCTGCTCCTTTGAAAAACCTACCCTATACTTTACAACTGTAGGTATAAAGATCTGGGTGCAAGCGACTGTTAAAATCTCATCGTGCTTCCTCAAAATGGTCAGAGAAGAACAGAGAAGCAACAGTTAGCCTTACCTTGGATTTGTATGCTGTTAGGCTGAAGAGAGGCATGAGCTAATGGTTCATAGGCTTTCGGATGAGTTCCTCTGAGTTGCTGGATGTTGGAAGACTGCAGTGTCCTCTTCTGCACAGAAGGAGGGAGAACAGAAACTCTTTTGGAGCTGACATGGTGAGAAAGAAAAGGAGTCGAGCCTGAAAATCTGAGAAATAAAGAAAACAACACACCATTATAACTGGATGGACTTACTGTTGCAATGGTGCCACCAGTTGATTAATTCTATAGTTCTTAACACAGGTTTTCAGTACCATAGATTACAGAATGACAAAGAAGTATTAAGTATGAGTTCCCTGATTAACTGATTGATTATTCCATGTATATTTGTGTACCATCTTTCTCTCCATAGAAGACTTAAGGCTTCTCACCAGAGCTTAAAATAATACAATGGCCACAATTAGCATACTAGAAGATATAATAAAACAAATCCTTAAACATATAACAATATTTGTTAAAAACCCATAAAACCACTTACACACTTTTTTGAAAGCTGTTACTATAAAGTACCACAGTAGGGAAAACTATATGGTTTTAAAGCACAAAAATAATATATATCACAAAGAGGAACCTAACATTGCAGTGATGAGCCCCTGGTCATCAATGATTGCATACCCACCATCTATTACATATTTTATCTGCGACATGGATGTGAAATTTTGTTTTTACTTGCAGAAACAGAAAAGGCAAATTTTGTTTTACTAGCAGAAACAAAAAAAAAACCAATCTCAACTGGTGAAGTTTCTCTTTATCTTTCCTATGCCATCTCCTTAACCCAAACCCGCTATATGAAACAAAATGCTTTCCATCTCATTTTCTCTCTCTTCATTTCTCTGTTACCCTTGACTTTACACAGGCTTTCAGAAGAAAGAGGTAGGCATGGGAACATCTCATCTCCATATACCTGTAGAAGAGAAAGAACTCTTTCTGTGGTTCTCTGCCTAGTTTGAGTACAAAAACTTGCTAGAGCAAATTATCAGATGTTTTAGGTTAATTCCAATAAACATTCTCAACTAGAATAAACTCCTTCAGCAAACTGGACTTGTCATATCAACACTTATGCTAGCTCCATTGATTCAATGTAGTTGATTGCAGCCTGCATTCCTAGAACTTCACAAAGTAGCAGTATGACACAGCAGACTAGCATATCTTTCAAAAGAACAAAATAAATTTCCTATTTTACAGTCACAAGAAAATATTATTGATTAGTTTTAAGGTATCAGAACAATAGAGAGAGAGGCATTTTTTTCATGTAAATATTTCTATGATATCATCCTCTCTGTGTTTTTTTCAAACTGTGTGTGCAAAATTCACTTGAGAAATTTAATCAATGAAAAATGTCTTTAACTATCAGCTAGCAACAGGGACGAGAAAATTCTTTATAACTCTTTAAATAAAAGCACAGGTATAAAGATTTTGAATTGGATTTAACATCTAAGAAAGACCTTGGAAGCAATAATAACACATTTTGAACAGCCAAACATCTCTCCTTTTAAAGTAAACTTTACTGGTCTTTATAATGATTTATGAATCATTTCTGGAATTCCTGGCTTTCTCAACTTGGTGACTATAGCATTCTACTTATATTGTCTGTCTATCTCACAAAAGAATATGTTGGCTTTGTTTCAATCCAGACTTGTCCCCAAATAAATCACAGTGTGTTGCTGAGAGAACAGCAAATTAAATTTTGCATGTCCAGCAATCAATAGCAGCTTGTAACCACCGGGGATCTGCCACCAGAAATTGCAGCCCAAGCCCTGAAGTCTATGTGAATAAATATACCGGTAAATCAGATTATTACTTTTCAATATAAAAACAAAGAGTTCTCACTTCAGAGCCTAAGACTATCAGCTCACATAAAGTTATTATCCATTTCTCCATTGTCCAGAACCTGGACTTTCAACAATTCATAGAGGAAAACAGGGTTAAAGTTTTGGGTTTATTGAATTTACATCATAACCTGAGTTATATGATGTCCAATCTCAAGTGGGACTGTGTTTATCCATTTATGTTTCCATGCTGAAATAAAGCTTTCTCCATTTGTTTCAACTCAATACTGTTTGTCTCTGTGTGGGACTTTCTCAAGCTCCCAGCCTCCGCTGTGTCACAGCCTCGTGGCTTACTCTGCTACACACACACAGACCTCAATATTTTAATACACCTCATAGCACTTAGTGTACTTTCTGGGCAGTTCACAAGTTAATTAGCACTTTGATCTCAACATGATGGGTACTCATTTAATTTGAGACATGATTTTTGCCAATTATGTTATTACTATTAATAACATAAATCTACAAAAAAAAAAAAATCAGCTGCATAGGATATTTTTGATAAATTTTATGTTTTCTAGTGTGCTGAATCCAAAAAATACCTCAATTTCCCCCATCACGTAGTTTTTCCCTGCAAAATATGAGGGTTTTGCATTAAAAAAGCATGAGTGATGAGAAAATCACTATTTCATTACAATGAAGTAAACATATTATTTCTTATAATTAAACAAACAATTTCTTCATAATATATACTTAACATTCCTTGTTCACTCTTTTTGTCTGTGAAACCTTTTCTTCTTCTCTTTTATGCTCCTCTGAATATGTTTCGTTTTCCATTTTCTGTTTCCCATTTGAGCATCCAACAGTAGTCAGCTAGAATATTGATGTTCCATCTTCCTTGGTAGTGTCTCTCGATATCACGGACATCCTGGTGAAATCTTTTACCCTGCTCTTCACTGTAGGCTCCCAAGTATTCAGGAAAATAGTCGACATAGGAGTGTAAGAAATGAACCTTTAAGCTCATCTTGCATCTTTGAGCTTTATACGCATTCAACATGCGTTGTACAATGGTTTTGTATTGAGGGTCTTTAGTATTCCCTAAAAACTTGTGAACTACATCTTTGAAAGAGTCCCACACTTCCTTTTCTTTTTCTCCCATTGTTTCTAAAAAGAGGGGATCGGATAACAGTTTTCGTATGTCGGGGCCAGTAAAAACTCCCTCTTTGAACTTGGCTTCAGACAGTTTGGGGAACTTGAAACACAGACATTCCCCATCTTTTGGCAGTGATTTAACAAACTGCTTCATAAGCCCTAATTTAATATGAAGAGCTGGCAATAAAACCTTTTCTGTTGGAACCAAAGTTGTATTAATGACATTTTTTTCACCAGGGATTAAGGCATCTCAAAGTGGCCAGTCAGTTTTTGTCCAATGGAGGTCTCTGGCTCGACTGTTCCACAAACATAGGAAGCAGGGATATTTTGTATAACCTGCTTGTTGGCCTAACAACATGGTTAGTATTTTAAAGTCTCCACAAACCATTCAGCGATGTTCTTGATATCTGATTTTGTCAAGAATCACAGTTAAATCATAATAGTTTTCATCCAAATGCACCGCATGTCCTATAGGAAATGATGCAAATGTATTTCCATTATGCAGCAAGACTGCTTTGAGGCTTGTTTTAGACGAATCAATGAATAGGCACCATTCGGATGAATCATATTCTATTTCAAAGCACTTCACTAGCCCTTGAACATCACTACAATAAACGAGATTTCCATCTTTGGAGAAAAACTGAGTGAATGCTTTCTCTCGGTGCCTGTACTATGAAAATTATGTTCCACGTGACAAAAGGTTTTTATTTGTTATTCTTGACCCCAGCAATTTGGCTGAATCTTTGGAAAGGTCTAAATCTCTAACTAGGTCATTGAGCTCACTCTGAGAAAAAAGTTGAGGTACCTCATCAACAGAAAAATCTGAGCTAGATTTGTCCTGGGAAGGCAATTTGTCTCCGTCCTCCAAATCGCTCAGGATATTATCCAAACTGGAAGGTGGGTGTGGAACTGGTATTTCAGAGCTATGAAGCACTGGACGAATAGCTGAATAGCTTTGGGTAAGATACCTTCTTTTTATTTCTTTGTTTTAAAGCCATTCACATCTACCGAACAGAAATAGCAGTCGGTAGTGTGGTTTTGCTGTTCACATCACATCTTAGGAATGCCAAAATGGAATGAAGTTTTCTTTCCTTTAAACCACAAACGAAGGTCATCTTCGCACCTTCTACACACCTTATGAGGAGTCCATGCTTTGTCTTGATCCCCAAGTTTCAACTTGAAGTAAGCAAAATACACTTTCTTCACAAAATCACTTATGTTTCTTTGTTGTCTTTTAATAGTGTATTCACCACAAATAAAACAAAGGTTGTCCAGAGAAATAACACAACCTCTTGGAGCCATAATAAAGAACTAAAAACGAGCACGGTCATGTTTGAATGCAGGATGTAAACTGAGTGTGGCTCATACAGCAACCAAGTTCTTGAACTTATTTAGCATGTTGAAACATGATCAAATCTGACAGTAGGCGTGTTTATACTCATTTATAATACCCCAGAGAACATGATGAAACATGCTCAACCCAGCCAGTAAGATTCCTGGATATATTCACCTTTTGCTACAGACAAAATAAACCTGTTGAGACATGATCATCTGAGCTTCCTCACACCACTAAACCTACACTATGCTGGGTGGTGGGCTCCAAATTTTTTTACTACTACACTGTGGGTGTGGTATGGTGAGCGTGGCCGGGGGGGGAGCCCTGCATTGTACCCGAATTAGGGTGCGGCCAGCCTGCATTTCTGCTACCGATTCTGGTGAACTGATGCGAATCATACTGACCCCCCCCCCATTCCTCTTATTTTCTCTTTGCGTTATTCTTGATTCTAGCTCTAATAAATTTTAAATGAAAGTAAGAAATAATTTTGGATATGGTTTTTAGAATGAAGAATAGGATATTAGACTTTGGGTTAAAGGCAAACTTCACACTAAATTAAACTAAAAAAATAAGTTTTGCAAGAAAACTTAACAAGATGGAGTTTTTTTAGTATTTTTATGTTATGTTATGTTTGTTTATTGGATTTATACCCCGCTCCACTCAGCCCAAAAGGTCAACTCAGAGCGGCTTACAACACAATAATATAAGTACAATTACAACAAAAAATTAATATACATACAATTAATAAACATACAATTATAACAGTATAATAATACAAAAAAATCCAAAAATACAATATAATCATAACAAATCAAATATAGACACAATATAACAGCATGAAAATACAATAGGAAAACAATAATAATACAATACATTAAATTACACAATGAATTATACAATAGACATTTAATTACACAGTCCCTCGGCTACTAATGTCCCCAAAACGGAATCCCATGGCCCGCACATTAATGAACGGAGCCAAGGAAGAAGACAACCCAGCCCCAACACAGCCGAGGCCAGGAAATGGACCGGCAACTCTGGCGGTGCGGCTTTGAATGTCCCACCGCAACAACGCCGGTCAGCTGTACCCCCACCTCCCCCACCGGCGGGGCGGGGGAAGGAGCCATGGTGGACTGCGGCTCCGACGGCGCTGGCAGTGCGGCTTTGAATGTCCCGCCGCAACAACGCCGGTCAGCTGTGCTCCCACCTCCCCCACCGGCGGGGCGGGGGAGGGAGCCATGGTGGACTGCGGCTCCGACGGCGCTGGCGGTGCGGCTTTGAATGTCCTGCTGCAACAACGCCGGTCAGCTGTGCTCCCACCTCCCCCACCGGCGGGGCGGGGGAGGGAGCCGTGGTGGACTGCGGCTCCGACAGCACTGGCGGTGCGGCTTTGAATGTCCCGCCCCAACAACGCCGGTCAGCTGTGCTCCCACCTCCCCCACCGGCGGGGCGGGGGAGGGAGCCGTGGTCGACTGTGGCTCCGACGGTGCTGGTGGTGCGGCTTTGAATGTCCCGCCACAACAACGCCGGTCAGCTGTGCTCCCACCTCCCCCACCGGTGGGGCGGGGGAGGGAGCCGTGGTGGACTGCAGCTCCAACGGCGCTGGCGGTGCGGTTTTGAATGTCCCGCCGCAACAACGCCGGTCAGCTGTGCTCCCACCTCCCCCACTGGCGGGGCGGGGGAGGGAGCCGTGGTGGACTGCGGCTCCGACGGCGCTGGCGGTGCGGCTTTGAATGTCCTGCTGCAACAACGCCGGTCAGCTGTGCTCCCACCTCCCCCACTGAAAGGGCGGGGGAGGTAGCCGTGGTGGACTCGGTTTCACTAAGTAAAAATCTGTAAGAAACAGTAGCACAAGGAGGATGGCCTTCTCCGTGTTCGCCCTGGCCCTATGGAACCTCCTGCCGGCAGAATTATGGCTGCAGACAGAGTTGCTGCCCTTTAGAAAAGAACTAAAAACCTGGCTGGCAGGGCAGGTGTGGGGCATGGACGGGGAGGTGGCCTCCGCCCGGTGGCTCGTTAAATAATTTGTTCCTCTCATCAGATAGGGTGGGTGGGTTTGCTATGGGTTTTAATAGGTTTTTAATGGGTCTTTAATATGATTTTAATGGATGTTTTGAGTTTCATGCTGTTGTAAGCCGCCTGGAGTCGCTCCGGTGAGAGGGCAGCGATATAAATTCAAACAAACAAACAAATTAATAAAAAAAATCCTATGCAGTTTTTTGGTTGCAGACCTGTGTAACAATCAAAAAAAATTCTCAGCTTTAAAAATGAAACATAAACATAAAATAAAAAAATTAAAAAGTCTTGACTACAGGTTTGCAATATGAAGTTACAGCAAAACCCCGAGTTACAAAAAAAAAGCACTTCCATGGCCTCTTTCATAACTTGATTTTTTTTGTAACTCAGTGCAAACCCATAGGGATTCATTGAAAAAATGAACCCAGGATGAAGCTGAACTGCTCTTTATCCTCGGCTCATTTCACCACCACCCGCACCTTCCCAGCCAGACCAGAGGGCTGGGAAGGCACCGTGTGTGTGTGTGTGTGTGTGTGTGTGTGTGTGTGTGTGTGTGTGTGTGAAGTGGAGCCCAGTCCAAATAGCGGAAAAGCCTGTGCCTGACTGCCCTGAAAGCCCCGTTTGGATCTTCCAATTGCCCAGTGCCTGGGGGTGTGTGTGTGTGGAAACTGGTTCCTTCACCTCCCTCCCAAGGCGATTGCAGGATCCAAATGGGGCTTTTGAGGAAGTCAGGCACAGCCTTCACCTGACTGCCCCGAAAGCCCCACAGTGCCTCCCCAGCCCTCTGCTGGGAAGGCATTGTAGGATGAAATGAGCACAGGATGAAGAGCGGAAAGGCTTTTCTGCTCTTCGGACTGGGCTCCCCTTCACACCCGGTGCCTTCCCAGCCAGACTGGAGGGGATTCGAGGCAGCAGCTGCTGTGGATGTCTTTTTCCCCTCCCAGCCTTGTTCACGGGAGGGTTCAAAAGGATGCCCACAATCATGGGCCAAAAGACTTCACAGCCTCTCCCCAGAGTCCCACGTCACCGGCTGGGGATGCAAGGCAGCTGATGCTACAGATGACGTCTTTCTCCCTCCCAGCCTTGTTAGCGGGAAGGTTCAAAAGGATGCCCGCAACCATGGGCCAAAGGACTCCTTCCATGTTCTACAAACTTAGTGAGTTGGTTAAGGTTGTGATGCTTTATAATGATGTGATTTTGTAATTGTTAGTCAAACAATTAATTGTATTATTGACTGTGACTTGATATTTTTGTAAAGTTTATTGTGATTTGCATTATTGTTGTATTATGCACTGTATTTCTGTGTGTTGTTGTATTTTCCCCTCCCCTCCCCCTCCCCCCGTACTTATGGTTTGCTTTGTATTTATTTAATTGTTTTGTAAACCACTTTGAGTTGTCAGTAGACAAGTAAAGCGGTATATAGGCATACTAAATAAATAAATAAATAAACTAGACACACACCCTCACTCACCCCTCCTAGGAGGAGGAGGAAATAGTAGTAGTGCACCTAGTGGGGAAAGCATGCACACATCTGTGTGTGTGGGCGTGCGCGCATGCACACGTACATGCATGCATGCCCACAGGGGAACCCACATGCTGTCTCTTCCTCCTTGGGTAATCGGTCTCTAAAAGGTTCACCATCACTGTTCTAGGGGATGGGAATTCCTATTTATACTTCACACGATCTCAGCTCAAAAGGCATACTGTAGTATTTTAATGTATGTTTCCAAAGGGATTGAATTTTGACTTAGTCATAAGCAGACCAAACCCTCTACTTTACATCCTGTTGATTTTAGAAGGGTTACTTTAATTTTGGTCCAATCTATTTTTAAGGTCATCCTGTAACTCAACGAATAAAGCAAGGATGGGAAATGTGTGGTCTCTCAGATGTTGTTGGATGTGGATTGCAACTTCTTTCAGTTTAATCAGCACATTGCCAAGACAACAAGGAGAGTCAAATAATACTTCCTATCCCTATTATAAAGCAATCACAGTGCTTTTCCAAACAGAAGACCCAAAACATTTCTTATCATTTGTCAGAACTAGTGACAAATGATAAGAACTGGGTTTTGATGTCAGCAGTGAAGAGCGAAAGCCTAATTCCAGGGAATTCATGTCATCAGTTCCTGAAACACTAACAGTTTGAGGGAACTCAGATTCTAATCTGGCAAGAACTATTTAAACATCTGTGGCAGGATGACATATCCATTTAGATATATGACTGCCATCTTTTGGTTTATATATATATATATATATATATATATATATATATATATATATATATATATATATATATATATATATATATATATATATATATATATATATATATATATATATATATATATATATATATATATATATATATATATATATATATATATATATATATATATATATATATATATATATATATATATATATATATATATATATATATATATATATATATATATATATATATATATCAGGGTAGAGGCCTATGAACAGAATGGGGCGTAACTTATACCATAATTCTGAGAAGTGTAGGTCAAGTGTGGAAAGCAAGGAAGAGTAGGAAGGATCGGGTGGATGAAGAGATTTACAGAATTTACTTTAGCAGCCTCATTTGAACTTCATCCTTGTAAAAGATTTTCCTCCTGTGTAAGTTTGCTCCATCACCAGTTATCCAATGGGCAACAGATTCTTTCTTTTCAGTGTGTGAATAGCCAAACACGAAGCTGATCCCAATTTACACTAGAAGGTGTCCACAGGAATTTTTCTACACTTTGGAGGCGGACGAAAGGTACATAATGTTATGTTAGCATTATTTTTGCACATCACTTGTGCTGCTACAGTACAATATAAAAAATAGAATTTAGGGGGAAAGCACCCATTATTCATACATTAATTTTTGAGGCTATGCAACCTCATAAAGTGACTCCATTGTGTCATTTTCACATCAGCACTGTATAAACCAATTGTGTGAAGCTTTTGAAATAACTTGAAAGCAGTTAAAAGTATCTCAGAGAACAAATTATCCCACATAAGTACCTTTGTGAAAATAACGTGGTAAAGTTTAAAGGAACTTTAGTTGAGAGTGGTAGGAGAGAGAAACTCGGACCTTAAAAACATTTGTTACCACTCTCCAAAGTGTGACTGTATGTTTAGATTTTAACCTATCCATTTACTTATAATCTGAATCACACAATGTCAAGTCAATAGGTAATTGTAGCTAAATAAAAAGGCTCTAAAGAAATGTTGAATAATGTTGCTGCTTCAGATAGGGCAAGAAGGCTGTACAGAAGAGCATACAGAACAATTGCTTTTCTTCAAGCTCTACCACTTAAGTTCTATACAGTATCTGTGATGGCGAACCTTGACACTCCAGGTGTTCTTGGACTCCAATTACCAGAAGCCCAAGTCAGCACTCCTGCTGATCACAGCTTCTGGAAATTGAAGTTCAAAAAAGAGCTGGAGTGCTAAGGTTCACCATCACTGTTCTATATCATTCTTTTTCCTTAGCATATAGGTTGACCCTTGTGGAAGGATGCAAGGACACAAATTCACTATTAATATGCATCTGTGCTTGCTTAACAATTCGGCGGTGGTGGCTGCTACTAATATCCTAATTCCTAATATTACAGGAAATAACATACATTATTTCCTGGAAGTCATCTTCTCAGCTGATGGATGTGTCTACAATGACTCCATAAACCGATACTGGCATGGAACATGCGACCATACAGAGGACACTGAATAGATGTTGGGGGACATGGTTGAGTTTGGCGAAGCTTCCATGCATGTCGCTTAGTCTCTTCATGCCTGAGGTGTTCCCCTTCAAAGGATCAGTAGCAGCAGGGATGGTTTGGCACCAAAGTGGGCGATCTTCAGCCACTGTCTCCCAAGTTTGTGGGTTTATACCTGACACCTTCATGGTTTGTTTCAGCTGGTCCTTATAATGCTTCAAAGGAACTCCACAAGGTCTTGTGCCAAAACTAAGTTCCCCATAAAGGATTTCGCGAGGAAGCCTGGAATCATCCATACAGTGGACATTTTATTTTTTTCTAATTTTTATTTTATTGTTAAATTTCTATACCGCTCACTCAGCCAAAGCCAACTCTGGGCGGTTCACAGTGGGTAAAAACAGATAAAAACCAGCAATAAGAACCCACCCCTAAAAGGAGAGGGGTGCAGGAACTGAAGAAACCATGGGGCAGGCATCCTCCCCTATATTAACCACCCAATGGAAGCCACCCCTCCACCTGCACTCCAAACTTGGCCCGCCAGCCAGGTTTTTAGTTCTTTTCTAAAGGGCAACAACTCCGTCTAGAGACGCAGTTCCACAGGCAGGAGGTTCAATGCCCTATCCATCTAAGACGGTGACCTATGATGGAAGTTTCAATGCTGTTTAGATTTGCCTTCTTAAGGACAGTGATGTTAGTGACATAGTCATCCCACTTGATGTTCAGGATGGATCTTAGCTTCTGTTGGTGAAAGCGCTCAAGCTTTTTGATGTCTTGGCAATAGAGGATCCATGTTTCACAGCCAAACAATAGCATTGAGATAACAACAGTTTGGTATACCATGAGCTTAGTCTGGATTGTTAAATCTTTGTTCATGAATAACTGGTGTGATAGACGACCAAAGGCAGAATGGGCAGCACCAATTCTCTTCACCACATCCTATTCGCAGGAGCAGTTTTTAGACAGGATACTACCAAGGTAAGAAAACTGGTCTACTTGTTCCAGTGTTGAATCTGAAATTGTAATACTGAACTCTGGAAGGGCTTTCCTTGGGGCAGGTTGTGCAAGTGTCTTGGTTTTTTGAGTGTTTATGGTGAGGCCAAAATGATCACATGCATTTTTGAAGTAATTGATTGTCTGTTGCAGCTTCTCAGGTATGAGAGCAGACAATGCAGTATCGTCAGCATATTGCATTTCCGTTATCCTGTTAGCATTCGTTAGTCTTTGGTAACATAGTCTAGCCAAATTAAAGAATCCAGGGTCAAAGCCGTATTTAAACTCTACGCCTGTGTTGTTACCAGGTGTTTCATATTCATATTGCATGGCAGCCAGGTATAGGGCAAAAAGGGTTGGAACAAGCTCACAGTCCTTCCATGGGTGATTGGGAAGGCATCTGATATGCTGTTTTGATGGAGAACCCTCCATGACATGCCATCATGAAGCACCTGGATCAGATTTACAAAATGCTCAGGGCAACCAAAGCATCTCAGCATATTTCCGCTATTTTGCCACTATTTCCATACTGTTCACCCACTTCTACTGGAAGTGGGAGAGTGTTAGGACCTTATCTGCTTAGTTCAGATTTTCATCCGAGCTCCCTGTGAAGCGCTACAGCCAGGAACGTGCGCCTCCCCCAGGGGCGCATCTCCCCCAGGTGTGCACCTCCCCCAGGCAAGCATTACCAGCTGCAGCACAGCACAGGGAGCTCAGATGAAAGTCCCCACACTCTCCTGCTGCTGGTAGCGGCGGAGACGGGGCTCCCCAGTGGCCAGACAAACTACTCAGAAAGAAGTAGCAGTGTGGAAAAGGTAGGGAGATCGCTTTGTCCCTTTTGTGGGAGGTGGCAGAGGGTATTGTCTGCCATTTTTTGTATTTTTGGCAGTTTTTTGTATTTTTCGTATTATTTTTGGTCCGGTCAGACCATTTCCCTTTTGAGGGGGTGGGGGACAATCGTGTCTGATATCTTTTGGATTTTTAAAATTATTTTTGGTCTGGTCGGGACCTCTTTAAAATTGTCAATGCATTCCTATGGGAAAATGTGCTTTGGTTTACGTTTTTTTTGGTTTACGACAAAGGCTGTTGGAATGGACCAACGTCATAAACTGGGGCTGTACTGTATTTAAAAAGTGGTGTTCTAATTGGCTGCTGAGCGCAATCCACAGAGCACAAATTATTTCCTGGGTCATTTACAAAGCAGGACACCAGGTAAAAGAAAGGAGAAAAAAAGAGGAGAAAAAAGAAATAATAAATTTTTCTTTACACTTCTATAATTTGAGCACGCAATTCATGCTTAAGAGATTCATTTTCAGAAACAAATTAAAGACTGTGAAAATGAAAGAGAATTGCCATAGGTTGTAGATTTGCTAAAACAAAGCGACCTATATACTTTACCTAAAATGTTGATTAACGGGAGGTGCAGTTTAAAAGAAGTATCTTAAGATGTTAAGAAACATAAGGGAAGGGTCTGAACAATGTGGCATCCCCAAACTAAAGGTCATGAAATGGAACACATGTTCCCTATTACTACCAATGGATTTCATCCCACAAGAAAGGCCTGGAATTACTATACTCTGCCTCCCAGTCCTAATCCAGTCACATGATTCAGAAGGATATTAAGCTTCAGTAAATTCAGGAAAAACAATGTGGTTTTAGTGTATGAGAGTCAAGACACAAAGCACAGCCAACGGCTGGGTTAACTCAGGTTTATTGCATGGTGGACAGAGGGAACATGAGGTAATGGCGGACGAACAGCTCTATATATAAGGCAGTAACGTATTTGAATGTGGCTCCACGGTAGCCCGTTGGCTACTGGTCCGCGTGACGTCATGGCTGGTCACGCCCTTCTTGTCCAGGTGCAGGTAGCGGCGGGAAACTTCCCGCGCTGCGGTCTTTGATGGGTTTGGACCAAGAGAGCTTGGACGCTCGCTGCTGCCAGCTGGTGGTCATTAGCTCGCGTCCTATTACAGGGTTTATATGGTACAGCTGAAGGTTACATTGTTACTCATTGGCAAGGTTACATTGGTTCAGATACATTGATATCACATGTAGAAGGTTACACTATTAGGACACAACACTCCTCCCCCCTAGGATGAGACGAAGTCTCTCAACCAAGATGGCTTATTTCGAACACGCTGGGGTCTCGGCGCGGGCTGCCCTGCCCCGGCTTCGCTCCCTCCTCCTTGCTCCCTGGCTTCCTGCCCTGCAATCGGAGAGGATGACTCGTTAGTGGTTTGCCGCGGCTCCGCGGCTTTGTTGGGAGGTGTGTGCTTTGTTTGGGAAGAACCGGGGGCACTGGGGACTAACGAAAAACCCCTCTTCTCGCTTGGATGGGTGGGGGAACACTCCGAAAAACCCCCCCGGCTCGCAAAATCAAAATCAAAATCGGATTCGGGGGAAGCGGCAGCGGCGGCCGCACACTCCTTTTCCCTCCCCCCGGGCTCGGATAGAACTGGGGTATCAAAAGGATATGAGTCGGGCTCGCTGCTTTCCCCCCTGTCTCCCCCTTGGGCTAAACGGGTGGGGGAGAACCCTATCGCTGAATCATGTCGCTGTGCTCCACTGGTCGGCCCCTCGCTCACTCGGTGCCTCAGTTGATCAGCGTGCCTCCTCCAGAGGAGGCCGGTGCTAGTTTCCACCCGATAGGACACTGGCCCCGTCTGTTCTATTATCGTCCCTGGCACCCAGGCTGGGCCTGCGTTGGCATAGTTCCTGCAATGTACCGGATCGCCTATGCCGAAACCTTTCGAGACCGCTAACCCTATGTTCTTCCCTTTGTCCTCGACCCTCGACGGGTCTAGCCTGGACAAAAGCGTGGTCAGTTTCCTCCGCATCAGCAGCTCGGCCGGCGAGTAACCAGACGCTAAGGGGGTCACTCTGTACGCTAATAGAAATTGACAAACCTGGTGATGTAGATCTCCCGAGCCCATGCGCCGCAGCGCATCTTTTGTGGTGCGCACTAACCGTTCCACTTGGCCATTCGTGGCCGGGTGAAACGGCGCGGATGTGACATGCCGAATTGCATTTGTCTCCATGAATGCCGCGAACTCAGCGGACGTGAAACAACTGGCGTTGTCGCTGACCAAAGTGTCGGGTAAACCGAACGTGGAAAAGACCCTCCTTAGCTGGCGAATGGTAGTGGCGGAGGATGTGCTCTTTACTGGAATGACCTCCAGCCACTTTGAGTATGCATCCACCACCAGGAGAAACATGGTTCCCCGGAATGGGCCAGCAAAATCTACGTGCACCCTGGACCACGGTCCCCTCGCTGCGTCCCATTCCCTATGTGGTAGGCGGGCCACCTCCGGTCGAGAACATTGACATGCTTCACAAGTGCCAACCATCTGCTCTATGTCGGCGTCCAGCTGGGGCCACCAGAAGTAACTCCGGGCCAACGCCTTGGAACGGACGATCCCCGGGTGGCTGACGTGCAACAGCTTTAGCACCTTCGGCCGCAGGGACGTAGGAACCACCACCCGTTGGCCCCACAACAGGCACCCCCTCTCTAAAGACAACTCCACTCGCTTTCGGAAGAATGGGTCGAATTCCGTGCCTGGGGATGACGCCGGCCACCCCTTCTGCACCCACGAGCATACCTTCTCTAGTGTTCTATCCTTTCCGGTCGCCCTGGCAATGTCGGCCGGTACTATCGGGGGTGACTCTAAAACCTCTATTAGCAATACCTGGCGGTCTGTTCTTACCCCTGCCTTCTGGTCGTCCGACAATGGTAACGGCGACCGTGAGAGCGCGTCTGCATGGCTGATTTCCTTCCCTGGCCGGTATTCTAATTCATGTTGATATGCGTTAAGAAAAATAGCCCACCGCAGCATCCTCGGGGACAGGATCTGTGGCGTGGGCTTATTTGCAGTGAAGATCCCTAACAGGGGCTTGTGATCAGTAACGATCTTGAACGGCCGACCATACAGAAAATCGTGAAATTTCTTGGTTCCCGCTACTATCGCTAGTGCCTCCCTATCGGTCTGTGCGTAATTCCGCTCTGCTTGGGACAGGGACCTTGAATAAAACGCTATCGGGGCCTCCCTTCCGTCGCCTAACACGTGGCAAAGCACCGCCCCCACCCCCACCGGGGATGCATCGCAGACCAAAACTATGGGCCGTTTGGGGTCGAAATGAGTCAGGATTGCCTCGGATGTGAGGAGTTGCTTTAACTCTGAGAACGCTCTTTCTTGCTCGTCACCCCACAGCCATTTTTCCTCTTTTTTAAGCAGCCGATGAAGCGGCTCGGCAACAGACGCCTTCCGTGGAAGGAAGGTATGGTAGAAATTGAGAAGCCCCAGAAATGACTGAAGTTCGGTTTTGGAAGTGGGGCGAGGGGCTTTCTTAATGGCGGCTACCTTAGATTTGGACGGCCTAATTCCCTCGGGTGTGACACGGAACCCTAAAAACTCAACCTCTGTTTCGTAAAATACACATTTGTCTTTTCTCAGTCGCAGCCCCGCTTTCTCGAACACGGCCAGGACCTTATCCAATCTGTGGGCCAGCTCGGCCTTACTCCCCCCCGTTATCAACACGTCATCAAAATATGGCAACACCCCCTCCAGCCCCTTCAGGAGGCGTTCCACTAGCGACTGAAAAATGCCAGGTGCCGAGTTCACGCCGAACTGTAACCTCGACACCTGGAACGCCCCCTTATGTGTGACTATTGTTTGTGCCGCCGCTGTGGCGGGGGTTACTGGGAGTTGCTGGTAGGCCTGTGCTAAATCGAGTTTAGCGAAACACTTTCCCCCATTCAGCCTGGCCAGAAGGTGGCTGACCACTGGCACCGGGTATGCATTAGGGCGGATTGCCTTATTAATGGTACACTTATAATCAGCGCAAATGCGCACCTCCCCGTTAGCCTTCAGTGCTGTTACAATTGGAGTCTCCCACTCCGCGGAATCCACAGGAACGAGAATTCCTTGACCCACCAGTTTGTCCAGTTCCGCCTCTATTTTGTCCTTAAGCGCGAACGGTACCCTGCGCGGTTTAAGTCTTATCGGGCGGACCTCCGGGTCTAAGTCGAAGGCTACAGGGGGTCCCTTGAACTTTCCCAGTCCACTTTTAAAAACGGCGGGGTGTGCGTCACATACTGCTTGTATTGGGTCCTCGCCTACGGCATGCACCCCCCTATGAACAGGCCTAAGGGCTGAAACCACTGTGTTCCGAGGAGGCTACAACTCCCCCTTTTAGCACCACTAGGGGAAGTTCCGCAGAATGTCTCTTAAAGCGCACCCGGAACGTTCCGACCCCCAACACTGGAATGCTGTTCCCCTGAACGTCCCGTAGTGTGGCCCTCAACGCTTTAAGTTTGGGCCGCACGTGGGGGTCGATTTTCAAGAACTCTCTCTGGGGAATTATAGAATAGGAGGACCCCGAGTCAACTTCCATCCTAATAGGGGTCCCTTGTACTAGTACCTCAACAAAGTAATGGGGCTGTCCCGCAGACACGTTGAACACAGGAGCGTCGCCCTCGCTGTCGTCCGAGATGCGGCCCACGCCGTCCTGCTTCCTCGTGGCCCGGGCGCCATCTTTGGGCCTCGCTGGACGGTCCGGTCTGGCTGAACGGTCTTGCGAATGTCTCCGGCCCTCTTTCCATTTCCTGCACGCCTTGGCGATGTGCCCCCGACGTCCGCAGTTGAAGCACTCGGCTTTCCTGAATGGGCACTTCACGCGCTCATGGGCCGCTCCGCAACCATCGCAGCGGCGCCCGCCTCTCTGGACCTTCTGGACCTCCTCGCCATCGCTACTCTCTGACGACGATTTCGAGGTCGGTCGGGTTGCATGCACCGACTGACCGGACTTCCCGTGCGATGAGTTTTCCGCCTTGCCGGCCCTCGGACGCCACTCACGCCACTTGTGCATCTCGTCTACTCCAGCATTCGTGGACTCCGCGGCTTCCGCGGCCTCTACAACCTCTTCCAGTGTGGGTGGTGGCTCCCTGTTCATCAAGCTGCGCTGTACTTCCTTGTCCTTCAGGCCACACAGCACTCCGTCCCTGAGGGCCATCTCTAGGATGTGGTCCCATTTGCAGGGGGCGGCGGCTACCCTCATAGCCGTTACGAAGGCTTCTACCGACTCGTCCGGCGCTTGAACTCGCCTCCAAAACGCACTCCGAGCGGGAAACATTGCCCTCGAGGGTCGGAAACGCTCACGCAGCATTTTCATGATGTCACCGGCTTTGAAATCGCTCATCTTCTTCGGTGCAAGGATGCCCACCAGCGTCCGCTTGGTTTCCATCCCAAGCATGCGAGTGAGGATGGCCCTCTTCCTTTCCTCGTCGTCTTCTTTGACTTTGAGCTCCACCAGTGCCGCCTGGAAGTCCATCTCAAAGAGCTCCCAGTCTTGCGGTTTGGTGATGTTGAACCCGCTCTGTGTCCTGGCTCCGTGGGGATCCATTAATCCCATCCTCGTCGCCAATTTAGTGTATGAGAGTCAAGACACAAAGCACAGCCAACGGCTGGGTTAACTCAGGTTTATTGCATGGTGGACAGAGGGAACATGAGGTAATGGCGGACGAACAGCTCTATATATAAGGCAGTAACGTATTTGAATGTGGCTCCACGGTAGCCCGTTGGCTACTGGTCCGCGTGACGTCATGGCTGGTCACGCCCTTCTTGTCCAGGTGCAGGTAGCGGCGGGAAACTTCCCGCGCTGCGGTCTTTGATGGGTTTGGACCAAGAGAGCTTGGACGCTCGCTGCTGCCAGCTGGTGGTCATTAGCTCGCGTCCTATTACAGGGTTTATATGGTACAGCTGAAGGTTACATTGTTACTCATTGGCAAGGTTACATTGGTTCAAATACATTGATATCACATGTAGAAGGTTACACTATTAGGACACAACAGTGGTTGCTGTACTTCTGTCTATTTTCCAGTACAAGTCATTGTAGAAACATTCACTAGAGAAGTCCTATCTTGCTCACAAATATCTGTTTCCTCCAAATTCAAATATAATGAATAATTGAACATTTCTAGCTTCTTCATTGTGCCACATCAGAAGAAGTTGAAGTGTGACTCAGCCTGGGCTTCTACTGCTCATGAATGATACACCACAGTGCCGTGTCTGAAAAAGGACTTTCCCTTTTAGCAGGAATTTAGCCAAATTTGCTCTTTAGGGGAATTCTCCGGTCTGTGACTTAGGACTGGCCAGTTGCAGTGTCTGGGCAAAAGTTATTCAAGCAGGCAAATCAATGTCTCTAACTGCAAACCCATGCGTCAATAGCCTCTCCAAAACAACAACAACGGCGGCAGTGGTGGCAACAGAACAGAGAGATACAGTAGTTGTAATAGAACCACCCCAGTAAAGTTACTCCCTTGCCAGGCATCATGATATAGCTATGGTTTGTAACTAAAGAGCATTCTTTACTGTCAATATTCAGGAACCATTACTAGAGATATAGAATATCAAACTGCTTTGAGATTTTTCTTTGCAATCTTAAACAATCTTTGATTATCCATTTTATTTCAGTAGGAGATATTCAGATGCTAGGAAAAAGCCTTATAAAACTTTTAATTTCTAAATATTTGTCAAGCAAATGGATAGGCTTTTTCAGTACTTTAGGGATAGTTGCTCTACTGAACTCTTGCAATAAAAATAAAACATGCATAAATTAATGAAACTGTGGACATAAAGAAATAAAACCAAAATACCAATACTGCAGGGATTTTCTTGCTAAGGGTAGGGATAGATGCCCCCCATTCATGACCTTACCTCTCATTCCCTGAGCCCCCTGCTGGGAGAAGGGACATTTGGGTTGCCAGGTTGCAAGGGCTGCCGTTCATGTTGTGTCCTGGTGAAGTGTGGCCCACAGGGTGTGATGGGGCCCCGTTGTCTGCAGCAGTTCCACCCCGACTCGAGTGAGTAGTAGAGAACAGTGCAGCTACAGGAAAAGGAAACACAGTCGGTATTATGACAACAACCATTGAGATTCCTCACACAACAGGAAGGTCATATTTGGTGAACTGAAGAGATGAATTTTAGCCCTGAAAAGGCACAGTAGTTTCAAAAATGTAGCAGCTTTTGCAATAAGTGCATTATTATTATTATTTTAAATGTGTGACAGTAAGTTCTGAACTTTGCTTGAAATCGGGTTTGAGACTAGGTTGTTTTATATTGCAAGAAAAGAAAGAAAAGGAACTCCTAAATCATTTGCCGAATTCCCCTGGCAAACAGTGGGAGGCTGGCTCATTCTTCAGGAGTTGTGAGAACAGCTTACTAACTGAGGAAGAAGAGGGGGGGGATGTTTCTTACGACTGAGAGCTGACAATTGATTGGTGAGTAGAAAGCTACCAGTACCTCAGCACCTTCTTATGGATGAAAATACTGTCACAGATGTTGCTGAGCATCAACACATGAAGTGTGAAGACTAGCAAGTGACAACAAGTGCACTTATCACATAAGAAATAATATACATGCAAAAATATGAGCAATTGAACCTTTTGCATATTCTTCCCCTGCTAATCCCACTTTAGCCTTTGTTCTCTCAGAGTGGTATCTCTCCTTCTCTCTATCAAGATCTAGATTATAAACACCTTGGGGTCAGCATCCTTAGGTTTGTAATGCTATTCCATAAGTAATATTTGATATTGTTAGTCTCATTCTCATCAATACATTAAAATATTTTTTTAAAAAAGAAAGCAGTTTTATGCATTAAGGAAAATCAGGGTCTGAATTCAGTCAGTGCAATTCTGTCAGGTGTAAATAAATGGTGACAATGTCTTAACCTGGCAAAACACATCTTTATTTTATATTAATTTAATTTAAAATGTCCTACACACAACCTGGTTCCCAGGCTTCCCAGAGATCTTTTATGCTGCCATAGATTTTATAATATTAAAGGCCCCCACCCCTTGGGCAAAAAGGAAAATAAATATTAACATTACCAGTTGATTACACCCTGGCAATTTGCACTTGGTGGGAGGTTGCACAACAATATTTCAGTCAATGTGACATTTACGGAAGATTCTTTGTCTAGCAAGGAACATACATCTTAATGATAAAATAATGAAATAGGGCACAGAATCCCTGCTTCAGATTTCATTATATACATATTCAAATATTGATAAATGAATTGTCACATTTACTGTATATCATAGCATAGGTCTATGAATACCATTTGAAGGGCCAGATGAATTTAAGAATTATAAAAAGGTACTGCCAAAGCTGTTAAGAATTCTGGACGGAGAAACAAGTTATAGATTGAAATGAGAAAGGGATTTAAACTCAAACTCATTAGTAGAACAATAGACTTGCACATATCCATTGGCCTAATCATTCAATTTCAATTACAGTACAGGTACTTAAAAAAATCATTTTATAAAATGTTAATTACATGACACTATACCATCTCACCGTAAGTCAGAATTGACTTGATGATGCATGGTTATTAGTGTGCCATCTCAGGGTGGAAGAGGAGGAGAAAGAGAGAGATGAAGCACCTAATCAAATTCTTCTCCTTCTGCCATATCTGAATCCAAATATTGGTGATCCTCATGGTGATCAACCATGAAGACTGTCCTGAGAATATAATGCAGTGGCCTTTCATCTGCCTTCCGCATCGCAGCATGACACCCGTACCATTGATCCGGTCCAACACTTGAGACAGTTAGTGTTGGTGTGGATTGACACACACATAGAGTCTCATAAGATTACAGGAATTGATATTGCAAATACAGTAAGATAACATGATGTATTTTACTTTAGCACTAATATTTTGTTTGCTATGACCATAAGAAAGAACATGGTGATCTGGTGAAAAATCTAACCAGAACTATTATAAAATGAGTAACAAAATACTGAAAGATATATTATCTTTCAGAAAAAGGAAATTTTCAGATAAAGGTATGATTTCAAGGATTACAAGAACAACAGTTATAAACACTGTACAATTCACTAAAAAGAGAATTATCATTCTTTTAAAAGTTCCTTCATAAAAGTCTGCAAACATTTTCTTTCTTATTGGAATATGACTGGCAACAAGTAAAAGGCCTTAAGGTGAGTATGCCTTTAGTTAAATTATTTAAAAAACTCAGACTATTGTTATTCTAATGAAAATGCACACCAATAAGAAACATGCGTTATACATATTTTGTTTTCAATGAGACTTTGCACTGGAAATGAACAGTGAATACCAAGGATATGATGAAACTGGCTGGATCAGATCAAAGATTTATTTAGCCTGGCCTTCCCCAATCTTGTGTTCTCTAGGATGACATGGACTAATACCCCATCATCACCTAATTGCCAAGTTGCAATCCAAAACAAATGGAGTGTGCCAGATCAGGGAAGGCTAATATAGCTTAACATGCTATTTCCAATGGCAGGCAGCCAGCTGCTTCTAGAAGTTGAGAACTAGGTATAAAGCAACGTTCCTTCCAATTTAGCTCCCAACAAATGATACAAGTAGGTTCTGAATGTGAGAGTACAGTAAAACCCTGGGTTACGATGGAGGTCTGTTCCAACAGCCTCCAACGTAACCCGAAAAAATTGTAAACTAAAGCACATTTTCACAAAGGAATGCATTAAAAATAAAAAACTGGTGCTGACCGGACCAAAAGTAATTTAAAAATACAAAAACCCACCAAAACATCCAAATAATGCCAGAGGCACACATTTTCAGCTGTAGTGCTGCCCAGGGAGCTCAGACAAAGGTCTGAACTGAGCCATACCTGTCAAGTATCCCATTTTGCCCAGGAAAACCCTGTAATTTAGAGCCCCTAATCCCACATCACATTTTTTTTGTAATTTCCCATATTTTTAAAAAAATTCAGGAGCATGTAAACCTCCCATATATTATTGTGTTATATCTTTATGAGGTGTGCAGCTCATACCATAGAAGAGAAATGTTGGGCTCCACCTGGTGAAGGAAGAACCACCCCATAAGCACAATTGCTTCCCTTCACAGGGAAAAATGCAGTTAGCAAACCAAGTTTACTAATTTTATTCTAAGTTTCCCCCTACTCTCCCCCCACCTATTTGACTGCATTTCATGTTATGGTGATTTTTCATGGAACTGTTTTTTTACACTTTAATCAATTAATTGTCCCCTGTCTTAGTGGCTTTTGCCTCAATTTCATTTTTTAAAACTCTGTGTTTAGGAGAAAACCATGGAAGTATCCTGTTTATGCTGTATGCAAATATACTTGAAGCCGACTGGCTCATTGACTTCCCTTTAACACCCTCTTTCCCAGGAGAGAGAGGGCTTCAAGTATATTTGCATACAATATAAACAGCATACTTCCATGGTTCTCTCTTAAATACAGAGTTTTTAAAAATGAAATTGAGGCACAAAACGCTAAGACAGGAGACAATTAACTGATTAAAATGTGAAAAACAGTTCCAGGAAAAATCACCATAATATGAAATGCAGTCGAATAGGGGAGAGAATGGGGGGGGGGGGAGAAATATAGAATTGTTGAAGCAAGCCTGGCTTGCTGGCTGCCTTTTTCCCTGTGAGGGGAAGCAGTTGTGCCTATGGGGTGGTTCTTCCTCCACCAGGAGAACTCAACATTCCTCTATTGCTCTTCATCTTCTAGGCCAGTGATGGGCAGTCTTGGCCCTCCAGCTGTTCTTAAACTGAAAAAAAAGTAAACCGGGGCATTATTTTAATTTGATTTGCTGTAGTAAACTGTGGGGAAATGTAACCCAGGGTTTTACTGTATCACAGTCACTTAGATAACTTAGATCAGGGGTGCTCAAACTTTTTGGACTGGGGGCTTGACCATGCCCCTGGAACAGCTGAATGGGCCAGGCCACGCCTCCAGAACAGGGCATGTTTACACATGTGCATCCATATTCACTTCCTGATTTGGCACGGACACTTCTGTGCATGCGCGAGCATGTGAATATGTACGCTTCTGTGCATATGTGAGAACATGAATACAGATGCTTCTGCGCATGCACGAGGACATCCACGTCAAACGTCCACATCCACTTCCTGGTTTGGCAAGGGCATCACAGGCCTGATGGAATGGCTTTGGGGCCATATCTGGCCCATGGACCATAGTTTGGGCATGCCTGATTTAGATAGAGGTGACAGAGTGTTACCTTGTTCACGATTAAGAGATATGAGTCTTAATTTTAAAACTGTTGTTTAATTAAAGCTTCAAGAAAAAAACATTTTCCCTGCTAAGTACAGCAAGTACTCGGTAATTTAAATAATTCTTTAAAAATGAGAAATTGCCACCTTTTTCTTGAAGACTACCAATAACATTGTAATTCATTTCCGAATATATGTTATTCTTAAATATTTCCTCTGTAAAAAAAATTTAGATCAAAATAACTCTTTTTCTCTCCATAGAATGAATCAATAGCAAATGTGTTGTAAGTTTGCCAGTTCAATGTTTGAGTACTCATAGGAAATGGGGCTCCCATAGGTCATATCAGTGATGCACTGTAAAAATTTTTTACTACCCACTCGGTGGGCATGGCTATCTGTGGGCGTGGCTATCTGTGGCCATGGCCTCAAACCCCACCCCCACCCCCCGTCCCCCAGAAAAGGAAAAAGAAAAGAAACCTACCTTGCTCTCTTGCTTTGTGGAGAGGAGGAAGAGGAGTCCCAGAGCAGCGATGCTGCTGGGAGGTGAGCGGGGTCAGTTGGTGGGCCGGCACTGGCTGGCCTCCCCCTCCCAGCGACACCAGAAATGCATCCCTGCCAGCAGCGCTCCCAGCGCCACTGGAAACACGTCCCTGCTGGTGGCGCTGCTGGGAGGTGAGTTGGGCGAGTTGATGGGCTGCTGGTGGGCCTCCCCCTCCCAGTGCCACCGGAAATACATCCCACTTGCCTCACCCAGGGCCGAAGGTGCAAGGAAAGTGCAGAGATGAAAGCGTGCCTTCAGCCCTGGGCGAGGCAAATGGGATGCATTTCTGGCACCGCAGGGAGGGGGAGGTCGAGAGGTGGGCATGGGCAGCCTAGTGGGTGTGACCTGGAATTTCTACTACCGGTTCGTTAGAACCATTCAGAACCGGCCACAGTACAACACTGGTTCATATTGAGAATCAAATTTAGGCTACAGCTGGGGTTGAACAAGTTCACAGGAAATAAAGGGTTAGGTTTTATGCTCTGACATTTTATTTAGTTGACTCAATACAAACCAACCCAATGTTAAATGCATTTTCACATTTGTGTATGAGAGCTTCTTTCAAAAGAAAAATACTAGTGAGAGGACTCTTCTGGTATGGAATTAGGACCACAGAGAGAGAGGGACATTTGATCCATGAAAGCTAACATCAAAATACAGCAGTTAGTCTTTAAGATGCCACAACATTTTTATCTTTTGTTGTTGTTTTGTTTACTTTCTGATATTCCCTCATCAAGCTACTATTTGCTCCATGAAGAAAGTCACTGAAGGCTTAAGAAATACAATAATTCCAAAATTCACCTACAATGAGATTTGATAATACTGTATACAGATTTTAAATATAATCCTAAATGTATTTTTTCCTGAAGTTTAATGGGGCTTGTATTCAGGCAACAGGATATAAGACTGCAGTCTTAGATGCACCCAGACTACATGTAAATCATTGAGAAGATATTTATTGGAATGTGTTATTAATATAAACTATTTAAGCAATTGATGTGTACAAAATGCCCCCAGCATGCTGTACCCCAAACATCCTCACAATTCCACTCGCACATGAAAATATTGCCATGTGTTTTCTTCTTGAACTCTTTTGGCGAAATGCAAGCCTTTTTGCAAAATCTTAAGCAATTATTAGTTGGGGTCATGCACAAAGGTTTCTTCTAGACAGAGAATGGCTCAGAAACTGCCAGAGATTATGTCTTCTTCCCATGGCCAATAGAGGGTACCCAGATACTTTTTTCAGTTAAAGAAAGAAAAGAAAAAAAGGAATAAATCAAGGATTTTTTTTTTGCGGCTGCCAAAGAAGAAAACCAATCCTCTTATGTCCAGTGTATCTCTCTATCCCTGTGTGCATGGTGGAAGTTGAGCATAGTAGAATTTGTGCTTCCCTGTCTGTAGATTTCAGGCTCACAGGGTTGAGAGTGCCTGGACATTTTGTTTCACAGACATTGTGATGTAATGTGTCAGCAGCCACTTGGGCTTTTCTGCTCTTGCCTACAGGATATTTTTTAAAAGCATTGTTATTAAAATGAGAAAATTCCTTAAATGCTAAAAGATATCTGATGTCACATAAGTATAATTTGCAGGCTACCGTTAGTTCATGTTTGGTCTCCGGAAGGTTGCATGGGCTTTGTTTTCATGTATAAATGCTTAGGCATAAAAGTCTGCTGGAATCATGTCTCTAGTATACTGGGATGGCTTCAGCTTCTAATGATCTGCTCTCTGTAATATTATATATTGTTCAGCCTTTAGCTTAGTTCTCATGGTAAGGATGCAAAGAATATTCACATCTTTTCTCTCCTTAACAAAAAAGGGCATCTCCATTCATCCAGATACTCTGCTGGGAAACCTGTCAACAGCTGTGATATTCTTTTACCCCTCCATGAGACTATGAAGACCAGCCCTTTTTGTCAGCAACAGTATTAGCAAAAACACATTGTGTTTTGCACCACAAAACACATGCTATATGAGAATTTTGTATTTTGCATAAAGCATTGTATGCATTTTGCTATTTTTGAGAAAGAAAAACTTGCATTTTATTTTCGCAAAGTGCCACAATTGAAAAAAAATGCACACACACACACAAACCACCCACAGCAACCTTACAATGAAAAGGGGGGGGATTGAAATGTTTTGTTCAGCTTTAAAACCATAGAATACATACAGATTTGCATTCCTATCTCACTGCAAGGTGTGGGTGGGTGTTAAACAAGGTGGAATATTACAATCTGTCACAATTATGGGAACTACCATGTGCAATACTGTACAGTGGAACCTCATACAACAATTGCCCCGTATAACAATGAAATTGCATAACAATTAGGTTTTTGTGGAGAAATGGCGTGTCACATAACAATTTTCCCTATGGAAAAAATTGTACAACAATTTTTCAATGGGAAAAACCACTTAGCAAAAAAAATTGTTGTACGATGCATCCCATAGGAAAAAATCTCTATATGATGCAAGTATCATATAGCAATTGTTTAGTACAACAACAAACCCCATGGAACGGATTAAAAGTGTTGTATGAGGTACCACTGTACTTGCATTTCAAAGGTTATCATTACACCATCTAACAAGGCAAGTTATCGCAAGTATATGTATATATACAGTTAAAGCAGAAGTTTGCTAAATGCAAGAGGATTTCAGGTTAGGATCTGTATGATGTAACACTTAAATTAGATTGACAAACATAGCTGTCAATAGTGACAATCTCCTCTCCATTTCTTTTCAAATAATATGACAAGAACTCAAAGCACAAAACCAGCTACAAATCTTCTGAACTAGATAGAGACTGCCTTTTGAATGGCAGGCATCTAACATAATGACCTTCACTTTCAGCAAGACAGATCTTAATCCAGATCCCAGACTTTATTGCTTTGGGGATTTTACCGGCTCTTAACTGCAAAAGCAATAAGAGTTTCCAATATGTTCATCTGCCTCAGTTTAATCAATTGTTCCAACTGCCAATCACCACAAATATCTGAAAGCAAACTTAAATGATTTCAGCCAACCAGAGCAGCAGCTGTGACCTCTTGGGAATAGGGAAGGGTCCTCACAGTGAACTTCACCCTTTCCTCAAGCATCTCCGACATACCATATATTGTTTCACAGCAGGTCCACCACTATAGCAAGGGATGCGAGCAGCATGTAGGGATTTTGTTGCTGCTTTCCCCCTCTTTGTAGCTAGCCTTAGAAAATGACAGCAAAGGTCATAGTTCAGCCAATTCATAGCAATCTTATAAAGCTAGCTCAACACAACTAAGCGAGGGGTGTCTTGAGAGTCCTTGGCAATTGTAAAATAAAAATTATCAGGTGTCCTCCAGGTCCTTATCATGAAATTGTCCTGTATGCATTGTGCATCCCTCATGTTAGCCACCTAGTCTAATAATTTGACAACTCGTAGGAGGATAAGCAAACATATATGCATTAACCAATTACAGTAGAACCCCGGATAACGACAAAACTTGGTTCTTCAAATTGTGTCGTTAACCAGATTTCGACGTTATCCGATCCCTATGGGAGATGCCCCGGACAACACAAAAAAGTGTAATTATCCGGTGCATCCATACCAATGCACCGCATAATGACACTTTTTAAAGCTTTTTTGTCATTATGTGAGGCATCACGTGGTGCATAACAAACATGTCATTATGCGGTTTTGTCATTATGCGAGCACGTCGTTATCTGGGGTTCCACTGTAATTCGTTTTTTGATACTCAATTAACCATACAAAGACTAACTCTGTGACCAACTGCGTAATTTTGTTTAAGCAATAGATAGGTAAAGGTCGCCCTTGCTTGAAAGCAGGTCATATCCGACTCTAGGGTTAAGTGCTCATTTCCGTTTATAGCCAAAGAGGCAGCACTGTTTGTGTTTGCAGTTGTTTTCATGGGCATGTGGCAAGCATGCCTAGACACCAGTGTGCACGGAATGCTGTTTACCTTCCCTTCGAAGGGGTCCCTATTTATCTACAGCCCTTGCACTTTCTTGCTTTCGAACTGCTAGGCTGGCAGGAGCTGGAACAGAGACGGGAGCTCATTCCATCATGCAGTACTCGCGTCTCGAACTGCTGATCTGCCGACCCTCCAGCCGTTAAGTTCAGTGTCTTAACCACTAACCCACTGCAGTCACCAAGTAATAAATACACATTTCCTTATCCATATTTGCACAATATGCATGAACCTAAATTACCTTCGTGCTAGGTATGAAAAGCAAAACATTCCTGTCCTTAAATCTAATTATTCTACTTACATAAGAGAAAGTGGGCACCCCCAGCCAGTGATAGAGGCCAAAACCCAAAGAGCCAAATGGTTCCACAAACACTGAGGCTAGAAGATAGGAACCAGATTGGAAACCTTTGAGTTTAATAACTTACTTTAAAGTAAGCTGCATGCAGAGCAGTTTAGTGGGATGATCTCTGATCACAAATATGCTTTAGCCACATTGTCTTGCAATCACCTGATGCATAGCTATATGGCAAGGTTTTCAGGATTATCACCCTCATCGTGTGCCATCAAGGCAATTCTGACTTCTAGCAACCCATTCTGAGGTTTTCCAGGTGAAAAGTACTCAGAAGGGGTTAATCATTCCCTTCACCTGGGGGTGCTCTGGGAACCTGCATCTTGCCCATGACTACACTGGCTCTTCTAAGAGACACAACTGGGGCAGGGGAGGGGGCTGAATTAACCAAGCACCTAAAGCACCAAGCAATCCAGCTGTCAAGTCAATTCTGACTTATGGTAACCCTTTCCTGAGTTTTCTAGGGGAAAAAAATACTCAGAAGTTATTAACCTTTCTCTTCTTCTGGGAGCACCAATGATTGGGCAACTTGCCCAAGGCCACACACACTGGTTTTCTCTCAAGAACTAAAATGGAGGGATTGAATTCCCAAACTTTGGATCTGCAACTCACTGAGCTATCCAGCCTTTCTAAAACACAACCATTATTTCCTAAATAAGGAAATGCATATCAAGAAATATTCAGTCAATTACTTGACGATTCCTTGTTTGTGCTGAGGTTCATTTCTCTTATTAGGAAACAGGACATGACATTTCATATATTTTCTTTCCAATGTAATTACTAAGAACTCTGCATCAAAAATAGCTGTAGCAATTGCTACAAATTGTTTTTTATATGCTTATATCTTCACTTGCCAGGGACACGTTGCTTAGCTTCAATGTCATCAAAACAATAACCTTTAATTAATGCTATCACATCAACTTTGAATTACCGTGATTACCATGACTCCTTTCATCCTGCTTTGGAGATACATTGGGAGTAGCCAATATTGCTGAGCATTTCCCATTCAAGCATTAAATCATTACAATTGATTTACTTGGAGAGAGAAAGAAAAACAGTGCACTGAGAATTAAGTACTGTACTTTGAACAACAAATTTTATATCCTTTTCCCCTGGGTGAAAAAAATCCCCTAAAATATGTGTCTTAGTGCTGTGGTGGTGAACCTTGGAACTCCAGATGTTCTTGGACTTCAATTCCCAGAAGCCCAAGCACCCTGTGAATCCACAAGAATGGGTTTACTGTGATTCATCCGGCCCGCACTGCCCTCATTGCTCTTGGAAGTGGAAGTAAAACGCGCCCATACGGAGGAAGGGTTAACCCGGAAGAGTCTTAACCGTACGGGCGCATTTTACTTCCACTTCCGGGAGTAACAAGGGCAGTGTGGGCCAGATGAGCTGCAGTAAACCCATTCATGTGGATTCACAGGGGGCTTAGGCTTCTGGGAATTAAAGTCCAAGAACATCTGGAGTGCCAAGGTTCACCATCAGTCTTAGTGGATACATACAAGATTGCATTTTCTAAAGTCCTTTCTTTTCAAATGTTTACCAAACATTTTCTCTTCAAATTCTTAACTTTGGCAGGATCATCCTCATGTTCTTTCTTTAGGAACCACTTACTGTGATCCCTTGAGCACACAGCAAGGAACTCAACAAGATTTATTTCTGAGTAGATATGCATAGCATTGAACTGTGACCAAACAAAATGCTGGCCCAACATGTTTCTTCCTTCCATTTTTAACATATCTTTCTTATTTTCTTTCTTTCCCCCTTCCCTACTATTATAGTAAAAGTAAAGGTAAAGGTCACCCTTGCTCAAAAGCCAGTTGTATCCAACTCTAGGGTTCAGTGCTCGTCTCTGTTTATAGCCAAAGAGCCAGCACTGTCTGCAGCTGCAGACATTTCTGTGAACATGTGGCAGGCATGCCTAGACACTGGAATGCACGGAACATTGTTTACCTTCCCACCAAAGTGGTACCTATTTATCTCCTTGCAATTTCTTGCTTTTGAACTGCTAGGTTGGCAGGAACTGGGACAGAAACAGGAGCTCACTCCGTTGTGCAGCACTCGGGTGTCAAACTTATACCTTCTAGTCTTCAAGTTCAGCGTCTTAAACACTTGAGTCACTGCAGTCCCCCCTTTCCCTACTATACCTGTGTAAATGTCACACACTGGTCCTGGTGATCGCCTAACCGTGCTATCGGAAGCACCCTGTGGAGACGTAGATGTCTGGAGGGGCTGGATAGTGAGACAGTCATTGAAGATGTCTCGGTCAAGCTCTGTACTGGAACGCAACTGAAATACAAGCACATGAGGGAGGGAAAAATAAAAACCTTAACTGTGTGGAAGGGATTAGCAGCATAATGTTAACAGGTGATGTGTCAGAATGCAAATTGCAATGAAAGTAGGCTGTCTGAAAAAATAGTACCTGTCTTCTGTGATGCGGATGTGATTATGCAAGACCTGTTGTACTAAAAGTTACACCTTTTAAAAAATTAGCTGTAAGAGTGGTGTGTAACTGTGGCTTGTTGTGCATGTGGTTGCACAACTGCTCATAAAAGCTGTTGTGCAGCTGCAACATTAGGGAGATTCACTCTACTAGAATTACACTGAAATTAGGACTGGAATTTTAAATGCAAATTCTGAAGCATAAGAACAGTTGTATTTGAATGTTTCAGAGTATTTGGTACACTTCACAGATATAATTGCAAATATGTTTGCAGTAAACCTGTAATGTTGGTCACCCTTGATTCATCTGATAATTGAGATTATATACTGATACAATAATATACTGGTGGTTCAACTTTAATATAACTGTAGCATAGCTGAAGCTTGGTAACACTTGCCTTGATTACAACAGCACAGACCCCAAACAAACAATCACATTCTTACATTGATATTTTCTTAGGTCAAATTGATAGGTTCAGATTGAGGATTACACAAGGATTTGAACCCATATCTTCTAAATCCTAGTTTAGCATTCCAAATATTACAATGCACTTGCTCAGAACATGTGGTTTATCAGCATTACACATTTTCAATACCAGACAAGCTCCCTGGTCGCAAGGAAGAAGGTTTAGGCTGTTCACAGGCATTATGAGACATTTTAGTTGCAAAAGTGAATGGCTCAAAGACACTTAGAACTTTTTGACTTCATTCTTTATGATGCTCCTTTCATATGGAGGGTTCTGCAGCCCATTCAAAAACTGAATAAGCATGTAAGACATTAATAGGCCACATGGGACTGTTAACACTCCTAAGTATGTTGCTTCTGGTTCAGATGGACTGGAAATATGACAGCTACTTGCACAGCAACAATTTATCAAAACATATGGGTATGAAAAGATGAATTAGGTCAGTGATGGCTGACCTTGGCACTCCAGATGTGCTTGGACTTCAATTACCAGAAGCCCAAGTCAGCACTCCTGCTGATCAGGGCTTCTGGGAATTGAAGTACAAGAACATCTGGAGTGCCAAGGTTAGCCATTACTGCCTTAGGTAGACTGTGAGCTTCTACACAACCCAGCATTTTGATTCCACTTTCACTGCCATATTTTTATCCTGAAATCTGTAGTTGAATGAGGTTCAGCTTCAGAATTTGCTTCTGCATTTCAGAAGAGGGGAACTAAAGTTCTCCTCCAGATAACTCCAAGTCTCTCATCAAACTACACATTTTAAGATTTGTACAAGGTAGTTATGATAGGCCAAAGATGAGATGGCTGGATGGTATTGTAGACGCACTGGGCAAGGAGTTGGGCGAATGGTGGAGGACAGGGGTGCTTGGAGGTCAATGGTCTATAGGGTCGCAAAGGGTCGGAATCGACTGTGCGACTGAACAACAAAAGTTATGATAGTTAAAACCACTGTGATTGTGAAATGTAGTCATAACCCCATTACATTTATAAACTGATGGGGTCTGAACTCTCTGCGACAAACCAGGAAAGGGACCTTGGTGTCCTGGTGGACAACTCAATGAAGGTGTCAACCCAGTGTGCCTCAACAGTGAAAAAAGCAAACTCAATGCTTATTAGGAAGGGTATAGAAAATAAGTCAGCAAGTGTCATTTAGCCTCTTTATAAATCTATGGTGAGGCCCCATCTGGAATACTGTGTACAGTTCTGGTCGCCATACCTCCAGAAGGATATTATGGAGTTGGGAAAAGTGCAGAGGAGGGCAACCAGAATGATTAGGGGACTGGAACACCTTCCTTACCATCTGAGGCTGCAACGGTTGGGCCTCTTCACTCTTGAACGACAGCGTCTAAGAGGTGACCTGATTGAAGTTTATAAAATCATGCACGGTGTGGACAAAGTAGATAAGGAAAAACTGTTTTCCTTATTGCACAACACTAGAACTAGGGGACACTCCATGAAACTTTTGGGTGCTAGTTCTCAAACAAATAAGAGAACATACTTTTTCACCCAGAGGATCACTGGTCTATGGAACTCCCTGCCAGAAGAAGTGGTGACAGCTGTCAGTCTTGACAGCTTCAAGAAAGGATTAGACAAGTTCATGGAGGACAAGGGTATCAATGGCTATAATTATGGATACCTAAGAACAACCTCTGGGTTGGAGAGATAGGCAGGATATCTTTCAATGCCATTTCCAGGGAATCCTAAGCAGGTGAAGGCATCTGCTTGGGAATAATACTCTGAAGCAAATGGTGAACCACTGTGCTGGACTGAATGCTGGACTGGATGAGCTGTGGCCTGTTCCAGCAAGGCTGTTCTTATGTTCTTATAACTTGTGATTGAAACTACCACAACTCAGAGATCATTATATTATTTCAGTACATTTAACAATCCTTTTATTATTTCATCTACTTTTATTTTCTATCAGTTTGTTTTACCAGTACAGTAAAACATAACTGGCATGCTTTCTTTAAGACTAATCATATACTCAGAGGGGCTTATTAAGGGCCATGCTACCCCTGTTCAAATTCTCCTTTCATCAAAAAATAATCCAGATCAGATCACAAGTATGGGAACAGGAAAGGTACAGGATTGGTAGATTTGAGGTAGGGACAGTGCAGGCTAAAAACTCATTACTATAGTAGTGGAGAGGGGAGTGAGGCTAAATAAACAGTAGCTGATGCTCGAGGACAGGTTATGGAAATGTTTTCCCCTGTAATAGTGTCCCTTTTGTCCAGACATTGTGAGATCTGCTGGAACCAATCAGAAGCTGTGTTAGCATTGGAACAGAACAAGAGCTACACTGGATAAGACTGAAGGCCAGCATAGGACAGCCTTCTGTTCACACAAAGACATACGGAAAGCCTACAGGCAGGACATGAATACAATAGCAACTTCCCACACTTGTTCTCTAGCAATTGGCAGACAGAGGCACGTTGCTTCTGAAACTGGAGATGGTCCATAGCTGTCAAGGCTAGCAGCCACTGAGAGCTCTAACCACTGTGATTTTGAAGAAGGCTAAAGGCCTTCCTTCAAAACTCTTGTAAGAATTTTTGGTAGTTTTGATTAAGAAAAGATGGCAAGAGTGCACAGAGGAACTTTACAAAAAGTACCTCAACACCCCTAATAATCACAATGATGTGAACATTGAACTTGAGCCAGACATTCTAGAGAGTGAAGTCCGAAAGGCCCTAAAAAGCACTGCAAACAACAAATCCAGTGGAGATGATGGTATCCCAGCTGAATTTTTCAAAGCCCTAAAGGATGATGGAATCAAATTATTGCATTCTATATGCCAGCAGATTTGGAAAAAACAATGGCCACAGGATTGGAAAAGATCACTATACCTGTATGTTGCCAGTTTGTCTCCGGGTGCATTTCAAGGTGCTGGATTTGCCCTTTAAAGCCCTTTATGGTAGTGGGCCAGGATACCTAAGAGACTGCATTGCCCTGAGGATGTTTGTCCATCCAACCAGAGCAGACCGGAGGGGCTCTCTAATCGTTCCATCAGCCAGAGGGGCTCGCCTCTCTGGCACAAGGAGGAGAGCCTTCTCCGTGTCTGCGCCGGCCCTCTGGAACCTCCTGCCAACAGAGCTACGTCTCCGGATGAAATTGCTACCTTTCAGAAAAGAACTTAAAACCTGGCTGGCGGGCCAAGTGTGGGGTGCAGGTGGAAGGGTAACCTCCATTGGGTGGCTGGTGTAGAAGAACACCTCCCCATGGTGCCTTTGGATCCTGCACACCTTGTTTTAGGGGGTGGGTAGTTTTAACTGTTTTTAACATGTTTTTAAATTGTGATTGTGAACTGCCCTGAGTCGGCCTTGGCCGAGTGGGCAGTATATAAATTGACAATTAAATTAAATTAAATTAAAATGTTCCAAACCCAAAAATGGGTAATGCCAAAGAATGTTCAAATTATCAAACAATTGTGCTCATCCCACACGTTAGCTAGGTTATGCTCAAGATAATACAGGATAGACTTCAGCAGCACATGGAGAGAATTACCAGAAGTGCAGACGGGGTTTCAAAGAGGCAGGGGGACTAGAGACCACATTGCCAACATATGTTGGATCATGGAGAAAACAAAGGAATAGCAGAAACAAGTCTACTTCTGTTTCATTGACTACACCAAGGCCTTTGACTGTGTGGACCACAACAAAATGTGGCAAGTAATTAAAGAGATAAGAATACCAGAAAACCTTACATGCCTCATGAGAAATCTGTACATGAGTCAAGAAGCAACAGTTAGGACAGAATATGGAATGACAGAGTGCTTTGGAATAGGAAAAGGAGTAAGACAAGGCTGCATTTTGTCACCCTGCTTATTCACCTTATACACAGAGAACATAATGCACAATGCAGGGTTGGACGAATCACAAGTTGGGATCAAAATTACTGGGAGAAACATCAACAACTTGAGATACACAGATGATACTACCCTAATGGCAGAAAGTGAGGAAGACCTAAAGAAGCGGCTACTTAGGTTTAAAGAAGCGAGTGCAAAAGCTGGCTTGAGACTCAACATCAAGAAAACCAAGATAATGGCAACAGGCCCAATCAGTCCCTGGAAAATAGATAGGGAAGAAGTAGAAGCAGTGACAGACTTTACTTTCTTAGGATCAAAGATCACTGCAGATGGGGATTGCAGCCATGAAATAAAAGGGCGACTGATGCTTGGGAGACAAGCTATGAGAAACCTGGGGAACATAGTGAAAAGTAGAGACATCACCTTGCAAACAAAATTTCGCATAGTCAAAGCAATGGTATTCCCGGTGGTAATGTATGGGTGTGAGAGCTGGACCATTAGGAAAGCTGAGTGCAGAAGAATAGATGCCTTTGAAATGTGGTGTTGGAGGAGAGTTTTGAGAGTCCCCTGGACAGCAAGGAGAACAAATAGGTCAATCTTAGAAGAAATCAATCCTGACTGCTCCTTAGAAGGTCAAATAGTAAAGATGAAGCTAAAGTATTTTGGACATCAAGTGAGAAGAGAGGATTCATTTGAGAAAGCCTTGAAGCTGGGAAAGGTGGAGGGCAAGAGAAGAAGGGGCAGCCCAAAATGAGATGACTAGATGGTATTGTAGATGCAATGGGCACAGAACTGGGCGAACTGAGGAAGATGGTGGAGGACAGAGGTGCCTGGCGAGCAATGGTCCATATGGTCATAAAGGGTTGGAATTGACTGTGCGACTGAACAAAACAACAACATGTAACCATAATCTAAAAATATATATGAAAAAGGTGCACTCTCTCTAAGATCTTCACATCTTTTTTCATTTATCTCTCTTCTATGTACCCGCTCTGGTATTCAGATGTTTCTCATACTGTAACCATGAACTCTGCTCTCTCAACTACTCACCAGTTATTATTGCTACCATGCATGTTTATTTCTGAGGTCAAAGTAATTCTCCTTATCCATATACTTAGCACAAGTATTACAGCTGAGGCTAATTTCCATGAGACATTCAAAAAAGAGTCAACTTTCAAGGAAGATCAAGGCCTTTTTTTACTCTTTATTTATCTTTAAAAAGGTCCTTTGGTAACTTAGCATGCCAGCAAATTATTCATGTATTTTTTTAAAAAAATTCACACTGTAAAGGTGTTCTTCTTCCTTTACAGGCACCACAAGTGGATGTAATTGGATTCCAGTTGAGTAGCAATGGAGGGATCACAAATAGTGAAATAAATAGAAGTACAATTTGAATTTTATATAAATAAATAAAAACTGTGCAGAGAACCCTTTGAAATACTGACCTGAACACACACAAGTGCAAGATATAGATGTAATCCCCCCATCAAATTCATCCAAGTAATCAGAAGAAATATGGTGGGTTCTTTAGCATACATTTTTAAAGGGCAAATACAAAAAATAAACAACCATACTTCATCAGTAGTATAGGAATAGCTACCGTATTTATTCGAGTATAACGCGCACTCGTGTATAACGCGCACCCCTAATTTTCCATGAAACCTCGGTATAAAATTTTCTCAGCTAGCTGCTCGGTTTCCATGCATTTCAGCATGATCAACAACTTTGAGCTTGAACGAAGCGTCATATGCACAACGTTTACGCTTGATACCCTGAGATGCCATCTAAAGGGGAACCAGTTATATCGGTGAAAAAGAACACGCCTTAAAATATTGAGGGAGGGGGGGATAATCAGACCCACCTGTTGCAGAAAATGCAATCCGAAACGAGCACTTCCGACCTCCAGGAGCCTCGCTCGAACTGCGAGCTACCTCCGGGCCACGCCTCGTCTCCCGCGCCACCCAATCAGATCCTGTCAATTTCTTCAAAGCCACCCCCCCGCCTCCCCTCCACCCGCCGCAGCAATAGACAGCCGACCCAATTCTAAAAAGGAAGTAAAAGAGGCTCGTTTATAACGCGCACCCAGTCCTCGTGTATAACGCGCACCCCAACTTTGATTTCTTTTTTTGGTATAAAATTTTGCGCGTTATACACGAAAAAATACGGTAGGTTAATTTAAGACCTCAGAATTAACAGCCTTACAGCATTCCATTCATTCAGATAGCTGCAAGGACAAATGAGTACTGTACTCACCCTAGCTAAATTATGAAGCTAAACCCAGGAGAAATGGCAGGATTTCAAGGAAAGTAATTCAGATGTTTTCTTCTTCTTCCATGTCTAGGACAGACATGAAACTTCCAAAATGAAGGCACCTTTTGGTGAGTTCATTCTGCAGTTCCTTTCGCCTGACCAAGTGTGAGAAAGATTAGCCAGCAACACAGTTACCAGAGTATGCCCGATTGTGGTTCAGAAAAACCACAATCTTCAAGGAGGCTCTTTCTGTGTACCCCAGATGTTTAAAAATGACTTTTGTATATAGCTCCTTTATAAAATAAGTCATTGCTTATCTTCCCAGACCACTGATATTACCTCAGCTGTGATTTCATATTGGTCTTGCTTTGGTCTTCCGTTTTATCAGAGATGAGCAACTGTGCCCTTTAGATACTAGTGGACTCTAGGTGCCATAATCTCCATCGCTTACTATGTTTGCTAAAGTTGATGGAACATTAGGGATAGATAGATAGATAGATAGATAGATAGATAGATAGATAGATAGATAGATAGATAGATAGATAGATAGATAGATAGATAGATAGATAGATAGATAGATAGATAGATAGATAGATAGGGAGATAGGGAGATAGGGAGATGCAGAGATGCAGAGACAGATAGATCTGGAGGGCCACAGTTGCCCATTCCTGCTTTGTATTTTATAACAAAACAACAAAATGCTCGTCAGTCTTGATTGAAAAGAATTGATATACTGTCAGCACATGCAGTTTGTATGATAGAATCATTACATCATAGCACTAAAATGATGTCAAGAGCACAATGAAGCTCAAGTGCTGAACTGCACAACCTGCTTGCCAGGTGATAATTTGGGGTCTTTAGGGCTGCACTCTATTGCCTAATTGACGCATGCATTTTATATAGACAACACTGCAAAAAGTGAAGTGAGAACTGGCTTTCCAAGTGTGGGGAAATTTGCATGGAGGAAGAATGTACTGGGGGAAAAGAAGACAAGGGAGAGTTTAAGTAATATTCTGCTCCATTCTCTTTAGAATCAACACAATCTGTTGTTGTTCAGTCGCACAGTCGGCTCCGACTCTTTGCGACCCCATGGACCATTGCTCTCCAGGCACCCCTGTCCTCCACTATCCTTCTCAGTCCACACAGCCCCGTGCCCATTGTGTCTACAATACCATCCAGCCATCTCATCATCGGCCGTCCCCTTCTTCTTTTGTCCTCCACCTTCCCCAGCATCAAGGCTTTCTCAAGTGAATCCTCTCTTCTCATTTGATGTCCAAAATACTTTAGCTTCATCTTTGTTATTTGTCCTTCTAATGAGCAGTCAGGGCTAATCTCTTCTAATATTGACCTATTTGTTCTCCTCGCTGTCCAGGGGACTCTCAAAACTCTCCTCTAGCACCACATCTCAAAGGCATCTATTTTTCTTCATTCAGCCTTTCTAATGGTCCAGCTCTCACAACCATACATTACCACCGGGAATACCATTGCTTTGACTATGAGGACCTTTGTTTGCAGTGAGATGTCTCTACTTTTCACTATGTTCCCCAGGTTTCTCATAGCCTGTCTCCCAAGAATTAGTCGCCTTTTTATTTCATGGCTGCAATCTCCATCTGCAGTGATCTTTGATCCCAGGAAAGTAAAATCTGTCATTGCGTCTACTTCTTCCTCACCTATTTTCCAGGGACTGATATGGCCTGTTGCCATTATCTTGCTTTTCTTGATATTGAGTCTCAGGCCAGCTTTTGCACTTTCCTCCTTCAATCCAATCAAGAGGTTCTTTAGGTCTTCCTCACTTTCTGCCATCAGGGTGGTATCATCTGCATATCTCAAATTGTTGATGTTTCTCTCAGCAATTTTGATCCCATATTGTGATTCGTCCATCCCTGCATTGCGCATTATGTCCATAATTCTTCTGGTACTCTGTCTATCTGGTCCAAACCATTGAATCTGTTCCTCACCTCCACCATGTATTCCTTGGGTATGTTGTCTAGATCATATCTATCTGGCCTATTTGTTTTCCCTATTTTCTTCAGTCTGAGCCTGAATTTTGCAATCAGTAGATTGTGATCTGAGCCACAGTCTGCTCCAGGTCTTGTTTTTGCTGTCTGTATGGAGGGTCTCCATCTTTGGCTGCAGAGTATGTAATCAATTTGGTTTCAATGTTGGCCATCTGGTGATGTCCATGTGTAGAGTCTCCTCTTGTGTT
The DNA here is from genome assembly GCA_035047305.1 of Bradypodion pumilum. Taxonomy (NCBI): domain Eukaryota; kingdom Metazoa; phylum Chordata; class Lepidosauria; order Squamata; family Chamaeleonidae; genus Bradypodion; species Bradypodion pumilum. Next base: position 117,825,608 of record JAWDJD010000002.1, read on the forward strand.
GCTGGAAAAGGGTGTTTGCTATGACTAGTGTGTTATCTTGGCAGAACTCTATCAGTCTTTGCCCTGTTTTGTTCTGTGTTCCAAGACCAAACTTGCCTGTTATTCCATCCGCTTTTTGATTTCCTACTTTTGCATTCCAGTCTCCTAGGATAATGTGGACGTCACTTCTTGGTGTCTGTTCTATGAGATGTTGTAGGTCCTCATAGGGAGAAGATAAAAAATCCGCTCGTGTATGGCAAGAATGCAACCTATGTATAAAATTGTCCGTGCTAAGTAAAAAATCAAATGAGTCCAAGGCTTGAGTGATATTCTTGCAATATATTTATAGACAAATTCTGAGAATAAGATCCAAAGTATTAAAAGTAGTAATACATACAGGTAAATTTTACAAAAAGTATCTTAGGGAAATGCTTACCTCAGAACTAATTTTCAAAAGAGATTACAATTCAAGCATGAACTACTAGCGTCCTAGCCTCCTTGCGAAATCTGCTTCGTGCCGGTGGATGTTAGAATCAAAGGGAGGCTCGCAAGAATAAGTAGAGCTCTTAATTGGTTACAGATGAAAGTTGCTATTACAATTTATAATGATTGCTAATGACTAGTTACCTTCAGATGGTGACTGAGTAACAAGATTACAAGGAAGGTGACATATCAAATTCTAAGTTTAACCCTTTTGGCGTTACCGTTTCAAAGAGATGTATAAAGAAAGCCTCCCTGCGTAAAAGTTGTTTATTGAGATCGATCCTTTCATAGGGCTTAGGACTAACTTGTTCCAACACTGTAAATCTGAAATTCTTTTCCATATGCCCCATTTGCACAAAATGTGATACCAGGGGAGCGTGAAGGTCCTGTGTTCAAATCTTAGATTTATGCTCACATATCCTAGTTTTTAGCAGTCTGGCCGATTTCCCAATATATAGTTTGCTGCAACTACATTTTATCATGTACACGCAGTTTACGCTGTTGCAATTAGTAAACTGTTTTAACTTATGGAAATAGTTTTTTGTTGGGATAAAGACCTCCTTAGTTTCCCAACAAAGTTTACATGATATGCAGCCGTGGCAACGATAGTACCCAACCACTGGTAACCTAATTTTGGGGATACGTGCTGTATGGTCTGACCTGGTTAAAATATTACTTAGAGATTCAGTCCTTCTAAAGCCAATCCTAGGAGGAGACTCGCAACCCGGAATGTGTTGTACTATATGCCAATGAGAGTGGACAAGCTTCCTGATGTCATTGGCTAGGGGAGAAAATTCAATGGGAAAAAAGATATTACGATCACCACCTCTTTGTTTCCACTGCATCAGGTTTTGCCTAGGTGTATTCGTGACTTTGGATAAGCTTTTATTAATGATATGATCGGGATAACCCCTGCACAAAAGATTAGATCTAATTTCATGTGCTGTTTTTAAAAAGTCACACCGCTCTGTAGAATTTCTCATTGCTTTAGCAAATAATCCATAAGGGATGTTATTCTTCACATGGTAAGGATAGTAAGAACCATATTGTAAATATGGATTCCTATCAGTTGGTTTTTTATAGGGGCTAACACCGTTTACCCTCTCGTGACACATATACTTCCATATCTAAAATAGGTATTTTGTGATGTTCTATATGGTGGGTAAATTTTAAGTTGGAATCCTGGACATTAATCCATTTTACAAAGTCATTCAATATATCCACTGAATCCATAATAAAAAAAGAGATCGTCAGTATATCTCCTATATATGATCATGTTTTTTAAAAAGGGGTTGTTATGTGTGTTAAAAATATACATGTTTTCAAAACCAATCATATATATATTTGCCAGACTTGGCACCAGGGGACTACCCAGAGTGTTATCCGCTTTGCCCAGATTTCTCCTGCAGTAGGTCCTCATAGAACTGGTCTACTGTGGCTTCATCTGCACTAGTGGTTGGTGCGTATATTTGGATTACAGTGATATTAAATGGTTTGCCTTGTATTCTGACTGACATCATTCTATCATTTTTGAGATTGTATCCCATTACTGCTTTTCTCACTCTTTTATTTACAATTATGGCCACTCCGTTTTTTCTGAGGTTTTCTTGTCCACAGTAGTAGATATGATGGTTTCCAGAGCTGAATTCGCTCATCCCTGTCCATTTTAGTTCGCTAATTCCCAAGATGTCAATGCTTATTCTTTCCATTTCCTTTTTTACCACTTCCAGCTTTCCTTGATTCATAGATCTTGCATTCCATGTCCCTATGCAATATTGTTCCCTACAACACTGTATTTCTCCTCCTCCTCTCCTGCCCATCCCTTTCTTTCCATCTAATGTGCTGAGCATCCTGTTCCCTCTGATTTGTCCCTTTGTTTTGCCTTTGCTTTGGTCCATAGGGTTCTTGGCACATTTCCTGGCATGCTTTGCCGGTTTCTACACAATTTTTCTCCCATCATACATATTATCTCAGTTTAAAACAATGTAACATCATTCATATTATCACAGTTTAGAACATAATATCAGTTTAGAACACAGTATCAGTTTAAAAATTGAGTTAATTTTGTGCTGTTAACTATTTCAAGTCACTATGTAAGTCACTATGTAAATCAGTTTCTTATAAAGTCTCTATATGAGAAAGTCTCTCCTGTAAGTTAGTTACATCAAATCATTAAAATTGGTACTTTCAAAGTCACTACAGTTTCTATATTTAATTAATTGATTTTCTACTTATCCTCCTCCCTCCTTTCCTCCAGCTCCTTTGAGGGAACCGTAGGGGTGCGGGGTAGTGAGTGGCGCGGCGGCCCGGCCCCAGGTGATGACAGTTGGGGGCTGCCTCTTCTTCCTTCCCTCTGGCTCCTTTGAGGGATCCGGAGGGGTGCACGTGTGGCAAGAGGCATGGCGGCATGGCCTCAGGTGATGGCGGTGGGGGCCTCTTCCTCTTCCTTCCTTCCGGCTCCTTTGAGGGAACCAGAGGGGTGCACGTGTGGCGAGAGGTGTGGCGGCCCGGCCCCAGGTGATGGCGGTGGGGGCCTCTTCTTCTTCCTTCAAAGAATACAGTGGTATCTTGCTTTGAAAGCATAATTCATACCACGGGTTGTCCTTTAAGCGAGTTGCTCTTTAAGCAAAACACTTGGAAAAGGTGTTACTTAAGAGACCGCGTCACCCCAAGGACATCTGCCTGTCCCACTAGAGCAGACCGGAGGGGCTGCCGGGGAGGGGTTCACCTCTCTAGCACCAGAAGGATGGGACTTTTTGGTATCTGCTCTGGCCCTATGGAACCTCCTGCCGACCGAGCTGCATCTCTAGGCAGAGCTATTGCCCTTTAGGAAAGATCTAAAAACCTAGCTGGCAAAGCAGGTGATGCAGTAGCCCCGCTTCGCTGGCTTATATAATGAAGGCCGCCTTGCTTTTAGTCATAATTTTAAGTTGTGGGGGTTGGGAGGTTATTTTTAGCAGTTTTTAATGGTTTTTAAAGTTTTAAGGTTCTGCTATTTTATGCTTGTGTGATGTGTTATATTTGTGAGCCGCCCAGAGTCCCTTGGTGAGTAGGCGTCAATATAAATTCAAATAATAAATAATAAAAATAAAAAGCACCGCCGCTGCCATTGTAAGTGACCAACTGTGACTTCTGGCGTGCAGGGGGTGGGATTGTGAACCCCAATTTAGTTGTTAAGTGAGTTTTTAGTTGTTTTTCATTAAGCGAGGGCAACCATTCAGAGAAAATTCTGTTCTTTAAGCGAGTTAGTCTCTAAGTGAGGCAATCTTTATGCGAGGTTTTACTGTAGATGCCTTTGAAATGTGGTGCTGGAGGAGAATTTTGAGAGTACTCTAGACAGCAAAGAGAACAAATAAATTGATCCTGAAGGAAATCAACCCTGACTGCTCTTTGGAAGGGCAAATATTGAAGATGAAGCTAAAGTACTTTGGACACCAAATGAGAAGAGAGGACTCACTCAAGAAAGCCTTGATGCTGGGAAAGATTGAAGGCAAAAGGAGAAGGGGCGGCAGAGGATGAGATGGCTAGATGGTATTGTTAACGCAGTGGGCATAGAGCTGAGCAGGTTGCAGAAGATGGTGGAGGATAGGGGTGCCTGGTGTGCAATGGTAGCAAAGGGTTGGACTGGACTATGAGACTGAACAACAAAATTTAGTTAGTCATGAGATTGAACCATTCAGTCTGTTTGGTGTATGCAAACCAAGACACGGGACACAGCCTCGGGCTGGGTTAACTCAGGTTTATTGCATCGTGGACAGAGGGAACATGAGGTAATGGCGGATCAATAGCTCTTTATATACAGCAGTAATACATTTGAACGTGGTGCCATGGTAGCCCATTGGCTACTGTCTGCGTGACGTCATTGCAGGTCACGCCCTTCTTGTCCAGGTGTAGGTAGTGGCGGGAAAACTTCCCGCGCTGTTGCCTTTGATGAGTTCGGACCAAGAGAGCTTGGACGCTCGCTGCTGCCAGCTGGTGGTCATTAGCTCGCGTCCTATTACAGGGCTTATATGATACAGCTGAAGGTTACATTGTTGCTATAGGCAAGGTTACATTGACTCAGATACATTGCAATCCATGTGTACAGTAAAACCATCAGAACACAACATCCCTCCCCCCTAGGACGAGACAAAGTCTCGAGCCCACCTTAACACACTCCCCCCCCCTTAGGAGACAAAGTCTCTCAGCCAAGATGGCTTATTTCGAACACGCTGGGGTCTCGGTGCGGGCTGCCTCTCCCCGGGTTTGCTACCTTCTCTTTGTCCCCTGGTCTCCTGTCCTGCAATATGAGAGGGAGACTCGTTAGTGACTTTCCGCGGCTCCGCGGCGCTGTTGGGAGGTGTGCTCTTTCTTAGGGAGGAACCGGGGGCACTGGGGGCTAACGAAAAACCCCTCTTCTCGCTTGGATGGGTGGGGGAACACTCCTGAAAACCCCCCCGGCTCGCCAAATCAAAATCAAAATCACTATCGGGGGCAGCGGTCGCGAACTCCTCTCCCCCTTCCCCGGCCCCTGCTAGAGCTGGCGTATCAAAAGGATATGAGTCGGGGCCGCTGCTTCTGCTTCCTTCCCCCCATGCTTGGGACTGTTGTCCACTGCTGTCTCCCCCTTGGGTTAAGCGGGTGGGGGAGAACCCTAACGCTGAATCCTGTTGCTGAGCTCCACTGACTGGCCCAATCACTCGGTGCCTCAGTTGATCTGCGTGCCTCCTCCAGAGGAGGCCGGTGTTCGTCTCGACCCGGTACGACACTGGTCCCGTCTGTTCTACAACCGTCCCTGGTACCCAGGCTGGCCCTGCGCTGGAATAGTTCCTGCAGTGAACAGGGTCACCGGCAGCGAAACCTTTCGAGACTGCCAACCCCACGTTTTTTCCTTTATCCTCGACTCTCGTTGGGTCTAGCCTGGACAGGAGCGTGGTCAGTTTTCGCCGCATCAAGAGCTCTGCCGGCGAGTAGCCGGACGCCAAAGGGGTCACCCTATACGCTAAGAGGAATTGGCACACTTGGTGATTCAGGTCCCCCGGGCCCATGCGCCGCAGCGCCTCCTTCGTTGTACGCACCAACCGTTCCACTTGGCCATTCATGGCCGGGTGAAACGGTGCGGACGTGATGTGCCGAATGGCGTTTGCCTCCATGAATGCCCCGAACTCAGCGGAGGTGAAACAACTAGCGTTATCGCTGACTAAAGTGTCGGGTAAACCGAACGTGGAAAAGACTCTCCGTAGCCGGCTAATTGTCGTGGCGGAGGACGTGCTTTTTACCGGGATAACCTCCAGCCACTTGGAGAACGCATCCACGACTAGGAGAAACATGGTTCCTCGGAATGGGCCAGCGAAATCTACGTGCACCCTGGACCATGGCCCCCGTGCTGTGTCCCATTCCCTATGTGGAAGACGGGCCGCCTCAGGGCGGGACCCCTGGCAAGCCTCGCAAGTGCCAACCATGTGCTCAATATCCGTGTCCAGCTGCGGCCACCAGAAGTAACTCCGGGCCAGCGCCTTTGAACGAACTATGCCCGGGTGGCTGACGTGCAGCAGTTCGAGCACCCTCGTCCGCAGGGGCGCAGGGACCACCACCCGTTGGCCCCACAGAAGGCACCCCCTCTCTAGGGACAACTCTAGCTTTTTCCTAAAGAATGGGTCGAACTCCGTACTCGGGGACGAACCCGGCCACCCCTTCTGCACCCATGAACAAACCTTCGCCAGTGTCCTGTCCTTGCCTGTCGCCCTAGCAATGTCGGCTGGTACTATTGGGGGAGCGTCTAAAACCTCAATTAGCAACACCTGGCGGTCCTTTTCTGCTCTCGCCTTTTGGGCGTCCGACAATGGCAAAGGGGATCTCGAAAGCGCATCAGCATGGCTGATCTCCTTTCCGGGCCTGTACTCCAACTCATGTTGGTACGCGTTGAGGAAAATAGCCCATCGCAGCATTCTCGGGGACAGGATCTGCGGCGTGGGCTTGTGCGCCGTGAAAATCCCTAACAGCGGTTTGTGATCGGTCACGATTTTGAACGGGCGGCCATACAAAAAATCGTGAAATTTTTTGGTCCCTGATACGATTGCTAATGCTTCCCTGTCGGTTTGCGCGTAATTCCGCTCCGCTTGGGACAGGGACCTTGAGTAAAATGCTACCGGGGCCTCCCTTCCGTCCTCCAACACGTGGCAAAGCACCGCCCCCACCCCCACCGGGGATGCATCACAAACTAGGACCACAGGCCGTTTGGGGTCGAAATGCGTCAGGATTGCCTCAGATGTTAGGAGTTGCTTTAGCTCTTTGAACGCCCTCTCGTGCTCATCACCCCACATCCACGGCTCCTCCTTTTTCAGCAACCGATGGAGCGGTTCGGCCACGGACGCCTTCCGCGGGAGGAATGTATGGTAAAAATTTAGGAGCCCCAGGAAAGATTGCAGCTCGGTCTTGGATGTGGGGCGAGGGGCCTTTTTAATGGCTGCTACCTTGGATTTAGACGGCTTAATCCCCTCGGGTGTGATTCGGAACCCTAAAAACTCGACCTCTGTTTCGAAAAAAACACATTTATCCTTCCTCAATCTCAGCCCCGCTTTCTCGAACACGGTCAGTACCTTGTCCAACCTTTTCGCTAGTTCAGCCTCACTCCCCCCTGTTATCAACACGTCATCAAAATAAGGCAACACCCCCTCCAGGCCCTTTAGGAGGCGTTCCACGAGCGATTGAAAAAGACCGGGTGCCGAGTTCACGCCGAACTGTAACCGCGACACCTGGAACGCTCCCTTATGTGTAACTATCGTTTGTGCCGCGGCCGTGGCGGGGGTCACAGGAAGTTGCTGATAGGCTTGTGCCAAATCGAGCTTGGCGAAACACTTTCCCCCATTTAGCCTGGCCAAAAGGTGGCTTATCACTGGCACCGGGTATGCATTAGGGCGGATCGCCTTGTTAATTGTACACTTATAATCTGCGCAAATGCGCACCTCCCCGTTAGCCTTTAGAGCCGTTACAATTGGAGTTTCCCACTCCGCGGAATCAACAGGAATAAGAATCCCCTGGCCCACCAGTTTGTCCAATTCCGCCTCTATCTTGTCCTTGAGTGCAAACGGCACCCTGCGTGGTTTGAGTCTTATCGGGCGGACCTCCGGGTCTATGTCGAAAGCTACAGGGGGTCCCTTGAACTTTCCGAGTCCTTTCTCAAAAACGGCGGGATGCGCATCGCAAACCGCTTGTATTGGGTCCCCCCCCACGGTATGCACCCCCCCTATGAACAACCCTAAGGGCTGAAACCACTGTGTTCCCAGGAGGCTACAGCTTCCCCCTTTCAGGACAACTAGGGGCAGTTCCGCAGAATGTCTCTTAAAATTGACCCGAAACTTCCCAACCCCCAATACCGGAATGTTGTTTCCCTGTACGTCCCGTAGTGTGGACCTCAACGCTTTAAGCTTTGGCCGCACGTGGGGGTCGATTTTCAGGAACTCTTTCTGGGGAATTATGGAAAAGGAGGACCCCGAGTCAATTTCCATCTTAATAGGGGCCCCTTGTACTAATACCTCAACGAAGTAATGGGACTGTCCCGCGGACACGCTGAACACTGAGGCGTCGTCCTCGCTGCTGTCCGAGACGCGGCCCACGCCGTCCTGCTTCCTCGTGGTCTGGGCGCCATCTTTGGGCCTTGCTGGACGGTCCGGCCTGGCCGCGCGGTCTTGTGATTGCCTCCGGCCCTCTTTCCGCTTTCTGCACGCCTTGGCGATGTGCCCCCGACGGCCGCAGGTGTAACACTCGGCCTTCCTGAACGGGCATCTCGCGCGCTCGTGGGCCGCTCCGCAACCCTCGCAGCGTCGACCGCCCTTCCGGACCTTCTGGACCTCCTCGCCGTCGCTGCCTTCCGTAGACGACTTTGAGGCCCGCCGAGTCGCGTGCACCGACTGTCCGGCCTTCCCGTGCACCGAATTTTCCGCCTTGCCGGCTTTAGGACGCCACTCACGCCACTGATGCATCTCGTCCACTCCGGCATTCGTGGACTCTGCGGCTTCCGCGGCCTCTATGACCTCGGCCAGCGTGGGTGACGGCTCCTTATTCATCAAGCTGCGCTGCACCTCCTTGTCTTTCAGGCCACATAACACGCCGTCCCTGAGGACCATCTCCAGGATGTCGCCCCATTTACAGGGGGCGGCGGCTATCCTCATGGCGGCCACGAATGCCTCAACCGACTCGTCTGGCGCTTGGACTCGCCTCCAAAACGCGCTCCGAGCGGGAAACATTGCCCTCGAGGGGCAGAACCGCTCTCGCAGCAGCTTCATGATGTCGCTCGCCTTAAAGTCGCTCACCTTCTTCGGAGCGATTATGCCCACCAGCGTCCGCTTGGTTTCCATCCCGAGCATTCTGGTGAGGATGGCCCTCTTCCTCTCCTCGTCGTCTTGTTTGACTCTGAGTTCCACCAGTGCCGCCTGGAAGTCCATCTCAAGCAGCTCCCAGTCTTGCGGTTTGGTGATGTTGAACCCGCTCTGTGCCCTGGCTGTTCCGTGGGGATCCATCATCCCACCTTCGTCGCCAATTTGGTGTATGCAAACCAAGACACGGGACACAGCCTCGGGCTGGGTTAACTCAGGTTTATTGCATCGTGGACAGAGGGAACATGAGGTAATGGCGGATCAATAGCTCTTTATATACAGCAGTAATACATTTGAACGTGGTGCCATGGTAGCCCATTGGCTACTGTCTGCGTGACGTCATTGCAGGTCACGCCCTTCTTGTCCAGGTGTAGGTAGTGGCGGGAAAACTTCCCGCGCTGTTGCCTTTGATGAGTTCGGACCAAGAGAGCTTGGACGCTCGCTGCTGCCAGCTGGTGGTCATTAGCTCGCGTCCTATTACAGGGCTTATATGATACAGCTGAAGGTTACATTGTTGCTATAGGCAAGGTTACATTGACTCAGATACATTGCAATCCATGTGTACAGTAAAACCATCAGAACACAACAGTCTGGCAACTAAAATCAGTTCTGCCTATACTCTCCTTTGTTATCTAATTCCATATGAACTTAAAACACATGCTACAGGCAAATATTTCACCATATATGAGTCCACAGCAAAGAGAACAAATAGGTCAATACTGGAAGAAATCAATCCTGTTCATTGGAGGGACAAATAGTGAAGATGAAGTTAAAGTACTTTGGACATCAAATGAGAAGGGAGGACTCACTTGAGAAGGCCTTGATGCTGGGAAAGGTGGAGGTCAAGAGAAGAAGGAGGTGTCCAAAGATGAGATGGATAGATGGCATTGTAGACACAATGGGCACAGAGCTTGGTAGGCTGAGGAGAATGGTGGAGGATAGAGGTGCCTGGAGGAAAATGGTCCATAGGGTCGCAAAGGGTCGGAATCGACTGTGCGACTGAACAACAACAACAATATGAGTCCATGTAAGTATGGTCCATAATTTGTCTTACTGGATAACAAATTAAATCAAAATACACAGAGACACTTAAATTTAGAATTAATTTAGAGATTTCCCCAACCTGGTGCTCTCCAGATGTCCTGGACTTCACTTTCCATCATCTCTCCCACCAGTGGGAATAATAGCTAGGCTTAATAAGAACTGTACTCCAAAACATCTGGAAGGCACCTGGTTAAGGAATTACATGGGCCTATCTAGGTTTACTCTGAGTAATTCCCATTGTGTTCAGTGAAGCTGTTTCCCAAGTAGGCCTGTAATCACCACCTAAATGCCAGCATGGAATTTGCTTGCACAGTTCCTATAAAGCCTTCCTTTTCACCTGCACATTTAAAATAATGTATCATTTCAGGTGAGACAACCAGATTGCCCCCCTGACATGACAAACAATGCACCCAGAAACCTGAGTAGTTCCCAAAAACAATTATTTGTTGAGCTTATGGCTGGAGCCTTATTTTCTAGCATAGTTCAGTAAGCAAAACCTTGCTCCTGGGTACAATTCAAGTGTAAGTGTGTGTGTTTGTGTGTGTGCACATTTGAATTCTTTGATAGGTCTTCTAATGATTATATGGTCTCAGAATAAGAGATGGAAATTCAATTCCCATCATTTTCTCATTTCAGATATGATTAGATAATTACCCAAGATTTAGCAATAATGGAAATAATTTGAATGGGACAAAAGCCCTTGAATTCCTCAATCTTCACTTGCATTATATTTGAATTCAAGAGCAAGGATTAGGTCTGTATGAAGCATGACACTCTCTAAGACAAGGGCTACCTATCAAAAGACATTTTCTTTCATATTTCTCTTATCACTGCTGTTTATTGGACTCGTTTTTGCTTCATGGTGACTCTGGTTTTTTCCATTATTCAGTGGAAATCAGATGCCATAAAAATATGCTTCTGAATAAAGTCAGCCAGGAGGAAAATAACTTGATATTTGTTCATCCACGAAGACAGGTTTATTATTTTAAAAATTTGAGAAAGAATCACAGTGCCTGGACTTCGACAGTTCAGTCTCACAGATGCTTGCCTCCTATTATTATAAAATGTAAAGATTGACATTTATGAAGCCACATAAAGCATTTTGGAGCCATCCAGGGTGTGCTATTATCAGCCCAGATGATGCCCATTTCTCTGGCTGTACCATTAGACAAACAACCCCTTGCAGATCATGTCTCAAAGTATGGCTTCACAGCTAAATTCAATCAAAGAATTAGAGCAATGAAGAGTCTAGTAGAAAAATAAAGATTAACAAGTAAACCCTCACCCCCAGGCAGCCTGTGTGATGAAGTCACTACACTCATGGCATTTCCACAGATGGGAAAGGAAAATAGAAAAGGGGCACTTAATGAATATACCTACTGATATATCCTGATCAAGGTGTTGTCCTAAGACTCAGCTTTGAACCTGGAGTTCACAACAGTTGGAGAAGAAATTGGCATGGAAGTTGTTGTGTTTGGAATATTGTACCTTTAACTAATGTAACACTCGGATGAGTGGATATAATAACCACCAGCTGTAACACTGTATCAGGACGTGAGCTAGTGACCACCAGGGGCAATAGCGAGCGCCCAGCTCACATGGTTCCAATTCCCCAAATACCTACAGCGCGGGAAGATTCCCGCCACCACCTCACCTGGACAAGAAGGGCGTGACGGGGAATGACGTCACGCAGACAGTAGCCAATGGGCTATCGAGGAGCCACATTCAAATGTATAGCCACAGTATATATTGAGCTGTTCATCCGCCATTACCACATGTTCCCCCGGACCATCATGCAATAAAGATGTGTTAAGCCAACCTTTCGGCTGTTTCTATTGTCTTGGTTCTCATACACTAAAGAAGTTACAACTGAAAATCTTTGGGTGACATCAGCTTGGGGAAGACTGGCAAGCCTAAAATGTGGGATGCATCTTGGTTCCACAGTATCTGAAAGGATATCCTCTCATGCAGGCCTGCTGGGCTTTGAGATCAGCAGGAGATGCTTTAATCTCAGACTCCCCATCTTCAGAGGCTCATATGGTAAGGTTGGATAAGAATGACCATTTCTGTGGGGCCCCCAGACACTGAAATTATCTACCCATTAATTTGATCCCCTGCTCAATGTCCTTCCACCAACAAGCAAATACCAGCACATTACCCTCAAACATCCCTTTGGCAAATGACAACCTGCTAAGGACAGGGTTTCAATGCAATGTGCCAAGTTTTTTATTTTTAGGATAATGCATTATTGCTATTTTAACTAAGAGATTTTACTCTGCTCTAATTTTAATTATGGACTGCAGCGGCTTACTGGTTAAGATGCTGAACTTGATTACTGGAAGGTCAGCACGTCAGCAGTTCGAGACCTGAGTGCTGCACGATGGAGTGAGCTCCCAACTCTGTCCCAGCTCCTGCCAGCCTAGCAGTTTGAAAGCAAGAATTTGCAAGTAGATAAATAGGTACCACATTGGTGGGAAGGTAAACAGCATTCCGCACACTTCCATGTTTAGTCATGCCTGTCACATGTCCATGGAAGCATCTGCAAATGCAGACAGCGTTGGCTCTTTGGCTGTAAACAGAGATAAGCACTGAACCCTAGAGTCGGATACAACTGGCTTTCGTACAAGGGCAACCTTTATCCTTACTAATTTTAATTCTATAATGGCTATAACTGTTTTTATACCAACATTTTATTGAATTTTACTGATTCTGTTTTGAATTGTATTGTAAGCTGCCTGGTGTTCCAGTCCTGGGACAAAGGGAAGAATACATGTAGAAAACAAAATCATATGATATTAACTTCTGGGATATATTTTTATTCTGAGATGACTTTAGTGTATGCAAACCAAGACACAGGACACAGCCTCGGGCTGGGTTAACTCAGGTTTATTGCATCGTGGACAGAGGGAACATGAGGTAATGGCGGATCGATAGCTCTTTATATACAGTAGTAATACATTTGAACGTGGTGCCATGGTAGCCCATTGGCTACTGTCTGCGTGACGTCATTGCGGGTCACGCCCTTCTTGTCCAGGTGTAGGTGGTGGCGGGAAAACTTCCCGCGCTGTTGCCTTTGATGAGTTCGGACCAAGAGAGCTTGGACGCTCGCTGCTGCCAGCTGGTGGTCATTAGCTCGCGTCCTATTACAGGGTTTATATGATACAGCTGAAGGTTACATTGTTGCTCTAGGCAAGGTTACATTGACTCAGATACATTGTAATCCATGTGGAAGGTAAAACCATCAGGACACAACACCCCTCCCCCCTAGGACGAGACAAAGTCTCGAGCCCACACTTTAACACACTCCCCCCCCCCTAGGAGACAAAGTCTCTCAGCCAAGATGGCTTATTTCGAACACGCTGGGGTCTCGATGCGGACTGCCTCTCCCCGGGTTTGCTACCTTCTCTTTGTCCCCTGGTTTCCTGTCCTGTAATTGGAGAGGGAGACTCGTTAGTAACTTGCCGCGGCTCCGCGGCATTGTTGGGAGGTGTGCTCTTTCTTAGGGAGGAACCGGGGGCACTGGGGGCTAACGAAAAACCCCTCTTCTCGCTTGGATGGGTGGGGGAACACTCCTGAAAACCCCCCCGGCTCGCAAAATCAAAATCAAAATTACCATCGGGGGCAGCGGTCGCGAACTCCTCTCCCCCTTCCCCGGCCCCTGATAGGACTGGCGTATCAAAAGGATATGAGTCGGGGCCGCTGCTTCTGCTTCCTTCCCCCCTTGCTTGGGACTGTTGTCCACTGCTGTCTCCCCCTTGGGTTAAGCGGGTGGGGGAGAACCCTAACGCTGAATCCTGTTGCTGAGCTCCACTGACTGGCCCACTCACTCGGTGCCTCAGTTGGTCTGCGTGCCTCCTCCAAAGGAGGCCGGTGTTAGTCTCGACCCGGTACGACACTGGCCCCGTCTGTTCTACAACCGTCCCTGGCACCCAGGCTGGCCCTGCGCTGGAATAGTTCCTGCAGTGAACAGGGTCCCCGGCGGCGAAACCTTTCGAGACTGCCAACCCTATGTTTTTCCCTTTATCCTCGACTCTCGTCGGGTCTAGCCTGGACAGGATCGTGGTCAGTTTTCGCCGCATCAAGAGCTCCGCCGGCGAGTAGCCTGACGCTAAGGGGGTTACCCTATACGCTAAGAGGAACTGGCATACTTGGTGATTCAGGTCCCCCGGGCCCATGCGCCGCAGCGCCTCCTTCGTTGTCCGCACCAGCCGTTCCACTTGGCCATTCGTGGCCGGGTGAAACGGTGCGGATGTGACATGCCGAATGGCGTTTACCTCCATGAATGCCCCGAACTCGGCGGAGGTGAAGCAACTAGCGTTATCGCTGACTAAAGTGTCGGGTAAACCGAATGTGGAAAAGACCCTCCTTAGCTGGCTAATTGTCGTGGCGGAGGACGTGCTCTTTACTGGGATAACCTCCAGCCACTTGGAGAACGCATCTACCACCAGGAGAAACATGGTTCCTCGGAATGGGCCAGCGAAATCCACGTGCACTCTGGACCACGGCCCCCTTGCTGTGTCCCACTCCCTATGCGGGAGACGGGCCGCCTCAGGTCGGGATCCCTGGCAAGCCTCGCAAGTGCCGACCATGTGCTCAATGTCCGCGTCCAGCTGTGGCCACCAGAAGTAACTCCGGGCCAGCGCCTTTGAACGAACTATCCCCGGGTGGCTGACGTGCAGCAGTTCGAGCACCCTCGTCCGCAGGGGCGCAGGGACCACCACCCGTTGGCCCCACAGAAGGCACCCCCTCTCTAGGGACAACTCTAGCTTTTTCCTAAAGAATGGGTCGAACTCTGTACTCGGGGACGAAGCCGGCCACCCCTTCTGCACCCATGAACTAACTTTCTCCAGCGTCCTGTCCTTGCCTGTCGCCCTAGCAATGTCGGCTGGTACTATTGGGGGTGCGTCTAAAACCTCAATTAACAACACCTGGCGGTCTCTTTCTGCTCTCGCCTTTTGGTCGTCCGACAAGGGCAGAGGGGATCTCGAAAGCGCATCAGCATGGCTGATCTCCTTTCCGGGCCTGTACTCCAACTCATGTTGGTACGCGTTGAGGAAAATAGCCCAACGCAGCATTCTCGGGGACAGGATCTGCGGCGTGGGCTTGCTAGCCGTGAAAATCCCTAACAGCGGCTTGTGATCGGTCACGATTTTGAACGGGCGGCCATACAAAAAATCGTGAAATTTTTTGGTCCCTGCTACTATTGCTAACGCCTCCCTGTCGGTTTGCGCGTAATTTCGCTCCGCTTGGGACAGGGACCTTGAGTAAAACGCTACCGGGGCCTCCCTTCCGTCCTCCAACACGTGGCAAAGCACCGCCCCCACCCCCACCGGGGATGCATCACAAACTAGGACCACTGGCCGTTTGGGGTCGAAGTGCGTCAGGATTGCCTCAGATGTTAGGAGTTGCTTTAGCTCTTTGAACGCCCTCTCGTGCTCGTCACCCCACATCCATGTCTCCTCCTTTTTAAGTAACCGATGGAGCGGTTCGGCCACGGACGCCTTCCGCGGGAGGAATGTATGGTAAAAATTGAGGAGCCCCAGGAAGGACTGTAGCTCGGTTTTGGATGTGGGGCGAGGGGCCTTTTTAATGGCTGCTACCTTGGATTTAGACGGTTTAATCCCCTCGGGTGTGATCCGGAACCCTAAAAACTCGACCTCGGTTTCGAAAAAGACACATTTATCCTTCCTCAATCTCAGCCCCGCTTTCTCGAACACGGTCAATACTTTGTCCAACCTCTTTGCCAGTTCAGCCTCACTCCCCCCTGTTATTAACACGTCATCAAAATAAGGCAACACCCCCTCCAGTCCCTTTAGGAGGCGTTCCACAAGCGACTGAAAAAGGCCGGGTGCCGAGTTCACGCCAAACTGTAACCGCGACACCTGGAACGCTCCTTTATGTGTAACTATCGTTTGTGCCGCGGCCGTGGCGGGGGTCACAGGAAGTTGCTGATAGGCTTGTGCCAAATCGAGTTTGGCGAAACACTTTCCCCCATTTAGCCTGGCCAAAAGGTGGCTGATCACCGGCACCGGGTATGCATTAGGGCGGATCGCCTTGTTAATTGTACACTTATAATCAGCGCAAATGCGCACCTCCCCGTTAGCCTTTAGCGCCGTTACAATTGGAGTTTCCCACTCCGCGGAATCAACAGGAATAAGAATCCCCTGGCCCACCAGTTTGTCCAGTTCCGCCTCTATCTTGTCCTTGAGTGCGAACGGCACCCTGCGCGGTTTGAGTCTTATCGGGCGGACCTCCGGGTCTATGTCGAAAGCTACAGGGGGTCCCTTGAACTTTCTGAGTCCTTTCTTAAAAACGGCGGGATGCGCATCGCAAACCGCTTGTATTGGGTCCCCCCCCACGGTATGCACTCCCCCTATGAACAAACCTAAGGGCTGAAACCACTGTGTCCCTAGGAGGCTACAGCTTCCCCCCTTGAGGACAACTAGGGGCAGTTCCGCAGAATGTCTCTTAAAATTGACCCGAAATTTCCCGACCCCCAACACCGGAATGCTGTTCCCCTGCACGTCTCGCAGCGTGGACCTCAACGCTTTAAGTTTGGGCCGCACGTGGGGGTCGATTTTCAAAAACTCTTTCTGGGGAATTATAGAATAAGAGGACCCCGAGTCAATTTCCATCTTAATAGGGGCCCCTTGTACTAATACCTCAACGAAGTAATGGGACTGTCCCGCGGACACGCTGAACACTGGGGCGTCGTCCTCGCTGTCGTCCGAGACGCGGCCCACGCCATCGTGCTTCCTCGTGGTCTGGGCGCCATCTTTGGGCCTCGCTGGACGGTCCGGTCTGGCCGCTCGGTCTTGTGACTGCCTCCGGCCCTCCTTCCGTTTTCTGCATGCCTTGGCGATGTGCCCCCGACGGCCGCAGGTGTAACACTCGGCCTTCCTGAACGGGCATCTCGCGCGCTCATGGGCCGCTCCGCAACCCTCGCAGCGTCGACCCCCCTTTCGGACCTTCTGGACCTCCTCGCCGTCGCTGCCTTCCGTAGACGACTTTGAGGCCCGTCGAGTTGCGTGCACTGACTGTCCGGACTTCCCGTGCACCGAATTTTCCGCCTTGCCGGCTCTAGGACGCCACTCACGCCACTGGTGCATCTCGTCCACTCCAGCATTCGTGGACTCTGCGGCTTCCGCGGCCTCTACGACCTCTGCCAGCGTGGGTGGCGGTTCCTTATTCATCAGGCTGCGCTGTACCTCCTTGTCTCTCAGGCCACACAACACGCCGTCCCTGAGGGCCATCTCCAGGATGTCGCCCCATTTACAGGGGGCGGCGGCTATCCTCATGGCGGCCACGAATGCCTCAACCGACTCATCCGGCGCTTGGACTCGCCTCCAAAACGCGCTCCGAGCGGGAAACATTGCCCTCGAGGGGGAGAACCTCTCTCGCAGCAGCTTCATGATGTCGCCCGCCTTAAATTCGCTCACCTTCTTCGGAGCGATTATGCCCACCAGCGTCCGCTTGGTTTCCATCCCGAGCATTCTGGTGAGGATGGCCCTCTTCCTCTCCTCGTCGTCATCTTTGACTCTGAGTTCCACCAGTGCCGCCTGGAAGTCCATCTCTAGCAGCTCCCAGTCTTGCGGTTTGGTGATGTTGAACCCGCTCTGTGCCCTGGCTGTTCCGTGGGGATCCATCATCCCACCTTCGTCGCCAATTTAGTGTATGCAAACCAAGACACAGGACACAGCCTCGGGCTGGGTTAACTCAGGTTTATTGCATCGTGGACAGAGGGAACATGAGGTAATGGCGGATCGATAGCTCTTTATATACAGTAGTAATACATTTGAACGTGGTGCCATGGTAGCCCATTGGCTACTGTCTGCGTGACGTCATTGCGGGTCACGCCCTTCTTGTCCAGGTGTAGGTGGTGGCGGGAAAACTTCCCGCGCTGTTGCCTTTGATGAGTTCGGACCAAGAGAGCTTGGACGCTCGCTGCTGCCAGCTGGTGGTCATTAGCTCGCGTCCTATTACAGGGTTTATATGATACAGCTGAAGGTTACATTGTTGCTCTAGGCAAGGTTACATTGACTCAGATACATTGTAATCCATGTGGAAGGTAAAACCATCAGGACACAACAATGACTCTGCATATTCTACCTTCCTTGAATGAGTCTCAAATATTGGCTAGTCCTTTATGTATAAAATGCTACAAAACCACAAGAAGCATCCTATAACTACAACACTAATCAAAGGGAAAAAAGGAAGAATGAATGAATGTATAGGAGCTGTTTAATTGGATTTGTTTCCTATAGATTACTAGAGGCTCTATCATGAGCACACATGGAGTACAAATTCAACAGCTTCTATGTCACAACACAGTAACAAATGATGTGACAACAATGACAGTATGGGGGAGGAGGTACAAAGACTACATTCAGAGTCCTTGTTTAGTTTTTAACCCATAATAAAAAGAACTGGCTAATCACAATTTCTACCATTTCACAATAAATACTGTGATTAAATTCATTAACCATCACTAATCCTTCTGCATCAACATCCCTTTTAAGAAAAACCACTCCACAGTGTCTGATTTATCCTTCATTTCGAGAACAGGAAGTAAAGGGATTAAAGATGAGGATTAAACACTTACTCTTTACAACATTTTTGTGAAGAATAGGTTGTTAGTTGCCATGGGCACTACTCACTGGCCTTTAGCCTCCATATGCAATTCTTTTTGCATTAACAAAATATTTCAGTTGGACTCCAAATGAAGCAAATGAGCAGAGATATATTTAAAGCCAAGTGAGAAACCAGATTACAGTACCACTGTTGTCTTCCTAAATCTCATTTTTTGAAATTTTAACAATGACAGTTCAAAATACTGTTTTGAAAGAGGCAAGTAAAAATGAAAGTGGAAGGTTGAAAGGCTTTGTTGGATTGGGGCCGTGAAGCGGCCCTTGAGGTCCCGGAGGAGACTGGTCAAGCAACGACACGAGACAAGATGGAGCGAAGACCAGTGGTTTATTGAGGGAAAAGCATCATCATATATAGGAATTCAAGGCAGCGTGTGATAGAATCGTCATCTGACAGAAAATCACATCACCCATTTACCCGGGTTAATTGGGAATCTCTCTTGGGGAAGTTAATTAACTAGGGCAAACACTGACAGGGGAAAGCCATTGTTCATGGCTTGTGCAAGGGTAAACATGGCCACTATTTGCACTAAGGCTTGGGCTCATCTGCAAGTGTGTAATTGCCTAATGTCTAACGGGAGTTTAGCGATTCAGCTTCCCTCAGCAGAACTGCCGGTCAGGTCAGATATGGGTGAATCAATCCTATGACTATTAATCCGCTCCCCAATTTCTGTACTCACAGAGGTCAGTGACCAGGGGTCTGCCTCGCCCGGTGTGGCCACTGTGAGGGACGGTTATGCCAATCGTGCTCGCGGATTCCGCAAGGCTTCTCTTTGAATATAATGTGATAGACAACCAAGATGAGGCTTTAGGAGGGGTGCGCTCTGTGCGCTCTGTAACATAAGCAACTGTTGCATTGTCTAAAACTTACACAGTGCCAAAATAGAATTTCTTATATTTTTATTGCCTCTGGACTCTTTCACTTTGTGGATCTAAAATAATAAAACAAAATGTGTGTGTGTGTGTGTGTGTCTGTGTGTCTGTGTCTTTCTCTGTGTCTGTGTCTCAGAGCTATCGTTCCAAGGCAATTAAATGTAACATTCAACTAAATATACGCCTGTCGGTTATCTGGCTTTTAAAATATATTGTTTTTAATGTGCAAGTATTTTTGAGCATAGAATAGGCAAATCTCAATGGCTTGCAGACTCAGAGGGCCTTAAGGAAGCATCATAGCAAAAGATCCTTTGGCTTGAATCCGGCTCACTTACTGGTCTGCCGATTGCTACCAGAAATGTGTACTGACGAAGATTTAATTTTGGCCAATGACAAAGCCAAGAAAGTGGCTTCATTTTGGCAGTCCATAGTTTGATCTGGACATGGGGAAAAAAATCAAAATCACAATAGATGTGCCTAGATGTTCCTGGGGGCTTTGCTTCACTCAGATAGTCTGCATACAATATGTGCAATTTGAATAGCAGTGTAACATTTCTTGCATCAGGGATATAAATGCTTATTTTTCTTATTATTTACAAGTGAAGACATAGGCTTGCAAACCTTTTCTCCCCGACCTGCAGGGCAGTGAGCTGTAAATTACACACATTTGAAAATTTCCTCTATAGCAACAATCCTCACTTCTTTGTGTGGATTTTTAAGAATCAGAAGCCTTTGATGTGTTGTTTGCATCTTTAAAAAAAACAGCAAATGTGTTCTCTGTGTTTGTGTGCTTTCCTTATTAAAAAGAAAGACACTGGGTTGATGCAGATCTGACAAAGGACGACTCCTTGTCTTGCATGTGCTGGGAAAGTGTTATCTCATGCTACTCTTCACAATAAAGTATTATTGTAGTAGATTAAGTCATTTCAATCCATGCAAAGCTTAATACACTTGCTAGTAAGAAATCAGAACGAGGGGAAGCACGTATTGTTTCAAATCTGTAAAGGCTTGCACACTATTTTTAGAGAGAGGTGCACTTAGTAAACCCATTACCTCATAATAAATTCCAGGATTTTCCTGGAATAAAATAGCTGTAACAAGGAAGGAACTAAAGCTTGTGCCGCAGACTCATGCACACCTCAGTCCTCAGCTGATGCATATTTCAGCAGATCAACAAATCACAGCACAAGTAATTAGGCCACCATATATCTGTTTTTTAAACTGAGATTCAGTCATCTAAATCAGGCCTGTCAGACCTTTGGACAATATTCTTTGGGAAATACTGTGCATGGCCCACTTACTTGTTTTCTTCCAGATTGACTTTTTGTAGGATGTGAAGAACTGTCTCATCTGGCTTGAAGATTATAGGTAAAGGTAAAGGTCGCCCTTGCTCAAAAGCCAGCCACATCCGACTCTAGGGTTCAGTGCTCATCTTTGTTTAAAGCCAAAGAGCCAGAGCTGTCTGTGTCTGCAGACATTCCCATGGACTTGTGGCAGGCAAGCCTCAACACCAGAGTGCACAGAACTCTGTTTAGCCCCCACCGCCGCTGCCCAAGGACTTTTGCTGCTGCTGCGGCAGGCTCCACCCTTCCTTTCCCTTGTGTTCCTGGGCCACGCCCCTGCCAGGATGGCCCGTGGGAAAGAAAGCCACCACCCCTGAAAAAGTAAACACAAAACAAAAACACTCAAAAACCCGAAAATGAAACACAAAAACAGCCAAAAACAAACAAGAAAAAATACACAGAAACCCCCCCCAAATCCCAAACACCCCCCCAACCCCAACCCCCCCCCAAGAGAGCTTACCAAAACACGTCTTCTATCCATGAGGACCGGAACTCAAATGAGAAAAAAAAACTTACCAGAAGCAACACCCAGAGGACAGAAGAAAATAATTGTAGAGAGGCAGAAAAGCTCACCACCCCCACCCAGAGGCCAAAAGAGAAAAAACATTAAAAAAATATTGAAACTAAAAAAATATTGAAACTAATAAGATTAATTAAAAAATTAATCAAATAAGTTATAAAAACATTCAAAAATAATCACACTAATCTCAAAAAATACAAAAAATAACAGAAATCACTTTTCACTCAAAAAACCCAAAACAAAAAATAAAAATGGGTAAAAATAAATATTTAAAAAACCAAAATTAAATTTTAAACTAAATAATATAAAATAAAATAAAATAAAATTTGCATAAACAGAAAACAAAAACCTTCAAAAACCAATTTAAAGAGCCCAGCACTGAGGAAGCCGGCACAAAAAAAAAACAAACAAAAAAAACCCCACTGGGAGCGCAAGTCCGCCGCAGGCAGACGCAGCGCCTCGAAGCCAAAAAAATCGCAAAACCATACAACACCATTTAAAACAGCCCAGCACCATTGGTTCAAGAAAAAAAATGAAACCCTTTACTATCCAACACAATTTTAAAAAGCCCGGCACTGCCGGGCAAAATATACTAGTATACAATAAATACAATGAGATCAGAGAGTTGCATACAAAATTCAGAACAAGAGAAATGGATGTAGATAATTACCTGCTCACAAGAAGAGTAAATTTCACTTATAATTCATAAGAGAAGAGTTTCTTTTGTGTCTTGAGCCTCAAATGTAGATTATTTCAGTGCTCCCAGACATCAAAGAAGCCCCCAAACCCCCATGTATTTAAAGGTACAATCATGCATAACAGCTGAATGGCATTAAGGTTCACCCAGTTAGTCTTAAAGGAAGCAGGACAAATCTAAATCAACATTGAGTCCATGAGGCTGAATGGAATTAAAATGATCTAATATGTCTCCCTGCGGAGCAAGTGTTGTTCAATAGTCACACGTTCAAAGTGGGAAGACCTGACTGTTTCTAGTACTGCAAACTTAAAATCCTTATCAGTGTGCTCTAGGGTTCAGTGCTCATCTCTGTTTCAAAGCCGAAGAGCCAGCATTGTCTGTGTCTGCAGACATTTCTGTGGTCATGTGGCAGGCATAACTAGACACCAGAGTGCATGGAACGCTGTTACCTTCCCACAAAAGTGGTCCCTATTTATCTACTTGCAATTTCTTGCTTTCAAACTGCTAGGATGGCAGGAGCTGGGACAAAGACGGGAGCTCATTCCGTCATGCAGTACTCGGGAATCGAACTGCTGACCTTCTGCCTCCCAGTCAGCATCTTAGTCACTTAAGCCACTGAGTAAACAAGAAAGAAAACAAAACAAAAGTCCCCCAAGAAGATGGGGAAAGGGTTCTTTGGCCCACAGCTTTGTGCCCATTGCATCTACAATACCATCTAGCCATCTTATTTTTGGTCACCCCCTTCTTTTGTCCTCCACCTTTCCCAGCATCAAGGCCTTCTCAAGTGAATCCTCTCTTCTCATTTGATGTCCAAAGTACTTTAGCGTCAACTTTACTATTTGACCTTTAATGAGCAGTCAGGGTTGATTTCTTCTAGGATCGACCTATTTCTAACACCACATTTCAAAGGCATCTATTTTTCTGCGCTCAGCTTTCCTAATGTTCCAGCTCTCACACCCATACATTACCACCGGGAATACCATTGCTTTGACTATGCAATTTTTTGTTTGCAAGGTGATGCCTCTACTTTTAACTATGTTCCCCAGCTTTCTCATAGCTTGTTTCCCAAGCATCAGTCGCCTTTTTATTTCATGGCTGCAATCACCATCTGCAGCGATCTTTGATCCTAAGAAAGTAAAATCTGCCAGTCATATCCAACTCTAGGGTACAGTGCTCATCTCCATTTACAGCCAAAGAGCCAGTGCTGTCTGTGTTTGCAGACATTTTCATGGCCATGTGGCAGGCATGACTAGAGCCCAGCAAGTCATATGGCTATATTTGGCCATGCCCACAGAATTGGCCACACCCACAGAGGGGTGTGGCAAAAATTTCCCTTATTTTCAAATCCCAAACTTGACAAGTATGACTCAACCACTTTCTGGGGACAGAGACAGGTTCTTTGGGCATATGGTATACCTTTGTATCTTCCCAATAGAACA
Source organism: Bradypodion pumilum (assembly GCA_035047305.1). NCBI lineage: Eukaryota > Metazoa > Chordata > Lepidosauria > Squamata > Chamaeleonidae > Bradypodion > Bradypodion pumilum. Next base: position 117,848,985 of record JAWDJD010000002.1, read on the forward strand.
GCTGTATTGAGGGCATTCAATCTAGCAGCCGTATAAAGCCTGCGATAATTCACATAACAAATTTTGGCCAAATATGGAGCTGAAGTAGTTTCAAACTCTGACTGACCTATACAAAGATACTTGAAATAGACAAACCCATTTCCATCCATGCTACATGTCAAATAAAGATGCTCTGGACATGCCTTTGGATGATTGCATTTGTAATTTGACAGAAGGACTCAGGTTTTCCTATTTAAATCATTAATATCTCTGTATGACCAGTATGCAACTCCAAAAGAATATGTTAAAATAATAACAGTCACTTTTACTTTTGCATCAAGTTATGTTTTGACTATTGCATTCACTCTATCAAAGTACTTGTTTCAGAGTAATGACTTAATTTCCTTGTGGTTTTGTAGATGCCTGGATATTTATAGAGTTTCTGCTCCTCTAAGCAGTGACTATTCTATCCATTAGTGAGCCTTCTGAGAATTTGCTTCTTTTCATGTGAAGAATACATTTATCAACATAAAAATGCATTTTCAGATCAATGCTGCAAGATCTGTGTGTACTGTATTTCAAAGATCAATGATCTTTAGGAGACCTGTCAATTTATAAGGAAAATTTTCAAATAAGTTTTCAAATAAATTTTCAAATAGACAGCATCCCTAAAGAATACGTGGTGGAGGTGATGAACAGATTCAATGGCTTAGACTTAATAGATAGAGTGCCAGAAGAATTATGGACAGAGATGAGGGACATCATGCAGGAAGCAGCAAAGAAAACCATACCAAAAGAAAAGAAGAGTAAGAAAGCAAAGTGGTTGTCTGATGAGGCTCTTAAAATAGCAGAGGAAAGAAGGAACGCAAAAGTCAAAGGAGAAAGGAAAAACTACAATCATTTGAACACAGAATTTCAAAGAAAAGCAAGGAGAGATAAGGAAAACTACCTAAAAGAACAGTGCAGAGAAATGGAGGAAAACAACAAAAGAGGCAGAACCAGAGATCTTTTCAAAAAAATTGGGGAAATTAAGGGAACATTTAAAGCAAAAATGACCATGATAAGGGACAAAGAAGGAAAGGAGCTAGCTGATGCAGAAGAGATTAAGAAAAGATGGAAAGAGTACACAGAGGAACTCTACAAAAAGGATCTCAACACTCCTGACAATCACAATGATGAAGAAGTAGAACCTGAGCCAGACATCCTGGAGAGCGAAGTCATAAAGGCCCTAAAGAGCACTGCAAACAACAAAGCTAGTGGAGATGATGGTATCCCAGTTGAATTCTTTAAAGCGCTAAAAGATGACAGAGTCAAATTACTGCATTCAATATGCCAGCAGATTTGGAAAACAAAACAATGGCCACAGGATTGGAAAAGATCAGTATACGTCCCAATCCCAAAAAAGGGCAATGCCAAAGAATGTTCAAATTATCGAACAATCGCGCTCATCCCACACGCCAGTAAGGTGATGCTCAAGATAATACAGGATAGACTTCAGCAGCATGTGGAAAGAGAATTACCAGAGGTGCAGGCAGGTTTCAGAAGAGGCAGGGGGACTAGAGACCACATTGCCAACATACGCTGGATCATGGAGAAAACAAAGGAATACCAGAAACAAGTTTACTTCTGTTTTATTGACTACACTAAGGCATTTGACTGTGTGGACCACAACAAGATGTGGCAAGTAATTAAAGAGATGGGAATACCAGAGCACCTCATATGCCTCCTGAGAAATCTGTACATGAACCAAGAAGCAACAGTTAGGACAGAACATGGAATGACAGAGTGGTTTGGAATAGGAAAAGGAGTAAGACAAGGCTGCATTTTGTCACCATGCTTATTCAACCTATACACAGAGCACATAATGCGCAGTGCAGGGATGGAGGAATCACAATATGGGATTAAAATCGCTGGGAGAAACATCAACAATCTGAGATATGCAGACGATACCACCCTAATGGCAGAAAGTGAGGAAGACCTAAAGAATCTCTTGATTGGGCTGAAGGAGGAGAGTGCAAAAGCTGGCTTGAGACTCAATATCAAGAAAACCAAGATAATGGCAACTGGCCCAATCAGTTCCTGGAAGATAGATGGGGAAGAAGTAGAAGCAGTGACAGATTTTACTTTTCTAGGATCAAAGATCACTGCAGATGGGGATTGTAGCCATGAAATAAAAAGGCGACTGATTCTTGGGAGACAAGCAATGAGAAACCTGGGGAACATAGTGAAAAGCAGAGACATCACACTGAAAACAAAAATTAGAATAGTCAAAGCAATGGTTTTCCCAGTAGTAATGTACGGATGTGAGAGCTGGACAATTAGGAAGGCTGAACGCAGAAGAATAGATGCCTTTGAAATGTGGTGTTGGAGGAGGGTTTTGAGAGTCCCCTGGACAGCGAGGAGAACAAATAGGTCAATCTTAGAAGAAATTAACCCTGAATGCTCACTGGAAGGTCAAATAGTAAAGATGAAGCTAAAATACTTTGGACATCAAATGAGAAGGGGGGATTCACTTGAGAAGGCATTGATGTTGGGAAAGGTGGAGGCCAAAAGAAGAAGGGGGAGGCCAAGGATGAGATGGCTAGATGGCATTGTAGACACAATGGGCACAGAGCTGGGAGGGCTGAGGGGGATGGTGGAGGACAGAGGCGCCTGGAGAGCAATGGTCCATAGGGTCGCAAAGGGTCGGAACCGACTGTGCGACTGAACAACAAATTTATGTACAATAAATGTGAAACATCGAGGTCATTTCTCTTAGGTTTATAGCTTTAACTTTATCACTCAGAAATATGAGCTTTAAAGCCAGACAGAGCCACAAAGGATTCAAATAATCAAACTGAAAAATACCACTTTTGATAAGGACATTGTTAAATAGAAGATCTCTGCATCTTAAACTTGTCCTCTATTTTGCCATAAGTTTAAGCAGTGGCAGTGGCGGCGGCGGTGAAGGTAGAATTTACGTTTGGAATCTTTTGGGGATTTAATTTTTTTCATCTTTCAACAAATGCAATAATTTTTATTCTTAGTGAAAGATAAGAAATATATACTCTATGCCATGAGAGATTCTAAATACAAATTCTACACATAATAATTTATTTCATCAAAATTCTAAAATTATAAAAACTGAAGACCTTCCTAGTAATTTAATATCATTATCAGAAGCAGGCTTTTTAAAAAAGAAATCAAACTTCATCAAATGGCCTGTGATAATTTTTAAAAATGCAGTTGTTAAAATTTCAATGTGTAAAACCAATTTAAATGCCATCTAGAGCAGACCAATTAAAATGAATGAAACTTGTTATTAGCACTAACATAAATTCTATTCATACTAAAGGATCTACTCTGGTTGGGACCAAAACTGTATTTAGCCCTTAAAGAGTGAGACACTACAAATAAAATGAAAAATTTACCACTCTTTGTATCTTGTTTACCAAACCTGAACCTCATAATTCTTCTTGTCTTTTATCTTTGTTCCTTTGACTAATGAACCCAATATTGCTCATGACTGATAATTCTCACATTTTAAATACAGTACATAACTTTTTTAAAAGAGCCTCCTGAAAGAGGAGAGTGCAAAAGCTGGCTTGAAACTCAACATAAAAGACCCCCAAGATCATGGCATCCAGCCTCATCATCAATAGAAGGGGTGGTGGTGGAATGGAACCAGTGACAGACGTTACCTTCTTGGGATCTAAGATCACTGCAGATGGTAACTGCAAGTTATGACAAACCTAGGCAACACAATAAAAAGCAGAGTCATCTCCATGCCAACAAAAGTCTGCATAGTTAAAGCAATGGTCTTCCCAGTAGTAATCATACCTGTCAAGTTTTGGACATGTCTTAGCCTTGTGTACCTCAATTTCATTTTTAAAAACTCTGTGTTTAAGGCAGGACCATCGAAATATCCTCTTTATGTTGTATGCAAATATACTTGAAGCCGATTGGCTCATTGTTTCTTCCCTTTAACACCCTCTTTCCCAGGAGAGGGGTGGTGGTTCTTTCTCCACGAGGGGGAGCCCAACACTGCTCATCTCTGGCTCTGGTATGAGGCACATACCTCATGAAATAAAGATATAATAATAATACAATAATATATGGGAGATTTACACGCCCCCTGGATTTTTAAAAAAATACGGGAGGTTATTTTAAAAATACATGATGGCGGGAAGAGGGGCTAAATTATGGGGTTTTCCTGGGCAATACGGGGTACTTGACAGCTATGCCCAGGAAAACCCCATAATTTAGCCCCTCTTCCCGCCATCATGTATTTTTAAAATAACCTCCCGTATTTTTTTAAAAATCCAGGGGGCCTGTAAATCTCCCATATATTATTGTATTATTATTATTATATCTTTATTCATGAGGTATGTGCTGTGAGAGCTGGACCATAAGGAAGGCTGAGTACAGAATAGATGCCTTTGAACTGTGGTGCTGGAGAAGACCTTTGAGAGGCCCCTGGACTGCAAGGAGATCAAATCAATCAATCCTAAAAGAAATCAACCCTGACTGCTCCTTGGAAGGACAAATACCGAAGTACTGTAGTAGTATTAGTAGGAGTTGCAAAGGGTTAGACTCGACTGTGCGACTGAACATCAACAGCAACACTCTCCCTCCCCATTCTTGGCTTAAAATTATTTCTTTGTTTTTTAAGACTGCATTTTTTTATTTCCCCATAAATTCCGCTCATTCTTCTCACACTTCAAAAAATAATAATAGCACTACAATTTTTGTAAATTAATAATTGTCATCAAGTCACCTTTGACTTATGGCAACCCTTTCAAGCTTTTACAAAAGGCTAAGTAGTTTAGTAGTTTAGCTGCAAAGCCAGAGGCTAGAAGTTCAATTCCTTACTGTGCCTTCTGGGAAAAGAACCAGCCTTTGTGGCCTTGAGCAAGTTGTAGAATCCCAGGATGTCCCCAGAAGAAAAGAAGAGTAAATCACTTCTAAGTACTTTCTATCTTGAAAACCATAAATTAGGAAGCCTTAAAGGAGCCATATGCTACTGATTCAGAAGCTTAACAGTTTTGGATTGTTCCCAATAACATACACATTTCCCTTCTTGCAATAACATTGAAGTGAAAAAGGAAACAGTGAGGCATTACACAATGGGAAATTGAGACTTATTCATTCAAATATGCCTGCAAAACAGCTGGGAGGAGAAATCCACACCTTATCTCTGTCTGGTCTCACACAGCAGCAACACATTGCACAGGAAACAAAAACCTAGACAAGTACTTTGGTTGGCATCTCTGACACAGAGAGCCCACCAAGCCACTTATTCTAGATGGCATTTTCTTAGAGCCCATCCCAACCAACTGCTGTTTTGGATTGAGGTGTGTTGAAACTGTAGTCTCCTTCCTGCATTAATCCAGATTTATTCACAGCAAGACTCTATACAGTAATCAGTTTTCATTCAGTCGAATTCAGACTGAGTTTCCACAATAACATGTCCCCTCTATTTCTCTACCTTCTCTCCGATTCCCTCCCTTCTCATGCCCTTTCCCATTCTCCATCCTGTCTCCACCTTGTCTGGGCCCTTGAAATTGCCTGATTTGGGATTGTTGCTTTCTTCCTAACAGGCAAAAGATCTGGAGAGTTTGAAGGAAACCCTACAGCCAATTAGCTCTCTCTAGCAAAACTATGCATTACATTGATCCTGCCAGGCATATATCAGAGGGCAAGAGATAGTTGTGCAGAGAGAAAACCCTCATTCTCCCACTCTTTTTTTTAGTGAGATAGCCAGAATAGCTCTACTTCATGCTGAGGAAAACTCTCCCACAGCTTACACTACAGGTGATGCAATGGGGAGTTCTACCTGTACATGCACTTACAAGACCCATGTTTGTTCAGTAAAAAGGGACACATGGGGATAACAGATCTGAAAAAACCTGGGCTGTAATTTTTAAAAGCAGTTTCCAATTAAGGTAAAAGCACACATGAAATAGAAGGGAAGGAAGAGGGATTGCTTCAAGAGTCCAGTAACATTCTTAGGTATCTCTTCAATTAATCTGAATTGGTATACTCTAAACCATATATTAAAACTGTTTCAGATCTACAATAAAACTTTGGCTTATGAAATTAATGTGTTCCACGGGACCTTTTGTACTACGAAAAATTTGTAGTTTGAAATGAAGGTTTCCTATAGGAATGCATTGAAAACCAAATAGTCTGTTCCAGAGATCAGAAAAGTTTTTTTAATAACATATTTTTCCCTGTTCCAAACTCTTTATAAAGAGCACTTTGAAATTTTTGCCATGTTTTCGACACTTTATAAAGAGATTTGAACAGATAAGAGACTTTTTCCCCACTTTTTTCTGACCCCCAGAAGGGATTATTTGGTTTTCAATGCATTCCTATGCATTTTCAGAACTTTTGACAGTGGCCTCTAGTGGCCAGCTATGGTAATGTGCCAGACTCATCCCCAACAATCAGCTGTTTGCTTCCCCCACCACCCAGAAGAAGAAAAAACACCTGCAATGGAAAGGTGGTGAAAATGTCCCACCACCCCACCAACATGGGAAGTGGCGGAGGCTGCAAATGTGGGCAAAAAAATGGCAAAATTGTGCGTGCCACCACCACCAAAAAACGTAAACTTTGGGTCAACCACAACTCCAGCTGACACAGCTGAGTGCCGGGGGAAGGTTGTGGTGGGGAAACCTTGGGAGCCCCTGCTATAAACCCTCCCAGACACAATGCACCCTGGGGAAAAATCTGTAAACCGAGGCATTATTTTCAATGGATTTCCTTTTTTACACCGAAAATAACATTAACCAAACTGTTCATAAACCGAGATACCACTGTAGTCTGCTAAAACACACTTTACATCATACTGTATAAAGCTAGCGTAGTTTACTGTCTTGCTTTCAAGTCAATGTGAGTGATCTGGAGTAGGACCATAGTAAGTGGTTGACTCTTCTCCAAGGGTGTCTTCATTCAAAGTTTCCCCCTCCACCCAAGGATCCAAGAAGCATGGGACACTGCACCCCTTGGTACCAACGAAAACTTATCTCTATAGAAAGGGAGCTAAATTTGGAGAGGGAAAATACTAGGTGGGAGATTAGACCTACTCAAGACATGTGCCATGTTCCCAGTTTGGATCTGGGCACTGCTTATTTATTCACGGTTTTTAAAAAAGCAATCCTTAACTGCAGTTCACATATTTAACACCTGCTCTAGTTCATCTCTGAGGTTCAGTCTATATTAAACCAAAGGACAATCAGTTTCTAGGCAGTTTTCTAATCATTGTAAATATAGTAACGGTACCTCCATTTTAGCTGTAGTTTCTACTGATGCAAATTGGTATTTGTGAATTTCTAATGTGGGGAAACACTATTCTTACAGGTATCTACACGGGAAGAACATGATTGTAAATGTCTTGAAGGACTATTTGTATTTACACAGTCTCCCTGGATGCAGCATGCATCTACAATACAAGTAGTAAGTCTATAGAGAATGTGAGTTCACACTAAATTATTACCGAAACCTTTACTGAATTCCCAGAAGGGAAAGCAAAATGCTTTAATGATTCATTAGGATACTAGTAATATCAGCGTGACCACATGCTGACACAATTACTGAAAATCCAGCTATACTGGAATCAATAGGCATTCTATGACTGTTGTTCAGATTTTTCACAGTAAGAACATGGTGCTCATGCCACATCCAACTGCAAGTGTGTGAGAGTGTCTGAATAACCTAATACTTTAAATATGTGCATGGCCTTTTCAATGGCAAGTTATATCTTTAGATAGCAAAATAGTGTTATTTAGTGTGCAGAGGGGAAGTTTTAAAAAGAGGATTAGAGGCAGTCAAGCAGGATATATTAAACAAATCCATGACTAACAGGGTGTAATAGCAAAGGGTCTCTTTCTATTCAGCTGAATGGTTCCCCAGGGTCAGAGCTATTACTTCACTGTGCTTTTATCACCTTGGAATTTTTATGGTTATTTTTTTGATGAATTCACATTTTTGTAAAGTTTTTTTAACGTTAAGCCAATTTTCGTTTTTAATTAAAGTCGTAAATAACCTTAATTCCTACTTTAAAGGTTTATTGTTCCTTTCATTTTTATTATTATGCCAGGACATATTTCAAATACCAACATGAGAAGTGAGTTAGTCATATAACATTTCTCAAAGATATTTTAAGTACTGTATGCTATAGCTTATAAATAGCGTATGTGATGACTTGATAAGTTATTTGAAACCAATTATTTTGCACTTCTATCTCTTTTTTAATCAAATATGCATCAAATACAAATTGATACAAAAGTAAATAAGCAATACAGCTATGTCCTCATTTCATGTATTTCTTTTGCGTGAAAAAGTTACAGATTATTGAAGAATGAATGGAAAATGCAATACAGTGGTACCTCTCTTTACGAATTTAATGCATTCTCTGGGACATTTCATACTGCAAAACATTGTAAACCAGAATGCAGATTCCCATAGGAATGCATTGAAAACCTTTTTTCTGACCTCCGGAATGGATCAATAGGTTTTCAATGCATTCCTATGGGAAACCGTGTTTTGGTTTACGGATTTTTCACAATTAGATTAGTAAACCGAGGCATTATTTTCAATGAATTTTCATTCGTAAACCAAAAATTATGTAAACAGAGGTACCACTGTATATATGTAACAGGATTTATACTATCACATAATAATAAGTTACTTAAAATAACGATGTATTGTCTGATGTCCACAGAAAGGAACATAAACCCACAAAATATAGATTTTTACTATTATTGCGCACCAAATCTATTTAAATTATATAGGATAGCGCACGTTAACCAAACCAGAACACAGTAAAGATTACACCTTTTTATATACCTTGGCATTTGCAGATCTGATGTATACATAGTAATGGTCTGTAAAAGTTACCTTTTTCCTGGCCTGCTGATCTTTGGAGGAATGGGCCTTTATATGCTTTCTTAGAGAACTTGGATCTGTGTATCGTTTGGTGCACCCAGGAATCTGGCAAGCATAAGGTTTCTAAAACAACAATAACAACAGGGAAGTTGCCAAGTCAGAAGTTTTTTCTAAAATGGTATTTTTCTAAGCAACTTGTAAGTTTGATACAATTATAGTAAAATTGACTTCATTGGGTCACTGAAGCAGAATGACCATGTAAGTTTATAGAACAGTCAAGAGTAAGAAAGGATAGTGAGAAAAAGAATGTTTAACATCTTGACTTCTACAAGTCTACTTCATGATTCCATGCTGTTATCATTCATTCCCTATATCAGCGTTTCCCAAACGATGTTCCACAGAACACTCGTGGACTTCAATTCCCAAAAGCCTAAGTCTGTACATTGGCTGATCAGTGCTTTGGGGAATTGACTTAGGCTTCTGGGAACTGAAGTACAAAAATCAAAGTTTGGGAAACGCTGCCCTATATTATCCATGACAGATGTTCAAAATTAAACAACTGTGTCTTTGTTCATGGCTACCTCAACTTTAATTTAGCTGCAGTGATGTCATAAAACTTCATGCATGACCTGGTTTTGTGGGAACACAAACAGTTGTAGCCAGTGATGCACTGCAAAAAAATTTACTACCTACTCTGTGGGCTGGCCAAATCTGTGGGTGGGGCCAAATCTGTGGGCGGGGCCAAACATCCTGCATTATGGGATATGGATGTGAGCATGGCTAACCAAATGGGTGTGGCCTGGGGAAATTTCCACTACCGGTTCTGCAAAACCTGGCAGAACCTGCTTCAGTGCATCACTGGTTGTAACACATTGAAAAGTAAGCCCAAGTAAGAAATTCTACTTGCACATTATTCCAACATGTAAGCAGGGCAATGCAGAGTAACTATACTCCAGATGTTGCATGTGCTGATGGGTGCAGCTGTCTATGTGGTCTGTGCATGCAGCACAAATATTTGCAAGGATAAAGCTTTCAGCACATACAGTGTTGTGTGGGGAAGCTTCTATGAGAGATAGAACCACAGTTATGTGGTCAGGGATTCTGAATCGCATGGTAGATGTTCCATATACAGTTACATACATACACAAAAGCTCTGCCGCTGAAGATCTCCTCAATGCAGGCATGGATCCCAGAGTTTGGGGTTATTTAGTCCACATACTGAAGGCACAACTACTTGATTGGTAGTGCCAATCTAATGTTGGAAGTATGCCAGAATCCTGAATTGTGCCATACTGAAGTTTAGGGTAAAGGAAAGCTTATACGGGCCTAGGGAAATGGAGACTAGTATATACCACTAGTGCAAAAAGAAGCAGGGACGAGAGGGGACTGAATACTGATCAAATGTATTGTTGTCTCTATTTGTACTTACAATTACATAACCCACATAGAAAGCCTGGTATAGTCAGAAATTACATTTCTTTAGTCAGGTAAAGAAGCTGCAGTAAAATCCAAGATATAGAAGAAATCTGCTTCGGAAAGAGAGAATGAAAGGAAAAAGTTAGTTGCAATATGACAGAGAAGAAACAGAAGTAGAAAGCAAAGGTCTAAATGTTTGCGTTTCAAAAGTGTAAATGGACATACAATGATTTGCAGTGATGGTGTGTATTTTGACCTTTCTTGACTTTTCCATGAAACAGTTAGAACCTGTTGCTCAGTGTACCTAATTAAAAATCAATGTATCCAACCAGCAGACTCCATTAAAAGGTTGGCTGGGGAAAAAAATCCTTTTCTCATCATTAATTTATTTTCACTGATCAGAATATGTGCCTTTTGCACCATCTAAGGCCATGATGGTGAACCCTGGCACTCCAGATGTTCTTGGACTTCAATTCCCAGAAGCCTATACAGGCGCGTTTTACTTCCACTTCCAGGAGTGACGAGGGCAGCATGGGCCGGATGAATAGCAGTAAACCCATTCGTGTGGATTCACAGGGTGCTTGGGCTTCTGGGAATTGAAGTCCAAGAACATCTGGAGTGCCAAGGTTCACCATCACAGATCTAAGGATTATTCTATTCATTACAATTTCTTTCATAGATAATATTTACTGCACATGAAGTCAATTATCTACCACTGCATGCAGTGCATGATCTTCGCATATATAGTAACTACATGCCACACATCATCATTTATAATATACATACTCTTAATGCATAGTTTAACTGTAACCAGTAAAACATTTTCAAGGCTTCTGCAAGGTATAAACCTAATTGAAAACACTAATGAATATCTTTTAATGTGATTTTGGGAGTATTATTCTCATATACTTGTTTGTATTGCTATTCTGCAGGAGCACTAAGCAAATCATGGTCTTGAATCAACATTATTGCACTCAAAAAGGCCAGTAGTGTTGCAGATCTACAACCAAATGTGTGTACACACAAGATGAAACTGCATGGTGTGGTTAAATATGTAGCAGGCCACTATTTCAGAACTACACAGTGTGCCTATTTGAGAATGACACTGCATGTGTTTTTAGTTTGACCCATGGAGAAGATATGAGCAAAAACTACCTTGCTTACATGGATCTTCCTTGCTACTATGGAAGATATATATTTAATGAACAATTCCTGGCTACACTGGACACTTTTTCTACCAGATCATATTTTAACATCTCAAAGTTTTAAACTTATTTAGATAATTCTGTATCATGCTGTTGCCCTTCAGAAAAGAACTAAAAACCTGGCTGGCGGGCCAAGTTTGGGGTGCAGGTGGAGGGGTGGCTTCCGTTGGGTGGTTGGTATAGAGGAGTATGCCTTCCCCCACGGTCCCTCAGTACCTGCACCCCTTTTTAGGGGTGGGTTCTTAACTCTAGGCACTGCAGTGGCTCAAGTGGTTAAGATGCTGACTGGGAAACGGAAGGTCAGCAGTTCGATTCCCGAGTACTGCAGGACAGAAATGAGCGCCCGTCTTCGTCCCAGCTCCTGCCAACTTAGCAGTTCGAAAGCAAGAAATTGCAAGTAGATAAATAGGGAGTTCGGTGAGAAGGTAACAGCGTTCTGTGCATGCTGTTGTCTAGTCATGCCTGCCACGACCACGGAAACGTCTGCAGAAGCAGACAGCGCTGGCTCTTCGGCTTAGAAACAGAGATGAGCACTGCACCCTAGAGTCGGATACGACTGGCTTTCGAGCAAGGGAAACCTCTTAAATCTGTTTTTATCTGTTTTATTCATGTTGTGAACTGCCCTGAGTCGGCCGTGGTTGAGTGGGCGGTATAGAAATCTAACAATAAATAAAATAAAATAAAATAAATAAAATGCTGTACTCTAATTAGAAGCACCAGAAGACTAAAGTGGCAATCAGAGCATAATTTTCAGCCTCTCATGTCTAACCCGTATCAATTCTGATCCCCTACTCTGGTACTTCTGCTCTGAACAGTGTCTCTGTAGGCCAATCCCTCTCAACCAGTGATGGTGAACCTTTTAAAGACCGAGTGCCCAAACTTAACAGGCTTCCATCTGTGCCACAGAGGGGTGGAGCGAACTCTGTGCTAGAGGAGGAGGAAGCACTTCCACTGGGCTGCTGGACAGCAGGATGGGGAGAAATCTGTGCTGGGGGAGGGAGGAAGCGCTCCCATTATGCTGCCGGGCAGAAGGGTGGGACAAACTCTGTGCTGGGGCGATGGCACACATGCCCACAGGGAGGGCTCTGAGTGCCATAGGTTCGTCACCACTGCTCTAAACTGAAGTCTTTCTTGACCTCACCTTAGAGAACTGAACGGATGTCTCCTACTACTGTGCCTAGATTTACTGTTTTATAGAAGACAGTCCTCAGCTTGAATAGCTAACAAAGGAAGCCCCCGTTTGAAATCATCCTATGTTTGAAGGACTGCCCAAATCCAATTTTTAAAAGAAAGAGCCGCAAGAAAGGAAACCAGGGGGTCCTAATGTTACTCATCAACCATCAACTATAATGAGACATACTGTATTTCTGTTTATAGTAATTGTTCTTACATGTGAAATTAGATCTAAATTAGCATATGCAAGTTTTATGCAAACAAGAGCCTTCCTCCTTCTCCCTTTCCCCCCTTTTTGATAGTATATAAGAGGCTAACTGTATCTCTTAATTAGGTCCTAAACAAGGATCTGCATCTGCTTGAGAAAATTATGGACCAGGGAAAGAATGGTATCTTGCATGCCCTATCATGGAAGATGGGAAGCCCTGTTTGTAAGAACAGGCCTGCAAAATCCCACAAGCTTGAACATGACAGGTGAGCACAAACAATGAAGGGTTATTGGGGGGCCACTTTGACAAGCTGTGTTACATCTTAATATTCATCCTTTCTGGATGTAGGGTTAGAGAGGACTATTTACAATAGCAGGCTGTGCCTCATTGAAACAGGGAAAAGAGAGAAAGCTTCTTTGGCCGCAGAGACTTCCTTTGCTCAGTGAGAACAATTGGGTGTCTTGCAGGAGGTCCGATTATTTTACCACCCAAAGCTATCCATACCTGCACATTTTCACTGTTCATAGGTATATGCTTTTGAAGCCACATTACAAGATATACAGAAAAGTCAAAGCAGGATAATACAATAATATCTGAAATAGTTTTCTTCCCTTACAGTGTCCAGGTGCGTTCGCTGGTGCTTGGCTCGGTCGCTGGAATTACTGA